>CM066992.1:98161864-98761864 GCA_033977485.1 Hydrangea macrophylla
CACAACCAAGTGATACGTATCACCATAGTAGCTACCAGATTGATGCTCCACGAATTCTCGGACCTGGATGGAGTCCAGGCATGTCGTTCCCATAAATATTGACTTCCTAAACTTGAAGCCAGGGCATTGCCGAGGTTCAACCTCAAATACACCACTCGTTGGATAATCATGAGCTCCAAAAGCATATTCTACACCATGGACTGCATTAACCATGCATATGAACAATCAGAAACTCTTTGCCTTTATCCCTTTATCCTATAGCAACTTGTTCTATAAGATAAAAGAGATAAAAGTGAAATTTCCTACTAAACCCAGTTAACTTACCTGCCGTTGCCAAAATTAGCCCATAAATACACATCCATATTCAAAGTGAATTGACTATACAAGTGCCAAAAATAGTTTAGAAACTCGTAGACTAGTCAGAAAACATTTAAGAAAATAAGACTTTATGCAATTATAACAACTTAATCTTCATCTTTTACTTTGTCTTGGACATCACGGAAATGAGGTTTACAGAATCCAGCAAGCAAAGATCTCTACACACCCTAACATTGTAACATATACTGAAGCCATTTCCACATTACCAAAGGCAATGTGAGAGCATGATAAATTCCGAGTTATAAGTACTAAGGCCTTGAGTGATCTACACGAGATAATTGGTGGATCAAATTTTCTCTCTTGTTCTTCTGAGGAAATTGATAGATACTACGTGCATGTATAGTATATGGATACGTTCATGTTCTACTAAACATCCTGTGGTGGTGGTGGTGGGAAGATCCACTAAAGTCCAGATGTTCCGCACATAGAGAAGTGCAATCATTATGCGTAACATAACACTTACTTCAGAACACCAGCAGCTCCAAAAGCTTTGTAGTATGTTTGGTGAATAGCCTCCAATGTCTTAAAGTAATATCCACAGTTATGAATGAATCTGTTTCGATAAATAGAAGACTTTATCGTAACTATTTGTGTATGGCCATTCTTATGTTTTCTTGGAATGACAAAATGTTATGTTTTAAGCAAGGTTTTTGAAATGAGCACAAATTTTATAAATGAAACCATTCAACATCGTCATCTTTTAATTACACTAAATGCTAAGTGAACTGTGAATGAACATATTGTATTCAAGGATGCCCAAACAGACCATAAGGTTCATGATAAGAAAAAGATGTATCAAGTAAAGAGGGTAAGCTGACCTTCCACTCCCGTGTGGAAGACACCTATGCCTGCCCAATAGAAATAGCCATTGACGGGTGTCAAGTCATAGACATTGAGATAAACAGGAGCGTTGCCTGGACTATAGCTCGCTGACTCCACTTTCGAGAACATACAAAAATGAGTGGCTGATTTACTTTGCATACGAAGAGGCACGATTGAGCGCCACCCATTCTTTGATCCTGGCTTCATGTCTGAGGGTCAAACTAGGAATTTCAATTCCTAGTTCCAACCTGCAAAATGGATATATAAACATCAACTACTCCAGTTAAATGAATCGTGATTAAAAAAAAAAAGACGACAGTGTAAAAATCTTCAAACATATTTTTCAGAAGTTAAACTAAGCAAAAACATATTCGTATTACTTCCATTAAGAATAATATCTGCATGTTGTTTCATTAGCGTCCCTATCAATCTGGAAATCCAAAATAGAGAATACATGTACCATTAGAGATTATGGTAGGTGAAACAAATGCATATTTTTAGTGAAGCTTATTGCTTCTATGATTACGTAGATGTCCATATCTGTAGAGAAATATACAAATAGCAAGGAAGCTTTTGGAATTAACAAGTCACAGCTATTGAAGCGTGTTGCTTCATAAGGTTTTAGAGAGCATTTTTGCTCCCCCATTGCTCACCCAGGCCTCCAGTGGGTGACATATGTCCCATTACATTCCCATTTGCCCCTGTATTATCAACACAAGCACTGGAATGGGGCATATATCATCCACTGGAGGCCTGGGTGAGCAAAAAATGGTCTCAAGATTCTATTAGGATTAAGGCCAAAATTTAATGTGAATACTTCCTATTACCGGGACAGTAAATTCACGTGAGACCGATTTTGGTAACTAGAAGTCTAGAATAAAACGTTTGGACGTAATCCTTCTAACTCATACCTAGATCTTTCCAAGAAAAGTTGAAAGATCTAAATCCTGCTCCAAAGATATTAAAGCAATAATAGTGGAAGTGTACAAATAGGCAGAGAGTGTCGGATTTGGCAAAATCTCCAAAGGACATAGTTATAGGCCTATAGCAATCAAAATAAAATGCTGAACCGTTCTGAAATAAATTACGCATATCAACCGACTGTCAAAGACTAGTTACCTATTTGTACCAATATCGGATTTAGATAAACACTAGCAAACAATAAACTTCGCATTGCAAAATGGATTCTCTTAACCAAAGGTAGAAGGTATGAGAGAGAGAGACAATTTCAAATTACGTTCCACTTCCACCACATAAATAGAGGATAGAAATAGCAAAAAAAATGGAAATACTAAAATACATGATTGAGCACAAAAGCAAATGCTTTTAAAACAATGTGCATTCAATAATTCAATGTATCCATCTGGAACTTTGTAACCATCAAGGGATGGAAGCATGTTAGATTTTACCCCAATCCCAGGATCTATGAGAGATGAAAACATCAACGAAAAGGCACACACAAGAATACCAAATTTTACATGGTTTAGCCCAAAATTAGGGTTATGCTCACGCAGCTGCAGAGATTTTCACTATGCTCAAACATAGAAAGAGAAGATTAGATACTACATCTATAACTGCCACTAAAGAACATAAAATTAGGGCTACAGATCAAAATTGCAAAATTACCAATTTCTCCCTCGAGAGTGGGGCTAAGTGTACAGTATTATCAGGCTCCACACAACCTATCAAATCCCTGGGGCCATTAGACAACTTCATTGCACCATCAAATCATCATACTTACATTTTTTCCCTACAGAGGTTCCACATAACCCGCTCTTTCTCCCCGTTATATATCTAGAATGTTTACACAGGAATAAGTCTAATTATGCACCAGTCAAGAGAAAGCATACACATTTCATACATAACCATCTTGGAACAGCTATAATAACAAAAGACCTTGTTCTCGAAGTTTACAATCATCAATATTCAACTGAAAACACCATGTAGCAAGAAGGGTCCAATAAATTCAGTGACCGGGTCAGCTAATATTTGATATATAAATTATAATTCTTGGGGCTATTGAAAGATATAAACCACACTGTTTAGGCCCTCCACTTTTCGTACTGCCATGCCCAAGGCTCTGTTGGTTCATGGATCCAATCAGGGAAAGAAAGGAAAACACTTTCTTTGTTTGGTTAATGATGAAAATATTGGGCGAAAATAGGAAGGACAGAGGAATGGATTAAATTTTTTTTTTTTTATTAAGTTACAATTCTATATTGGAAGTTTTTAGTTTTTAACGTTATTTAAAAACACAAGGGAAAACAAGAGGGAACTAGTTTTCCTTTCCTTTTTTTTTTTTTTTTTTTTTCTCTTTTCCTTCTCTAAATTCGCAAACCAAACAGAGACCATACTTGTTCATTGCTTACCCCAATTTCATTATCCCTATCCTGTTTCTATGATCGCAAACTTAAGGCCCTACACTATTGATGAATCAACAAATGTGGATGATTCACAATTCCAAAGTAATATAACCAACCCACAAGTCAAACATGGAGAAAACCAAAAACAAAAAAGAACCTATAATAATTAAAAACATAATCCACCAGATAGTACACTTCAACCAAAGATCAGAACTGTAAGTCTGTAAATACTGTATTTACCACACAAAATAAAGTGGGTTTAGTAATAGTTATAAAGTAACCATCTAATGAATAGTTGGATTTCTATCATCATCATCATCATCTTATCACAGAGGAGAAAAAGGAATCCTGTATATGGTTTAGCTCTAGATCTCAAAAAACAAACAAATTTACACATAATAAATGTGCTGATGAAAATCTTTCTAGAATGCAGATCAGATTCATACCACAACCCAGAAAGGAAATATCCCGGAGAAAGAAATCAAGTAATGTAGTTCACAATAAGAAATGAGAATTACAAAAATTGAGTGGTTAAGCCAAACCCACATATACATACATACATACATACATACATGTATTGGAAGTCAAGGAGACCCATTTACCTTATTGGAGAAGACACCCATCAGAAGATGAAAAGTTGAATCTCCACCGAAAAATGTAAACAAACCCTCCAAATATCATAGCAGAAAGATCACCCGAGAGTGGAGTGGTTGTGCCTGAATTTGAAACGTCCACATTGTTCTGACAAAATATCAAAGCTGTGCTAGTACTGCCTGATTCCCACTATCCTTTTAAAGCCCTGTAAAAGAAAAGCAGAGAGAAAGAGAGATGGAGATTCAATCCAATAAAAATAAATAAAAAGATAAATGAGAATTTCTGTATGTGACACTTTTTATGTATTAGCAATTTAAAATTAAAAATACATGCAAAAACAAAATAAGAGTATATGAGAGCAAACCGCTTTAGCCAGTTAAAAAAAAAAAAAAACAAAAAAAATTGTCCTGACACTGATAAGTGATAACTTGCACAAGAACACTATTTTGGGGAGTTTAAAAAATTAGAGAGCTTGTTTGGGAGTTTAAGTAAGGAAAGAAAAATGAGAGAAAATGGGAGAAAATTAATTTTCATTTTCTTTTAATTTTTTTCTCTTCAAATTGGAAAAAAAATGAGAGAAAAGAAAGTGGGATTTAGTAAAATTTTCTTATTACCCACATTACCTTTTATTTAATTCTTCACTAATTTTAATTCCATCTAAGTCATAGATTCCTAAAACACTATATACGTGTATTCTCTCTCCTAACAAAGCAAAAAGTTCACATACCAAATAAATCTGGATGCTATTTGGTGTGAATAGAAAATGAAAATAAGAGATGTTAGAGCCTTCATTAGTTCAAGTCATTAATAGGTAAAATGTTAACTTTTTTTCTCAATTCCCAAACAAGAGGAAAGAAATTAACTTTCTCTTCTCTCTTAAACTCCCAAACAAAATGAAAGAAACTACAATTTTTCATTTTCTTTTATGCTCTCCTTACTTACGACTTTCTCTTCTTTTCTTTTCTCCCCTAAACTCCCAAACATAGGGGAAAGCTACATTGAATGAAAAAAAAAAAGGAGTATATGGAAAATGGGTAATTGTTCACAAGACTAATCCATAAACAACGACGTCGTATTGTTCGTCTTGAAGAAAGTGATTGAAGCTTTGAATAGTTGTACATTGTACCAAAAGCGAATGCAATAGGGCCACCTTGTCTGTATTTACCGGAAAGTAACAAAAAGGGTAGTATACTGTATATATCATAACTTATGTTTCCCATTTTTCACTAAAATGTTTGGAATAGAATAATTGGTGAGGTCTTAAAGTTTGTAATTTTGTAATTTATGAGTCAAATGGCTAATCATGAGTTGCCAGGTAAGCAATAAAAGGACATGATTGGGCATTTCACTACTTTTTGAATTTTAATAGAAGGAAAGTGCCAAAATGTTTGTATTTGCCTCCTCCTCATCTTTGATTTCTTTTCTAGGTAGGTCTTCTAATTTTTTTTGATGGATACATTACACAGACCTCTTATGAGTTAATGGTCAGCATATAGGACCTTTTTCGTGCTTTGTATAATTATATAGACCTCCTTTATTAGTGATATGAAAACTTAACAAAATTAACGGTGCATGACAAAATTAGTTAGATACCCCTAAAATAAAATATAACTTTTTATTTTAAAAATTAACAATTATTAATGGTTAAAATTACCATCAGAAAAAATAACAATTGTAAATTCATATTATAGAAAAAAATATTACATGAACTTGTTATTAACTTTAGTAAATATGAATTGGTATTTATCAAAAAAGTTTTAAAACCCAAATAAACGGCCAGTTAACGGAAAGAGAAAGCCCCAAATCTCAAGACAAGTCCATGTAATTATACGAACCATTGAAGATTTTTGCATTCCTACCTTATGCTAGGAATATCAGGGTAAGTTACTCTTTTTTGGAACCTTATGGTCCTTTGTGTGATGTGATGTTAGATAATTGTGACTCTTGGCTTGGACTATATATTGGAAGGTTCCGATCATAACCGAAGCATGGATGTAAAGATAAGACCATAGTTTTGCTTTCATCATTAAGAAATAGTTCATTTTTTTTATATTTTATTTTTGATACTTATCTGAATTCGGACTGGATACACACACATCTTAGTTCCAACCCAATTTCAAAGTTCCACACTGATCCACATTAAAGCCCAAGAAGAGAGATGTTATGCCAATTGAGTTACAGCCCGCTTGGCTAAGAAATGGTTCATTAATATCTTGTTTTATGGTGTAAATAAATAATTGTTCAAATTAGCTTGAAAACAGCAATGAATTACAGTATAAATATGTTGAACTTAGCCCATTCTCAAAACTAAATTTGAATGAGTAATAATGTTGAACAGAAATTAATTGCATTTTTTTAAAAAGTAAAAGCCTAGAACAGTTATCTGGTCATTTTTTTATTATTATTATTATTTTTTTAAATTGCATAATTGTATGTAAGCTTGGTATTAATACAAACCAACAACAGACGTCTTCAAACTTTTTTTTCATGATAGGCATAAAAAAATATTGTAAGCTTAATTTACCTTCTGTGCGATGCATTGAAAGAAAACTCCTCATTCAATTGTGGAGACCTCTGATCTTAATCCCAATCAAAATTGTATACTATGAGCTATTACAATACAAAGCTTCTTGGGCCTACGAAGTTTGGAATTTATCAAGGTCCAGGATCTTGGGAGTGTCCAATGAGAGAACTAAGAATCACTTTTCTAAACGATGAAGGAAATGTTTGAAACTTCAAATGCAGACTATGCTTCTCAGATTTAAATCTCAAATGTTTTATTGGTTGTACTGTACCACATGCAACGACATAGGGCAAATGTCACACCATGTGATACAAATGTTAAGTCATTTAAAAACCAAATTTGAGATTCAAGTTTCGGAAGTATAGCATTACTAAGTTAAATGCATCTTGCTTGCCATTGACTTAGTATTCTACAATCACTTTCAAAAGAGGAAGCTTATCAAAAATATAATTTACATAACTAATTTAATTTCACTCTCGAGAAAGTCCATCGAAATGATAAAAGTGAATAGGTCTTTGCTCACGTTCACGTCTTTCCCAACAATCTTAAAGAGGGTTTTCATTGAGCCAAAATACCCGACTTAGTAGAATAAACTCCCGAATACGTACAACTATTCGCAAGCCACTAGATAGGGCAAACATCGGGAGGCATCGAATTCAGACTTCTATATTTAGAATTCGTCCTTAAAAAAAAGTCTACTCCAATCCAATTGTCCTAAACAAACCCTACTCCAGCTCCGCAAACCTGATGAGAACTAGGGATGGCAACGGGGCGGGTATGGTATGGGGTGGCCATTTCCCGCCCCCGCCCCGCCTAACATAAGTCTTCCCCCGTACCCGCCCTGTTCAAAGCATTCACCATCCCACCCCCGACCCCGAGAACTAAATTCCAACCTGTTCCCGCCCCGTCCCCGACCATATAAGCAAAATAAATAATCAAAACAGTAAGAGGTTCCAACTAAATGTAATAATGTATGTAAATGAAAATTATCACATCTTACAAGTACAGGACGTCACACTTTTTAGCTTTTCAAATATTTTACTGATTGAGCACTACTTTTCATGCAGTTTTTACGCATAAAGCAGGCAAGGCATCATGATGCTAGCACGTGATTTCATGCTTTTAAGTCTTACCTCTTTGTCTGATACACTTTGCTTTTTATAAGAGGGTATTCTCATTACTCACACAGTGTATTTTTGATGTGGGAAGCTATTAGTGTAAAACAAAAGTGGGTAAAATAGTCTATGGTCGGGTTTAGCCGGGTTTTGTCCCCTCATACCGTACCCGCCCCGAACCCGTGTCGGGTTTATCTTCCCTCCCCCATACCCGCCCCTATTCCATTTAAGGACTTCCTAAACCCGTCCCATTAGGGACGGGACGGGACCCCGCTTTAAACGGGCAAATTGCCATCCCTAATGAGAACCTTCTTGTTCACAAGTATTAGAAATTTGGCTCTTGAGATAGCGTCCGGCTAAACAACCCAAAGCTCAGTTGAAGGGATTTTTTTTTGTTTGGGAAGGGGGGGTGGGGGGATTATGCACTAAACAAGGGGAGGTAATGCTCTCCCAACTCATAAATCCCTCAACGAACTGCAGGTTCGATAGAATCCCTTACCTTCTTGTTCACAAGTATTAGAAATTTGGCTCTTGAGATAGCGTCCGGCTAAACAACCCAAAGCTAAGTGTGAAGGGATTTTTTTTTGTTTGGGAAGGGGGGGTGGGGGGGATTATGCACTAAACAAGGGGAGGTAATGCTCTCCCAACTTATAAATCCCTCAACGAACTGCAGGTTCGATAGAATCCCTTACCACTATGCCCTCCATCCCTTGGTCTCCAAGGGAAGGGATTGATGTCCTTGTATATGTAAGGAAAACCAAAGTTTATAAACTCATACTTGCATTGTATGCGCACACTGAGCCAACACATTGCAAGTTCATTAAAAACAGTACAATTACAAGCTAATTTATCCTAATACAAATCCAAGTTTACTTAACAAAGCTCATAGTACCCAAAACTTCTCCAAGTGCCAAGAAGATGCTACTTACACGTGCAATACTCTTAGAAAGGGGGGGGGGGGGGGGGGGGGGGGGGGGGGGGGGGGGTTGGGGCTGTTGAATATCTACGAAAAAACTAACCCTGGTTGAATTTCAGGAAAATATATATATAAAAAAATGCATCACTCTTCATCATCGGATTCCGAATTCTGGCCTTCTGTTGTTGGGCCTTGAATTGCACCACGCTCTTTCCTTTGCAGGGGATACATTACATCCTTAGCCATCTGATTTGCTGATTCAATAAAAAGAAAATTGGAGTGGAAAAAACTTACACATGCTGTCCAACACAAACAAATAATGAATAGGGTATCCTTCAATCGGAGGCTGAACCTCCTGATGTGTTCGACGTATGTATAATTCAAATGAGAACTAAATGAATGAGAGAATAACCAATGATATGTAAAACAACTAATTTACAGAATCACTACTGCTCAAATTCAATTCAAACTACTCGTTCAAATTCTCAGTAAGGCCTTAGTTCACAAGAAGTACCTGACACCAGAAGCTTCACAAGAAGTGTTCTTGCAAACTGAATTTCTGCCTGGTGTGCACTAACAAATTTAGCCTGCAAATAGCAATTTATCAGACTACTTTGGTCACACGCATAAAATAGTATTTAATTGCTTTATTCCAACTGATAACCGTAACTGTGAAGTGTGAACAGAGAAATTGAGAGCCATGAAAAACGAATCATACACCAATGCATGCAATAATCAGATACGAGAAGCAAAGCTTTTTCCAGCATTTGATGTTTAGGCTTTGTAACACTCACAGTACTGAGGGTGAGCCTTGATGCAATGGTAAGATTGTTGTCCATTATGAGGGTGTTAAGAGTTTGAAACAAAAGGGAGGGGGGAGTAGCATAGATACGGACATGGCACATGTTAAAAATGTAAGATACAGACATGGCAAGACACTGAATAAAAAATTATATTTGTTTTACCAGTAATACAATATACCATGTCGTGTCTTACACTCGTGTCCGGCAGTGTCGGCCACATGTCCATTGAAAAAAAAAATTTAAGATATGTTTTTTTGTGTGCAGGACACATGTCGGCTGCTTCCAACGGGACACTGAAACATGACGCCAAATTGAAGTGTACGTGCTACATTGGCTGGGGCAGCGAACATCTAACCCTATGCAGACCTGCAGTGGCATTAGCTCGTGCACTACCCTTCAGTAGGAGGTGAGAGGATAAAGCCAAAATGAGGCCACTCACACTGACCACACATTTCTAGTAAAGTGAAAATTCACATACAGTTGCACCCTTAAACTGGATTTCCAGCACAATTGGCCAGGGATTACATTATCGGCCATCAGTGTTCTAAAAATCGGCCTAGGCGGCCGCCTAGGCGGCGCCTTGGCGCTAGGCGGTGCCCGGCCGCCGAGATTTTCCCTAGGCGTTTGAGAAAATCGGCCAGTGGATTAGTCGGCCTCTAGGCGGGGCCTAGGCGGTGCTAGGCGGGTTAGGCGGTGCTAGGCGGCGCCTAGGCGGTGCTAGGCGGCCTAGGGTGAGAATGCTAGAGAGTCTTATTTGGGTCCGACTCTTTGGAAAAAAAACCCTAACATTAGTATATATATACACTTAAGGTTTAAGTTAATTATGGAGAGATCCCTAATAGTTTTTTAAATATTAAAACCTTCTAATAATCTTTACTTATTTTAAAAAAAACACCACATAACCTTTATATATATATGTATCTATTAT
Organism: Hydrangea macrophylla; assembly: GCA_033977485.1. NCBI lineage: Eukaryota > Viridiplantae > Streptophyta > Magnoliopsida > Cornales > Hydrangeaceae > Hydrangea > Hydrangea macrophylla. The sequence goes on from CM066992.1 coordinate 98,172,308, forward strand.
TTGAACCACAAATCTATAATTTATTTTAATTAACACCACATAACTGGTATATATATCTATTATATAATTAATTTTATTTATAAAACAAATCCGCCTAGGCCCCGCCTAGGCGTCCGCCTAGGCCCCCCTTCGCCGCCCGACTAGCGCCTAGCGATTTTTAGAACATTGTCGGCCATAACAACATGCAAAAGAAAGGGGAATACCGTTTCACTGTAAAAAAGCCCCACAATTTGATCAAGTCTAGCTTGATGCCTCAAGAGGAAGGGACGCAGATGATTCATGTATATTTGCCTCGCCCCCTGTTACACGCAAGCAGTGGTGCATGAGGAATTCACCAGGTCAACATCCAAAAATTCAATCTCAACACATCCCAAAAAAAAAACAGAAGAAACGTATAAACAAAATAACCAATAGCACTGCTAAGGATAAATGTCGATCTAAAGATGCAAGAATATTATACGAAAACAAATAAGTATCACCTATTCTTTGTGATCCCAAAATCCCAATAACTACCACGGTTTAATATTATCTGAATCACGTAAAATATGCTTAACAATCCATGGAAATATAGAATTCCAACATATAATTACTGGAGAAATTAACCTAAAACAGTTGCATCACTATCACGTATGCATAGTCCACATATGGATTCAGTAATACAGCATGAATGAAGGTGGAACAGAAATTCCAAAAAGGTTAAATCTACCTCTCAATCAAGGAACAACACTGTTGAAATGACCAATAGAACCAAGCACTAATGAACATAGAATGAGTGATATAGTACTTCTACCTTATGGACTCTAAAACTGTCTTCCAAAATCCGGTTAAAGATAATATACTAAACTTGGTTCAAAATTTCCACCCTAGCTCTCAGAATGTGAGAGGAAAATATACATATGTTCTTCCTAAAGCAACAGATTTTCTCACACACACAAAAAACAAAAAGAAAACAAGATAGAAAGGAAACACAAGGATAGAAGAATAAGTTGAAAGCAGAGCAAGGCCTAAAATGAAAAGTTATACATGGAAAAGGCAGATCCAGCCTAAAACACGGGAAACTGTATGACAAGGGAAAAAAAATATTGTTTAGAAAACTATATTGTCTCACTATAGAGACGAAAAACAAATGAGCATGTATCGCTCACATGCTGATCGAGTGATCGCAAAGGTAGATCTAGTGTGTTTGACCTGATAGTTCGAAAGAGACAAGACGATCTAGAATCTAGAATCATATAACATAAAAAAAATCTTCAGCTCTTTTTTCTTTCTATTTTATTTGCTTATGTCATTAGGAAATAAGACTTCCTAGGCCTTAGCATTCTTCAGTTATGATGGTCCCAATTATACTATAATGACAGGTAATAAACACTCCATGGAATACCCCAGAGAAAATTAAATGAAGAAAGGGACAAGTAAAGGAAAAAAGCATTTACTCAAAACTTACATCAGCAGATGGCAGTTGAAGCCAAACAAGAAATGCAAACTTCGCATGATAATACAATGGAAACCTGATGAACCAGATAAAAGAAGCTACCTGAGATTGTAATATCTCATTAACCAGAAAGCTAAAGACCCAAAGTAATAACGCAACAAAAGTAACAGACAGGGAAAAAAAAAGTTTGAAAACTGTACCAGGAGAGAACTTTGTCTGTGAAAACTTCTACGATGCTAAAAGATCCATAAGCTGAAAGCAAATAGCAGACATATTATACGAACAAAAAGGGAAGTGGCAATGCAACAGAAAGTAACATAAGTTCAATCCTGAAACCTATGTTCCCGAAACATTCAAATCAAAGTTTACCAGTTTGGTAATCCGCACATACACGAGTGCATACATTCCCCAAAGTCCTCTTTTACACACACAAACACAAACACAAACACAAACACACACACACACACACACACACACACACACACATGTACATATATAGTCCTCCAGTAGTATATTCCAAGTTTCCAACTACCAGTGAGTGTCTGAAACAGCAAATACTGACATGTACTTTTTTTTGGTTTGTGTTATTTTTAAATTAGCTTTGAATTTCCACAAATATCTACCAACAAAACTTGGGATCATTTACGATGTACAAGACCCCAAGATCTGTTGAGAATATTTGTTTTATTATTTTCCTTTGGTTATTAATTGTTAGTTAACTTAGTGGGCCCATATGTAATTACTTATTTCTTCTTTTATTGTTTAATATATAGAGGGCTACATAATTTTCAAAATCCTAAGCTTGCAGTTAATTGTTTCTGCAACTAGTTAAAAATTATGACACATAGTGTGTTGTCCATTCTTGCAACAGGACAAGATCAACAAAACTTCGGATCATTTAAGATGTACCAAGACTTCATAGATAAATTACTGGTTAAAAATATAAGATGCATATTGTGTTGTCCATTCTTGTAACAGGACAAGTTTAACCTCCAAAGGAAGGAAAAACCACGAATGGATCTTTCGAGAGTACGTTATTAGTCGGCGAAATAATAACAACTTTAAATAACATACTATGCAAAATTAAAACATCGTGAATAACCTGCCCAGTACAAAAGCCATTTTTGTTGTTCATTATGATCTTTTGTCTCAATTGCTTTAAATGTCGAGTAAATAGGTAAAACAGTCCCCACAGAACAGCTGCAAAAGTCACATATAACTTATTAGGTAGAGACATCACTATGTTTCTGAAGGTAACAAAATGGAAATGGATTTAGTTGCAACATCCATTAACTAAACCTGGATATGACTCACTCATATGAGACATAGTTTTTCAATGTCCACAATAATAAAAAGCACATGGATAACAAAAATGGTAAAAGAAAATCAAATATACCAAACTAATTCTGACTACATTACTCTTGGCGGCTATGCCACCTTTCTTGCCAAAGTTGTACGTCTTTTTTAAGCCCACTCTTGTTTGTGTCCATTTAAATTTTTGGCAAATTAAACTTGTACTTTTAGATAGTCACTAAAACTTGATAACTTAATTATATCAAATATTGAAATAAACTAGTTCGGTAGTGCCTATCCAAGAAGCACGACACGGAAACGGGACACGAATATGACGCAACGTTGACACTCGGACACACAATTTTCTCCAGAAAAAATAGGACACGGATATGTTTGGCGACACATTGAATATCTATATATTTTAGAGTAAATGATCCATGGATGAAGATAGAAAAAGCATAAAAACACATAAATCACGACAATATCCTTAAGATATCAACATAACAAAAAGAAAAAATGAAAAAGACGTTCCTCAATTTTGCAAGCCCCAATTGGTGGACATAAAAAGAAAACAAACTTTTATGAAGGCTTCTATAGAAAGAATTTCAAAATAAATGCAGAAGCAAATTCAATTTAAAATAGAAGGCATAAAATAACAATATTTAACAAATAAAAAGCATAACATCACATGTAATTCAAATGAATAGCCTATTGTAGATCAAGAATTGAATTCTACGCATACATATGTGTAGGAAACAGGAACAGACACGTGGGATTTTTGGCATTTTATTGTTGGCATTATGGTTGCTAAGAATAAGATCAAATGGCATTGATAGAAACGCATTATGAAAATTTAGACTACAAACAAACTATCTTGAAGAAAATATTAAACTTAGGAAGAAAAATGAATCCTTCTGACTTGAAAAAGGAGAAGTAACTCACGATTGAAAGCTTACCATGCTGTTCGGACAACAATGTTGGAACCAAGAGGGCAAAGAAGCAATCGCAATCCAACCTACACAACTTGAAAGAAAAAAAAGCATTGAATGTGCATGACAGCAAGTTCCAAATACAGTTTTTCCCTACGGTATATTTTTCCATTGCCATATCAATAAATTTTATATACTTCATTCTGTATAAATCACAATAAGTTCAACAGATATATACAACCAAATCATAAGGGAGGATATATATATATATATATATATATCCTCAAGGCTCAAAATGGGTAATGAATTGGCAGCGAGACACACAACAGCAGAGTACATAAATTGCGGTGGTTTCTCTCAGCTATTGCTGAACATCTCAGGGTTCCAACTCCTAGTGCAAACTTTGAAATGAACACCCAAGTCCCATTTACAGCAACACATAATAAGTTTTTTTTTTTTTTTTTTTTTTTAAACCCCCAAATTGTTGGTCTAAGCTAGTGATTAGTGGGTGGTATCATGAATCAGACAAGCTCTTGCTATTTTACTCTTTTTCACAACAACAGTATGAATATCGAACACATTTTAATAGAATGAAAAAAATAAATCCAAAACGCAAGTTACAAAACCTATGTAGCGAAGAAGCATGCTAATGCTATAGTTGCCTTAAACAAAGGACTGTATATGTGTATTAAGTTCCAAGTCTCCAAAATTCACTGTGATCTGATCAGAATTTTTTTATTTTTTTTTTGGGTCAAGTGTAAATTTGCCAGAGGTTAAAGATCTAAGTATACGTTAGAAGAGACCCTGATCATAGGTTAAAGACCTAAGTATACGTTTACGACCCTGATCAAACTGTAGAATGACAAGTGCTGAAAAGTTACAGTGGAAGTAGAACCCTAATCGGAGAGAGAGAGAGAGAGAGAGAGAGCCAACCTCGGTCGACATATTTGATGCTACCGCAGAGAACCTGTAATTGATTCGCAAATTGCAGGTTATATGATGATGCATAATTTAATTAGGGTAAATTACATTTACCTCCCCAAGATCAAAATTCAAATAACTTCCCCGAGGTATACAAAAAAATTAGAAGAAAGTAAACTTTAGAAAATCTATTACTATTATAAAGGAAAAGGGAGGGGTACCAATTGCATTTTTCTTACACCCTATATTTACAATAAAATCAAGTGGAGTATGTTTTACTAAGAAAATATAAATAAAAGGGTACTAATTTGTCATTGAAATTATCAAACAATACTAATTAAAAACTACCAAAAATTGCTACAAAAAATTGCTACCAAAGAAAAAAAAAAACTCCCAAATTTTCATATTTTTTTTTTTATTTTTTTTCTCTCCACTCACAGAGTGAGTGGCCTCCTGCTAGTTTAAGTTAAAAAGACAACTCCGTATTTTATTTCGGTCAAAATTCTATAAGTAGTGAAATTTATTGGAATCAAGTCTCTATGTTTTAAGTGTTTTGTGAAATTTCACATAACTTTTATAACATGTAGAGTTTTCACTAAAATAAAAAATAGATTGGATCCAATACTAAAAAGTCTATTTTAAAGAACTTTTAACTAAAATTTCCTATTAAAAAAAAAACTACAATAATCTCCCTTGAAGTTTGAAATTCTCCTGCTAGTTTAAGTTAAAAAGACAACTCCGTATTTTATTTCGGTCAAAATTCTATAATTAGTGAAATTTATTGGAATCAAGTCTCTATGTTTTAAGTGTTTTGTGAAATTTCACATAACTTTTATAACATGTAGAGTTTTCACTAAAATAAAAAATAGATTGGATCCAATACTAAAAAGTCTATTTTAAAGAACTTTTAACTAAAATTTCCTATTAAAAAAAAAACTACAATAATCGCCCTTGAAGTTTGAAATTGGTCAACATTTTCCTATTTTGTTGTCAAGTTAATCTTTTTTGTTTGGGTTGAATCTTTTATAACCATTAATATAGCCTTGTAAAATTCCTTAACAACTTCATATAATTTTCAAGGAGTCAATTTTTCAAATTAATAAACATAATATTTGTTTTAAGGGTATATAAATAATTTTGCATGCACCAATAATTTTGTTTCAATCTCAAAAAGCAAGATTAATAATTTTCCAAACTGCAAGAGAGACCTTTGTATTTTTAGCATACTCATGTTTAATAAAGGAAAAGGGAGGGGTACCAATTGCATTTTTCTTACACCCTATATTTACAATAAAATCAAGTGGAGTATGTTTTACTAAGAAAATATAAATAAAAGGGTACTAATTTGTCATTGAAATTATCAAACAATACTAATTAAAAACTACCAAAAATTGCTACAAAAAATTGCTACCAAAGAAAAAAAAAAACTCCCAAATTTTCATATTTTTTTTTTATTTTTTTTCTCTCCACTCACAGAGTGAGTGGCCTCCTGCTAGTTTAAGTTAAAAAGACAACTCCGTATTAAAAAAAAAACTACAATAATCTCCCTTGAAGTTTGAAATTCTCCTGCTAGTTTAAGTTAAAAAGACAACTCCGTATTTTATTTCGGTCAAAATTCTATAATTAGTGAAATTTATTGGAATCAAGTCTCTATGTTTTAAGTGTTTTGTGAAATTTCACATAACTTTTATAACATGTAGAGTTTTCACTAAAATAAAAAATAGATTGGATCCAATACTAAAAAGTCTATTTTAAAGAACTTTTAACTAAAATTTCCTATTAAAAAAAAACTACAATAATCTCCCTTGAAGTTTGAAATTGATCAACATTTTCCTATTTTGTTGTCAAGTTAATCTTTTTTGTTTGGGTTGAATCTTTTATAACCATTAATATAGCCTTGTAAAATTCCTTAACAACTTCATATAATTTTCAAGGAGTCAATTTTTCAAATTAATAAACATAATATTTGTTTTAAGGGTATATAAATAATTTTGCATGCACCAATAATTTTGTTTCAATCTCAAAAAGCAAGATTAATAATTTTCCAAACTGCAAGAGAGACCTTTGTATTTTTAGCATACTCATGTTTAATAAATAGACTATGAACCAACCCAAAGAAATAGTTCGTAGCAAAATTAGCATTTATTCAAGTCTTTATTTAAATATTGAACCGTAACTTTCTCTTTCACAATTAAATAGTTAAAATTTTCAAAAATGATCTTTTAACTTGGGACGGATGGAGTACAAAATTGTTAAATAGATAAAGTCAAACTTTTTACCATTTTATCAAACAATGTTAAGAAATAGAGTAAATTACCTTTTACTCCCCTATAGTTTGCCCTTGTTGTACTTTACCCCTTGTAGCATACAACTTAACACATTACCCCTGAACTAATGAGCTAACTGCAACTGTTAAATTTACTAACGCCAAAGGGGAAAAGTCTAATATGCCATCTATTATTTCCATTCATTAAACCACACGTGAGGTGGGGGACCACTTATCAATATTCCTAGGGTTGCCCTCAAAGAGAAAGACAATTCAGTTGAAGAAAATGGTGATTCAACCTAGGGTTTCAACACAACAAGAAAAAGTTAGGATTTTGGGAATCGTTAGGAAATTCAAGAAGTTATGTGCAAGCTTTTCTTATTAACTGTTAAAGTCAATTATTATTATTATTATTATTATTATTATTATTATTATTATTACTCCGTATTTGCTTTCATTGGGAATGAATTTGTTTGCATTACAAAAGACAAGAAGATGACATTCTAGTAGGCAGGGGCGGAGGTATTCCAGGGCCAGTGGGGGCACGTGCCCCCACTCACTTTTTGGGAAGAAAAATTTTACCCTACATTTGTTATAGGTTTTACATTTAAACCCCCCTTAACTTATGTTTAGGCCCCCCTCAACTTATGTTTAGGCCTCTCAAAGGAGTTAAATGCCTAATTTAATGACATCAACTACATGTATATTGATTTACACGTACATACAACTTAAAGGAAATGCGCCTAAAATTTTGAAAATTACACTTTTAGTGTGAGAATTTTATACGTTTTAGAAATAGTCCCCCCCTAGAATTTTGAAACACACTATACAATATTTACATGTCTCCAAATAGACTCATATTATAAGCAAATCCCATAAAAATCGTAATTATATACAAGTAGCTCCTAAAAAAATCGCCAATTATGCATAAATAGACCCCAAGCCCCCGTGTGACTTAGGTCCCCTGACCAAAATTTCTGGCTCCGCCCCTGCTAGTAGGGATCATAACTGGGAAAGATTGAATCCCTTTGCTACTGTTGGAAGTTAATAGCTTGGTTGGAAAATTGTTGTCATTTACTGGTTTGGTTGGAAACTTGTTATTTAATGAATTTGTTGGAAAGTTGTTAGCATGTTGCCATGAATAGACGAAGCATCTTGCTTTGGAAACATAGGCTACATTAAATTTTTTTTTTTTTTTTTTGATGGAACAGGCTACAATAAATTCAACATATATTACATACACAAAAAGTTGTAGTACAGTACATAGTCACAAAACAAGACATAAAACCCAGCATTTTTTTTTTCTCCTGTTTTGTGCCATCTGGGTACTAATTCTTTCACAAATCTTTCAATATCAACTGCTACTTCTCCACACCTGCTTTGCCATACCACCAAGATATGGCCACACCAACCATCACCAAAGCACAAACTGATCCCAAAAGAGCTCGGCGATACCACTTTTGCCTCCCATGAGCAATTTCTAACTCCCTCTTCAGCACATTTATTTGTCACAAGCCTTACTATAACTTCTGCCGAGCACTCTGACATTCGAGGGTCCACCCATTGAAAGAACCTACAGGCATTAGCTTGGAGTTGCAGCATCAAGTTTTATTTTTCTTTAGATTGCAAATATTTCAAGCAAAGCATCCAAAAAATAAAAAACCAGAAAACATATCAAAATCATTACCCCAAAACATCCACAACTAAGAAATCTTCGTCCATAATTTCCTTCGGTGAACAGTCCTTACTGGGGATAGCTCACCACAAAAGCATACATGGCCTCCAACTTCAGCATATCGTGAACAATACCCATGCCCAAATTGTGAAAAATGAGATGAAGAAGAGGACATAATGGTGATGAAGGCTGCTCAATTTTTTTTCCTGTCACTGCTCTGTTTTTCCAACCATGTGTGTATGCAACAACAGATGCATTAAATGTCAATCTTGCAGAATCATTGGGCACCAATCCGCCAAGCCGATTAGCTTTGGCTCCGTTAGTTTGGACAAAAAATCTAACAGTTGCAGTTAGCCCATTAGTTCGGTGGGGTAATGTGTTAAAGTTGTAGAAGTGCCACAGGGCCAAATCACGTGGGGTAAAAGATAATTTACCCTAAGAAATAAGCTGAGTTAGTAGACATTATATCACAAGAGCCAAAAGCTACTCTTATATTTTTTATGAACTCTTTTCATCACACTTTCAGCAATACAAGAAGCTAAAAAGTACTTTAACATAACAAACTCAATACACACACACACACACACACACACACACACACACACACACAGAGAGAGAGAGAGAGAGAGAGAGAGAGAGAGAGAGAGAGAGAGAGAGAGAGAGAGAGAGAGAGACATATGTATTAATACAGATGCTTTTAGGGGTTTCATTCTAAAACTAGGAAGAACAACGGCAGGGAAATGATAAACAGATGACTTGACTCTGAAACTTGGAATTTGCTTCACCTCCATGTTGCCGACTTTCGCTATCCGTCAAGTACCAGGAAGGGCACATGCATAGGCTCACAGAATTATCTTCTAGACAAAAAATGGTGTTGGTGCGGCTGAAATTTGAAGCTCAATTGAATCCAATTGCATACAGAAAATCCGTCAACTGAGCCATCAGAGCTATAAAAATTTGACACCCTTCACTTTGGAGCCATTGAGAACTGTTTGTTTTGAAACCTTTATTCAGAATTGATGTTGTCTTCACCCCAAGAAAAAAGGAAAAAAATCACGACAAGGTGGACCCCATAAACATACATACTATATTTACTTTTAAAGAAATATGTACAAGATTCTCACCTGTTCTGATATCAAAGATACACTAGTAATTTCCCAACATTTACAGCTTTGATTGGCAGAAAATGATTTTGGCAGACAAATATACAGACCTTGCATCATCTGTCAAAAGAAATATCAGAAAAATAAACCAAAGACTTATTCTTCTAGTCCTCGCCATATTAAGAAATATAGAACATTCGTCGTCCAGCACGGAAGAATCAAGTACAATAATCATGCGCATACAAGTCCTCATTGGCAGATGCAACATAAAGCGTAATTGTTCTGTCGTTTTCTTACAGGGATGTGGTATGAATCCACTTTTGTTTCCAGTAGACTGGGAGAACAATGTCAAGGGATGTCATGTGAGGTATCATAGTTAGCATTGCAAGAAATGGTATTTCAACACCATTATATTCATCTGAAATTCTTTTTATGCCGTGACTTAAAAAGTTTTGTAGAAGATTGTTGAGATCATATACTTGCTTCTAAAAGCTACGAAAACAACATGCAGTCTTTTATGCTCAGTTTGGTCTATGATTTAGCAAGGGAAAGGAAAGGAAAACAGTGAGTAAAAACACTTTTCGTTATTTTAGCTTGAAGGAAAACTCGAAGGGAAATTTTATTTTAATTTTAATTTTTTCTCGTTTTCCTTTCTTTTTCTCCATCATCTCTAAATCCACAAAACAAAAAGAGCCTTCACGTACATAAGGACATCCAAAACCCCCAATACCCAACCCGAAATATGAAATAAAACAAAAAAAATTCCTCTTCTGATATATCTATCATTTCTATTCATATGAACAGACATATTAGATATTCATATACGTTGCTCCAAACTGAAAATAAACTTCACAACCATACCTGCAATTTTGGCCAGACTATACTCAGCAGGCACATTGGTCTCTGCCTCAACAGCAGCTCTGGCTGCTGCAATACCAATTGCCACGCTTTGCAATACATCTAAACCTGCACAAAACGCAGCTAATGTCCCACCAACCAAACAATCCCCAGCACCCGTAAGCCTCACAACCGATGCAGAAAGTGCAGGAAAATGCATAGCAAAAAGATAAGAGCCACCCTCAGACTTCGAGGCACTAAAAAACTGATTAGGAGGACACCTAGAGTTCACAATTTCATAAAACTCTCTCTCAAAACTTTGGAGTTCGTTTCTCTTTGAGCCACTTTTCCTAATTTCAGGCCTTCCTTTTGAACATAAGAACAACCCATCCGATCCAAGAGTCACGATAACTACTTTAATGCCTTTCTCTAGCAAAGCGAGAATTGCCGGTTTCAGTATTTGGAACAAGGATTCCGTTGAGCATTTTGTTTTGCTATTGTTCGTTTGAATTGGACAAAAGATGTCCCCACCAGAAAGAGCATTTGCCATGGCAAAAAGCTCATCTTCGTTAGGTGAAGCAAAAGTTATCTGCAAAAAGAAATCTTTAGAGTAGTTGCTGAAACATTTAAGAAAACAACTATACAAAGGGACTGTTTGGAGTCACTTTTCAAACATATGTTTTAGGCCGAAACGTGCATCTGCAACCAAAAACACATACAGTAGCCTGCTTGGATTAACTTTAGGAAACACTTTAGAGTCCCAAAAGCACGTTTCGGCTGAAGCAAGTCCAGAGGTGCTTCGGTGGAGAAAGCAGATTAGGAATTCCAATGAGTTCTATTGAATTCCCATTGTCCTCTTGTGATTAGGGCTTCTGCTTCTTCCTGAATGAAAAAGCCGCAGCCATTCCAAACGCTCCCAAAATAAAACTGGTTTGGGATTAAAACGTCAAAATTGAATTCCCTACGGTCAAAATTTTGAGTCCTAAAGTCTATCCTTTACAAATGGTTTGGGATTAAAATGTCAATTTCAATTATGCTTAATTAGTATGCTGTTGTGCCATTGATATGGAGGTGGCAGGAATTACATTTAAATGAGAGAGGTTGAAGATCTTTTACGCAAAAAGACAGAGAAAACCTATCTTCTCGAGAATACTACAGGCTCACCCCAACTAAAAACTGTATCTTGGTGAGAAAATCTTAGCACTCACATGCTTGGCAACCGAAGCAACTCTTCTGGATTTTGCAACTGATACAGGCTCAAACCATGTAGGAATATCATATTCTGCCGCCACTAAGGTAATCAAAAAAAAAAAAAAATTACCCCAATAAGTGAACATAATAATAATAATAATAGAAACTTAGTGTTAAGTCCCCCGTGGGGAAAAGTTATTGGTATGTGAGGGACATTTCAGTAAAAAAAAAACTCGTTGGACCTAATTACCCTTACTAATAATAATAATAATAATAATAATAATAATAATAATAGTAATAGTAGTAGTAGTAGTAGTAGTAGTAGTAGTAGTAGTAGTAGTAATAATAATAATAATAATAATAATAATAGATGATAAATGACGGAAGAAGCTATTATTGCAAGCATCAAATAATTAATCCACTCGTATGTTTTTTGTTTGGTCCATCTCAAAGTACACGGATGACCGAATCAAATGAATGAATACATAACTTGATAGGTTGGGTATCTGCTACTACTAGCATGAAACATAAAACATAAAGGTTGTGCACTATAATACCGAGGGTTTACATTATTAGTCCCACTAGTGAGTGAATATTTGGCCCCTTTACATGTTTCGGACAATCCTAACAAAAAATCTTCATCAACAGCATTAATGCATATATCATATTAAAAAATTGAAGTATGGTATATAAAACACACTTTCATATAATTATGTCTACAACTTACATTGTCTTGATTTTTTTATTTCTTATATTATGAAATTATAACAAGCACAATGCCCATATAAGCAACACATGCCTTTTAATGTGTAATCAACAACATATTAGCATATATCATATTAAAAAATTGAAGTATGGTATATGAAACACACTTTCATATAATTATGTCTACAACTTACATTGTCTTGATTTTTTTTCTTCTTATTTTATGAAATTAATACGTATATAACAAGCAGAAAGGCCACATAAGCAACGCATGCCTTTTAACGTGTAATCCAATTCCCAGCCTTCTTAAATTGACCCCAAAGTTATTAAAATTATGTTAGAGACCCTTTTTTCACAAAAAGTAAAGAAAATGAACAAACACCCTACCGCACACGAAAAGAATCCATGCAAGCGGCCTTTTAGAAGAATCTGTGCTTAGATGAGGATGACATGAAGACACAACCAAACAAACATCATTCATGGTACATGTGTATATACACTAGAACACAAAGACAACTAGTTGAAATAAGCACAATTAATCTCTCTTTCAATCGGCTCAGCAAAAAAAAAAAAACTCTCTTTCAATCAAGCATACAAAACATTATAAAGTGCTTGCTTAGTTTGGATGCTATGCATATTGTAGGTAATCCCTAATAGTTTGCCATGTGGCACCTATCCATGGCACCAACAATACCATATGTCTCCAATATTACTAAGCAGGGTACTGGAGCAAATAGGTGGTCAAGGCACCGAGCTTGTCACCTCCAAGGAACTATCACCAACAAGGAATTCAAACTCTCCATGTCTCCAACACTTCCATACATTGGACTACCTTGGTCAGGAGCAGGACTTAGGTGTACCACCTCTTTGAGATGCTCGAGAGTTCATGGCTTGGCAGCTAGAGTCAATGTGTACCTTAGCAAGACGCCTCACAGACAAAGCTAGGGTTGGTTCCAAGGAAAAGAGAGACAACCCTCCGTCTAAGTCACCTACCACACCACCAATAAGACTCGCCTATATCCTCAACTAACTTGCAACTACAAGATCACGGTGAATATTCACTGACACCACATCTTCCCTTCCGCCCCTTCTGCCGCAATAACCATCTCACACTGACACACCCTTTCTTATCACCAGTTGCGACATTTCCCATCCATCTCATTAACCCGTTCCATAGCCAGAATCATCATTCCATCCTGTCTGCTCCACCTCCTTAGAAGCCTTTCCAAAGGTGCAAGCTAAGCACCATGCCAATCATGCGGGTGTAACTTACACACCTTCCCTCGCTATAAATACTACATCCTCATTCAATGCAAATCACAGAAGGAATAAACCAACCAAAAGCAACACAATCTTAACTCTGTTTACCATCCCTCTCTCCATTTTCCCTAAAAACCCCATGACTCCCACAAACCATCTAAGGGCCCTACACACACCTCTCTCTCTCTCTCTCTCTCTCTCTCTCTCTCTCTCTCTCTTGAGATTACCTTGATTCTCACTCGAGTCACGTACTCCCTGAGACCTATTATCTATACTAATTAGGGGTGTACAAGAAAAACCGAGACTGAAACCGACCGACCAAACCGAGGGCATTCGGTCGGTTTTCAAACTTATAGTTCAAGAAGAAAACCGAACCGACCGACAGAAACACCCCAAAACCCCGACCGAACCGAGACTATTGGTCGGTTTTTTATGTGGAAAAACCGACCGAAACCGCCCGTGAACACCCCTAATACTAATATGTATCTGCTGATCTGCTTACATGTTATTCTCTCACACACCACACATATGATAACTAATGGCCTTCCATGACATGCACAATTCCAGACAATAACACCGATGAGGAGAGGTTTTAAGTGGCCGCCGGAAATCGCCCTCCATTTATCGCCGCCTTCACTCAAACGTTCAACTGTTCAAGTGTTGTATAGTTCTTGTGCTTAGATTTGGGCCTTTCGTGAACATCTGCAATTGTTTGTAGAACTTGGGCCATAAGTGGGCCCAGGGTTGCAATCATGGACTAAGATAAGCATCGGCCCAATAATGATAAATTTTGCTGGAATATGCAAAACCAAATCTAAGCACAAGCAGTATGAGAACCTTATGAATCAAAATAAGGTTAACAATCTTATTTGACCACAGAGAATATCTTGGAACAAGGGTCTATGACATGCATAATTCCAGACAATAATACCGATGAGGAGAGGTTTCACAGGTATTTGTTGTAAACATGGAAACTAAAACATACATCGGCAAGATTCTTCCAGAGCACGAGGGCTTAAGTTTGCATCAACCATCACTATTGGAGCAGATGATATATTGTCCTTGAAACGTTGAATCCATTCAGGTGTGAGAAATTTTTCCTGTATTAGGTCCACCAATAAACACAAAGTTAGCAACTATATCCAAATACCTAGGCTCTGTTTGGTCCATGGGGCATGGAGTGAGGGAAAGGAAAGGAAATCACTTTTATCTATTTGGCTAATGAGAAAAATAGTGACAAAAATAGGAAGATGCAAAAAGTAGAGTGAGAAATGAATTAAATTTTTTAAACTATTAAACATTTACCTCCTTTTTTTTCTTTTTTCTTTTTTTTTTTTCCTTTGTTTTTTTCCCTTCTGAAGTTACAACTATACTTTGACAATTTTTAACTTCTAGTATTATCTAAGCATGGAGGAAAATACAAGGAACTAGTTTCTTTGTTTTTCTTTAATTCCTTCTCCAAATCTGCCAACCAAACAGAGCCCAAGTCCAACAAATTAATCTCTTGAAAACTACTTACAATTCCTTCCACGCTGGCAACACCGGCTGCCAACTCTCCTTTTACGTCAAAGATGTTGCATACGATAGCAGTCTCAACATCTTGGCGCCTTTGAATGCCTAATCCAAGATAATATTAGCATACTAGTATTAGGAATAGAGCACTAAGAATATGCAATTCATCACCGAGTCAACAACTCATCAATATATTAAAAGGTTATAAATGAAAATGAAAATAAATGTAATCCTAAACTAGTACAAAGAATTCTATAGTAGCGTATGCTTGTCTCTCTCCCTAGACCATTTTTTTCATCACTTTTCTCCACCAGCAAAGCCAAACCAAATTTGGAAATGAATAAAACGGTGCTTATTTTGGCAAACTTTGGCATTATAAAGTGAAAAATAAAAAAATAAAAATAAAAATAAATTCATGCTATCCGACATTTTGGCCACATGACCGAGTAAATCAGCAAACCAAAAGTAATTGCAGATGAAGAGTTACAGGCGGAAAAGATACAATACTCTACCTTCTATCGATAATCCAACAGATTTCCAATGCTCCAAGAGCAAAAGTCCTAGAGAGAGAGAGAGAGTTTATCAAAATCATAAGAAGTAAATGTTTATTTATTTTTACTTGCCAATGGTTAAAGGGCCACTACTCAGTGGCATCCCACATGTGTTGGGAACTTGGGAGGGGTTCATTGGACGTTAAAGACAGACCTAACATTTGACATATTTGTGCACAAAGTGGTTGCTCTGAGACACGAATCCGAGTTCTCATACTTGCCAGTTGCCAGCTCTAGCTTCTACTCATGAACCACACAATGGCCGCTTAGCCAATTCCAAAGCAAGCGAGAAAGAGCACGCTCTAATTAATACATAAACCAGGCACTGTCAAGTTAACTGGAAAGACACAAAAATGACGCATAGAATTGTGTAGGACTCAGAATTAAATCTACGATATAAAACTGATTATATCCAATATGGCAATATAAGGATTCGGTTTTTATACATACATATTTTTATTTATGCTCAACTAGCATCTTGCAAGTCATATAAACGTATAAAATAATAGAATCATGTTTAGGCATAAATAGACAAACTAGATGATACGTCCATATTTGAATTCAATTGTTTGCCTATCTGGCATATCATGGTCATGTACCATCGAAAGGTGTATTAGTTGCCATATTCTAATTTTTTTTTTTTTTTTTTTTTTTTTTTTGTGGGGGGGGGGGGGTGGCTGAGCAGCCCAAATTCTACTTATATCAATATTTTCTAGCGTCAGACGCTATATATATATATATATATATATAGAGAGAGAGAGAGAGAGAGAGAGAGAGTTGCGATAAAAACCATTGAACATTGTTGTGATGCAACCTGAATGTGAGCTAGGAAAAGTGCACTTGTAACCTAAAAGCAACATGCATTATAGAAAAGTATTTACCTGCCATGTCAAGACCCACAACACTAATCATGTAAGGCTTTGTTCCAAGCTTTGACACGCACTCAGCAACATTCCTTGCTACACCACCTAGTATATAGCGGACCTGAATAGTGGTGCACCGCATTATAGGAAAAGAAAGAGATCTGTGAGTTTGACCCGCCTTTGACTCTGCTTGCTTCTGACTCCCTATGAGCCGTTTTACGACCTGACTTTTTCGGAGGGTCGGCGGGACATGGGAGCCTCCGCTCACGCATAGGTTTACCGAAATCACCTCCGCTATCCCACTTCCTTCTATTCAAAAGGCGAGCAGCTCTTAAACAAAAAGGCCCTAAGAGGGCTCATCTTTATATATTACATAAGCTTATGTTTGTCTTACAGTCAATCAAATATACGCCATCTCTATGTTATGGAGAAAACTTTGTGAAACCAAGAAAAAATTAGAGAAGACCCAGTACACAACCATTAAGGAAAATAAAATGAACATGCACATATATCATGTAATGAGAATATTTAACGAAATTGAAGAAGCTCGTTAGATGGTAGTGGATTGAACCAACATAGCCCAAATGATTGGTTTAGTCTAGTTTTAGGAATGCCTTGGTTGCACAAGTTTGAAAATGAGTGAACCTCACTTTCACGTTTCTTTGCAGGTGAAATAGATATAATAAAAACAAGCACCAAAAGCATTTCTATCTGAAGTCCATTGTCTGGAACAGTAGTGGTGGGTATAAGAAATCCAAGGACTATCAACTTTATAATAAAACAGAAGTTACACAAGTAATCATTGGGAGTTCTCTTGATCCCCATCAAGAACACCACACAAATGTTCTCTAATTGCATGTGCTTACACATACTAGTTTATATACATAAGTATACTTGTTATGGTATATACATACATAGGTTATGATGGCATCTCAAGTCCTATTCAAAATGACCAATGTTTTTGGTACCCCGCATTGAGGTTCAGGTGCACGTACCCAGCAGTGTTTCTGATTAACATCCAACGCTTATAGAACACATTCGTGTAGGCAGATTTTTTATATTGTGGAAGTGGACATCTTAGAATCTTCATATCCGTTGACAAGTTCGTCAACCATTTAGGCCAAACCAGGTACATCATGATCTTGCCATTTCCGAACTAAAATATTTAGTTTATCTTTGCACAGCCTCTGTAATTACAAGATGAGTAGGCTTATTGTGAGATCCCACATCGGTTAACTACGCGAAGTGTGAGTGGCTTAAAATAACACCACAAGCTTGCTAGTAGTACCTTGGGTTTAAGTATTTCGGGCCATGTGGTTGGGCTCTTTATTCAAGTAACTGAACCAGCAGGTACAAATGGTATCAGGTTGGACACTGATCAAGGCAGTGTGGTACTCTACCTGCCCTTACCCACAAGGGAACACGTGGTGCATCAGCGTAACAAAAGTCCTATGGGGGGAGTAGGACTGTAAGTGGAGCAGAGGTTCTTCCCACAGTGGCCCACAAGGGGAAGATTCTAAGCTCTATGGCCATGTGATGTGACGAGGATGCGCATTTGTAAGTGAGGGAGATTGTGAGATCTCACCTCGGTAAACTATGCACTTCGTGTGAGTAAGCTTGCTACTAGTAACTTAGGCATGTTACACTTCAGAACCAAGTCCTCCGAAATTATATACACACATAATTACATGTGTATATATATATATATATATATGTTAGAATATAAATGAGGGAAGACTGTATAATGAAACAAAAGAAAGAAGGCTAAATTACAGCACCACTCCCTGAACTATGACCATTTTTCACTAACACCCACAAGCTTCAGTGAAGCTATCCAAAATGAACAAACTCAACTCTGAAGAAACGGTTTTAATGTCAACAAAGAATAGTTTACGGGTGAGTTTATTCATTTTTAAAGTTAAGGGGATTTTGGTGAAAAACATTCATAGTTCGGGTGTTACTTTAATTTACCGAAAGAAAGAAATCCGAGAAAATAGATATACCTTCCCCGGAGTGGTGGACCCTGGAGTTATAGGTATAGAAGGAGTCGCATGTATGTCCAGCACCATACCCCCAATGATTACAGGCCATGCTTCATCATCATCTTTTACTTTCCCCACCTTAACCAAGATCGGGAATTATATAAACAACACAGTTATGCATCAACAAATGTCTATATATGTGTCAATATCTACATATCTCTCTCCCTCTCTCTCTCTCTCTCTCTATATATATATATATAGAGTACATTTATAAAGTAACTAAAAATATTTTCTAAACGAAAAAATAAATAAATAAATAAACCATGAAATCTAACCGAATGAAAAGCGTTATTGGGTTCATGTGGCCGCCGGACATCGCCCTCCATTATCGCCGTCTTCGCTCAAACGTTCCAAGTGTAGTATAATAGTTCTTGTGTTTAGATTTGGGCCTTTCGTGAATTTCTGCAATTGTTTGTAGAACTTGGGCCGTAGGTGGGCCCAAGCTTGCAATCATGGACTAAGATAAGTATGGGCCAAAATAACGATAAATTTTGCTGGAATATGCAAAACCAAATCTGAGCCCAAGCAGTATGAGAACCTTATGAATCAAAATGAGTAAAGATTATTACACACCTAAATACATAACTTTTGGGACAATAAAAAAATGTGTTTATATCTCTCCTGTGATGTTACATGTGTGATAGATTCATGTGGGTCCCACAAATCTAACAACCCACATGATTCTGTCACACATGTGACGGGCTCATGGAACAACTTCTCCAAAAATGACCAACCCCCCAACCTTCCCCCCCCCCGAAACACCACAAAAAAAAAAGGGTCGAATACATTTTAGAGTAATGCTAGATGCACAACAAAAATGCACAATCAGTTTAAAATTGTTGGACATCGTGCTGAAAAAACTGTACACCCTTTTTTTTGTCTTTTTGTGTGTACAGACTTTTCAGCATGAAATCCAACAATTTTAAGTAGGTTGTGCATTTGGTTGTGCATATTTTTTGTGCATCTAGCATTTCCGTACATTTTAACCCCTTATGGTACATATTTTCACTTTAATGTGATTCAAAAGTGGACACTTAACCTCCTGTGGTTTTCGGACTAAAGTGAAATTGTTAAGGTTTTCCTCAAAACTGATAAAAATTCTACCATTGTGTGTTAATTTGTAGATAATCCCCTATGTGGGGATAATTCTGTCATTTAACCCAGCTATATAGGGCTGATTTTTAACACTGAAGCCCTTTGGGGGCTAATTTTAGGGTTAACTACCGATGTGGGTACTCTCCTATGTGAATCTCATTTTAACACTTAATCCCCATTTCAAGCTATTTTGATAGAAATTTTAACAATTTCACTTTAGTCTGAAATCTCAGGAGACTTTAAGTGTTCACTTTTAAACCATAGGGATAAAGTGAAAATAGACCTAAACACATGGGATAAAATGTAATTTACCAAACAAAAGAGAGGGAATAATAAGGGTCAATAGTCATCTTTTTTTTTTTTTGTTAAAAAAAAAAATAGTCATCTTTGCTTTGCTAAGCAATTAAACTTTATTAATCAATTAGCACAAAGACAACACTCCCTAAAATGACAACAAGCCTAACCAAATAGCAATGATGTGGACTCAACCATCCCCAACTATGAGACCAAATTCTACAGAAAGCATCCCAAAGAAACAAAAGAAAAACTAATCTAACATCTTAACTATCAACACATCATAGCGATAAGCCCAACTACAAAAGTTGGTATTGAAGTTGAAATGTTAACAATCCAAGTAGAAAAAATTGGGATTAGATGTTTTAAATATTAATTAGCTAGTCAAAGACTAAAAGTGGTGTTTTTTTAGCTTAAGCAAAACTAATTATCTGGTTAGCTATTCTAATTAATTTTATTTTTTAAAGACTATATTGATCCGTTTCATATTCTCGTTTCAAATCTCAATTATTGAACTTTTCTTCCAATATCAATTTGTACAAATTTCAATTAAAAAAGTACAATGAAATAAGTTGATACAGGCAAGGGCGTATCTAGCCCTGGGCTGACCTGGGCTATAGCCCAGGGTAAAGTTCAAAACAAAATTATTTTACTACATGTTATATCCCAAGCTGGAGGCGTAGCCCAGTGGATGACCGTTGAGACTCCTAAGAGGAATACTAAGGTTCGAATCTCCTAGTGTGCACCTTTTCATTCCCTTTTTTTTTTTTACTCAAAAAACAAAATGTCCAGCCCACGCATTAATCATTCTTCAGTCCAGTCAATGCACCTTTTCATTTCCTTTATTTTTTTTTACTCAAAAAACAAAATGTCCAGCCCACTAGCATTAATCATTCTTCAGTCCAGTCAGCATAGCAGTACTTTGTATTCAAGCCCAATCCATTAACCTTAGCTGAGTTCTAACTCAGCTAATATTTATGATGTGCTTGTTATTTCAAAAATGTTCTAGTCCAGCACATATTTATTATTTGCATGCCATTTGTTTTCTTTTCCCTTTTTTTCAAAATTTTTCTCTTTGCTTGTGGTGTAATTTATTAAAGGAAAAATTGGTGAAAAGATTATTAAGACTCAAAATAAAAACATAATTTGACCCCCAAAAAAATAAATAAATTGACCCAAAAAAAAAATTTTATATGAACATAATTTATTTACAGGCCATTTATGATACTAAAATTCAGAATATAAATATAATTTGACCCAAAAAAAAAATTTCGGGGGCGCTGCCCCCGAACCCCCGTGGACCCCGCTCTATATGTATTTTTAGCCCACCCCAAACTACCATTCTGCATACGCCCTTGGATACAGGGTACAAACCATCACAAATATGAATACTTATTCGATGTTGGTTTGGATGGTCCTATTGTCATATACGTTGAAAAGTAAATTTGAGATATAACTTTAGGAAGTTTGTTTGTTTGTTTTTTTTATTTATTTTATTATTATTTTTTTTAATTTTTAAGAATGTACAATCATCACTTGGGGGGAAATAACATGAAAATCATGATTTGAACACTAAACATTTTGGATTGTACACCCAAGAAGCTTATCACTCGACCCAACGCACGTGGTTAGGAAACCAGGCTTTAGGTATGAAAAAAAAGAGACATGCATGGGACCAGACACTTTTATCATTTTTAGATTCAACAAGGGTGAGGTCACGATAAGATCTTAATTATATACTCCCTCTGTCCCATTTTGTGAGTTGTGTATTCTATTTATGGATTTCTTAAAATTAGTGTCTATTCTAATGGGTGATGCTATTGTCACTCCATCATTGAACAAAGGCATTCCATGGTACCACTCTTAAAGTATGTGATACCATGCATGTCATGCATTGCATACATGGTACCACATGCTCTGAGAGTGGTACCATGGAGTGCATCAGTTCAATGATGGAGTGACATTAACATTTCCCTTTTCTGATTTGCTATATAATTTTTACTGACTTTCAAAACTACCCTTCACTGAAATTTATACTAAGATAAAAAAGAAAAAAAAAAGTTGTACTAATAATTATGAATAATTGTAAAAGTAGGTATAAATTTTTTATATCCTTTAATAAATTGAGTCTCTAAAACTAAACTCACAAAATAGAACGGAAGTAATAAGTTTTCTAAGTCAAAAATCAACATTCAACACCACACATGACAATAGCTGGTCCATTAGTCGGTAGTGTGGTCCAAAGAGTCTAATACTCTAATGTAAGGATGTGGGTCATGTGGCTATCTCGAGTCTAGAGAGAATAAATGAATTATGAATGGGTATGGCCCGTATGGGAATGTTAGTTGAAGGTCAAAGATGGAGTACTTCATTAGTCAAATGGAAGAAGTTCATTGAATTTGACATAACAACATAACCAGGGTTATAATGCCTTTGTTTGGCAGGCTGAAAAATTGTCGAATAGAATTGGATAAGGCAAGATCGGATATAATAGTAATTATGTCGGATAAGTTGTTATGTCATTATTGGAACGTGTTAGATAAAATTGTCAAATAAGCTATTATATCATAATTCTGTGTTTGGTCGTACCCAAATATAAGTTTCGGATAATAATTAAATTATTTATAAAAAAAAAGGGAAAAAAAAAAGTAAATCTAAAAATAGGGGAAGAGAGAGAGAGGAAAATGAAAAAGGAGAAAAAATGGATCGAAAAAAAATGAGAGAGATTTGAAAAAAAAAAAAATTTTAAAAAGGAAAAGAAAAAAAAATATGAGAAAGAAGAAGAAGAAGGCAGATTTGAAAATAAAAAAGAAAAGAAAAGAAAAAAAAAATCTGAAAAAAATCGGATCTGAAATAAATAAATGAGCAGATCGAAAAATGAAAAGAAAAAGGAATAAAAAAAAAAAAGCCTACATGAAAATGAAAAAGAAAAAAAAATCCAATATTAAAAATAAAAAATAAAAAATAAAAGTTTTTTTGTCCAAGAAGTTATCCCATACTTCTAATCCCACCTAATACCACATTCTGCCATGGGTTAGAGTTATCTCACTCTCTATGGGATAAAAACCTAGTTCAGGACTATTTTATCATGTCCAATGGCGCCACCAAACACAGAATAGGATAAAGTTATCCTATTATACCTTTTATCCTTACCACCAAACAAGGTAAGAGGTTGATCCAATGGACTTATGGAGGGAAATCCTTAAAAAAAAAAAAAAAAAAAAAAAAAAAAAAAAAAAAAAAAAGAAGAAGAAGAAGAAAAGAATTTTCAATTAGGAAGTGTTTGGAAAGACATCTCATAATACATTTCTGTTAATAAAATAAGGGCTCCGGCTTATTTACTGCAGGGTCCATAAAAGTTTGGGCTCATAGTTAAATAATTTGGATCGTACTAAATTAGGAAGTGAGAAGAAATTGTATTAACTGAGGGCTCATATGATAACTTTTTAGTTTTCTGTTTTTGTTTTCATGTTTTGAATAGATCACAGTCAACTCTCATTGCAAAAATGAAAATAAAAGCCGAAAACCAAAAATATCAATGTTACCATGCGAGTCCTGAATATTTAGATGTATTACATTCAGAAATTAGGGGTTCCGGCCATCGTCCCCTCAAATAAAACACTTCCAAACTATAACTCATGCTACTTTTCTTGAACTCATTAGATCCTTTTTACGCCTCAACAACGTCAAATTGCTATAATTTTGTTCTATAAATCCATTTTTTGTCAAATTTGATGTTTTGGATTAGCAAAATAAGATTTATCAACCGAGATCAACATTGACCATGAAATACTGGGGAAAAAAAACTAAAAAACTAAGCAAATATGAAAATTTGTGTTTATTTTTGCATAAATATAACAAAAACATATTCATTTCATAAAATTGGCACCATAGGTGGATAGATCTCGAAAAAAAAATCATCCAAAAAGCCTAAGAGTTGAAAAAGTATCGCCGTTAATATAAATATATTATATTATCTGTAAATAGATAATATTATTTACAGACATCTAATATTATCTTTTAGACAAATAAAATCTCATAATCAGGCTACTGTGTATCTTTTTTTTGTAAAATTTCCCTGCCTATTGCGTGGATCTCGATGAAATACATGAAATATCAACCCAAAAAAAAAAAATCATGCCAAAAGGCCAAAAAATAAGAACATTATGATTGTTTAACTTAATATTATCTGTCAAAACAGATAATATTATCTGTTTTGATAGATAAAAAAAATATGAGGTTCCAAAATATTTTATTTTGTATGATTTTCAACTCCATTATGTATGTAGATCTCGAAGAAGTGCATGAAATCAAAAAAAAAAATCACTTAAAAGGCTAAAAAAACTAATGAGTTATGGAAGTTTAAAGTTGACAGATAATACTTTATGGTGGTTCAAAGTTGACAACTAATAAAAGTATCATTTGTCAAAGCAGATAATATCATTTGTTTTGACAAATAAAATCAAAAAAGAATATTCTAAATTATTTTCTTTTGTATAATTTTCAACTCTATTGCGTAGATCTCGAAGGAATACATGAAATAAAAAAAGAATAATGCTAGGCTCACAACATTGACCACAATATAAACCACAACTATGCTTTAAATGCATGTACCTTATGCTTCCGAAAAAAGTGTGAGTTCTGCGTAAAATTTTCACACAGTACAAAATACATGTATTTAAAACATGTGTTGTGATTTATGTTGTGGTTGGTGTTGAGTGCCTAACATTATTGATTAAAAAAATCACTCAAAAATGCTGAAAAAAAATGAGTAAATTGTAGTGGTTTAAAATTAACAAATAATATTAAATAAAACTTTCTATGAAAAAAAGTTCACATCACATCCTTTTAAGAGGAAAAATTATTTCAAATAAACATTACATCAGTGTGATGTTCAATATAGAGTAATTATTTGGTGACAATTTTCATACAACTTTCACACAACCTCCTAAAAGATGTGTCTATCTCTCTCTTGTGTCATTGTGGGGTCCAGTGACATCACAGGAGAGAGATAGACACATCTTTTTAAGAGGTTGTATGAAAATTGTATCAATGTTGTCACCAAAAAATTACTCTTCAATATAATTTTTTCATCATTATGAAATCTCCTTGAGACTCACATAAAACACAAATCATAGTGGAAGGACAGTCACATAAAATAATCTGTCCATGGCTTTTAAATCTTTTTAATGTTTAGTAGTACTCAAAAGTCTGTACCAAAGGCCCCAAACTAACCTATCGCCAATAATTAAAGTTGGGTTGTCACCATCTTGTTAGGACTTTAGTCAGATAGTCCAATGCACGTGAACTTGACTAAGATGCACCTAGTTACGATTTCTCAAACTTTTCAAGTGCTTAATTGTGCTGCCTTTCTTTTCTACACTTATTTTTCTTATCTTTATTTTTAGGTTTGAAATTTTTTCACTTGTGCACAAGTGCAATCGATGTTATTAGAGATGGTTTTTCAAATGTAATAAAGTAACGGAAATATTAGATGCACAAAAAAGTGCACAACTGATTTAAAATTATTAGACTTCGTGCTGAAAAGTCTGTACACACAAAAAGACAAAAAAATGAGTGTACGGTTTTTTCAACACGAGGTCCAACAAATTAAAGCAGGTTGTGCATTTCATTGTGCACTTTTTTTGTGCATCTAGCATTACTCATAAAGGAAACGTGTGATCGTCAAAACCGCTATCAAACATTGTTGTCAATACATTTTGAAGAAGGGTAATATTTGGGACACATCTAAATATATAATTTGGCACACAATTCAAGAGATGTATCTATCTTTCTCATGTGTCACTGTGGGGTCCAGTGACATTACATGAGAAATATAGACACATCTTTTGGGTTGTGTCCCAAATTTGTATCTTTGGGTGTGTCCCAATCTTTACCCTTTGAATAATTTTTTTTTGAAGTTGCAACTAAGGATTTGTGCTGCGTTAGGAACATAATTGACTACATCCATATAATTATATATATATATATATATTACATATGAGTCAGTCTCTTGTCTCCAGTGTGTACTGGATAAGCACACTAGACTTTTAAGCCTAAAAAAAACCGCGCACGGGTTGTCCTGTTGACTCATGCCCTGTCCCGCCGCCTCGTTGACCCGTGATTTTTTTAAACTTAATGTTGGTTAAATAAGTTTAGTTTTATTTTATTATTGTATAAGGGCTTTAATGTAATTTTTATTTCTCTCATTTACTGAATAATATATATGGGGTGTGACTAATTGTCAACCCTAAGTTTGGCATAATCCTATTGTTAACATGGTATCAGAGCCACCCTAACAAGAGTTTCTGTCACCACCCAATCATCCACCACCACCGGACCACCATTCACCACCCCTACTGCCTGCGCCACAACCCTAACCCTAACCACCACCAATATGTCCTGAGCACTATTCACGATACTATTCACGGCACTGTTCATCGCTACTGTTCACGTACTGTTCATCGGCACTGTTCACGCTACTGTTCATCGGCACTGTTCACGCTACTGTTCATCGGCACTGTTCATTGCATTTTTTTTCTCTCCAAACGATCCCCTCTCTGCGCCGACAGACTTCTATGGTCTGGTAGACCAATCGCAGCTCCTAATCTTCATTTGGATCTCTCCACTGCATCTTATATTCACCACGGATCAATTATTTTGATTGGAGTTTCAACTTTTTCCAGTTTTTTTTGGGTCTTTCATGGCCCTTTGATCAGCTAGACTATTTTTTTGCATCCTCTATGGTGATTGCTTCGTGCATGCTGCACTACTGTTGATCCATTGCCTTGTCCCTCTGGTTGCTGTCAGTGTTGCGGGATTTTTTTTGTGTTGATTCATGATGACGGATTTAGACAAATCCAACGTGAATACACAAGTTGTACGGAGTGATATTGTGCCTCCTACTGATAGCCCGAATGTGAAACTTACTACATCTTTATTCAATGGCCAGAACTACCTCGCATGGTCCGGATCTGTGATTATGTCCTTGAAGGGCAGAGGCAAGATGGGATATATCAATGGCAAGATAAAAGCACCGCCAACTGAGGATGCTTCGTATGACAAGTGGGAGATGGAGAACTCCACTGTCATGACGTGGCTTTGCCACTCTATGGTTCCTGAGATTGCTGAAGGGTTTCTGGACATGGCGACTGCCCAAGATATTTGGGAGACCATGGCCAACACTTATTCCAGAAAGGGAAATTCGGCTCAAATATTTGAGCTCCGCCGTTTGATTGGACGTTCAGAACAAAGAGAGCAGAGTGTTCTTCAGTACTACACAGCTCTTTCCACTCATTGGAAACGTTTGGACCATCTAGTGGATTATAAACCTGTTTGCATTACGGATTCTGTGGCTTACCATAAGGTTGTTGCTGAAGAACGAATATTTAAATTCCTTGAAGGTCTCCACCCCGATTTGGATCCTGTTCGCAGCCGTGTTTTGGGAATGGAGCCTTTGCCTTCTCTTCAGGAGGCCTTTGCCTATGTACAGAACGAGGAAAGTCGTCGTTCTGCTATGCTTCCGCCTGTCTCTACAGAGAAATCTGCTCTCATTTCCGCTCCTCAGGAGGATGGACACCGTACTCGTGATATCTCTAGTGACTCCAGTTCATCGGATAAGTCTAAGCAGTTCTGTGATTATTGCAATACCAAGTTTCACACTAGAGAGACATGCTATAAGCTTCATGGTTATCCACCGGGTAGTCGTGGAGGTCGTTTTGGCTCCTCTAGAGGTCGTGGGGGGCGGTTTAATGGTCGTCGTTCCCATGCTCATCACACTGCCGCTGCTGATCCTTCAGCTCCGGTTCCAGATCCGCCAGCTTCGCCTGCTATATTTACTGCTTCTGAGTTGGAAGAGGCCTTCCGGGGTTTAATGGCTCGTCGTTCTTCCGCGGCTACTTCTACAGGTGCTTCCTCTTCATTTGCCCAGACAGGTAACTTAGTTACTTATGCCCGAGCATGCTTATCTCATTTGTCCTCTCCTTGGATTATTGACTCTGGAGCTTCAGACCATATGTCTAGCTCTTCCGATTTGTTTGCTATTTATACTCCTCATTCAGGTCAAGACAAAGTTCGCATTGCCGATGGCACCTTTTCTTCTGTTTCAGGAAAGGGTGTCATTCATGCAACTCCCTCGCTACCTCTGTCATCGGTTCTTCATATTCCCAGTTTTACTTCTAATCTGTTATCTATTAGTCGTATAACTAATTATTTGAACTGCAGTGTAACATTTTTCCCTTCTCACTGTGTTTTTCAGGACCTTACCACAAGGAGGACGATTTGGCAGTGGTAGAGTGGAGAATGGCCTTTACCTTCTGGATGGAGGAAACAAAGGCGCTTATCATACTACTAGTTCTGAGAATAAGTCGGACGACATTTGGTTATTACATAAGAGATTAGGACATCCTTCATTCCATTTACTTAAACATATGTTCCCTTCTTTAGTTGATAAACCTGTTTCTGAGTTTTATTGTGAATCTTGTGAACTTGGGAAACATCATCGGACATCTTTTGCTCCGACTTTTAATAAAAGTTTAGTTCTTTTTTCTTTAATCCATTCTGATGTATGGGGTCCTTCTCGTATTAATTCTTTAAAAGGTCATCGTTGGTTTGTGAGTTTTATTGATGATTATTCACGCAGTACATGGCTTTATCTTATGAAGGAGAAGAGTGAAGTGTTTTCTATCTTCAAATCTTTCTATCAGATGGTTTTAACTCAGTTTGGGACAGGTATAAAAATTATACGTTCTGATCAAGGAGGTGAATATATTGATTCGGGTCTAGGTGAATTTTTTACATCCAAGGGTATTTTACATCAAACTTCTTGCACTGATACTCCACAACAAAATGGAGTAGCAGAACGCAAGAATCGTCATTTACTTAATGTTGCTCGCTCTTTGATGTTCACAGCTAATGCTCCTAAGCCATATTGGGGTGAAGCTGTCTTAACAGCAGCTTATCTCATTAATAGACTTCCTACTCAGGTCCTCAATAAAAAAGCACCCACCGATCTTCTGATTCATCCTTCTTCCAGTTTTTCCATTCCTCCTCGGGTCTTTGGTTGTGTATGTTTTGTCCATAATAGCTCTCCTTCAAGGGGGAAGCTAGATCCTAGAGCCATTAAATGTATTTTTCTTGGGTACTCTCCTACTCAAAAGGGGTACAAGTGTTATAATCCTGATACTAGAAAGTGGTATGTGTCTATGGATGTCACTTTCCATGAATCTATACCTTTTTTCACATCTCCCAGAGTACCTCTTCAGGGGGAGAAGGAAAATGAAGAGACTCTGGGACATGTCTTTCCTGTTTTACCTGAAATTTCTAGTGAAGTGAATGTTAATGAGGAACCCATATTGTTAGGAGTGGAAGAAGAGGAAGAGGAACCAATAACTCCCAGACAGAATGGGGTTAATGAAGGTACTGTAGAGCATGTTACTCCGAAGGAAAAAAAATTGTTAGTATATTCCAAAGGCACATGGAGTAAGAACAAGGGTAAGGAGGTAGAGGCCAGTACTCCTATTCCCCCACTGCCATCTTCTCCAACTGGTGACGTCTCTGACATTTCCCCAGGTAACACTGATAACTCATTTTCTCTAGAGTCTGATGATCTCAATGTTCCTATTGCTGTTAGAAAGGGTGTTAGATCTTGTACTCAGCACCCTATATCTAATTTTGTGTCTTATTCCCACTTGTCTCCTACTTATCGTTCCTTCCTTTCGAATATTGCCTCCGCTTCTGTTCCTAATCATGTCCAAGATGCTCTCGGAGATCCCAAGTGGAAACATGCTATGGATGAAGAGATGAAAGCTCTTCACAAAAGTGGCACGTGGGAGTTGACTAAGTTACCTATGGGCAAGAGAACAGTGGGGTGCAAGTGGGTGTATGCAGTGAAGCATAGAGCAGATGGTTCCATTGAAAGGTTTAAAGCTCGTCTGGTTGCTAAGGGTTTCACTCAGACATATGGAGTGGATTATCAGGAGACCTTTGCTCCAGTTGCGAAGATGAACTCTATTAGAGTCCTTTTATCTCTTGCAACTAACTATGATTGGCCTCTTCATCAATTCGATGTGAAGAATGCATTCTTACATGGCAATTTGGAGGAAGAAGTGTACATGGATATTCCCCCTGGATATGCAAACTCAGAAACAGAAGGTAAAGTATGTAGGCTCAAGAAGTCGTTGTATGGCCTAAAGCAGTCACCAAGAGCCTGGTTTGAGAGGTTTACACAGGCTATGTGTAGATATGGGTTCAAACAAAGTCAAGCCGATCATACGTTATTTATCAAACACTCCTTGCATGGTAAGACTACTGCACTGATTGTGTATGTGGATGACATTGTCCTTACAGGTGATGACATGGAGGAAATGCAGCGATTGAAAGAGTACATGGCAAAAGAGTTTGAAATAAAAGATCTGGGACAGCTAAAGTATTTTCTGGGAATTGAAGTGGCCAGGTCTAAGCATGGAATATTCATCTCTCAGAGAAAGTATGTTCTGGATCTCTTGAGTGAAACTGGGATGCTTGGAAGTAGAGCATGTGATACACCTGTTGAACCAAATCAGAAATTGAGTGATGACAAAAGTGGGAAGATGGTAGACAGGGGGAGATATCAGCGACTGGTAGGAAAGCTTATCTATCTATCTCATACCCGTCCTGATATTTCATTTGCTGTAGGTGTGGTTAGCCAGTTTATGCACGCACCTTATGAGAGACACTTAGATGCGGTTAACAGGATATTGAGATATCTTAAGTCGGCTCCTGGTAAGGGTTTATTTTTTGGTAAGCATGACCATTTCAGAATAGAAGCATACACTAATGCGGATTGGGCTGGCTCTGTGACTGACAGAAGGTCTACTTCAGGGTACTGTACTTTCGTGGGAGGTAACCTCGTTACGTGGAGAAGCAAGAAGCAAAGTGTTGTGGCTCGGTCTAGTGCAGAGGCCGAATTTAGAGGAATGGCTCAAGGTGTGTGTGAACTCTTGTGGTTAAAATTACTATTGAAAGACTTGAAGGTGGAAACTAGTGATTCAATGAAGTTGTACTGTGATAGTAAGTCAGCTATTAGTATTGCACACAATCCGGTCCAGCATGACAGAACGAAGCATATTGAGATCGACAGGCACTTCATTAAAGAGAATCTTGATAAAGGAACAATTTGCACTCCTTTTGTGAAGAGTAGTAATCAACTTGCCGATGTTCTTACTAAAGGAGTTGGAGTTAAACCGTTTCATGATATGCTTAGCAAGCTGGGATTGAGAGATATCTTCTCACCAGCTTGAGGGGGAGTGTTGGTTAAATAAGTTTAGTTTTATTTTATTATTGTATAAGGGCTTTAATGTAATTTTTATTTCTCTCATTTACTGAATAATATATATGGGGTGTGACTAATTGTCAACCCTAAGTTTGGCATAATCCTATTGTTAACACTTAAAAGTTCAATGCGCTAACCCAATGCGTACTGAAGCCAGACACATATATATATATATATATATATATATGTATATTCTTAATCGAAAGAAAGAATGAAAGAGATGAAGAGACAAAAATAGTTACTAAACTTAGAATTAGTTGCTGTAGAAATTGAGTAGTATGCATGCGTGTTGTCCACTCTAACTTACGTTCTTATATGTGAAATCTCAATTCCATATGTATTCTTAATCGAAAGAAATATTGAAAGAGATGGAGAGATAAAAATAATTAATAAACTTAGAATTACTTGCTGTAGAAATTGAGTAGTATGCATGCGTGTTGTCCACTCTAACTTACATTCTTATATGTGAAATCTCAATTCCATATGTATTCTTAATCGAAAGAAAGATTGAAAGAGATGGAGAGACAGAAATAGTTAATAAACTTAGAATTAGTTGTTGTAGAAATTGAGTAGTATGCATGCGTGTTGTCCACTCTAACTTACGTTCTTATATGTGAAATCTCAATTCCATATGTATTCTTAATCGAAAGAAAGATTGAAAGAGATGGAGAGACAGAAATAGTTAATCAACTTAGAATTAGTTGCTGTAGAAATTGAGTAGTATGCACGCGTGTTGTCCACTCTAACTTACATTCTTATATGTGAAATCTCAATTCCATATATATTCTTAATCGAAAGAAAGATTGAAAGAGATGGAGAGATAGAAATAGTCAATAAACTTAGAATTACTTGCTGTAGAAATTGAGTAGTATGCATGCGTGTTGTCCACTCTAACTTACGTTCTTGTATGTAAAATCTCAATTCCAACTTCAAAGTGAAAGAAAGTAAAAATTATTGTACAACAAAAATTCTCTAGAGAGGGCGCCCTCTCTTTATTAAAGAGAGGGCTTTTTTTTACCGTCGGATCGTGTTTAAAAACTGGATCTGATGGCCAAAACATAGATAATCTCTTTAATAAAGAGAGGAAGCCCTCTCTAGAGCCTGACTGATTGTACAATGCATCTTAAAAATAGATAAAAGGGTAAATTATATGAACAGCCCTTCATGTTTTACACTTATTCACTAACACTAACACTCCCTAAATTACAAAAAAAAAACTCAACAAATTGACACCCTCAACTATTTGAACATTAATATTACCCTCTTTTTTTTGGTCAACGACTAAAAGTTCATGTTGGTTATACCCTTCCATTTCATAGCAATGGTTGGCCAGTGACATACATTTGGGGGCAGGGTGTTGTTCTGAAAATCCCTTAAAATTCTATGCGTCTGTGTGTTTTTTCTTAGATAACTCTTTCAAGTTTTATAGTCTATCCCATCACTTCTAAAAATTACAAATTTGTCATTTTTTTTCCCCGAGCAATGCTATGCTTCTAAAATCTTATTCCCAAATATTATGGTAGTAGTCCACTGAAATTTGATTTGATAATGTTGAAGTGATCTATCATTATTGCCGGTAGAAGTGTAGACCTCTACTATCAAATAATTTGAAATGAAGATTTAGAATTAAAATTTTACTCTTTTTTTCCCCACATAAACTCTTTGATTTCGTTCACTAACTTTTAATTAATTATGTAAAGTTTTTCTATACCAATTTTAGCCCCGGCCCAAAGGAATCGTCTTTGGTCTGGCCTTTGTCGACGAGTAATTTGTATAGAAAGTAAGCTACGAGAAATTATTCCATGTGATAGTTATCCGATTCTTCACTAATTCTTTTATTAGGAGTTTAGGACTCATATTACATGACGATTTGTTTAGCTTTTGTTGGCTACTTTTCCCAACTACGTGGAAACAGACACTATTAACTATCTAAAAAGACAAAAGTCTCAACTTCACCCACCCAATGCGGAAGATTTGCGCGTGCTGTATATATATTTCAAAAATGATAGGAATACACACCAAACGACACACTAAACGACACACCAAATGAGAGAGAGTTATATTTGGGGCACTAACAATATCCACTAACACTTACTAACACACTATATCTCTCTCCTAGTGGCATTGTAGGGTCCGCAGTGGACCCCGCAGTACCACTAGGAGAGAGATAGAGTGTGTTAGTAAGTGTTAGTGGATTTTGTTAGTGTCCCTAGCATTGCCCATATAGATATTGATAAAGATTCTCTAAAGAGGGTCACCTCTCTTTATTAAAGAGGGGATCTCTGTTTTGGCCGTCGGATTGTGTTTAAAAACTGTGAAATGACAAAACTGTCATTAATGAAAATACGATCCGACGGCCAAAACAGAGGTCCTCTCTTTAATAAAAAGAGGACACCCTCTTTAGAGCTGACTGTAGATATTGATATACAAATTTATATGTATGTAAAATGTAAATACATACACACGTGATTTGCTCCAGAGATCAAGTAAAAATGGGCAAATAAATAAAAAAGTGAGCTATGTTTTTGTACAGAAGTGGTTTTTTTTTTTATTTTTTATTTTTATATATTTACTTGGATCCGGATCGGATACACACACTCCACAATTACACACGCTTCGGTCTCAATCCAATTCTAAAGTCTCACATTAGCCCACAATAAAGTCCAACAAAAATCACTCATTTCGAATAAAAAATAATTAAATGGTAAACAACTAGAATCCCCTGTGAAACATACGATGCCTATACTAATAATATCATCACTAGCTATTCACTGCCTAAACTAACACTGGCATTGTTACAAAAACAGAAACATTGATGTATACGTATTACGTGACAAGGACTAAGATTCATGAATCATGAATGGCTTTTTCCATGATTAATTTCAAAACATTATATAATTTCAAGGGAGGCAAGCACCGCTCCCTAGGAAAAAAAAACATCTGCATGTATGTGCAAGTAGTATTATTTTTTTATTCATAAATATATTTTAAGTATACAGACTTATTCCCTAATTTCTTTTAAAAAAATTTAAGCTCGATCGCCCCTGTAAGCTAACATTCCTCAGCATGGTTTATGTCTTTTCATGTTTGTAACTTTGTTTCATAATATTATAGTAAATGGTCTGGATGCTAAGCATGTTTTGATTATTGAAATGAGTAATGTTATGCTTCTAAAATTTTTATCCCAAATGTACTTCTTAAATGATGTAACAGTGAGGCCAGGTCTAATACAATGAGACCAGTTGAATTTTGATTGAAAGTTGTTTCCCTGACTCATCTGCCACATCATTTCAGACACATTTTTTGAAAGGATAGCATTAGAGGCTGTTTGGCACAGCATTGAAGTTGCGATCCAATAGCTTATCAGCCCAAATGCCAAACGCTATCTGCTTGGGATGCCACCCAAAGAAGGAAAGCGCAGAACTCTTAACGAGAAAAGAAGGATTACTGGACAATAATAGGCCAGCCAAGAGAGAGGGACGGGACCCCGCCACCCTTCCAGGGGGCG
Source organism: Hydrangea macrophylla (assembly GCA_033977485.1). NCBI lineage: Eukaryota > Viridiplantae > Streptophyta > Magnoliopsida > Cornales > Hydrangeaceae > Hydrangea > Hydrangea macrophylla. The sequence continues at coordinate 98,207,096 of CM066992.1, forward strand.
TTAAATAGATTTGCAAACGTGGCTCTCGGCGAATTGGGCGCAATTCATGCGCGAATTTTGCAAGCAAGGGTAACCCAGCTTAAGGAGCAAGCGGTCAAACCGCTAGTGAACTTGGCCTTGAAATGGCGCAAGTGCCCTTAGATTTTTTGAAGAATTACGATACCCTCTTACTTCATTTCAAAGATTGTCAATGCTTTTCCAAATTTTGTATATATACCCAAGTTGGGTACCAACACAGGTGGCAGTAGCACCACTTTCTTTCAAGTAATGTTATGCTTCTTAAATCTCAATCTCAAATGATATGACAGTGGGCCCACCAACAATAGTGACGGGGACTACTTCAACATTATCCAATCGAAATTCGGTGGACCCACTATCACATCATTTGCGATGAAAATTTGGGATTAGAATTTGGGAAGCATGGCATATATTTCTTCTTTCAATAATAGTGGAAGCACATCAACATCTTCCAATAAAACTTCAGTGAGCCCAAACACATGTGTTGGGATACAAAATTTGAGAATAAGCATTATTCCAATTTAAAGTGTAGTGTTCCTTATTATTATTATTATTATTATTATTATTTAAGTACCCTTGTACTTTTCATTTTATACCAAAATTGTTTCTTAGTCAGACTAAAGTGAAATATGCATTACTGAGTATTTATACAATAGTAATATATAGTACTCTAATAGAAGGGTATAATTGTCTTTGAACATTCAAAATCACTTATTTTATAAGATAACCAACCATTTACATAATTTATTTTATCAAAATAATCACTTTTACAATACATTACTCATGAAACACTACAACTATTATAATTTATTTTAACTATAATCTATTATGATAAAAGCTATCATAATCACAAAATATAAGCTGTTCCAAACAGACTCTTGCTTGATTAAATAATTTGATTTAATGGCCGGTCCACCAGATTCTACTACACGAGCTGCTGGCAGCCGTACAAGTACAAAACGAGGATCAGGGATGGTGTATACAATTATTGTTAGTATTATTATTATCATTTTTTTTTTGGGTCAGAAATTCAGAATGGTGTATATACTGAGAACAAGGGTTTTGCTTGGACAAATGTTAGTTAGGTTTGACCAAGTCAACGAGCAGGAACAAATTTAGCTGGCAAACAGCGGTAAATCCTTGTCGCTAGTACCTTTTTAATTTTTTTTTGATAAATAGTACTCCGTACCTTTTTAATTTGAATAGTTAATTTAGAGATTATTAAATCAAACTCGGATTAATAATGACCCAAATCTTGAACGGGTTTAAAGGGTGGAGAGGGAGAAATTATCCCACGAGTACTTCACATGGTGTGACGGATTATTGTGGAGTATTGATCTTGTGGGTCCTTTGTGGACTCACAGTGATCGTTGGTCAACAATGATGAACTTATGGGATAACTTCTCATGGAGAGGGAGAGATTTAATAAAAAATTATCCAATGTTTGGGTCGTCAATCTAGCACATGATTGTAATGTCCTTTTTAGCTATATGAATCAGAATTTGGGCCACTAATTGTCCCATGGGAGGTAGGGTTACGTTATCTCTGGATCAGTCTAATTAAAAATGATTATTTGTCCAATCCCGAACATCCACAACGTGAATAATTAGTCCCATGAAAGATGGCCGTTAATGCATTGCAACACTATCCGATCAAAAAGGGGCTATTAGTACAGTTCGAAACTAGCCCATACTTAATCCAGAGAAAGTTTGGATGTTAAGAGAGGATTGGATCATTAATCCATTTAAATTGAATAATTCTAAGACTATTTATATTACACCCCCTGGATTAATTCATAGTTTCCTCCCTTTTGCGGGGAAAGATTTGATTAAATAGATTGTTAGACCCCATATTTATGTGTACCTAAACTGTTTAATCGAAAAATATTACCAGTCCAATCTTAAAAAAAAAATAAAAAAAGAAATCTGACCAATTTTCTTCTACCAGAAACAATGATTCTTGCACCAATATCAAATCTTTGATTCTATGTGATTTGTTAATTTAAAAAACATTAAATCTATGATTGGTGATATCAAATATTCAAAACATTCAACCTTATCTATAAAATTTTTGTGTTAAAGTTGTAATATTCAAGATTACAAGTAGTAATCTTCTCTTCGAAAACAAAAACATTAGCAAAGAGGATGAGGGGGGAGATTCTAGAGAGAGAAGCTCTACCTTCTCTCTAGAAAGTGCTTGAGCCCATGGAGCAGGGGGTTATTAGACGATCCTCACGACCACGGGGTCCTCCTAAAGACTCATTTGCAGATGAGTTTATTGGGGATCAATGGAAGCAGATGCGTTGTGATCCCAAAAAATCACGAAAACATAGAGATGAGAATGGGGCCTCTCTCAAAACAAATCAATCACATGAGCAGATCAAGCTTGAGCTTGCTTGTGTGATGCAGGAGTTGGACAAGTGCAATGAGAATATTTCTAGTCTTTATAACCGTAAATCCAAAATCTCTTCGGTCGATGAATCTACTGAACATGATAATGCCTTACCCATTGATTTCGAGCTTGGGTGTTGGAAAGATCAATTGAATGATTGTTTGAAGAAGATCGATGCTCTCAATACACGACTGTTCAGATTTAAGGATTTAACTGCAGATGGAGCTTCTTCATGTGTATTTACTGAATGCCTTCAAGCTGATAATTATGGAACTCCTGCTGGACACACTCTTATTTCTCCTGAACTCTCTGCAACTAGTGGTCCTACAGATCTGGACCTCACAAACTCTGCTATTTTAAATGCTGGGCAAGAGGCGATGGCTTTTACGGCTAACTTGAGGCATACCCATGAAAATGCTGTTGATTCTGATGCCCTTAATATCACAGTTGATATTTGTGGGGCGGGATCTGGGAAATATGTGAAGGCTAAAGCTGATGAGACTGTAGAAAAGGGGCTCCTTGATCCGTTGGAGGTGTGTGGTGGGAGTTCCAATGTGTTGGCGAGTACAAGTGTGGGCAACGCGCGTCCTTGTGTGAGTGAGGCTGTAGTGTCACCGCATGCAGTGTTGGACAGTAGGCCAGCTATACTCTACACTCCAGCTCACGTAACGGTCAGTGTGGGCCCCAAGGCAAATTCTGCCAATTCCATTCATGGTCCAAATGATGCGGCAACTCAAGGTTGCCTAGCGGGTCCCAAGGATTTTGCAAATCAAGCTACCCCACCTACTCCTCTGTTTGATGACAACTTCGTGGGTCCTAGTGGGGCCCCTGCCCTGGCCAACACGCAAGGTAAGTTTGGTTCTTCTACTATGATTGCCCCTTGCCCATTTATTGAGCTGCCAAGTGTTAACCCCACGCAAGCTATTGATGATATACATAGTAGTAAAGAAATTTTAGGTCAACTCTCGGGTGTGGACCCTGTTAATTATGCTAAGGCCACTTCTGTTGGGCCTTCCCAATCCATTAAAATTAGCTCTTGGCCCATGCATGCCTTGCTGAATAATTCAGGTTGCAAGTCTACTCCCATTACTCAAAGCGATCCTGAGGGTAACAGCTTTTTCTATGAACAATTGGTGCCTGTAGCTAATGCTCAATGCAATAATAAAAAGCAGCAGGAGGATAAGGTCTCCCAGCAAGTTAGTGTGGACCCCACAGACTGTTTTGTTACTCCCAAAGTTGTGAGTTCCCGTGCTATGGAACGAAGTTGGGCCCAGGTTCTTCGAGATGGGGATGGTGTAGGAGATGTTTCGGATTGTCAACATAGAAATAACATCATGCAGACTGCTCACGTGGATGGCAATCCTAAGGATTCTCCCCAAGACTCAAATGGTGTTGACTTCCCGCTTGGATTTGTGGCCCATGGGCCCAGAACTGAGAATTTACACCTCAAAGTTCCATCTGAGCTTATCATGGAAGGTAAAACAGAATGGGAGGCTACCCTTGTTGGCCAATTTGTGGGCAAGAATAGAAATCCTCCATTCTCTCTTGTCACCTCAATCACTGAGAAGTTGTGGGGCCAAAAAGGCCTAGTTGATACTTTGGCTAATGATGCAGGATTTTACTTCTTTACATTCTCTTGTGTGGAGGAGAGGGATGCTGTTTTAGTTGGTGGTCCATGGTACATTATTGGTCAACCTCTTATTTTGAGACCGTGGAAACCAAACCTGACATTGAATAAGGAAGAGGTTCATTCCATTCCGATTTGGGTCAACCTGTATGGTATTCCCTTGGAGCTCTGGAATCCTAAGGGAATTAGTTTCATTGCTAGCTTTCTTGGAAAGCCTCTGCGAGTGGACCGAGTTACTGCGTGCCGCAGACGTATTTCTTATGCCAGAGTTTGTGTGGAAATGAGTGGTGCTCTTGACCTCCTTTCGAAATTTGCACTTGAAATTGAAGATGATTCAGGCGAGACCACCCTAACGGATATTACAGTGGAGTATCAATGGACTCCTCTCAGGTGTGCCAAATGCTCTGCCTTTGGTCATAATTGTGCAATTGTTGCTACACCAAAACCGGCTCCTCCCCGCCAAAGTTCTCGTCATTACCATCCCCGTCGCACAGTTCCTTTTAGCTCCTATAACAAGAAACCAGAGGTTGGGGTTTGGAAAGTGGTGGAAGGAAAGAATAAGAGTAAAATTTCCGCCTGTGATTCTGTGGATACCCATCATACCATGGATAATATGTTCTCTGTTCTCTCCCATGATATGGATAAGGTCGACCTTATCTCTGATCAGACTAAAGTTGTGAACTATCTCCCCATTAGGGAGTCTTCTGAGGCTGGGACGTCTCTTCACTTGGTTGATGTGGGCCGAGAGGATCCTAATTCCCCCCCTACAGGAGAGGATAAAATTTGTGAGGATGATTTGGAGGAAGGTCCCCTGGCTAATGAAGTTAGTGAGTATGATTCTGAAGAAAGTTCCCCGGTTGTCAAGAACATTGCTTCCAATAGACAGATGAAACGAGAGGCGAAGATGAAATTTAGTGGGAGCCGTCCTAAGGGTCGACATAGAAATTGATTATGTTCAGCTTCTGATTAAAATTTTTGTTATGCCATGCTTTGTTGCGTTGGCCTGTCTAGCCTCTTTAGGCTATGTTTGCTAGTTTTGAGGTTGACTCTGTCTTCTTTCTTTTCTTAGCTGGATTTTTGAGCTTATTGTAATATCCTAGGGTATGGCCCTTTTTTTTCGTTAATTAACCATTTTTCCGAAAAATCTTCTCTTCGAAAAATCTCTCCACAATCACTGTAGTGCTTGTTTGTACATCTACAATGAGTAATACTTGGGGCACAACCAAAGCCACAACTTTTTTTGCACAACCTTCATTTTGTGTCTATCTCTCTCTTGATGGGTCCCACAGTGCCAGTGACCCCACAGTGCCCACTAGGAGAGAGATAGACACAAAATGGAGGTTGTGCAAAAAAGGTTGTGACTTTGGTTGTGCCCCAAGTATTACCCATCTACAATATTAATAAAGTGCAAAACACTAATACTTCAACTGGCATTACTAGAAAAACACAAACATATATTGATGTATATATACACATGACAAGGACTAAGATTCATGAATGGCTTTTTCCACGATTATGTTCACAACATTGATGTAAACCACGTAATTATTATATATTATATGTAAGTATATATGCATGCATGTATAATATTGCTATCTTGAGATATAGACAAGTAGCAGGGCTGCAGGGTTAAGTCTTTGCATAATTGTATGTTTTTTTTTTTACTTTATTTCGTATTATAGTAAGTGGTCTGGATGCTAAGCATGTTTATGGTTATTGAAATAATAATCAGAACAATGGTTTTGTTTGGACAATGTTAGCAAGGTTTGACCAAGTCAACGATCAGTTACTCCTTACAAATTTAGCTGGCAAACAGCGGTTTATCCCTGTCGCTATTAGATTATAGGGTAAATTACACAAACCTCCCCTGAGGTTTACCTTAATTACACGGACCTCCCCTCTTGTTTCAAAAATTACACAGACCTCCCTCGAGGTTTGAATTAAGTAACAAAACGCCCCCTCCCCTAATGGTCCGTTAGTTTTTTTTTATTAGCCTCCCCTGAAAATTACAACTAGCCCCCCTAATATTATAAAATTATCATACTAAAGCCCCCTTTCTCTTATATTTTTGTGCTAATTATAAAATCCCTCCTCCCTCCTATGTTTTTGGGTTAATTTTTTTAACATTAATTTATATCTACACAAAATATACACAAAACATATATAAATAGGTCCAAATTTTTTTTTCCCCCGAACAAACCTCTATCAAGCCCCCCCCCCTGTATTAATTTTCTAGATCCGCCCCTGTCCCTATGCTTCAAAAGTGGACACTTAACCCCCTGTGATTGTGGACTAAAATGGAATTGTTATGATTTCACTCAAACTGACAAAATTCTAAAATTGGTTAAAAATATAAACACTTAATCCATTTTGTGATGTTAATTTTGGGGTTAACGCTCTTTGGGTGAAATCAATAACAGTTCTATTTTAGTCCACAATCACAGGGGGTTAAGTGTCCACTTTTGAAGCATAGGGACAGGGGCGGATCTAGAAAATTAATACAAGGGGGGCTTGATAGATGTTTGTTCGGGGGAAAAAAAAATTTGGACCTATTTATATATGTTTTGTGTAGATATAAATTAATGTTAAAAAAATTAACTAAAAAACATAGGAGGGAGGAGGAATTTTATAATTAGCACAAAAAATATAAGAGAAATGGGGCTTTAGTATGACAATTTTATAATATTAGAGGGGCTAATTGTAATTTTCAGGGGAGGCTAATGTAAAAAAACTAACGGACCATTAGGGGATGGGGAATTTTGTTACCTAATTCAAACCTCGAGGAAGATCTGTGTAGTTTTTGAAACAAGAGGGGAGGTCCGTGTAATTAAGGCAAACCTCAAGAGAGGTTTGTGTAATTTACCCTAGATTATATTATCTTGAATATATAATAACGCCACGTTTCGGTACAATGGACCGGAGCTGTCAATTTGTAACTATTAATATTTGGATAGTCTAGAGATAATATATTAAACCAACCCCAGCTTAATAATGACCCAAATCTTAATTAATCCCATATTCCCATGTAAGATGGCCGTCCCAAACGCCACACCATCCAATTAAAATGGACTATTAACTACAGTTCGGACAAATTCTATTCTTATTCCTCAGAAAGTTTGGTTGTCAAGAGTTTATTGGACTACTAGTCTATTTTAATTGAAAAATTCTCTGAGACTATTAAGTGTACCTAAAATATTAACTGTTTATTAAAATAGACTACTAGTCCAATCCTTTGAAATAAATGTGTATTATCAAATCTTTAATTGATTCTATTTTATTTGTTAATTTGAAGAAACACTAGATCTATGATGGGTGATACAATCAAATATTTAAAAACTTTCAACCTCATATCTATACAATTTTCGGATTCAACAATGTAAGGGGCACAAACACTTACAAACACACTCTATTTCCCTCATGTGTGGCACTGTGGGGGCCGGATAATTTCTGTGGATCCCACAGTGCCACCCAAAAGAGAGATAGAGTGTGTTTATAATTTGTGTGAAGTGTTTGTGCCCCAAATATTACCCTTTCGGATTAGAGTTGGAACCTTTATGCTGTGTTTGGTAGGAATGATGGAAAAACGGATGGAAGGAAAAAGGGGAGGGAAGGGGGAGTGTTAGCCTTAAGGTATATTAAGGCATGTTTAATTATGTTTTGATGATGCCAAATATGCTATGATAACTACATGATTCATATTGATTCATTCTTTGTTATTATCATAGTCATTTTTATGCTCACATATAATCTCATGTATTAATATTGTATCAATGTTTTAACATCTTTGTGTGCATAAGATTTAATTGATGTAGATCAAGATTACAAGGAGCTCAACAAGGATCAAGCTTGAAGACTTGAAGATATTTCATCCTTGGTTGAAGTCTAGGACCATCATTGTAAGGCATCTTGATCTCACACTCTTAGGGGCTCAAACAAATGCTAAAAGTTAAAGTTTTGGAAACAAATTTTAAATGGGTCATCTTTAAAGCAATGCCTCAACCAATTGGAAAATAATGTTGAGTTTTATATGGTTGGAAAGGTATTTGAATCTAGTTTCCAAAACATCAAACGGATCAAAAATTTGAGTTTTGTAGAGGGAGTTATGGCCTTTTTAGTGGAGATGTGTCAGGCTGTCAAACTGGGAAGGGCAGTCGACTGAGGGCCCGATGCAGTCGACCGAAGTGAGCAGAATGCAAACAGAACCCTCTGTAAACACATCTCAGTCGACTGCTTCAAGGACCAGTCGACTGCTTCATGTTCCAGTCGACTGAAGCGACCTGTAAAGGCATAACGGCTAGTTTTTAAAGGGGGTTTTTATTACCAAACTTGCCACCAACGGCTATAATCTTTCTTGGCCTATAAATACATGTTTTCCCACACCATTTTATGTTGATCAATCGATTGAAAAACATCTATTTCAATCACACAACTTGTTGATTCTTAATTATTCTCAATTGAGCCCTAGTTGTGTGAGTTTATCAATTTGCTCTAGCTTTCAATTGTAATCTTTGAGAGAGTGAATTGTAGTGAGCTTTCAATTGTATTATCCACTCTATAAAGAGAGTTCAATTTGTATCAAATCAATTGTAAAGGTTGAGGGTTAGTAACCCTTGTGTGCAAAGAAGAGGCGTTCTTCTTTGGGAGAGATCATAGGCTCTTGTAACGGTTTGGTGCACACCTGTAAGTGCTCCGGGAAACGGTTTGGTCTACACCCGTAAGTAGATCGGATTAAGGAATCCTCAAGAGGTGTTCTTGAGGGGTGGACGTAGGCCGCGGGGTGCGATTGCCGAACCACTTGAAAAATCGGTTTGCAAATCTTTCTTCCCTTATCTCTTTACATAATTGCTTGTGAGTGTGTTTAATTTGCAATTAAGTTTTTAAAAGGTTAATTTCCGCTAAAACCTTATTCACCCCCCTCTAAGGTTTCCACTTTTGGGCCAACAGGGAGGTCTCCCTAAGGAAAGGAAGGAGGCCTTCCCTCCTTGTGTTTGGTGAACAAAGAGGGAAAGGTTTGGTATTAATTCAGGAAGGAAGAGAAGTCAAATGTATTAACCAACTTTTTTCTATTATACCCCTCTTACAAGATGCATTGTCTCAGTACGTAGTGATAAAAGCTATTTGTTGAAATTAGAATAAACTAAAATTTTGTAAATTAAATAATTAATAATTGATAATGATTTTTTTAATTGTCAATTATACAAATATAGTAACTAAAGTGACATATAAGCAATGCGAAAACAAAAAAACAAACAAGAAACACAAATGAAATGTTTACTTTATTACTAACCAAAAACCATTTGTCATAGATTCACCTTAGGGGGAAAAAAAACAATGGTCAAACTAGACAAGTAACATAATGAAAACCCATCTAAAAACCACTTTTCCTAGATTACCTTAGAAAAAAAAACCCCTATCATATGATAAAAACCTACCAGAATCAAGACTCTTCAAGAGTCATTCTGACACTAAGCTTATATACCAGTTCTAAACGGCGCTCAAATGATACATCAAAGAATGCCCTTTTGTGAGTTGGATGCTTTAAAAGGAATAGAAAAGTCTCCAATTATGGATGTTCCGGAACTCCAATTTTCAGCTCATCAAAAATTTCATCATCAGAATAAACGCACGGTCGTGCACTTTGATCAGCAATAGCAATTTGTTTTTCTGCAATAACAAGTCCTTTTTCTGCAATTTGTTTTTCTGCAATATCAAATCCTTGTATGGTTAAGACACTCAGTTGAAGAGACTAGATATCAAAAATGTAGAGAGAGAGATAGAGAGAGAGAGAGAGAGAGAGAGAGAGAGTAACGAGAGCTTCTCTATCTATAGAGAGAGAGAGAAGCGATTCATGTCTTGACCTAAAAACATCGCCCCCGCGCTTCCCCTTCCTCTTGACATACATCTTCATCCCTCATTTCCTTTTTGTCCCTCTTCTAATAAGGCCTTGTTTGGCCTCCCTTTTCCTTTGTGAAGCTTTTCCCCTTCCTCTGTGAAGGTTGTCTAGGGATTTTCTTTCCCTTTTTTTTTTTCTCAATTCTTGTCTTGTGTTTGTTCCTTCGATCTCTTGCCTAGCATCTCTTTGGGTTCAAGATAGTGGATGTTGGTCATACCAGTCTTGAAAAAGTATATTGGATTTTTGGTCTTCATTGGTGACTTTGGAGGTTTCTTCTATAACTGTGTTGCTTTCTATGGTACAACTGTTACTATGAAAACTTTTCAAGCAACTTTGGTTGCCCCATTTGGTGAAGCTTCTTCACTTGTTTGGACTTGGCTCTATGTCATCTTCTTTCTTTGGGTGGTGTAACACCCGTACCCGGAAAAGAAGATTAGTGCAATATTAGTATATGTTAATTAATGATAATTAGTGCATAAAATGATTTAAGGTGGGGTTATGAACCCACAGGTAAAAAGGTGTTCAAATGCGGACACAGATGAAAGTCCTGTGATAAGAAGGACTGGTATAAAAGTGAGACCTGACGAAGGTCTAAATGATGTGAATTGCATATAGATGTCATTATATGTTTAAATGACTAATTGTTTAAATGCTTAAAGATATTTTGATGTCTTATGATAGGTAAGGGGACCAGTTAGGGTACCCATGTGAGGGCGTATTTGAAAATAATTGATAATTGGTAGGTCTAATAGCAACCTCATAATATATGTGGGACCACATTTGGGACCCACGCATGATATAAATTAAATCCATTTAGAAAATGTGGGTAATTAACATAATTACTTTGGGGGTGTCATAATGAACCATTAGAAAGGTTTGGGGTGTAAATGAAAAGAAGCCAAAAACATTATTGGATCCATATCTCCTAAATGAGTTGGATGACTCATGACAATCAGTATAACCAAATTGTAGAGAGAGAGACACGTAGAGAAAGGGAGAATGAAGACGACGGGGGTTTTCGTCGGACGTTTGGTGCCGTTCCGTCGCCGTCGGACGTCGGATTTACGATCTGAGACCATATTTGGACTCGTGGAGGTAAGCGGATCGCATGCACATTCTTTATTTTCATTTTCGGCAATATTTTGACGAAAACCGTTCTTGATAGACGGTGTTTTGGTACCAAACTTATGTAGGAATTATCACCAGTTAAGATTTGAGCTAAAACTTGGAAGGAATTGGGATTTCTAAGCTTAATTCGCTAGTAAATCGAAGAGGTGAGTGTCCTAATCTCTCAATTGGATGTTTAGCTATGGTAATGTGATAATTGTTGTCCATAGTTGTTAAACTCATGCTCGTGTATATATATGATGATGGATTTGGGCAAAAAGCATGCCAATAAGATGAAATTGTTATGTTTATGTGCTAAGTTGCTTAAATGTTTATGTAGATCAAAGGGAAGTCAAGTAGTGGTCACCATTTACAGGTCCCATATGTAAGGGACAGGAAGCCCTCAATGAGTGGGGCGTGGTGACGACCACAATGATATGCCGGTGATGCCTTCGGGGTCACAAGAGAGTGTGTGTTGCGCTATATGCGCCAAAAGTGAGAAAGATCCGGGGTGAGAAGGACCCGGGGGTGGTGGCTGGAATGACTTGACTTCCCGGAGATCAATTTTGTTGTTGTTATATTGATTTTTGCATTTGCATAATAAGCATCCCAATAGCATGATTTGTTCTCTCACTAAGCGAAAGCTTAAACGAAAAATATATTTTCTGTTGTGGTTATTGAATAACCATCGCAGGTACGGAGCAATACCCGGAGGGAAGTTGACGCGCTCGGGATTGGGGGAGAGAATTAGAACTTGTAAATATGTTTTAAACTTGTAATATAGTATAACTTGTGGGTTAGTATCCCTAACTTGTGAATTGAAACCTTGACTCATGAGTTTAATGTCAATGTGAAGGAACTTATGTAATTCTCTATGTTAGTAGTTAGTTTGGGTAAGAAGTTGAAGGATTTGAAGGGTAACTTTTGGTTGAAAAGTAACTTAGTTTCTCCTTATGGATCAATGTTTATGTATATGTTTCAAGAATATGAACTTGAATGTAAATTAAGTTTCCTAGTTGGAATTCCATGGATTAGGAATGGTTAAACTACTTTCCAAATGTTTGGTAATGGTTGGGAAAACTCTTATGATGTTTGGGTAAAGTTTTGGGACACTTGGGTACATTTCCTAAATGGTTTTGGATGTGGCTATGAGGATTTGGTATGGTCACATCAAGTTTTGACAGCATTTTTACTCTTGTTTGGAGAAAGTTTGTAATATGTCAAGTTGGGAGTTTATGTTTGGTTGTATAGCAAACCATGTGTCATGGTTGCTAGTTACAAGTCATGTGTATTAAGAGTAGCTTGGGAAAGCCTAAGTGATTTTGATTGTAAATTTAACTTGGTTTTACCTATGTTAAGTGGTTGTGTGAAACAAGGATTTTGGGGGTAAGGTGATGCAAGTTGATGTTTTAGTGAGAGGGTTAATGGGTTTGAATGTTAAAACAACCTTTCAAATGAGATCATGTGCATGTTTGAATGTTGAAAGAATTTGGTTTCATGTTTAAAGATGATTTCTTTAAGTTCCATGGAATGTACTAGAGGTGTTGTGCTTACTTTGACAAGAACATTTCATTTTCCTTACTAGTTTTGTAAGTTTGAGATTTCTATGGTTGGTTCCTCATTTGAATGTGCGTGGATGATGTTCTAAATGATTTGGAAAGAGTTATATATGTTGTGGATATGTTTACGGGTGTTTGGGAAGTGTTCTCAAAAGCTTTCATAATGTTTGGAATAAATTTTGTAACTTGGGAAATGTTTTGAACTGTTTTAGCAGTGTTTTTGCAGCAGAAAAACCAATCTGCAGGAACCGGATCGATCCGGGTCGAGTGCGGATCGATCCGGGGAATCTAGAACTGCAAAACATAACAATCTGCTAAATCCGGATCGATCCGGATCTGGGGCGGATCGATCCGCTAGTCTAGGTTCAGCCTTGACGGCTTTTACGGAAACGGACATAACTCACTCTAGAAAATTCGGATTCGCGCGCCGTTTTTTGCGTTGGAACCGGGACTCAAAGAGCTATCTTTTCATATAAAATTTGCTATACTTTATTAATGACCATTTTACCCTTGGGTCTGTTTTGTGTCAACGGGGCTGTTTAATGAGGTCTAATACGTGTTTTTCTTAGTGAATTAAGGGTGTTTTGACGTGTGGGCTTGTTACACGTGTCCCAACTCGCCCGAGGCGGGTTGGGGGTGTGACAGGTGGTCTCTACAGTCTACAAGTTTGAAGTTACCCTGGGTTCTGGATCTATCTACATGGCGACCCTGTGAGTTGTGGCGCAGTGGTGGATTTCTCGTATAGCTTGCGGAGTCTTTTCTGTGGTTGCTTGTGCTCCCCTATCTAGTGTACCTTTAGTTGCTATGCCTTTTTTTTTTTTGTTGTTGTTGTTTGTGTTATCACTACACTAAAAAACGACAAACTGGCACCGTTTAAAACAGTGCCAGATCCAATTTGGGGAGTCAAATTGGCACTGCTTAATGTTTAAAACCGTGCCAAGATTTCAATAGTGTTGGTGACACGTGGTCAATTTTGTGCGTGACATGTCACAATTTTGGTACGCTAATCTGGCACACTTTTGGAATTGTTATAACCGTTCCAGAATTTCAATTTTGGCACATTAAACTGGCACACTTTTGGCATTGCTAAAAACCGTGCCAGTTTGGTCTTGGGTTGAAAAAAAAATCATTTTTGGCACGCTTTTGGCACTGTTTTGGAACAGTTTTGAACCGTGCCAAATATTGTTTAAGGCCAAAAAAATTAACAATTTGGCAACATCGCGACACCAAAAGAAAAATAGCAAGAGCACATGTATCACAAATAAATAACACCTAGAATCGCAACTACTACACATAAAAGCCTCCAATAGCAAATATAAAAAAACCATAGCAACCCTTGTTGATAGTGTATACATTGAACAAATGAGGTCTACGACTATGCTAATCCACAATAAACAAATCTGAGACTCAAGGTGTGAGAGCCTCAGGTGTTGCCAAGTTGCATTTCAATACCATTTTTTTTTATACAGGAGAACATGGTCTGAACAAAATAGTGCAGTACATGGTCAAACTTCGCTGCTTTTGAGCAATGTCCATATCTGCAACAAAAGCTGAGTTAGGGGATTGAAAACAAAGACTTGGAAAAACAACAACAAAGCCTTATTGCTAAATTAGGGAATAGAAAACAACTATATAGTGCGTGGCACGCAGTAGTGCCCATGTCCGTGGTTTTCTTACTGGCCGTAAAGTTGACACCCCATTGTAACCAATCACTTATTTATTGAAGAAACGTATAAAGAACAAAATGAATATTTTGCAAAATAGTTTCAAAAGAATGACACCAAACATGATCAATTTTCAGTAAAGAACTTAAAAAAGGCTCTCCAATCTTTACTAGAACTTTGTCCCAAAATTTGAGTACGTGAACAATGCTATTTCAACTCAGGTTCAAGTTTAAGTAACACTCAATCAGATATGGGTTTGAGTGGAGGAGGTTTTTCAAGAATTTTACCCAAATTTAAATTTGATACGAATTTTGGGTAAGGATGGAGATGCTGAACAACTGAAAACACACATCAAGATTAATCATGGTCCTCACCATGTCTTTTACTAGCACAACCAATTAGCTAAAGAAAATTGAACAAAGTTCAACAGAAAACCTACTACTACAGTTATTAGGGGATTGTTACATTATCTAAAGCAGAACTGAGAAATTAGGAAAAAACTTCTACCACATTTATGGGCTCCATCAATAAACCTTCACATTACATGCTTCGAAGACTTGCAAGTAGAAACAGGATCAAGCAATTGAAACTAAAACATTAAACATATATCACGCAAGGCGCTTCTTATTGAGAAACTGACCTTTTAACCAACTTCTGCCATGCCTTTTAATTTGCCCTTCTTCCTGCTGCTCCTATCCTCGGAATCAGATTCAGAGTCAGAATCTGAATCAAAAGACTCTGAAGTTGAGTTATTCTTCCAATGCCTACTCTTCCTCTGTTGCTGCTCCTTATTCATCTTCCTCTTTTCCTTTGAGTCAGATGACGAGCCATAACTCAAATCACTCTTCCCCAGAAAAAGAACCTGAACCCGTAATTGATGAAGACTCGTTATGTCACGACCCATCCCACTACGCGTGGAAATAGGACACATGGCACGCCACCAAGGCTCATCCAAACATCATCTAATAATACGCAGCGGAAAGAACTTCTATAGAACAACCCTGGTAGTTTAAAACTTAGGAAACGTTCCCTTCTGTGTTTGAAAAATCTATTGAAATCAGAGTTATAAAAAGTTTTGGCCATTGAAAACACATTCAAGAAAATAGTTTTGAAAACAGAGGATCAGTCGACTGCCCCGTCGACTGCACTTGGGTCCAGTCGACTGCTACGTCGACTGTGTTATACAGAACCAAATTTAACATTATCAAAAAGGGTCCAGTCGACTGCTATGGGGAAACCAGTCGACTGCTTTTCAATCAAAGGAAGCAGTAGCCAAAATCATCAATGTTCAATCGACTGTCCAAGGGGTCAGTCGACTGCTTCTCTTGCAATATACCTTCAGTGTCTCAATCCCACGAGGTCCAGTCGACTGACCCTGGGTCCAGTCGACTGCTCCCCTGCTGGGCAGCCTGTGTTGAACATTTACAAGTCCTATTACTCAAAATCGACAACAAACACAACCACAACGGATTTTTAAAGTATTAAAACATAACTACAGACGTTCATTTACAAGATTACAATACTATAGAACTAATCTAAGGTTCTATTACAACATATTACCAACCCTTACACAAGTTTAAGATTTAAAACAAAACAACCAAAACATATACAAGTGTGAAATCCCCGGCGTTCCTCGGCCTCACTCCTCACGATTCTTCTTGTCTTTCTTCTTACCTGCAATGGAGTACATCTCCACTGCTCAGCTATATGCTGAGCGTACAATTCTAAATGTATGCTTATATGACAATTCATGGTTTAAGCATCTAAAACACATAGAAATAGTCTCTAGGGTGAGTGGTACGCATTCATCCGGTCGATGCCGTAGGAGGCCCACCTCTCCCACGCATCTCGTACATTGGTTGGGCCTTCCTCCATACCAGGTACCGTGTACTGGTTGGGCCCACCTCCAATCCAGACACAACCACAAATTCCAATTCCAACAAGATCACAATCCTCAAGGTTCGAGGAGCTTACTCAGAATGAATTTGCACCAAACTCCCCTTTGACCCAAGTAGACACATAACATGCTCACATAAATAGTTATACGTGCTTTTATCATAATTTCACGTGCATAATTAACGGGCCTAGCTAACACATGAATTTTGCCCAGATCCAAGAATATCAAAAGTGATGTCCAAAACATGAAAATCCATATATTTCATAGATCTAGAATTCATACCTCGTGCGAATCTCTTCAAACTTTGAAGGATCGTCTAGGGGAATAAATAATCGTCGGATTCCGAATTTGGTACGATTCCTACGAGTTTTACCTGATTTTTCCCAAAAGTCTAAAATTACTATTCTTACAAAAGTTGGCCAAACACGGCCTAAGTGATATCAAAACGTAGATCTTACCTCCACGAGTTCAAATCTGAAATCTGGAGAAAATATGACGGACGAACGGTTGTCGATCGGCGTCGCAAAGCCCGTTGGCTCCAAATCTCCTTTCTCTCTCCTCTCTCTAGATATTTGTGAGTTTGGATGAGATTTGAAATCTCATACTCATCTATATATAGGCAAGTTTTCGGGGAATTACGTTTACCTCCCCGCAAGTTTCTCAAAACTTCTAATTAACCCACGAAACTTCGCACACGTCCATTTTATAACTTTACAAGTGAAAACTATAAATTTCAAAAGTTTTCGACTAGGTTTCGTTTGGGTCCAAAAATAACGTCTGAAAACTAAATTCTGTGGAATCTCTACACAACCTACCTTTTTAGTTAACGTGACACTCACGTTCTCACCACAGTTCTCAAATCGATATATAACAATATCAAAGATTACCACAATTTACCAATACAGGCCAGTAGAATTACTATTCACAAAATACCAGATAAAGTCATATAAATGTCATTTAATCATGCCAATGCAACAGGCGTTACCAAGTCTTCGTGTCTCCACTAGACACCTCACCGTTGACTCACGTCAACTCAACTCAATGAAATTATTAATAACATTAATAATTCCACAAATCTCAATTATGCATGTTTTAAAACCATGAAATTCTGGAACGGGTGTGACACGTTATCATACTCAAACACCGAAGCCTCACTATATTTGTCCAACTTGGAATCCGACCTATGATTCCTTTTGCTTTTCCAAAAAAAAAAAAAAAAAAAAAAGAAAAACATTGAATTCAAGTATTGGTAAACAATGCTAATTCTTGTATCAATTTGCTTGGAATTAGTGATTTGGATTTGGATCGAAGGTATCATTCGCAGATGATATGAACTTGTATAAAACTTTACTTGAAGGATAGTCTGAAACCATCCCACCAAAATATAGTTTCATAGAATGTGTCAAACACACATATTCTACTAAATGGAAGATAGAATATGTTCTCCCTAGATCCTACCAAAATCTGAACTAGTTTGATCAAGAGTTGAATCAGATTGAGTTGAGTTGATAATAATTCAAATCAATTGATTCCAATCTTTTTGCAGCAATCCCTAATTGCAAGATATTAATAACTATAGATTTTACAGGAAAAAAAATAAAGACCCTTACCACATCAGTTTACTTTCCCTAGGAATTGGTAACATCGCCCTTCTTCACCTTCTCCTTGTCCTTCTTCTTCTTTTTCCCTTCGTTTGTCCTTCTTCCTCCTTTGCTAACTACTGAGTAGCAAACAAAAAAATCACAGAATGCGTAGATCATGGCACTTGCAACTTGCAAGTACAAATAAGACAAGTGTTGTCCTTTCCTCTTTACACAATTAAATGCATTATACCTCCAATTGAGGCACTACAAGGAATTTCTTCATAACTAAACAGAATCTTAAAGCTAACTTGTGTTCATCATTTGCATTCGCAATCCCTAATTTTAATAGTTTTCATACCCAAACGGAGCGAACAAATTAAAATACTAATAATCAGAGAATCGGAACAAAAAGAAAGACATGTGTATGACATTTTCTTTCCTTGGCTCATTGGCAATCTGCAGGATATTGGAAGTTATATACCAATATTCTCAATAAAATAAAAAAAAAACCCAGTTAAAATCTAAACCCATTTAAGTGCTTTACCATTTCTAATTGTAGAACATGCACATCCTTCTTTTGGCCAATCCTATGAGCCCTTGCCTGTGCTTGCAGATCAACCTGACAAGGTACCCAAACAGTTTTAGCCTTTTGAAAGAGTAATATGATTCTCATGTTTTTACATACACTTCTTATCATAGCATTATTTGTCAAAATATTGAAAAAAAAAAAAATTAGGCTTCAAAATGGGATTCGGCGTCCTGTTTTTATTTTTTTTCGAATTTTCAGATGAGCATTTTGAAGCGTCCATGCTTCCTAGATGAGCACACATTGAGATAAGACAGTACACCTGTAACTGTTACTACTTGGGTCTAAACAAAACCGTGTGGATTGTCACTACCAGCTAAATGTGATTTACAGAAAAGTTATTATCAAGTGGCTTTATTAGACTTTGACAGTAGAGTTGCACACTTTTAACTTTTTGGGCAGTAACCTCCTCATCAGACAACTGAGAAGGTAAAGTACTCTCTCCCAACCTAAGACCCTATTGTCCAGAAAAGCTCCTAAAAACATAGGTAGACTCAATCTACGTTAGTACAAGACTAGGGTATGTGTCTATGTAACACCCCGTCTAAAAATTAGTGTAATTAAATTTAGGATATAGCTATTCTATGGAGCGGGTATGTAAATAATTAAACTATTGGGGGTTTATATAAAAATGAGTTAAATAATAAGACAATGAGTCATAGGACACATGTCATGGTTAGGGGGATTGTCTTGAAACCAAAAGATGAGTAGATGAGTTTAAGGAAAGAAAACAAGTGTTGGACTATTGTTCACTTTATGGATGTGTCATATGGCACGTATGGGTTAGTTAGATGCATTTGGGTGTGTAATCTTGTGACTAAGCAAACAGTAAATATAAAAATGGGTAATAATATATTACTTATATTAAAACTGATAGAGGTATGAGATTCATGAGGGGATATAGAATAAAAGTCGAAAACTGTGAGTATTATTCAACTATGGTGATCGTGATGTTTAGAGAGTTATATTTCTATTGAAGTCGACTACTTATTAGGTACAGGGATTGTATACAATATGCTTCCAAATCTCTGGAGTATTTCTTTATTATCTCTCTTGTACTCTTTTGGAGTTATACTGTGTTTCATTTGGAATCTATGAATTTCTGGTAAATGTGTTGGTAGAACGTTTGTTGGCTAAATCCCATGGAACTGATGGGTATATGAGTTAGGAGCACCTACCAAGAGCCAATAGTCCGGAGACCAGAAAAGTCATAAGTGGCTTGGTAAAAGGTGAGGTGAGGTAAGGTGACTCTTGCTATATTACCACGAGGAATCCTAGTGTGATGCTCTTGGGGGTGAGCGATTGACTGTGGGATAGGCGTATTTTTTTTAAACCTATCAAATTGCGTATTCTTTATTCATTGAACTGTTTATTCATGTCATATTGTATACTTCCCCGTGTGTTATTGGTAAATGCAGGTAACACCAGTAGCTGAGGAAATGAAGGAATATAATAAAGTCAATTGGAGCGCCGTATAGAGTACCGTGGGGGTTCGGGCTAGTTGGTTTTAATTATGTGAGGGGAATTGCTATAATATTTTGTACAGCTCAAGTGTTATTATTTTGTGGTTTTGAAATACATTTGATTATTTATTAAATATTTCAATTATTTTAGAAAGTGAATCTAGGGTGTGACAGTCTAAGCATCGGACTTCACAAATTCAAGAATCCAAGGACACGGGGACACATCAATAATTCAATTTTTTTCCTTATATTTTTAAGAGAAGATATGTAATAATAAGACTTTAACATGAGCATATTGTCCACTTTGAAAGAATTTTGTACCAAAAGGAATACAATATACACTTCAATATACTATTATACAAGTAGCTAACCTGCCTCTTGGTGTGGGTCCAACCAGAAGTTTCGGACACACATCCCATACCAATATCTCCCGAGTGCGATGTACTTCAACATGTTAAGAAGAGTCCATGTAACATATACCTTGATTCTCTATTTCACACATGTAACAAGTGCAGTGGAGGTAATGCCCCAAAAGTATCAATCTATAAGTTTTCATACTTTCAGACCTCGTTAAATGGAAAATTGCAACAGAAAAACCTATGCTACAATTAACACCAACACTATCTTAATTTTATTATCTAAATACCTAAAGAACTTAATTACCTAAGTAAAAATATGAAAAACGGAGAACCGGACTTGTTGAAATTGTCAATAAGCGCTCCGCGATATCACCTCCAAATGTATACCCATCCAAGCGAAGATAGGGATTCTGTTTTAGTAGAGATAATCTTTCATTACATCAAGCAGTCTAGTCATTGTAGAGAAAAGGAGCACCTGCGAAATGAAAAAAATTCCATATCAAGGGTCATCTCTATAAACCATGGTAGATATCAATTCAAAGAATCATCGTAGATCCATGGTGGTAGGTCGATGCGAGTTTCATACAGCCCGATACAATTCACGACTTTATACGATTCCCAATTCATAATTTGAGCTTTGGAGTTTTAAATTCTAGATTTTAAGCAGAAGATTTTCAATTTTTTTTAGCCTTGATACTGCATGAAACTTGTGTTAAATTGTTATTTTATTCATTTTAAGCACTGTACATGTACTTTCACATTAGGAATTGCAAGACACTTATCTAAAAAGATAAACAATATATGAATTCTTAACTCGACAATTGTGGCAAACTGATTCGCAATTTGATTCATGGTTTGACAACCATGACTAGATTAAGGAACCAAAAATTCAAAGAGCATTATGATCCCAAATTGAAAGAGAAAGTTCTTGAAAGGATACATAACGCCAAATATAAGATATAAATTCTTTGGAATTCTTTACATGCAAAATGACTTGGTAAAAAAAAGGGCAAGAACTCAAAGCGAAGTGCCAATTCTCGGCATCAGCCACAAGGGGCACGATTATTTGTTTTTCCCATTTGTTTACAAAAATTCCATAATGTTGAAACTAAGGTAAAAAAAAAAAAAAAACAGTTTCATATTTGAGCATCCGAAAAAGATAATAATCCCTAAAACTCTTAATACAATGGTGATGCACAAAATCTATATATAGCTGATAATATACAAAAGACATTTTGTACCCGATGATCAGTTGCTTCTAGCTTTTAAAGTAATCAATCTAACATCTCGAGCTTCCACAAAATCTTGAATGTTGAAGTAACACAATGATATAAATATATATTGACCTTTCTAGATCTTGTTTGTATTAATGCAGCACCAATTTGTGTCTCTAGTTGGATGAGGTCTGTAATACTCAGCTGCTCACCACTTGGCTCTTTAAGGTGCCTAAGAAAAAGTGAGATTAATCCCAGTCAGCAGCATGCTATATTATGCTTGTTAGGACACAGAGGAAAGACAAAGTAGTTACCTTTGGACTATTTGCAAGAACTCTGCACTTCTCACAAAACTTGCGCAATTCAAGCCATTGTTCTACAAAATTGATGACATTTACTTGTACTAATTTGCACCTTACTAGTAGCATCTTTTGTTAGTTACCACATTTTTCCCTCGTGGAACAAGTTAAACAGTTTTACTAAACTATTGGAAATTACAAAATTGATTTTCCTTATTGCAAATTAAAAAATAAGAGATGGTTACAGAAATCTCTCTTGTGATTACAAAAACCAAAAACCACAATTAAGAACCCTAATGTTTGCGAAGAAAAAAAAAACAAAAACCAGCGGTGGGGAGGACATGCATAGAAGATTTGGCACAGAAAATTTTAATAAACCTAAAAGATAATATTGAAACTATAAGAATATTAAACATTGTGAAAAATAAAGAAAAACCTACTGTGATATGCTAAATAGCGGCGAGATGAGAGGGACAGAGATAAGAGTGTTGGTTTTGGGATACTCGAAAAATGGATAAAAAAACAATGAAATACTGAAAAAAGAACTTCAAAGATCGAGCACGTATTAAATACGCTGTCCGAAAACAAAGTTACGCCCGACACACGGTTGCAAGTAGACTATGACGTCTTTATCTTGAGGATACTACAATCCAAGTTAATAGAGGCAACAATCTCTATTAACTTCTGCAGAATTTGTGTATATAAATTGCTCTCAAAAGACTTAAGAAATTAGGTAGAAGAAGAGACAAAATCTGGAAATAAACTCCATGAACTACATATATATATAAACTAACTGACATACATGTATATATAGAGGTGTCTATAGGGTAAGAGACATGTCTCTACACAAACAGTTGTGTCCCAACACCCTTAGAACATATCTATGTATGTAAATGCACGTTTAGAAACCAATAGAACAGATATACATCGTTCAAATTCAAAGTTGAGACATGAAAAATCACAACTTTTCAGTTCTGGGCCCGCTCGACTGGTCGAGTTGACCCGGTCGACCGATCGAAAGCCCCTCTAAAACTTTCTAAAAATTGAAGCTAAAAAAATTCCCGACGCTTTTGAATAAACGCCGTTAATTCTCGGTGCTTCAAGGCAAACACTGTCTCCTCATTCATACCTCAATTTTCTAACAAAGTGATGGTTTGCAAGAGATGAAAGAAAGGGAAAGATGAGAAGGGCAGAGATGAGAGAGACAGAGAGGAGCAAATATGATCGAGAGAGAGAGAGAGAGAGAGAGAGAGAGAGAGAGACAGAGAGAGAGACAGAGACAGATCGATCTCCTTACCTCAGATCTGGTGAGGAGTCCGACAGTGGCGATAAGGTGAGAAGGTCGATGGCGATGTGGTGAGGAGGCCGACGGCGATGGTGGTGAGGAGTCGTGCGGCACTCGTCGCCCCTTTCTCTCTTTCTCCCTCTTTTTATTTTTTGTTTTGTGATCTACAAATTCTAAACCTACTTCACCCTCTTTTTGCCAGACAAAAAATGCGGTTAACATTTTTTTTTCATCTGGCACGCCTTTTTTTATATGTTCCAAACATGCACTGCTTAAAACCGATCCAGATTTGTCACGGTTTAAAACAGTGCCAGATTGGTCAAAAGTCGTTCCATATTTTGACACAGTTTTAAGCAGTGTCAAATTAAAAAGCACAAAACGTGCCAGTTTGGCACTTTTGGTGTAGTGTATTTTCTCTATAGTTTTTGATTAATTAATGAATGTTGTTTGAGAAAAAAAAAAGTCCTTTGAAGGTCACTAGCAGTCTTCTCTTCGAAAATTTCTCCAGAGTCACCATAGTGCTTGTTTCTCTACCATATTAATAAAGTACAAAACATTAAAGCATTAATCGGTTAGGGCTTAACCATATATTGTATCTAGAACAATTAAAATGAATAGTATTAAAGTACTAAGAGTAATACTATGCTTTTCAAATTTCTATCGCAAAAGTACTTTCCAAATTTTTATCCCAAAAATGCTTCCCAAATGATACAACAGTGGGTCAGGTCTAATACAATAGGATCAGTTAAATTTAGATTGGAAGTTTTTCACTTGACCCTAATACCACATCATTTAGGATAGAAATTTAATAAGCATAGCATTACTCTTTCACTAATGACATCTTGGTTTACTGTATACAATTTCATGCATGAATTACCAAAAATAATCCCACAGAGATAAACCAAGTGAGATAGGACTGATAGGTCTCACAGTAAACCTCGTGAGCTCACTCCTAAATCGGGCCTATGATTAGGCCACTGGCTGGAGATCCTCGGTAGTCGCTGTCTCCAGCTGTACCTATGTGATGTTTGACAGTATCATAAATTTAATTTAATTTATTATTTTTTTAAAAAAATTTATGATACTGCCAATTAAGCACTACATAGGTGCTGCTGAGGCAGCTTGCTGCCCAGAATCGCTGCTCTTAGACCATCTCCAACCCACACATCAAACACCATTTTGAGGCAAACTTTGCTGCAATCCCAAAAATTTCTGCTCCAATGGACACATCAACAGGTGCAGCAAAATTTGCTGCAATCTAAAATTGCAGCAACATTGCTGCGAAGGCAAAGCTGAGGCAAATAATTTCCCAGCTTATTTTATTCAGAGAGAGAGAGAGAGAGAGAGAGAGAGAGAGAGAAGAATCCTGAAGATGAGAAGAGAGAGAGAAGTACTGGGTTTAGCCATTTAGGTAAAATGGGATAAAAATTATAGGGTGTTTTTATATTTCATTGACAATAAAAGTGGACCAATCAAACCCATTAAGTTTTCAATTTAATTGGAAAAACAAAATATACAATAGAAAAAATTTATTTTATTTTTATTTATTAAAAAAATCATATATTTGCAATAAAAAACGCTATTAAACCACAAAAGTACATTAACATGAGCATAATATAAATAATAGATAAAAGAATAAAATTTATTAAAATATACAATCTTTGATGTATGGGTTGGAGTGACTCACTTTGTAACATCAAAAACAACACATCAACTTTGCCTCAGACCATCAAAATCACTCATTTGCTACATCATTTGATGTTTTTCCTTTGGAGATGGTCTTAGGCCACCAAATGTAAGACAAGTGAAGAGCTTTAACTATCTATACAGTTGCATATAATTTTTTTTTTTTAAAAAAAAAAACCCTCTCTATACACTAAAATATGTGTGACTAGTAGGGATGAACATACATGGGGGCATGGGGAGACTCAAGCCTAGGGGTGGCAATTTCTGACACGATAACACGGTTTACTGAGACAATCCGATTATGACACGAAACGACACGATTAAATTAAAAAAAGTTCTTATTGTTTATTGAATAGTACTCAAAACTAAAAATCAACCCAAAATCACACAACCCATTTATGACCCGATTATGACACGTCTAACTACTCAAGCCCCCCTTTAATTTTTGAAAAATATCATATACTACGTATATCTTTAAAATGTATATTTTTACACTTAAGCCCCCCTCTCAACTATAAAACATTCAACCTTATTGTCTCAATTCGTAGTAACAATTGTGTCATTTTATTGTACATTTGTTGTCAATAGTATTAAGTTTTCTAATTCCTTCATCTGTCCAAACCCTCGTAAACTTGCTACCTCTTCACCCTACCAAGCCGGCCTCCCCCAACTCTAATTTCCTACAACTGTCCATGCGTGGGAGAGGTTAATTTAGTACCAGAAAATTGAATAAAATAAATTACCAAACATATAATTCATTCAGAACTAAAAACCAAAAAACACATAATAGAAAGTTGTCAAACTTCACTTTCTTTTTGGTACAAGGGAAGGAAAGCAAAAGAAAACAAAAAAAACAAAACCAAACTAGCGCACAATACAAGTGCCACAGCTGTCCGCAAGCAAAAGACGGACAAGGTCTGTAGAAGGAGAGTTAAAAATCACAAAATCACAGTTCTAGGCAACCCCTTCGTTAGCCAAAAAATCCGCGCACACATTCCCTTCACGATAGGTATGGACAATGTCTCCCTTTCCAATTCGAAGCAAAGACATGCAGTCTTCAATAAGTGCAGACAAACGATGCTTGCTGCGTTCAGTAGAGCAGATGAGATGGACCGCAGCCTCCGAATCAGTTTCGAGGATGAAATTGAAGAGCTCTTTGTCGATCATCAACTTGAGCCCAAACCAAATGCTCCGAATTTTCGCTTCAAGACTGTCGCAGAAATTGATCTTACCTGCAAACCCAATTTGCCAAATGCCTTGGTCATTCCTCACGAGACCACCAATCCCTCCAATTCCCGGGTTCCCTTTAGCGCAACCATCCGTGTTCAACTTCCATTTTCCTGTAGGGGGAAAAGACCACTTAATAAGTTTAGGGGTCAGGGCTGGGGAAGTTCCCAAATTCCTTTGAGCTTGAAAAATCTCTCTAGCAAAAGCAAGGATACTCTTAACAATGAATGGAACACCATTATCCCTGTTTTTAAAAACAAAATTATTTCTTTCTTTCCAGATCATCCAAATAGCTGAAATGAAAATCACTCCCCACGTAGTGTTGTCCTGAAACACTTCCACACGATTAGTAGAATTCAAATGAATCCAGTCCTGAAGTTGTAGAGTAAAAAAATAATGAGTAGTCATAGGCAGTCTATTCCAGACCTTCTTAGCTTTTGGACAATCTCAAACTTCACTTTCAGAGGATCCACTTTTTGCCTCTAATATTAAGTTTATACACATAATCAAAGTGTGTTTGGCGAAAATAATCGCCTTTGAAACATATTCTCAATCTAATATTCTTCCAAAAATAAATATCATTATAATATTCTTGCCACTTTTTGTTTGGTCCGCATCAGCTTTTATTTTTTTTTTTTTCCAACAAACAAACTGCATTTCATTACAACAGGTAAACGGATTTCAAGTGAAACCAGTACAGCATTAGAAGAAGGAAAAAAAGAAAAAGAAAAACAAAACTAGCATCAAAGAACAACAAAGACTAGAAAAAACAAACACAAATTTTTTTTTTCTGAAACCATATCAGCTTTTAACTTTTATATTTGTACATAAACATTGGAACTTAGTACATCAAAACGAAACCACTCGTAGTATAAAAATAAAAATAAATAAAATAAAATAAAATAAAATAAACCGTTCATAGTTTTATGTATTATTAACTTTTTTTTTCTTGTTTTCTCTCAACACTCCTCCATTGATCTATAGCTCACTTTCTTTATATCCCTTCATGCCGCTCTTCAAAGAACACTATAGCACCCACCATCGCTGCTATATTTCTTAACTCATTCTCAGGGGTGGGCTGACCAAGGGATAAGGGGGCTCAAACTCCCCTAGATTTTTTTTAAAATATCAGATTTACCCTAAAAAAAAAATTACAGTTAAACCCCCTTTGAAAATTTTAAAGCCCCTCTGACATTATAAATTTGGAATATTAAGCCACATTTCTCTTATATTTTTGTGCTAATTATATAAAAGCCCCTCCCTCTTATGTTTTTGTGATTATTTTTATAACATTAGTTCATATTATCTACACAAAATATACATAAATATGTATAAATAGGTCAAAAAAAATTCTGGGATCAAGCCCCCGTGAATTGATTTTCTAGATCCACCCTAGCTCATTCTCCCTAGTTTGTGTCTAACACCAATCAACATACAAGGTTTGCAAACAAGTCACGAGTGTCATAAAACATTCGTGTAGACTTGTCAAACACCATTAATCTCATTGTACACAAAACCCAAACAAGTAGTTATTATTCGATCCCTTCATAATCTAATAAGTTACAACAGATTAAAGATAGTAATTATAAAATTTATCCCTTAAATTTGGTCCTGGTCTCATTTCAATCCTTATAGTTTCAATTGTATCACTTTAATTCATGTAGTTTTAATTAAATTAGAAGCAATGTAGTCCAGAAGTTCCATTCTGTGAGAAAAACGAACAACTATCATTATCACCCGCAGTTTGCTCCTTCTCCGTTTATCAGAAGGGTAACTTCAAGGTGATTGTACATATGGGTGATGGAGAAGAGAGGAGAGTTGTCAGTGTAAAGCTTTATTTTTCACTCTATGTATTTACATGCATATCTATAGGTGAATGCATACACTAATGTATTCATATATATATATATATAAGAATTTGTGTACACACAATAAAATTCCATACTAGGCTTTAATTTACATATATACATATATTTATATATATACACAAATTTAGCAAACTCATTGTAGGTTTTGTGTGCATGTATATATATATATATATTTATATATAAATTAAAGCTTACCATTTTTTTTAAAAAAAATTTATAAGCCCTAGCGACCATGGAGTTTTGTTGTGTGTATACAAATTCTAATTATAAATGTTAAAGGTTCATGTTGGGTTAACAAAAAGTAGCGAGAGTATTAAAATGGTATATGCTTATTTTTAGGAGAATACTAGATTGGGAATATTATACAAAACCAATGCTATTTTGGCAAAACACTCCATATTCAAAAGATATATGAAGTTAATATTAGAATGTCACGACCCATCCCGTTATCGGTGGAATTAGGATACGTGGAATGCCACCAAGACTCATTCAATCTAATTAAAGTAAATAGCAGTGGAAAACATAAGTAAAATCTATGAAATTCAAAGTTATAAAAAGTTTTGCCCATTTGAAAATACTTAAAGAAACACCCCTTTTGGCAACCAGCAATCCAGTCAACTGGAAATGCAAAAATACAAAGAGCCTAAAATCTTTGCAGCCGGTCCAGTCAACTGTATCAGGGACCCAGTCTACTGTAGTATCAAAATCCCAGTCGACTGGTACCTGCCCGGTCGACTGAACCCTAACCCATCAGAAACTCCCATTTTTAAAACATGATCCAGTCGTTTGTGGTCTCCACTCAGTCGACTGTTTCTTTCATAGAACGAGAATAACAATTTCAACCCAACTACCCAGTCGACTGTGTCTCGACTGCGTCAGAGACCCAGTCAATTGCTTTTCAATATTTAAGGGCAGTAGCTGGTTCAAAACAGGCCTCCAGTCGACTGTCCCTATACCAGTCGACTGTTTTCCCTCTGTTTGCTAAGCATTCTGCAGATTTCAAGCTATGGTTATTCCAACACATTACAACATGGTCCTCACTGTATTTCAACACATTCAACCCATAAATACTAGAGTTTATTACAGATTACGAAACTACTAATCCATTCCGAGTTTGACAAGTTAAAACATACGTTGAATTCATATTACATCCTTGGAATGGAATTACAAAAACATAAACAAATGGTGATCCCCGGGCTCACTCCTCACGCTTCTTCTTTTCTCTCTTCTTATCACCTGCAATGGAGTAAAGCTCCACTACTCAGCTATATGCTGAGTGCACAAATTCTAACATATGCATATATGATAAATCATGCTTTAATCTCATAGTTCACATCAAAATTGTCTCTAGGGAGAAAAACACGCATTCATCCGGTAGCAGCAAGTCCAAGCCTTAAACCGCGATGCCCACGACTAGTCCAAGCCTACAACCGTTGCATCCCAAGTGCCCTGACAAGTCTAAGCCTTACCATGCACAGTAGTCGTCGCTACTAAAATTCTCAAACATCGAGAAGCTTACTCCGGTATGAAATTGTATAAGTCCCCTCTTTGACCCACATAATCACTGAACGTGCTCACATATAAAATAGACATGCTTTTACAGTTAAGCGCGTGCATAATTAACGGGCCTACTATTAACACATGAATTTCTTCTGGATCGCACTTTCGTCGTCGTAAATCAAAACATGCATATTTCCCATATAGCATATGTTAAAATTTCATACCTCGTACGGTTTCTCTCTAACTTTGAAGGAAGTTCTAGGGGATCGATTAAACGTCGAATCTCAGATTTTAGATGATTCCTACAAGTTTTACTGGGTTTTTTCTAAAATTCTAGAAATTCAATTTTTACAAAAAAATTAGCCAAACATGGCCTAAGAGATATCAAAATGAAGCTCTCACCTCGAGGAATTCAAATATGAAGTTTAGAGAAAAATTGATGATCGGAAGGTAGTCGATTTGCGTCATTGTAACGCCCCAACTACCAAAGACACGAGGGCAAGGTCCAAGAGTCAAATGCAAGGCAAAGGTCTCACGTGGACCAGACCAACAAAGCGGAAGCAACAAGAAATTCTACGTAGATTCCGATTAAGCAAAGGTGATCAACACACCAAAAAGGTCAAGTCGCCAAAAAGGGCAGTGCTCGCTCGAGCACGACAAGAAATTTTTAAAAGAACACAAGTAGGATTATCAAAATGTCCAAATCAAAACCAATTTATATCCATTTGCATTAAAAATGTCTCTTTACAAAAAAAAAATGGCAACTCGAGGCCGCAATATAACAATTTTTCAAAAAAAGACCCCAAGTCCATTACGTGAAATTTATAAAAGGGGTAAACAAATGCCCGAAAGACTAATTAGTCAAATAAAACGTTTTATCATTTCAATCAATCAAAAGAAAGAAATATAAGTGATTACAATTGACTGAAAGAAAGAACAAAAGAAAATTCTAGCTTTCGAAGTAGACCACCTCATGATCACGTTCTTTAGGCTCCAAAATCCGGTGACGGAACCTGCAAAGACTGTGTGGGGGTGAGCTAATACATATATATAGATCTCTATATACATATATTCTACAAGTGCCCACTACTACCAATCTAGAATCCCGCTCAAGACATGCCAGTACACCTTTAACAGCGAAGTCTAATTAATAGCTATCAACCAAAGTGCGTAGCACCAAAACCATAACACAATTTATAGCTGTAAGACAAAGTGTAGCATCACAAACCGTAATAAAATCACTGACTATCCACATTAAACCAGAAAATGTGGACATAAATACTAACCCAAAAGTCGGACCAAAGCCAACAACAATGCGTAATTAACCATTAAAAGAACGCTTAATCAAAAAATCCCTTTCACACTCTTCACTATATCGGTCATAAGTCTTGACTCATACATCCAAAAGATATACCGTTTCCGAATATAGAAAGAAGACCTAAAGGGCTGTAGCTTTCTAGTTCGAACTATTTAAGGAGAACCAGTTATTTCAAGTCATAACTGTACCCCAAGTCTGACCATCAACACAGATCTATAACAGTTTTCAGACAGATATTGTCTTAACAAGAATAGACATTTCTCTACGCTCGAAACTTCAAACCATGCACCGTTTGCGGCTACAGTAAGATAACTCAAAGAGCTAAAATATTGAAGTTCAGACCATAATCTCAAACGGGTAGTATTTGGGTGAAAATAACCTGGAAGTCAGACCAAAGCCTAAATAACAAAGCATAGAATTATCCACTGATAATAATATTTAATCAAAATCTTTGTTAATTAAATTCCCGGGACACCTAGCATCGTTGCACCATATAACCCCCTTCAGATTTCAAAACTCGCTCTAACGGTTCAATACCTACCCTAGGGGATTCACACGATTTACAACTAGTTGTCAATCCACAAAGGATTTTTGCCCAACCAAACTCTTAATTCGAATTCATAGCTCCAAAGCTATTCAACACTATGCAAGAAAAGATATATAGACACATTGTATATATATATATACACGCACATGAATCAAACGAGTAGCACAACTATACTCAAGGCACATATATCATCATCTAAGCAACCAACCAAGCAAAGATGCTAAACTACTAAGTAATGTAAATTTACATTCAAGTTACACCACCAAACAATCCTCTGTAGAAATACTACACGAAAGAAATCCCTAATCACAAACCAACCAATTTAAGATTCAAAAGACCATAAATAGCCAAAACCTCCATAAAAAAATTGCACTTAAATCATATCACAAAATAACCACTCATGGTATGCCATAACTAGCCTCATAAGCACAATTATACTTATTTCTCATCTAGTTAACCACAAAGAAACCAATCACTTAAACAAGTATATCATTGCATTCTTGATTTTATAGCATTTCTATAATTCATAAATTTAGGCAATAATCTAAGCAAGGGTATTAGAAAGGAAGTAAACCCCACCTTAGTGGATTTGAGGAAATCGCACTACCCAAAAATACCTCCAAATAAAACTCCAAGAATGCCATTAGACAGCCCTCACCGAGATCCATAAGTTTCCCTTAGTGTCCTTGAGAACGAAGCATCCAAACAAGCCCTATGGAGAGAGGAGAGAAATCTCGAGATGATCATAGATGCCAAAATAAATGGCACCCAAACGTAGCCATTGTCGAGGTGATCACTTTTGCTCTTACGGGCTTGCTCCGAAAATGGCTCGAAGGTCCCCCAAATGAAGCTCAAAGCTTAGAGCTTCCATGGAAGTGTGGCTTCCATTAGAGAGAGAAAGAGAGATATAGAGAGAGAAGGAAAAAAAAAAAGAATGAGGGAGAAGGAGAGAAACGTGGGAGATATAGGGGGAAGGGGGTGGTGTTGATTCCCACCCCTACTCATTTCTCTAGGTGTGGTTATGTATAAAAGCACACAACCCACTCATATACACACATATGTGTATCCAACTGTTATTCTAAATGAACCCAATTTGGTCAAATTAAACTCTCTTAAATATACCTACAGGTATTTACTCCACGGGAAATTTTTTTTGGTAAAATAATTACTTTGAAAATAATGTCTTAAAATATATGGAGGAGTACTCATTTAAACCTTGATATCGCATAGGGGTCTTATGCTTTTAATCTATGCATTTAGATGAGAGTTGGATTAAGCAAAGAAAGTTCGATTGAGCGAACTCTGGGCAGAGAATTCCCTCTACAGAAGTTGGATTGAGCAGAAAAAAGTTCGCTTGAGCGAACTCTGGGCAAAGAGTTCACCCCACAGAAGTTGGATCAATCAGAGAAAAGTTCGCTTGAGCGAACTCTGGGCAGAGAATTCCCTCTACAGAAGTTGGATCAAGCACAAAGAGTTCGATTGAGCGAACTCTGTACAATATTCAAAAAGGAATTTCTAACGAGAACAATATCGACGACAAGCCAACGGGGAGCAGTTTAATAAGGAGAAATTCAACAAATCCTGCTAGGATTGATAGGGTAGGTCCCACCCCCAACAAGTATTATGTACTATCAGGTATAATAAATAAATCCAAATTTTATGGGTTACTACAGTCATGAAGCTCGTCGGAATAAAATCTCCATTCTCTCTCTCTCTCTAATATTTTATTTTTGGATATTTTATGAAAACATCTTGAGTTTACTCTATATAGGCATAACTCTAAAAAATTACATTTACCTCCCCACGAGTTCTCAAATCTTCTAATTATCCCCTGAAACGCCGCACACGTCCAATTTATTACCTCACGAGTGAAAACCATAATTTATAACAGTTTTCTCTTAAATTCTATTTGTCGTCGTAATCATGTTCTGAAAAACTAATTTCGTGGAATCTCTAGATAATCTATATTTTATGGAACGCATTCTATTGGTTATCGATAAAACCACCAAAATGATCATATACAGGATTAAAACTATCAGAAATTACACTACACAGGTAATATTACTGTTCACATATACCAGGTTATGTCAAATAACATTTAATCATATAATGTCATCGAAGTCATGTCAATGCCTCATGAATTACCAAATTTCTATGTCATTGATTGACACCCACCGTTGACTCACAGTCAACCTCATTCCCAATTATTAAACCACGTTAATAATTCTAAAAAAAACCATCTTGTATTTTAAAATAAAATAGATTTTTCGGGACGGGTGTGACATAGAAATCAGTTCGTATATAGGCAGAGTCATGTAAAAAGAACTTTGACCAATTGTATCATAAACTATCAATTGAGTCATAAACTTCGCGGTTGGCCATTTTGGCCAACCAACTTTTCTTTTCAATTAACTCAAATTATTTACCATTAGCCCCTTTGGCAAATTAATCAACAATCATCCCTTATCATCTTAAGGCAAAAAAAAGAAAAAGACAAAAAAAGTGATCATATCTATTAAAGGGGTTGGGGCACAAGAAGAACAAAATCCATGAAACGCAATACGAGTTTTTATTTATTTATTTATAGCAATGAGAGTTATAAGTCTCAAACTTTTGTAGCTCACAAAACAGTTAGAAAATCTCACAGTGCCAAAAAATAATTTTACCATGGAAGTGATGTCCCCAAACCATTAATTAGTCAGTTCTATTTTTCGGTGAATCCAGACCAGTAAACTAAGCCGCAAAATGCACATTAAGCCACTAGAAGTATAGGTTGAGTTGTCTTTATCTCTAAAAGTCAGTGATGCTATGGGGGTTTAATATTCTGATATTCTTGTCTGCTTAATATCAATATCTATTTTATATATATATATATATATGTATGTAAATTTGCGTATACATTTTTATAAGGAGAACCATGGAACGTCACGCATATTAAATGAGTCAATGATTAGAGTTAAAATGTCCACTTTAATTAGTCAAGCTTTGGACTCGGAAGTGTCAAAGAAATAATTTTAATTTCGGAGACCAAGATATCCAAAGTTTTATCTGTTGGCATTAGTGATGGGTTAATTACATATACACACCCTTAGCTATTGTGTTTATGTTTCTACTCTATAGTTTCAAATGTGTCACTAGCTAGTACATGATCGTGTGGTTTAGATTAATGTTCTTTTCTTTATTTTTTGCTAACAAGTTTAGATTAATGTTCAACCGTGAACAAATCTGCTAAATTTAACAAAACTAAGCCAGCATGGTGGGTGTGTCTAAAAAATACGCTAACTATTGAGGCTAATCTATAATTAATCTAATAATAAAACAGCTATCTAATTAAACTTATGTTTTATTAAATTTAATGTATTTTCTTTTACATTAGTCCAAACCGCATGTTGTAACATGTTGAAGCTATAGGCCAAACCAAAAAACACGTTAAATACATGGGATGCATTTATAATTAATCCTTATTGATCATTCCTTCATATACAGACACACACGAGTTTATATTGGATAAATTAAATAGACAATATATATATATATATATACATATATTTTCTTATAAATGGTGAGTCTATCAATTAGCTCCCACTATCCTAAAATGTAGAGGATGATATTCGAACATAAAACCTCTTATATATTAATGATTGAGTCTTACCACTTGACTACTCCCTTTGGTAGGGTAAATAGACAATACTTCGTAATTGAATACTCAACTTGCAACCAAATCCTTGGTAGCCCAAGTGGGGAGGCGGACCAAGACAGGGGGTGTTCTACCCTCTTGGTCTTGTGTTCGAAACTCCTCATGGGTAAATATTAAGGATTTGACCAGGGCCTTTAGCCTTCCAAAGGGAGATTAGGGGTTCGAAATACCCCAGGGGTCGTCTAAGCTAGTTGGAGGGATGGATCTCAATATGGACTTTAAAAATGTCCAGCTTGGTGTGGGTTCAGATCCTACCGCTAGCTTGCCTCTCTGATTTACCTGGTGTGTGTGTGTTGTGGAGTCGGTGCATGTGCCCAGGATTTGCCCCTTATTCTACTCCGATAAAAACGACAATAAATATCAATTCCGAAATCGCGAACGACAGACATTGAAATTTATCCTCGTATTCCAAAAAAAAAATACTCAACTTGCAAGGAGTTAAGGTGACCTATAGATGAAGACAATCAAAGAAAGCTGGACTTTGAAAAGTGGAGTGAGCCATCCATATTTGATAGCCAGCCACCCTTGTTGACCGGCGAAAACCATAGACACAAAATTTTTATGAGAATTGCTATTCATATTTCATAGATTATTAAATACACTATATAGAGTTCATAATAA
The DNA here is from genome assembly GCA_033977485.1 of Hydrangea macrophylla. Lineage (NCBI taxonomy): Eukaryota > Viridiplantae > Streptophyta > Magnoliopsida > Cornales > Hydrangeaceae > Hydrangea > Hydrangea macrophylla. Next base: position 98,242,505 of record CM066992.1, read on the forward strand.
AAATATAATATATACTTTATAATATATACTTAATATAATATATATTTTATAATATATACTTTAAGAGTGGTATAATAGAGTGACACTATATAGAGTTCATAATAATAATATAATATATACTTAATATAATATATATTTTATAATATATACTTTAAGAGTGGTATAATAGAGTGTATTTAATAACTTTGAAGTGTGAATAACATTTCTTTTTTAATCGTGGTCACCGGAAAGCGAGTAGACAAAATCAGTTATTTTGATATGTTTGGTATCTTGCCACCTTTTTTAATTGTGGTCACCGGAAAACGAGTAGACAAAATCTGTTATTTTGATATGTTTGGTATCTTGCTATTGACTTCTAAGAATTTTAAATTTTCATTTAAAAAATAAATTAATACCCATTAAATAGATTTATTTGGACTGAGAACCATATATTTGGCGTGCACATTTAGTTACCACCCAATACTATATTTTATAAGTTTTCTCTTTTATAAAATATCCATCAATATCATTATATTATAGGGAGGCTTGATCTAAAGTCCTAAGGTTGCTCTTTCTTGGTTTAAAGGACAACCCATTAACAATAACCCCCACAAGGACAAAAGCTCAAGCCTATTGTTTCACTCTAGTCCACATCACTAGCAATTCACTCCTCAAGTCCAATTAGAGACAAAAATACCTCTGCTTTACAAATTACTTTCATTCTCTCTCTCTAAGATCTCTCTCTACCACCACCACCACCACAGTCCACCTCCACCACCGACACTGCCACCTCCACCACCACCACCACCAGTCTCTACCACCACCACCAGTCCATCACCACCACCACCACCACCAGTCTCCACCGCCACCACCACCACCACCATCACCACCGTCCCCATTGACCACCGCCACCGCCTCTTCCATAGCCACCAAGCATCCCACTGCTATGGCCTCCACCACCAGCGCCGTCATCATATCACCACCAAGCACCGCCATCGTCAACTTCGCCAGCACCGATCTAGATCCATATCTAGATCTAGATCTAGATCGTTCACCGGTCAAGATCTAGATCTAGATTGAGATCGAGATTCGAATGTTGCCGCCATGGCCATCACAATGAACTCTGATGACCATTTCAGTTTAAAGTGATTTTTCTGTGAGTTCTTACCATTTACAACTATGAGGTATGTCAGTTGCAGGTTTTTGCAGATTTCACATATCGTAAGAGAAATTTGACTTATGATTTTTAAAGTGGATTTTTCAGATTGTTAAATGAAGTTTCAGTTGTTTTGTTTAATGTAAAGGTAGTCTTTACTGCAAATTGAAGTGAACAATTGTAACATCCAATAAGATAAGTAAAATTTCACTTGAAATGGTAATTTGATAAAGTTTTGGATTTCACTTGGTGGTGTTATGCCTCAATGGTTTTTTCTTGTTGATTGTGATCTCTTGAATGCTGCCTTTATTGTGGCTGGACTGATTGCATTGGTGTATTTGTTTGGACAATCCACCAAAGAGAAATTTCTAAGACTAATTTCACTTAGGATATATCCTAAGTCAAATTTGACTTAGGATTTCTGATTTCTTATTTCAGTTGGGATTTTTTTGTAACAACCTGCATTTCCATTTAATTTTAAATTACATTTTCATATTTAATTTGTAATGGCATTGTCATACTTAAATTCATGTGATATTGTCTGTTCTTAAATTAATTTTCACATGTTAAATCTGGATTTATTTGCTTTTGACTCAATCAATATTTTTATAAAATCGAAAAATCAAATCTTACGTTAAAGTGAATTTTCTGTATTTTTGTGACGAACACCGCGTCACGAAAATACCAGTCTGTTTTCAAAACTGTCCGCGCCGCGTTAAACTGACACAGATTTGGATTGGACGTATATCATGAAATGACAATTGCTTCACATCTATTTAATGTTACTAATCATTGAGTAAAGCCTTGTTTGGCCATTGCTTGTGTGTGTGTTAATTTTGTGCTTAGAAGCTTGTATTTGCCAAACACTTGTGGATTTGCCCCCTAGTACTCTACATGACCCCTAGGATTTTCTATCAGCTTCTAAACTTGTTGGAGTGTATGTTTACCATACATATTCAGTGCATATAGTAGATGTGTGTGTGCTGTATATTATGTATTTATGTAAATAGAAAATCTATTTGTTGAGCCTTCAAGGTGGAACTTGGTGGCCAAGTTTGGCTCTCTCTATATACACTCACATACACTCCCTCTAAACACCTATTCTGCACTTCAAATTCAGAGAGTTTCAGAGAGAACACAGAGAGTTTAGAGAAGGGAATTTCAGTAAATTTGAGAGAGAGAGAGCTCTTAAACTCCATAGCCAAGCTTGGAGTATTTCTTGTTTGGTCTTATTCTTTCTCAACAAACACACATCCTTTCCAATCAGTGAATATTATTAACTCACTCCCAATGTAATTCATGCTTAGTTACTACTTGAGTGTATGTAATTGTTAATCTCCATTGATGATCACACATTGGAATTTCAAAGCTTAGAAACTTGGATTTTTCAAACTTAACCAAAATCCGTTTTTAGAGATGATTATGAAAGATTATATATCATATATACTATGTTTGAAGTTTTAGAGTCTAATTTGATCACATGAGAAAGTATATATGGAAATTAGTTTTGTGATCTTTTAGCTTTTCATAAAATTCTTGAGTTAGAGATTGATTCATGTTAAATTAGTTATAGATTCTTAATCCTTGTGAAAAACCGAAGAGAATCATATATTACATGCCCCATTTACTTCCGGAATTGAAAATGGGTCAAAAGACCCCTGAAAATCTGAAACAGGGCATTCTCCACGAAGAAGATGAAGCCTCTGCTCCATCTCGCGCCACGATCGCGCGAGCGAGCCGCGTGGTTTCTGGCAGACAAAAGGTTTTATATAATAAAATGAAAATAGGCAGGTCGCGCGAGAGACCTTTCGCGCGAGCGACCCGCGCGCGCGAGGTGGATAATTTTAGGCACAAGGTAAGGTTTTTGTAATAAAATGAAAATTGGGCACATCGCGCGAGCGACCCGCGCGCGCGACTTCTGACAGTTTCTGGTTTTTGTGTGTTTTCGTATAAGGGACTGTTTGGATTAATTTTAAAGCACCGTTAAGGTTCTGTTTGGGAATTTTTATTAAAACAGAATACTTTTGGTTATGTTGGAAAAGATTAAAACAATGTATTATGACTTATCAATCCCCCTGTGTTCGTTGTTCCTTTAATTCAACGATTTACTTTATGTTTAAATTTCATGACATACATGTGGAGTCAGTGGTACATGCATGTGGGTGTCAGTCAGTGTGGAAAAGAGTAATGGTCAGTGTGGAAAGAGTATGAAATTGAGATTGAGATTGAGATTGAGATTGAGATTGTGTGGTGGACACTCCCTGGTTATGGTGTACCAAAGTGTGACGTGTTGAGATTGCGGTGAGAGTATCTTTGTAATGCGACGGTGGCAAATTTGGACACTCCCTGGCGCCCATGGTAGCGTTAAAGTGTGTGACGCCGAACTTGGACACTCCCTGGCACCCATGGTAGTGCTAAAGTGTGGCCTACGGACACTCCCTGATACCCGAGTCTGGATACTGCGTGAAGGTTCCTCCGGTATTTGCATGGCGGTTTAGGTATTCAAAGTGTGAGGCATTGGACACTCCCTGGTACCCCGGACCAAAGTGTGAGGCAAATTGGACATTCCATGGCAGCCCGTTGCTAAAGTGTGGCTACCTTAGTGTTTCAAAGATACTGGAGTGAGATAGTGGGTTGTTGTGTTTGTCGAGAGAAAAGAGTCGGTAAGATGAGTGTGGTGCATTGTCTCATACACATATGTTTTAATGAATGAACGACTTTTAATTACTTTCCCCGTTGTTTTATAATTGAATTCTTTCCGTGGTGAAACCGTTGATTTTGACTAACTTAAAAAGGAAAATTTTGTAAATGAGTATGTTTTACATTTAAAGTTATGTTTTTAATACTCACCAGCTTCTTGAAGCTGACGATGTTGATGTGTCCTGGACATTCGTGTTCAGGCTTTTCAGGTTATAATCAGGAGGAATCTTATGACTATGCTAATTGAGAACGGCTGCTTTTGGAAGAGAAACTGCTATCATCATTGCATATTTAAGTTATATGTTTTAAGTTTTAAACTGTATGTTTATAAGGATGACTGTAATAGACACTAAGATATTGTTTTGTGTTAAGGCGGTCTGTGCCTTAGTGGACCCCGTATCGTAAGATGTAATAAGTTAGTAAAACTTTTGTAAGCCTTGATTGCTCTGCTCTGATTATTATGTTTTGTTGTTCGACGTTTGGGACGGAATCGATCCTTCAAACTGTCGCGACCTACGGGTCCATAAAGGAAATTAAACGCTTTCTTTATTTATGCTACGTCGGTGCGTGACATTTTTGCTACGAATCAAAAGAGGGTGGTGGTGGGATTTCTGATTTCTGACTTCACATGGGAGGGGTGGTCAATGGTGGTCAGGAGTGGGGGGATGGTGGTAAAATGTCTAAAATAAGGTGGTTAGGAGGTGGCACAAGTGGTGGTCGTCGGAGATTAAGAGGGTGGTGGTCGCCGGAGAAGGCAGTGGTCGCCGGAGATGACGAGGGTAGTGGCTGGAGGTCAATCGAGTCGTAGGGAGTGGTCACTGGTGGTTAGGAGTGGCGTTGTGGTGGTCAAAAGGTGCAATGGTGGTGGTTGCCAGAGATGGCTAGGTGGTGGTCGCCGGAGATGAGGGTGGTGGTCGCTGGAGATGGCGAGGGTGGTGGCCGGAGGTGGCAGGGGTGGTGGTCAGAGGTGGTGTGGAGTAGTGGTAATGGTGGCTAGGGTTTGGTTAGGGTTAGAGGTTGAAGATGAGGGTGTTTTGGTCTATGAACATTGGGAGGACTCATACCCAATGTGTATTTTAAGTTGTCCTTGATTCCAATAAAGCTCTTCTTGATGACCTTTTAGCCAATTTTTCCTATATTATATATTAATTTCTCCTGACATTTTCTTAATTGGTACAATTGTTCTCGGATGATGTGAGAAAAAATGACTATTATTAGGAATCTGAATGTGTGAGCTGTAATGTTTTTTTTAGTGGCTTGATCCGTGGTCCCTAAGATTGGTATTTCTTGGTATAAAGGATAGTCTATTAACAATAAATTTCACAAGGACAAAAGTTCAAGTCCATTTTTTCACTCCAATCCACACCACTAGCAATTCACCCCTCAAGTCCATTTCAAAAATTTCAACTGACCAAATCACCCCTCACTTCATCTTTTCCCCCACCCAAAAAAAAAAAATAGACTCTCTCACTTTCTCTTTTTCACAGATCTACTTTCTCTCTCTACAATCTCTCTCCCTCTAAGATCTCTCTCTCCTAACCACAACCACCACCGATCCACTGTCGCCACCACCATCGAACCGTCGCCGCCACCACACCACAGATCTGCTGCCCTCTGCCGCCACAACTACCATTCACCACGAGTTGCTATGACCACCATCGAGAGCCACCACCACCACCTTCCGATGCCACTGTGAGTCACCACCACCACCTTCTAGTGCCACTACAAGCCGCCGCCACCACCACCATCACGAGCAAGCACTGCCATCGTCATCAACTTTCGATATCGGATCTAAAGTCTCAATCTCCATCTTTAATGTCAAAACGAGCTTGTGGTCGTTTTCTAGATCTCAGATTTAGAGTCTCTGTTTTTTTCTTCATTTTTTTTGTGCAGTTTTTTCGAAATTTTATAGTAAGTGAAAATTCTCTTACTATATTTTGAAGTGATTTTTTTTAGTTTTTAAGTGAAGATTTGAAGTGAAATTTCACTTAACTTTGACTTGAACACATTTCATCATTTTCAAATTAAATATAAGAGTTCATGGAAAACAAAATAATATATCCTAAGTGAAATTTTGCTGATAATGTCTTAAATCCTAAGTCAAATTTCACTTAGGATTTCTGATATCTTAAGTCAAATTTCCCTTGTATGTATCTCTTTGAGCTTCTGCTATGCATTGGACAGCCATGATTTAAAACTTTTTCTCATGAATTATTGCCTTTATCATAGAGTTTTTGCCATAAGTTTATGCTTAAACAAGTGAGAGTCAAGCATTGTGGTGGTCACCGGAGGTGGCGAGGTAGTGGTCGCCGGAGATGGCAATGAGGTGGTGGTCGCCGGAGATGGCGAGGTTGGAGGCCAGAGGTGGCAGGGGTGGTGGTTGGAGGTGTGTGGAGTAGTAGTAATGGTGGCTAGGGTTTGGTTAGGGTTAAAGGTTGAAGATGAGGGTATTTTGGTCTATGGACATTGGGAGAACTTATTCTCACTGTGTATTTTAAGTTGTCCTTAATTCCAATAAAACTCCTCTTAATGACCTTTTTACCAATTTTCCATTTTTGTTTGTGATATTTATAGCAGTTCCCTGTTTGGGAAAATATTATTCGCACTTCCAAAATTATTAAATGCACTACATAGTACCACTCTCAAAGTATGTGGTATCATGCACATTATACATAGAGTGCGAAAAGCATTTCCCTATTTATATTATGCTGGTAGGTGAATTGATGATGAATAAATATTCCAAAGGGCTTGGCTCAATCCTGTGCGTGTGTATGCGAGAGAAAGAGAGAGAGAGAGAGAGAGAGAGAGAGAGAGAGAGGCTTAGGGAATATCATAATGTCCCGACATGAAGATCGAATTACCTCTGGATGTCAAGACAACACTTGGGTGCTGTTCACTCAGTGCTTTTTGTGCTATTCTCTCTCACAGAAGTGGGACCCAGGATAGTTTTTAAAAAACTGTTTTAAAGTACTGGATCCCACTTCTGTAAAAGGGAACAACACAAAAAATAATGAGTAAAAAGTACCCAATTATTGTCCTGGATGCCAGTGGACAAGAAGACTACTATTAACTTGATCAATTGATTGCTTCTTCAGTCACTTGATGCATTTTGCCTCTACACTAAATTTTATGCTTTCTAAATTTGATTCAGCTTTGTTCAAAATAACTTTCAATGAAGAAATAGCAGCAACAGAAGTGATATATGTAAAATGCTTGTCTTCGCCTCTGTGCGAGTATCCCTGGGCCGGTCCTAGTCTCCACTGTCCGGCGGGTCTCCTTCCCCTATTCAGGTACTCTTGTTTTCCAACTACCTCCTCTTTGATCCCCTTTCTTATCTCTCTGTCCTATAACTCTCTATCCCTTTTTCCTTTTCTTTTTGCTGGAAAGGTTCCGATCCTTCCTTGTCCTTTACAACTTAACTCAAATTTCCAAATCCTAACCCATTGTAACCTCTCCCTTCACCTTTTTATTGATGCTCTGTTTGTTGGGAGAAATTTGCGAATTTCTTTTTGGGTTCGACCTTCCCCTCCGTACAGGTCACACCATCAGCATCTGTATTTTGCTAGTTTTGTCTCCTTTCCTAAACCCCTTCCTATATGTATTATATTCCTCTTGGTTTGATTTTGGGTGCCTTTGGTGGAAGGGCTTGAGCATCTGGGTTGATTTATTAAGAGAATTTCAGTCTTGTTTGGCCAACCTTTTGGGGCAGAAAATCTGGTATGGAGGGTTTTGTTGTAAAAGCTCTCAACTTTTCTGGGGTCTGCGTGGAAGTCGTCACGGCGAACCCAATATGAGTATTATTAGCTGGAACTGTAGGGGATTGGGGAACTCCCGTGCAGTTAGCGCCCTAGCTGACATTGTTCGGTCAAATGATCCAGATATTTTGTTTCTCTCAGAAACAAAATCTTGCAAGTGGAAAATGGAGAGAATAAAATATCAGCTCAAGTTCACCAATCTGCTTGTTTTTGAATGTAAGGGTAGGAGTGGTGGACTGGCTCTTCTTTGGAAGTCTGAATGGGTCATTAACGTTCAATCCTTCTCAGATCATCACATTGATACCATGGTGGTTGACCAACAGAATCAGAAGGATTGGAGGTTGAGTTGTATCTATGGCCATCCGGAAAGTAGCAAAAGACACAAAGTTTGGAAGCTGCTTAAACATCTCCACACCCTGTTTTTGGTTCCTTGTCTTTGTATGGGAGATATGAACGAGATCTTATTCCATTGGGAAAAGCAAGGAGGGGAATGTCGATCGCCCTCACTAATGGAGGCATTCCGTGAAACGCTTGATGAATGCCAGTTACAAGATCTGGGATACTCAGGTAACACATTCACTTGGTAGAAGGGGAGAGGACTAAATGGTTCGCTGGCGGAAAGACTAGATCGGTTTGTGGCAAATCAAAAATGGCAAGACCTATTTACCACGGCCAAGGCCACTCACCTTTTTTCGTGCTATTCCGATCACGCACCAATCCTTATCCAGATAGCACAGTCTCAGTTTGTTATGAAAAAAGGTCCCAAACCTTTCCATTTTGAGGCCTTCTGGGCAAAAGAGGATGAATGTAAGGAGATTGTTGACTTTGAATGGAATTCAAATGTGAGCAATGGTCGATTGGGTTTTTTCGAGAAACTTTCAAAGACAGCAAAAGGCTTAAAGTACTGGAGTGCTAGGAAATTTGGGAACATCCCAAAGCGCATAAAGGTATGCAAGGATAAACTTGAAGTGCTGAGAAACAGAAATCTCCCGGGCAGTGACGAGGAAGTAAAACAGCTCTCTAAGGAATTAAATGATTTATTGGAAAAAGAAGAGATCTTTTGGAAACAACGATCCAGAGCAGAGTGGCTTAAGGAAGGGGATCGTAACACCCCTTTTTTTCATGCAAAGGCAAACCAAAGGCAGAGGAGGAAAAGGATTGAAGGTATTTTTAACTCAAACAACTTGTGGGTTTCCAAAGAGGAGGATGTGGATGCATCTATTGTGGATTACTTTGCAAATATTTTTACTTCAAATGGTAACCTCGATCCAAATTCGGTCTTTGAGACAGTGAATAGATCCATTACAGAGGAGATGAATAACTTCTTGCTTCGAGAATTTACGATGGAGGAAGTGTCTTCGACTATTAAACAAATGCCTCCTACTAAAGCCCCTGGCCCTGATGGAATGCCAGCCCTCTTCTATCAAGCTCACTGGCATATTGTTGGTAACTCTGTATCCTCTGCGGTGCTTGAATTTTTGAATAATGGTGTTATGCCTCACAAAGCAAATTTCACACACATTGCTCTGATTCCAAAAACCAAACATCCCAAAAGAGCTTCTGATTTCTGACCAATCTCTTTATGTAATGTGTTTTATAAGATTGTCTCCAAAATCTTAGCAAATCGATTGAAGAAAATCTTGAATAAAATCATTTCTCCCACTCAAAGTGCTTTTGTTCCCGGAAGAATTATTACAGATAATGTGATACTTGCCTTTGAAACTATGCATCACATAAAGCAGAAGACAAAAGGTAGAAATGGCTTTATGGCTATAAAGCTAGACATGAGTAAAGCCTATGATCGTGTTGAATGGGGTTTTCTCAAAGCCATGATGAAGAAAATGGGATTTCAAGATTGTTGGATCTCGTTGATCATGTCATGCATCAATACTGTGTCTTATTCTGTTTTGATAAATGGTTTTCCAAAAGGTCACATTGTTCCTTCTAGAGGACTAAGGCAAGGTGACCCATTGTCTCCATACTTGTTTCTCCTATGTGCAGAGGGGTTCTCTGCCTTGCTTAAGAATGAAGAGAGGAATCACAGGCTGAAAGGGGTGGCGGTTTGTAGAACGGCCCCTCGGATCAATCACTTATTCTTCGCGGATGATAGCATGTTATTTTGTGATGCAACGCCAAGGGACTGTCAAGCTTTAAAGGAGGTTTTAAGGAAGTATGAGGCGGCCTCGGGACAGAAAGTCAACATTGATAAATCAGGGGTTTTCTTCAGAAAAAATGTGCAGTCTAAATTAAGATACAACTTAATTGGAATGCTTGAGTTCCAACAAGTGGAGGTTCATGAAAAATATCTGGGGCTGCCTACAGTGATTGGTAAAAGGAAGAAACAGATATTTAACTTCATCAAAGACCGTGTTTGGAAGAAGGTTAAAGGTTGGAAGGAATCATTCTTGTCATGCGCAGGTCGTGAGGTGTTGATTAAATCGGTTGTTCAAGCTATACCATCGTATGTGATGAGTTGTTTCAAGTTGCCGATGGGTTTGTGCCAAGACATCCAATCCTTGACTAATAGATTTTGGTGGTCCAATGATTGTGAAAAGCGTAGAATTCATTGGGTAAACAAGGAAAATCTGTGTAAACCAAAAATTCTAGGAGGCATGGGATTTTGGAGTGTGGAAAAATTTAATATTGCTCTTCTTGGCAAACAATGTTGGAGATTGCTGAAACATAAGGACACTCTTATGTATAAGGTTCTTAAGGCAAAATACTTTCCCTCTTGTGACTTTTTTCAAGCTCCTCTCAATCAAAATTGCTCCTTTGCTTGGAGAAGTATTTGGTCTGCAGGTCAACAATTATATAGGGGATTTACGTAGAGGATTGGCCGAGGTGACCAGGTTCGTATTTGGGGGGACCAATGGGTGTTGCGTGAAAACTCTGGCAAAATAATATCACCAGTCAAAAATTTGATGGAAGGCTCCACGGTTGAACACTTGATTGATTTTGACCGTCGATGGTGGAAGGAAGACGAGGTTAGACAGACTTTTCTCCCATTTGAAGCTGATCAGATTCTTAAAACCCCAGTGGATGCTAGAAGTGATGATTCACTTATTTGGCATGGTAACTCTCAAGGATGCTACACGGTAAAAAGTACGTATCGTATGTTATCCTTATGGCATGATGAGAAGTTGGGTGGCATTGGCTCGTCATCTTCTTTAGCAGCAATGGCATTGTGGAAAATGATCTGGAAAGCGAACACGGTCCCGAAGATTCGACATTTTGTTTGGAGAGCCTGTAGGGGAATTATTCCAACCTTTTGTGTGCTAATAAAAAGAGGTTTAGATGTGGAAAAGTGGTGTCCCAGATGTAGAACGAACGTTGAATCTGTTACTCACGCTCTCCGTGATTGTAAATGGGCACACAAAGTGTGGAAATGCTTACTTCCACCTTCTTTGATGTCCAAGGTTTCTAGTATAAAGCTTGATACTTGGTTGGAATTTATATTGAATACAACACATTGTGACTTGATGGCTTACATTTTCTATGCGCTTTGGTATATTTGGGTCTCTTGTAACAAGCTTGTGCATGATAATAGCAGGTGCTCTCCTAAAGAAGCGCTAAACGTGATTGAGTCTTTGGTCACTGAATTTCAGTCTGGCAGGGCGTCAAATAATGCTCTGGTCAGGGTGATTGCCCCATCTAGATGGTCCCCACCTCTAGGTGATTTTCTGAAATTTAACTGTGATGGGTCTTTTAAGGCTGAAGGAACTTTATCTGGAACAGGAGTTGTTATTAGAGACTGCAATGGGAATGTCATCGGGGCGTTGGCGAAAAAAGAACTATAATGCCATTCGGTGGCGATGGTTGAAGCCTTGCCCCTTGGCTATCCGTCATGCGGTTAACTATGCGATTGATTTGGGGATCCGAAAAGCTATTTTTGAATCTGATGCGGCCACAATCATTAATGATATTAATGCTGAAGGTGAGTGCCACGCAATTTATGGAAATATCATTGAAGAAATCAAGGACCTCCTTCCAAGGTTCGAAGATAGTAGAGTTTGTTATGCTAGCCAAAATTGTAATGTCGCTGCTCATTTGTTGGCCTGTCATAGTCTTGCTATGGAGGAAGGTATGTGTTTCTTCAATTCCCGTCCTACTTGTATTGTGAACGTTGTTCAGTCCGATTTGAATCATTAATCCTATCATCTCTTTATCAAAAAAAAATAATAATAATAACTTTCAATGAAAGGGTTTAAGGTCCATGCTTTCATGCACCAAAATAGCTTTCCATGAAAGGGTCAGTACTCTCATGCACGAACGTTTAAAAAAAAAAAAACCCTTGGGATCACCAGTCTCAGATTTATTGAAGGGATAATACTTGGGACATATCTAAACACACAATTTTTGGGACATAACTCAGAAGATGTGTTTATCTCTCTCTTGTGTCACTGTGAGGTCCACTGACATCACAGGAGAGAGATAGACACATCTTTTGAATTGTGTCAAAAAATATTGTGTGTTTGGGTGTCCCAAACTTTACCCTTATTGAAGTTCGTGTGGTGATCTAACTTTACCTAAACTCTAGCATTATTCTATGGCAAGAGCATAAAAATGTTGTGCAGTGATTCACTTAGGCAACTGAATTATTTTTAAAAAGCCTAATTGCACTTTTACCCCTCGTACTATACACGTATTTTCAATTGGGTACATAAATTTTTTTTTTTTTTTTTTGCAATTGTGTACATGAACTTTTATCCCATTTTCAATCAGATTCAATTGTTAACGCCGTTAGTTTAAAACTAATGGAATTGCCAAAAAATGTCCTTATTTTGCAATTGGGTACATGAACTTTCATCCTCTTTCCACTTAGATCCATTCGCTAACGACGTGGAATTTTGTTGGATGGAATTGCCCACATGTCCTTCGCCCAAATTTTGACCATTTTTTTTATAAACCCCTTTACTACTTTTCGACATCAAAAGGAGAGAAAACCCCCTCGCTAGAACAGAAAGACTAATTTGGAACCTCATTTTTTGATTCTATTTGTCAAAAACAGATAATTTTATCTGTTGACAGACAAATTATATTGAGCTAAACAAAATAAGGGTGCAACATATTTTTATTTTTTTTTTAAATTTCGAAGTCCATTGCGCTAATCTCGAACAAATACTTGAAAAAAAAATATCATCCCAAAAGGCCAAAAGATAAGAAAATTAGGATTGTTTAGCTCAATATTATTTGTCTGTCAGCAGATAAAATCATCTGTTTTGGCAAATAAAATAAAAAACAGAGGTTCCAGTTTAACAATTTTTGGAGGAAGGACACTTGGACAATTCTATCCAACAAAATCTCACGCCGTCAGCGAATGGATCTGATTGGAAAGGGAATAAAAGTTATTGTACCCAATTGCAAAAAAAGGACAATTCTAGGCAATTCCGTTAGTTTTTAACTAACGGCGTCATCAATTGGATATGATTAGAAAGCGCATGAAAGTTCATGTACCTAATTGCAAAAAGGAAAAAAAAAAAGTTCATGTACCCAATTGAAAACACGTGTATAGTACGAGGGGAGAAAGTGCAATTAGGCCTTTAAAAAAAACTTCCAACCAGAATAAATTAGGATCCAGCTTGTATTGTTGGTAGATCCTCCTAAATTGAATGTCACGCCCCGGAGTAGCATAAATAGAGAAAAATAAATTTCCTTTATGGGTCCATAGGGAATGACAAGTGAAAGTCACTGATAATCCACACCACACAGTACTAGTCCAAACAGGAACAGTAAAACGACTGAAATATAAACACGGTTCTATCTATTACAAACATCAGAGTACGGTCCACAGGATCACAACAGGTCTGGAGACAACATATGCCCAAGTACCCGTTAACTACAAAGTACAACAGTAAATGGATAAGTAGTAATATAACTACTATCTATCTTCAGGTCTTCAGCTAGCGTACGGATAGGCGTCAGCATAACTGGCATCAGTGGGGCCATTCTCTACGTAACTCCCTTCAGGGTAATCGTTATCGCCATGAGTTCCGTCATCTGCATTGTAAAGGACAGGATAGTCTGGACGGGAAATGTCCAGGCAATAAAGGCCATCAGCTTGTTGAAAGCTGAGTGAGCACTAACTAACACAGTCTCATAGAAATGACATAATCACCATTATGAACAATAGATGACAGTGATACTAAATATATTCCTCATTCTTTTATTCAGACATATCATAAATCGATTCTTATCGACTCCCACTCTAAGACTGATTTCACAATACCCAACTGACTATCTCGAACTGATTATATCAGCACAACATACCAGTGCTCTTGTTCACCGCTATACCGCTTTTAAGAACTCTTGCGAGCACCCATACATTGTTCTCATATAACGACTGGTCTATGGATATACCCATACTCTTGTTCACCGCTTTTAAGAACTCTTACTGTTCACCGCTTTTAAGAACGCTTGCGAGTACGATACATTCACAGCTCTGGTAAATATAAATCATGGATGTGCCACAATTACTCTTGTTCACCGCTTTTAAGAACTCTTACTGTTCACCGCTTTTAAGAACTCTTGCGAGTACTGTGCACCCATAATTCTCACGATCCTGATCAAATCCTTGACATACACTTATCGGATTTAACCTGAGCGAATCATCAGCTCGACACACACAACTTTAACATACAATCCTTTTACTGACTCATTTCTCACTTATCCAATACTACCCAGTATTATCATCTCAAACTTACTATGTTATCGCGTCGTACTATTACTAGCGTTTCGAACCCGACTACGTTACTCACCATGTTATCTCAATCTCGTTATCGTATCCCATTACCTCCGTTATCCATAATATCGCATAATAGGAACATGGAACAGCAATTAAACAACTACGCATTATGAATTATAAACTGAAAGGAATACATTCATGTTCTGCTAGGTTCGATCGATTGAGGTCATCTCGATCGCTCGAAGAAAGTGCTGTTCGATCGATTGAAGTCTTCTCGATCGATCGAAATGAAGGTAGTCTCGATCGATTGAAGTATTCTCGATCGATTGAACTCAGAGATGTTCGATTGATTGAACTCAGTTCGATCGATTGGGTCTCTGATGTTCGATCGCTCGAACTCAGTTCGATCGGTCGAACTTCGTCTTCTACAGATTCTGCCAGTGAACGTGCAGAATGTGCTAGGGGGTGTTTGGGTTATAATTAATACGTCCAGAATATGTAAAACATCATAACTAAGATACCGAGTGAGTTTGGAACTCACCAAAAGTCGTTAAGGGCGCGTTTGGCTCGGTTGAAAGCTTCCAAGCTTTAATGGCGGCCTCTTTCTCTCTCTGCCTTATCTCTGTCTCTCTCTTCTTTCTGTCTCCTTCTCTCTCTTCTTTCTCTCCTTCTTCTTCTCCTTCTCTCTCTCCCGGATATATATATATATATAGATATGTGTGTGTATATATATATAAATATATGGAGGTATGTGTATATATATGTATACCAACACACAAGCACACACTCTCAACTCTCTCTTCTCACAAGAGTTCAGCAAACCCACCACACACACGAATGCAGTGTATATATAGGAGAGGATGGGGTGCAGGTGGCAGCATTTGCGCAAAACTGGTATTCTGATATTTCTATTCTCGATCGATTGAAGGATGCTCGATCGATCGAACTCAGATCGGTCAGTTAGATCGATTGAAAAAGGGTTTGATCGATTGAAGTGGGGACCACGTATTTAATTTATGTCGGTAGGGTTTTCGATCGCTCGAAAAGGGTTCGATCGCTTGAACTGAAGGGTCTCGATCGCTCGAACTAGCTTCGATCGATCGAAGATTGAATTTCATGAATGGTCAATTGAAGTATATAGAATCTCTCTGCATTCAATATTTATTAAAAAATACGGGGTATTACATTGAATGAGGCCCAAATAATTCTATTTTAATATTTAGAGTTCTATTAATAATTACAAACTCCAAAAACTGTTTTCAAGACCTTAAGGTCTCGTTTGGCAAGCCGGATAAAACTGTCGTATATGACAGGATAAGACAAGATCGAATAAGATAGTAATTCTGTTAGATAAGCTGTTATACTGTCCTGTGTTTGGAACTTACTGGATAAAACTCTCGGATAAGCTATTATATCCTAATCTTGTATTTGGTCGTGCCAGGATATAAGTTCCGGGTAATAACTAAATTATTACTTTTTAACACAAAACGGGGTCTGGAAAAAAAAAAAGAAAAAGTTTTTTTATCGTAAGAAGTTATCCCAAATTTCTAATCCCACCTAATACCACCTCCCCCTATGGATTAGAGTTATCCCACTC
This sequence comes from Hydrangea macrophylla, assembly GCA_033977485.1. Taxonomy (NCBI): domain Eukaryota; kingdom Viridiplantae; phylum Streptophyta; class Magnoliopsida; order Cornales; family Hydrangeaceae; genus Hydrangea; species Hydrangea macrophylla. Next base: position 98,258,374 of record CM066992.1, read on the forward strand.
TCCATGTGATAAAAACCTAGTTCAAGACTATTTTATCATGTTCAATGGCACCACCAAATGCTGGATAGGATAAAAGTACTGCAGTCAGCACTTAAGACGAACTAAATACACAGTTTTGGTAGCTAAAGATTACGAGAAAATTTTATTGTCACAATTATTTAGACCAATTAAATATTGTGTGTGTGTATATATATATATATGTGTGTATGTTTGTATACAATGTGGTATCATAGGAGTGCATAATTTTTTTTTTTCCAAATTAAAAGTCTCTTTTGTAAATTCAACTTTTCAATGAACAATTTTTATTCATTTATTTATTTATTGTGATATTATTCAACTTTAGATTATTGTTCATATATAAGTTCAGAATTCCAATGTTACATTAAATGAAGAGTGGGAGAGTTTGCATAATAAAAGTTGTACTTGAAAAATATGTATTTTTTTTAGAGTTAATTAGTAATAAATCCAATCTACTCTAAGCTTGTTGTAATTGACCCAACCCATACACCATTTTGATGATAGGTCCGTATGTTTATTTAGTGACCAAATTAACCCTATGACTCATCAAAAGAATTATTCCCATTTAAACTCACCCAAAATCAAGGGTTTTTAAATTTTAAAAACTAAATATAGATAATATATATATATATATATATTTCATCTTCTCCAACGTTTCATACTCTCTCTCTCTCTAAAAAAATGTACTACATATCAATTGATTGTCCACCTCCTTCCAAGAACATATAGGGTTATATATTCAATTGCAAGCTAAAAAACTTCCTAGGCGTCCAAAAACGTGACGGTGAGGCTCCGGCCGTACGGTTCCGACGAGTAACGACAATGGGGAGAAAATGTGAAATTTTTTTTCAGTCGTGTGAAATTTTGGTACTACATGTTGATGTATGATTTTAATGGATCAATCATTGTGGGATTGAAGACAAGATTTGGAAAAAAAATTAGTTTTTGCATGTGACTGTAGTCTGAAATTTAGCACTCACTATTGCATGTTTGAAAATTTTGTAAAATTCTACAAGAACTTTCGGTGGTGTGAAAATTCCCCAACAATAATTGACTTTGATGGATCGTTCATTCCGTAGTGCAAAATTTAACACTACAAACGTATTAAATTTCACACTATTGCTCTTTCGCAGCATGGCTTTGATGAAGACCAAAAAAGAAGCAGCTATCTTGGAGAAGATCACCAACACAGATTTGTCAACTTTTTTCGGCAGAGCCTTGTTTTTACTTTTCTCTATTGGACGTGTTGGAGGCTTTCACAACATTCGCAGGGATGTGATAGCTTCATAGTGGTGCTTTTGAAATGGAGTTATCTGCTGTAATTTCATTGTGGGATTGATGGTTTTTTCTTTTCTTTAAAATTGTTTGCCTTTGTATTGGTTTTATTTTTGAATGTGGTTGGGGTGGATTAGCGTGGTCCTATTGGATGCATGCAAGGTGTTTTGTCGAATAGTTTGTCTTGTGCTCTTAACTGGATATTTGAGAGTGGCTCTTGGGTTAATTTGTTCTTAATCTTTCTATTTTAGAGAAACAAATTTGATTTGTGACAGTATATAAAACATTTTTGATCTTAATAGGGTTTTCGTAGTATCAGTTTGAAATTTCATACTAGTCGCAGTGAAAAATTTAACCTAAACATTATTCAGCAGTGTGAAATTTCACACTACTCTCAGTGAAAAATTCGTTCATTTATTCCAATTAAGTTGATATCTTCTCCTCGATCTATTGCTATCTCCTTCAATCTTAAAACTGTCACGAATGCAGTATAATACATACTGTCATGAATGATTATTGGTAGAACAGAAAACCTATGGATGAATGATAATTGGTAGAACAGAAAACCCATGGATGGCATTAGCAAGATGTGACAAACCCATAATGTAGATACGTAAAATCCTAGGATTTTATTTTCGTTTATTAGATATCCAAAAATAAAGGGATAGGAGATCAAATTTTTCAAAATTTTTTTTTCAAAACCTAACGTGATTTATGGCACAAACACAAAAAACGGAAATCACTATAATTATGGGATATTAATTCAAAATGAGATATTAGCAAGTCAAAATCCTACCATAACTAACACAATTAATGTGTATATATGGCAAGTCAAAATCAGATTTAATGAAAGCAGTGAAATTTTGCAGTGTAAAATTTCACTAATAAAACCTGTTGCAGTGTAAAATTTTCCACTAATAAACCAGTTACAGTATAACAATGAACCATTTGCAGTGTAAAATTCAATACCCGCATAAAGACTCATTTATGATGTGACATCTAGATTGAATATCCAATACACTGTGAATTAGAAATGGTGAAACAAATTTTTTTTTTCAAAACCCAACGTGATTTATGGCACAAACATAAAAAACAGAAAGCACTATAATTATGGGATATTAATTCAAAATGAGATATTGGTAAGTCAAAATGCTATCATAGCTACCAGAATTAATGTGTATATATGGCAAGTCAAAATCAGATTTAAGGAAAGCAGTAAAATTTTGCAATGTAAAATTTCAAACAGTGTAAAATTTCACACTAATAAACCAGTTACAATATAAAAATGATCTATTTGCAGTATAAAATTCAATACACGCTGAAAGACTCGTTTATGATGTGAAATCTAGATTAAATATGCAATACACTATGAATTAGAAATGGTGAAATTCGTTTGTAACCGTGTGTAAAGTAATAACCTACAATATTAGGATATAATTTCTATATATATATATATTGTAACCAATATCAATTGGGATTTGATAAGATTTGGTTAGATTTGATAACTGATTCAATTAAATCTGAATTAAATATACGTATATATGTATATATATATATATACGGTTTTGTATATATAAGTTAGGGGTAGAAAAGACATCTAATAATTCTATAATAGGAAAATTTGGACTAATCTCTAACACCATTTATAATTATAGGGTCTATCATTGGAAAGTACCAATTGGTGGGTCTATTACAACAAACATAGGTAGAATGAGATTTTCCACTAAATTTTTCTTCTTCTTTTTTATCACAACAAATAAGTATTTAAGTACATTAACTTTTCAAAGGGTGTCTTTAAAATAGAATATACCGAAATAGAAAAATACTGTTAATTTAATAGAAATTTGGTATTAAATACCCAATTAGGATAATTATTTGGTTTAAAGACACAAAGGAAATCTTTTTGGTAATAAGGACATTATTCAATAAGTTAATTTGGAATAGGTCATTTGACCAGTTGACCACATATTTTTGGGACATATTTACCCTTATTTGTATTTTTTATTTTCATTTCTCTTTCTTCATCTCTCTCTCTCTCTCTCTCTCTCTCTCTCTCAGCAACATCACCAACCACCACCAACAAAGACCACCGCCGTCGCCAGGGACCTTCGTCGTCGGCACCCCCACTATTGTCGGCGTATCTTCTCCATCGTCGATCAATGGAGATGTTGTACTCATCACCAGCAGTGCCATCGCTCACCACCACCATTGTGCACCATCCCCATCGCACACCACTGCCATCGCGAGCCAAACACCGCCATCTCGCGAGCCAACCACCATCTCCGAGCCAACCACCACCATCTCAGAACCAACCACCACCATCTCGCGAGCCAGTGGCTCCATCGGTCACCACCACCAAAGCAAGCATTTTCACGAGCAGATCCGGCCACCAGTGCACCGATCCACCATCATCTTCTTCTTCTTCTTCTTCCTTTTTTTTTTTTTTAAACACATTTTTTTGTGAAATTTATCAAAAAAAAGTCAGTAGCTGTAATACCCGTACCCGAAAAAGGTAGTAATATTTATTTTACATGCATTAATTAATATAAACAATTGCATGTGATGATTTGGGTAAGTTCCAGTTACCCCATGTGAAAAGTGCTTGATAAAGGGCACAGTTGAAAGTTCCACTAGAGGTGGGACATATATGAAAGTGTGACCCAAGAGAGGTTTGGATAATATAAATTGCATTTAGTTGCATTTATGTGATTAAATGGTAGACATGTAAATATAAATGTGTACATTATAATGCATGTTGATACACTACACCAAAATGGCCGATTTGTCACGGTTTTGGACAGTGACAAAGGCCCTTTGTCACGGTTAACATCCGTGACATTTTCGGGTGTGACACAAAATATTGTCACGGTTTTGAACAGTGACAAATGGCCTTTGTCACGGTTCCTTTGTTACACTTTCAAAGTGGCATATCACTTTAATTTGTCACGATTTTATCAGTGTGTTCAACAGTGACAATTTATTGATTTAGTCACATTCTTTGTCACGCTTAGAAACTGTGACGAGTTATGACAATAGTTACATTCTTTGTCACACTTCTTGACCGTGACAAGTTATGACCCTAGTCACATTCTTTGTCACAGTTATAAACCGTGACAAATGACGATATTAGTCACAATTCTTGTCACGCTTATGGACTGTGACAAAGTATGGTAGTTAGTCACAGTTATTAGTCACGGTTTCTAACAGTGACAAGGTTTCAAAGCTCAGTGACTAATATATGAAAAAATGTCACGGTTGTCTGTAATTGTCACGGTTAATAACAGTGACAAATCGGATTTTTTTTTAAAAAAAAATTATTATTTTTTCCATAATCCACCCTATTATTTTTGGTACCTAAAACAATATAATCAGCATAACAAAAATTCCAATCCGATACAAACTAGATCAACATAAATAACATAAAGTATCTAGATAATCACAAAACACAGTATTCAGTTCATCACAAAATACAACTGCAATCCAATACAAAGTCTACCACTTATAACAAAAACATAAATTGTTCAAATTTAAAAACTAGCACTTAACAACGTGAATCAGCGAAGCAACCAGATAGGCCACACCACCCACCCACCCTCAGTTTCCTTAATAGTTGAGGCGCACCCTTGGCTCTCTAGATACAAAACCTGTTCCTCCTCTCCCACAATGACTTTAATAACATTAACTTTACGTTCATAATCTAACAGTACATGACCATGCACCACCGTTCCAGTAGTTGCCGTTGAAACAATCTTTCCAGTAGCAATAATCTTTGCTGCATTTGTCACACTAAATATATTACAAATCGATGATGAATCAGGTGTAGGATAACTTGGAATTGCTACGTTTGAAGGATTTGACAAGGAGCTAGGTTGGGGTGGCATTGGCTGGGGAGGACATTTGTGGGCGTCAGAATAAGCTTTTAATAAAATATCGAGGGATTGTTTGATCTCCAGCATATTTTGTTCCACCTGCATATTACTTCGTTTCACTGCTTTGTCAATCTCTGAGCGTATAGGGGTTATAGCCTTCAATTTACTTTTGGACACTGGACCTACGCCACGAGTCCTCCCTCTATTGTCTTTCCCATAAAGTATGGTCAACGGATCACTCTCCAAAGTATTTTGGCTTGAAGAATCTTGACTGCTTTTCAGCTCAGTCAATTTTTGCTGTAACAGTATCAGATTGAAAAAAATAATATTTTTAATGATTAAAATTGAATGATGTGTAGAATTATAACTAGTTAAGTAGTGAAACTCACCATCTTCTCAACAGCATTTGGGTGAAATTCTCCAGTTTTCCTCTGCTTGCGGGATTCGACAAAAACATCAGAGCGCTCAGGCACTCGTTGAAGTGGATCATTGCGGATCTACAAATTAAATTTATATCAATTATTTGAATGAGGTACATATAATTGTATAAAAAAGTATATATGAGTACATACCATCTCCTCAGTTTTTTCGGCATATGACGTACGACCAAGACAATGGATATCAGTCTTTTTAGCCCTGCTGGTTTTGCCTATGTCTCTTTGCTTTAATTTAGCCTCTGATGCTTCACGTTTGATGAATTCATTCCATTGACTAAGAGGGATTTTCTCTTTTTCTGGCACCTTATCCTTTAACGCCTTTATTCCATTGCTGTCTAGGCCTTCAAAATATTTGGAACGCAAGTTCTTCCTCCACGTCCTCAACTGTGTCCCCATATCTTTTAATACCTCCTCTTTTCGGTCAACCGGTATCTTGAATTCTGAAAAGAGGATACACCAAATATCGTCTTTTTTGGCTTCCTCTACTAGCCTCCAATCATCATAATTAAGACCGACTTGAGTTTTCAGCAGAGCCAAGCATCGGTTCTTCAAAGCTGGTTTACCACTAATAATCCCACCACTCAAATTGAAGATCACCTCTGGACGTACATCGGTACCAGATTGTGCGGTTTCAGGAGTAGTGGATGACAAATTCAAACTTGAACCATCTTGTTGACTTGAAGTTGCCATTTGCTGTATTTAAAAAAAACATAGTAGAAAAGTTCAATTGAACACATTATAACATAGTATTTACCAAATTCCACCATGCATTAGAACAACATCTATCGGAAACGATGAGAAATCTAGTGATCCTTCAGAAAATGTAAACAAGTATGGATTTGTATAATTTGCTAGAGGTTTCTTCTCTCTCTCTCTCTCTCTCTCTCTCTCTCTCTCTCTCTTGGATTTGTATTATATGCTAGAGGTTTCTTCTCTCTCTCTCTCTCTCTCTCTCTCTCTCTCTCTCTCTCTCTCTCTCTCTCTCTTGGATTTGTATTATATGCTCAATGATAGAAGGACCACATGGAAAGGTTTCTTCTCTCTCTCTCTCTTGAATTTGTATTATTTGCTACAAGTTTCTTCTTTCTCTCTCTCTCTCTCTCTCTCTCTCTCTCTCTCTCTCTCTCTCTCTCTCGTTCTATTTTCCTTGAGACGCTACAATATCCACCATTGTTTATCCTATTTTACAAGCTATTGAGCTCCTGTTTGTACCTGTCCAATCCTAGATGGGAAAAAAAGTAGAATGCATGTATTCCTATTATGAGTGGTCTACTATTATGAGCCTTATGTTTTTGAAGGATATTGCTAAAAGAAACCACCTCCAAAATTCATATCAATAGTATGGATACCCCCACCCCAAGAGTAATTATAGAACAGAGTTGAGAGTATGGAGCAAGAGCATGCAACTTTTGTCCATGGGATAGTAAAAACTGTGAAAAGCGTTTAATTTTTTTAATCAAAAGATTCAAAACACAGAGCAGCAGACCAAATGCATTGTGCAGTATCTTAATTAGTTGATCTGAAATAAATAGAGACAACAAAACAATGGGAAGTAGTAAATTAGAAAGCTGACTGAATTGGTAAGACCATAAGAATTAAGAAGTGATTCAACTGAACTATCAAGCTTCTATAATCAATCACAATGATCACTTTCTGCAAAAGTCCAGCTCTAACTCTACAAAAGGCTTTGTTCATGAACTCCAAAAACAAAAGGACCCAATTTAAAAAAAAAATGCACAATTAAGACAAATGAGGTGGTGTGTCATACCTTTTTGCCAATGTAATCAGCCTAGAACCTAGCTTTAGCTCACTGGTGAGGAAAGAATACCTAAGCACTCAAAGTTAATACCTAAGCGTGGTGTTCCAGAAGAGAGAGAGAGAGAGAGAGAGAGAGAGAGAGAGAGAGAGAGAGAGAGAGAGAGAGAGAGAGATAGTTCTCTATAAATGTCATAAGTTAGGCTCGTGGTTGCATTACTTCCCTATTTGCTACTTCTTGTTGGGTTACGTGATGCTCATATGTGTGAAAGATCACTTAGTAATACTCAAAATGGTCCAACCATGCCGTCGGTGCAGAGCTTTGTGAGGGCAGAAATGCTGCCCAGTGGGTACCTGATTAGACCTTGTGAAGGGGGTGGCTCAATCATCCACATTGTTGATCATATGGATTTGGAGGTAAAGGAGTCACTCAACCTTGTGCATTCATAGATAAAAATGGGACTTGTTATCCTACTACATTAGGGTAGTAGTATAGCATTGTGTCCAGGGTATGTATATACACTTTAAAAAAAAAAAGGGTGAATGGTGAGAGCAAAGGGAATTTGTCTCTCCAGGGTATTTATCTCTCTAATATGGGTATGTCAAATCTGTTGTTGGATTAATTTCCTATTCACTTTAAAATTGTGCTTAACACAAAAAATTTTTTAATTAATTTATTTATTTATGTATTACAGAATGGTGAGATCAAAGGGAAGGAGAATGTGAGTCAATTAAGGGTTTCATGGAGTAGGTTTAATTTGGAACCATCCCTCTATTCTGGCTAATCTAATTATTTCCCTACATTGTTTTTGTGCAGGCTCTTCGCCAACTGAGGCAGATAGCTCAGGAGGTTTCTCAGCCGAACGTCACCAAATGGAGTAGACGACCTGCAGCCCTTCGAGCCCTTAGCCAGAGGTTAAGTAGGTTGGTACACTCAGATTTTTTTTATGATGTTAGTTATCTCATTCAGATTGTTTTTGGGACTTTATTATAAATTTTATTTATATATGTTTTCACCAGGGGCTTTAGTGAAGCTCTTAATGGGTTCACCGATGAAGGGTGGTCAGTGATGGGAAATGATGGCGTGGATGATGTTACTATGCTTGTAAACTCTTCTCCTGACAAACTTATGGGTTTGAATCTATTAACCACTCAAAGTTCAAAATCTGAGAGGCGTGGTGCTCCAGAAGAGAGAGAGAGAGAGAGAGAGAGAGAGAGAGAGAGAGAGAGAGAGAGACAGAGAGAGAGAGAGAGGGAAAGTGGGAAACGTGCAGACGCTAGGTTGAGAGTCAGAGAGAAAAATAGAGGGGTCAGCTTTTGGAAAGAAGCGGATGGCTGAAACTGTCTAACTAATTCGACGGACCAGATTTCTTTTTGAACAAAAAGACTGAGCTGGGGTATTCTTTTAGCAATCTCCTTCTATTCTGAAAACACTTGAAGAACTTCGTGCTGATGTGTCAAGAAGAATAAAAGCAACTAATATTAAGCTTGATCCTGATGCTAATATCTTCACGAAGGTATGGTTGGAGCTACTTTGAGAATTTCATTTGTACGTGAATAGGAACACAGTTCTCTTTTATCAACTCACTCCTCTCTTTATATCTCAATAGGTCCTACTCTCTCCCTCTCTCTCTCTCTCTCTCTCTCTCTCTTGAACTTTGGCTCAGAAATATGAAATTCTATTCTAAAGAACGGTGATAAAGGTATAGCTCTCAACAACGGTGATAAAGGTATATCTAGAGAAAAATAGCTTATGCATTGAGTAAAAAAATCAAGCTTATGCATTGAACATTGTTCTGTGAAAAAAAAATACATCAGCTCATCAGCTCTCAGCTCTCAGCTCATGTTCTGTGAAAAAATCCTAATTGCTTTTGTACACTGTTTTTATCTCATCAGCTCTCAGCTCTCAGCTCATGTTCTGTGAAAAAATCCTAATTGCTTTTGTACACTATTTTTATCTCATCAGCTCTCAGCTCTCAGCTCATGTTCTGTGAAAATTTAAAGTTGATAACGAATGGTAAATAGGATAAACTTTATAGGAAAAATGCATGATGAGCTTGTAAATGGCATTAAATACGTTCAACCACCAAATGAATACTTGCCACCAGAATATCACCTACATTCTCTAATCTTGGGCCAAAAAGATAACTTAAAGATAGTAATTCGTGACACAATGAGCTTTCGTGGTGGATTCATGTCCATATTGGAAACATTCAGGACACGCGAAAAAACATGTCTTAGTTTCTTTGACATCGGACATGCGGTTTATAGCAGGTCGGCCATGGGAGGTGTACAAAGCAAGGTGGCTCCTTTGAAAATGTTTTTAAAACCTTGTGGGTAAAATCTTAGTGTCATAAAATGGGAGATAAGCTATTTGGAATTATTGACAGAACAACTAACAAAGAAAAGCCAATCTGAATAGAGTTATTCCTTCATATAAGCACTGTTTGGAAATCTTAAAATGGACTCAAAGTCTATCTAGATGAATAATTTACTTCATGTGCATTAGATAATTCAAAATGCTAATTCACAACTTCATGTGCATTAGATAATTCAAAATGCTAATTCACAACTTCATGTCCAACGTCATACTTTACAAAAAACATTCGACCCTTCATGACCAAATTTTCTATTCCAAAAAGTCCAGAAATTTCTTCAATTCTGGATTATCATCCAAAATAGATTGAAACTCAATAGGTGCCGCTAAGTCGTCAACAGATGTAGTCAAACGCTTGGGAGAATATAGAACAACAGACCATTGATCATTGTTAGGGCTCTTTGCGTAGTACACTTGCTTCAAGTTTTGGAATGGACAAACGAATGGCTCATCGTTCATATGATCTTTGATCTTCAACTTTGTCAAATCTACCTTGACCATATGGGTGTCAGGGTCGACCATACAAGCGGTCTTGTCTTCCACTCTCACCCAGTCACAATAAAAGACAGTTTCATGGAAACCTACATAGTCTAACACCAAAATTTGCCTTATAACGCCATAATATGTCATCTCGGCTTCTTTCAAGTTTTTTGTCTTTTGTACTAGACCTGAAATACGTCAAGGCTTTATACGATATACCACTGTTTTGCTTTCCAACGAGTTTTTGCTCGTACGTGGCCGAAGAGAATACAAAACCATTGAGATGATATTTATCGAACGATTTGGCCAAAAAACTAGGTCCGTTGGCTAGACGTGCAAGCCTCGATGTCACATCACCAATTTTCAACAACTGAAATCATAACAAGACTTGCATTACAAATTGGTTGCTAAGGAACCATAAGTAAAACTGAGCATTGGGGTAATACTAATAGTACCTCACTTGCTACCCAATTCCTGAACTCGTTGTCTATACTCGTGACTCCTTTTCTCTTCTTGCCGGGTCCGGATGCATTATATTGCCTACATTACATGAATGACAAGAATTAGATTGAAAATCATGATGCACGACAAATAATTATTCCTCCCTCAATTAAAGGCAGTTACACTTTCCAACTATCTATATCAACGTGAGTCTCAAAAACATATCGAGACACTTGTTCATATTGTGTACTCGTCAATTTCACTGCCATGCCCTTCCCTAAAGCCTCCTCATCGGCAAAACCATTTGATTCATCAACGAAGCATTCACGACCTCCACTGCCTGGGTTTGGAATGTATTCCTTTGCATACATGGAAGCCTCCTTGGTAATGTACTCCTCTGCAATGGATCCCTCAATGTACCGTGGATTCTTAACGTATGCTTTAAACGTTTTCATCAACCGTTCAAAAGGATACATCCAACGAAACCTTGCCGGGCCACATACCAGTGCTTCATCGCACAAATGCACCAGTAAGTGGATGCTTATGTCAAAGAATGAGGGAGGGAAGTACTTTTCCAAGACACAAGTTGCCTCAGCTAAAGTTGCTTTTGCCGCCATGATGTGATTTCTATTTACAACCTTTGCACATAATAGAGTGAAGCATAGGCTTATCTGCATAATAGCCTTCCGGAGATCCTTATGCTTCGAAAAACAATGTCCAAACAACAAAGGGACCAGTTGCATAATGACATGCCAATCATGAGACTTACAACCTTTCAAATCATGTGTTGCATAGCTTACTATCCTACGCAAATTAGATGAGAAATTGGAAGGGACCTTCAACTCATACAATGTATCTAGCAACGCCTTTCTTTCGTCGTTGCTCAAAGTAAAAGCTGCGATAGGCATCATATTTTTTCCAGTTTTGGGATCTTCTTTCAACCATAATGATCTTTTAATCTTCAAATCACGAAGATCCTCATGTGCCTTTACTCCGTCTTTCGATTGAGTCCCGTCTAGGCATGTGCTCACAAGATGCTCAATGATATTCTTCTCTACGTGCATCAAATCTATCACATGACGTACTGAATGTTCCTTCCAGTAGGGCAAATCAAACAAAATTGACCTCCTAGAATAAGCGCTCTTTAGTCTATCAGCATTACTTTTACGTTTCAAAACCAAAATCTTAGGGTGCTTTCCCCTAAGGCTCTGATAGACCTTCGATGCCCTCTGTTCAATTTCTTGACCCGAAAGTCTTACTGGAGCTGACCTAGTTTCGACACCTTCCAAGAGAAAATTGCTTCCCAATGACCTAAACTTGTGACCAGCTGGCAGAAATCTCCTGTGGGTATGAAAAAATATCTTCTTACTACCTTTAAGATATGTTGATTCAGTTTCCTCTCCACAAATAGGACAGCCCAAGTAACCATGCACATTGCACCCAGACAACGTCCCATACGCCGGAAAATCGTGGATTGCCCACAACAACATGGCTTTCAAAGTGAACTCCTCTTGTTTGCATGAATCGAACACTTTCATGCCTTCAGCCCACAACTCATTCAACTCATCTATAAGTGGTGCCAAGAAGACATCGATGTCATCACTCGGTGCCCTTGGCCCTGGTATTAATAGCGATAACATTGAGAACTCCTTTCTCATGCACAAAGAAGGGGGTAAATTATAAGGCACTAGGAAGACTGGCCAAATACTTTGGTTTGTACTCATATTACCAAATGGGTTAAACCCATCAGTTGATAATCCAAGACGGACATTGCGGCTTTCCTGAGCAAAGTTCACGTATTGCAAATTTGCAGACTTCCATATCGATGAATCAATCGGATGCCGCATAAGATTCTCGCCTACCTCCGCTCGAGCATGCCAAGTCATTGCCTCGGCTATCCATGGTACAGTGAAAAGTCTCCTCAACCTAGGAGCTAGAGGGAAATACTTCAACACCTTTTTGGGTACTTTCGTATTTATTTTAATCCTGCTATTTAAAACTGTCTTCTGGAAAAATCTGGGTTCCTTACACACCGGACATAACAATCTATGCTTATGTTCTTTATGGTATAGAACGCAGTCATACTTGCAAGCATGAATGGATTTGTACTTCATCCCCAAACCTTTTAAACTACTCTTCATTTTTGGATAGTTATTAGGTAGTGTGTTCTCTTTGGGGAGTAAATCCTTTGCCCAAAGAAGGATTTCTGTCACACTGTTGCCCGACAAACCAAAACGGCTCTTTAAGTTGTGCAAACCAACAAGGGCATACAACATTATGTGATCTGGGTTACAATCAGGGTACAAAGGTCTTGTCGCCGCTGCTCTTAACAATATGTAATCATTGTCATGGGGGACTCCAGTGTCAACATGAGCCGCATCACCTTCTCCGTGATCTCGATCATTTTCTTCTTCACGAAGATCCTCAACTTCTGGAGTATGGTTCTCTTGCATTGTATGGAATCCGTAAGCATCATTAATGAGGTCATTCAATCGAGTACATGTCAAATGATCATCCTCTACTTGTATCGGTTCCTTGCCCGGTAGTTGTACTGGAATATACGGGAATTCCCTTTCCCCGTGAAAGTTCCAAAACACGTAATCTTGTTGCATACCCCACTTAATCAAATGTAGCTCAACCTCTGTCCATTTCAAACATTTACCATTTCTACAACGCACACATGGACACGAGATATCTTCACTTTTTAGATTTCTCTTTGCATATTTCACAAAGTCCTTGACCCCTTTAACATGCACATCCCCCACCCTATTAACTTCACCCATCCACTCTTTGTAAAGTGGAAACCCCATCGATTCTACAAAAAAAAATAAAAAAGTAGAGCTCATTAGATTACAATTTGTTCAAAAGTTAGTTAATTTCACAAGTCAAGTAAGTCTTCACTATCTCTTATTGTCTTTCCTTTTTTAAGATTCCTCTTTGCATATTTCACTATTCCCTTTTTAGATTTCTCTTTACCATCTCTACGATTACCATTTAGGGATTACCATTTAAGCCAAAGAAGAAGTGATGGAGTTAGAAGAGACAAAAAGAAGAAGGAAAAAATAATAGAGAAACAAACAAATAAGGGCTTAAAGGATGTGGTTGAGGCCTTTGAAAACGTAGGTAATTTGATAAAAATTGGACAGAACTACTCTGCTAAATATCTCCTAAGTTTTCGACGGCGCTGGTCAACACAAAAAAGTTCATATAATAAGCAAATGAAACAAAGAGTCATCAAACAATACATGCATAACCATCAAATGTAGAGAGAAAGCAATAACACATAAAACGCCACCCCGCAGGCGTACTCGTTAAGGTTTACAACACTAAATAGAAAGTAAACCACATAAAACGTCACCCCGCAGGCGTACTCGTACTAACCTGGATAAAGAGACCAAAAATCGATGTGAAGACCTAATTCTGAGCTGATCAAACGTAGCAGAGCGAAGATTACAAGAGAGTGGTAATGGACTTGAAATTAGCGTAGCTAATGACCTGATCATTACACAATGTAAGTTCAGAATACTTTCATAATGTGTTAGGTTCATTAAGAATAATAGAAAACATCTTATGTAAATTGCAATTAAATGACAACCCTTGTCGCTTTAGTACGTATACTGTGTCCGTAAATGCCTTTTGTTGAAGAGGCAATTCTTTCATCAGCTAATCAGAAAGAAAGAATCATTTATGTAACTGGAAAGTACTCCTCGGTTTCCAAAATTGGAAATAAGACAAAGAAATAAGTGTATGCAAAATTTAAATTTGACCGCTGGTTTATATGCAAGAAGAACATATCACACGTACAATTGGTCAAACTCAAGTTAAAAGAGCTCGGTCTATGTTGATAAACTAAAATATGTTCACGTACAATATTTAGTGACATTTTCTTCCTTCTATTCTTTTCTTTGGGCTCTTTTGTGCCATTCTATTTTACATCATCTTATACATATGCTTAGTGCATTAGATGGAGACATGAGACAAGGTGATCACTACTAGTATTTTGTGGCATGTCACGTGATCATCTACTTTCCTCATAAAAAGTACCACTTAAAACTGAAATCTTGGGATGAAGGAAGAGGATAAATAATTGTATATGATTAATTTCTTCCATCATCTACTTTCCTTTTAAACAAATAGTAGGTGACCTTTGAAGTTTATGATCACAATAACCTAATATTACTATTCATTCATGCCAAGAATTTAATTAGCTAGGTAGTCCAAGATTATAGTAATTCTTGAATATTGGATGGACAACTGGATGTAACACTTGATCAACACGTTTAAAAACACGCCACACAGGTTACAAAGCTTTCCAAGTAGTAATTGTTGAACTATCAAACAGTATTTTATATCATTTTATATAATCTATTCTTTATCACTTGGACAATGTCCGATTTATTTGAGTAAATTGGCAACTCAAGTCAACTCGCTTGTTTATTTAAGAAGTGGTTAAAGTTGGGCAATTTTATCTCTATCACATATCAAAATAAATTCAAGGAAGTGTTGAAAAAAAGAAAAAAGAAAAAACGTGGGGGGGCTGAGATTCGGATTATATGCACCCATACTTTTGAAAGTTCTAGTGAGATTAGAAAACTAACAGGTAGTTGTAGCGTCACTCAAACACACCATAAAGAGCTAATAAATATTTTGTTATCTTTTTTAACCCCTATCTACCTTATTTACCTACTAACAAGTCAAGCATTTATATGAAGCTAAGTCAAGCCAAATGAGTCCCCACTCCTTAATGGATGTTGATTCCTCAACTCCAATGCTAGTGCTATTGATCATCTGCACATTCTATGATTACATTCAGCCAATTATATATTGTGGAAAAAAAATGTGAAAAAAAAAATGTGGCAAATTAGCACCTGTAACAAACTATCTAAACACCTTCGACTGATAGCATTGAACTTTCACAACCATGAAATTTTAATTTCTTTTCCTACCTTTTTTTTCCTTGAAGGGTAAAAAGATAAACCTACATAATCAAATGTTGACTATGTTTTGAGTACCTGAGAGTATGGATGAGTCGAGTATTGATACACAGTTCCCTTGATCTGAGAGGAAGTTCTGCAATTCAACAATGAGACAATAACTAAACGTCAAAAATCCAAATAAGGAAAACAATGGTGTCACTTCTCGAAGATAAATTTTTTTATCACACTGACCCCTTTGCGTCCTCTCTCCAATCACAACCACTTTTCAATCACTTCCTACCGACTTAGAATTATAAATGCCAAACCTGCATTATCAAAAACAAAAAAAAAAATAGACACTAACTGTTCTTTGTAAAATAATTGTGAAATGATTTTTATGGAACCTGAAACTAAATTTTCAACCCAATCAGGCTCGGCCCTGAGGCCAAGCAGCCCAAGCAATGGCTTGGGGCCCCAAATATCAAAGGGCCCCCAAATTCCCCAATTAGTCCATTTGTTTTCTAGTAATAGTTTAGCCCAAACAAATTTTACAGCCCAATAGAGTTAACTAAACTCCTAGCCCATTAAAGTCCAGCCCATATCTGCATTAAACCTCGGTCTGTAACCCCGGATCCATCTCTCTCTATGTATAACTATCTATATAATAAGGGAGGACGGTGTGGGTCCCTCTTATTTTAACAACTTTCAGTCTCAACCCTTAAGAGAGAGTTAGATATTTTGAACCGTTAAATTCTTTGTCCACCAAAAACGATTAACCCACGAACTCACCTCAGTATAAAAAACCCCACCCACAATGTGAGTATGACATGGCAATCTCTCATTCTTTCACTACACACTGTATCTATCAAACTACCCACACACATCAGAAATCAAAGAGAAAAGGCCCCACGTCTCTCTCTCTCACACACACACTCTCTCTATGCCCCCACGTCTCTCTCCCTCTCTTTTTGCCAAGCTTACTGCCCCATCTCTCTCTCTCTCTTCTCACTCTCACACACGTACACACCAAAACCCAAGAAAAAAAATTACAGCCCCATATCTCTCTCTCTCTCTCTCTCCCAAAAAGCTTATTGGCCGACGTCTCTCTCTCTCTCACATAGAAACCATCATATCTCATTGTTTTAAACTCTCAATCTCTCTCTCTATTTGGAATTAAAAAAAAAAGGTAAAGAAAGAACACATTGGAAGCAAATAGAGGATATGTGGTAGCATTTGGACTGAGGTTGCAAAGAAAAGGTAATATGGGTGTGGTTTTGATAATTCTATTGGGCAAGTGTTTGACAGATTTTGTATCACTTTAATGTTCTCAGGTTAGTTTGATCAAATTTAAAAAAAAAAATGGTCTTAAGTTGGGTTTTAGAATGCTATCATGAAAAGTCTAGCTTCATCTATTCGCTATGGTGAACTGAAAATATATTATTGTGCCCGTGGAACTAATGTCTTCACTTAAATATCACATGGGTTTGAATGACATGGACAATTTTACGCAATAAATTTGATCTTTTAAAGTATTGATATTTTTTATTTTAATTTTTCGCTTCGTGCCAACGGGCACGGATTATAACTAGTATATAATAAATTAACAATGCACTGGTTTCTTACTTTGTGATTGGTATGGTATGAATTGAGTGGTTTGAATGTGTAAATTGGGATTTTATTTACCATTTTGATATCATGAAACTCTTGTTGTTTTATGAATATTATATGAAAGTGCTCTACACATAAACCAATTATATATATAATTTTGTGTAAGTAGACCCTTAAAAAAAAATTTGCTTCGAGGGGGTTGCCCCCGAACCCCCATATAATTTTGGGGCCCCATCTTTAGACTTCGCTTTGGGCCCCCCAAAACTCAGGATCGGCCTTGAACCCAATAAACCGATTTTGCACCTTTCAAGCAGTCACTTACTATTCTCAACATTAGGAAAGACAAACTTAAGGTACAATATATCCCATAATCTCAATCTTAATAAACACTTTACTAACACTAACTCCAATTGGGTAAAGAAATTGCCGTGTAGAAGTAGAAAAAGATCATTTGGGAAAACAAAAAAGAAAAAAAAAACACAATCTAACCAAAACTCAACAAAGTGAGAAGCAAAGTAAGCTAATTAAATCACAAAATAGCAAAACAGCACAACAGATTCATGGTACAAAAAAACAAATTCAGATTCATGCTAAGCAAAACTTAGCATTAATGTCCTACTAAACATAAGTAAACAAAACCCATAGTTGAAATACTCACCTTTAAGCCATGACCACAACTTCTAGATCAGTTCAATTGCTGAAATACAATACCTAGCAAAATTATGAAGATCTAAATTAAAACCTAAAATAAATTAATTAATTAACCAAAGATAAGGGGAAGATGAAGATTTCAAACTTAAACCAAACAAAGTTTCAAAACCTAAACTATTAGACTTTGAAATTGGAACCAAAAGAGAGAGAGAGAGAGAGAGAGAGAGAGAGAGAGAGAGACTGATGCGTGCGGCGACGTGGTGGTGACCTGGTGATGGCCGCGGCGGTGAGGTTGTGGTGAGCTGGTGATGGCGGCGGCGGCGGCGAGGTGGTGGTGAGCTGGTGATGGCGGCGGCGGCGGCGAGGTGGTGGTGAGCTGGTCGCGATGGGTCTTCACAGGGCGCCTTTTTTGGGAAAGAAAGATTGAGAGAAGTGAGCTCTCAAAAGCTTAACAGAACAAATGAGGGGGAAAAATGAGCGCCTTCTTTTTTAGGGCTAAAAAACAAAGACTGTGACTATATTTTTGCCCAACTTAAAAGAGGACTGTGACTTAGATCTTTTTTTTTTTTTTTTTTTTTTTACGAAAAATGAGCGCCTTGAATACATTTTTGTCCACCTTAAAATTGCTCACTCTCCTCTTTTATTGGCTAATGTAATAACGTCCAGTATTAAATACGAATTGAGTAATACTAGGCACACTTTGACATCCACACTGAATTTGATACTCAGTTTTAAATGCATGTACTCTGTGCTGTTTAAGTGGTGCACAGAAAAATATAAAATATTCATACAGCACAAAGTACATGTATTTAAAGTATAGAATGTCAAATTCAATACGAATTTCAAAGTGTGCCTAACATTACTCATGCGAATTAATTAATGGTGTAAAGCACTAGGCCCACTGCATTAGCCACTGGGAGAGAAAGATGAGCAAATTTGGGGTGAGGAAATCTGCAGTCATTTTTTGTCACTGTTAATAACCGTGATAAATTGCCCGAAAATAAGTGTGATAGACAGTTCGGATAACTTAGGGTGTGTTTGATAACCCCATTAAGTGCCGAAAATGAAAAGATTCAGCACTTATTCTATTTCAGTGCGTTTGATAACATACCACTTAATTGAAAAAGTAGCTCTATTTCAGTGCGTTTGATAACATACCACTTAAGATTCAGCACTTATTCTTCTGTCACTGTCCGAAACACTGACAAATCTTTGTCAGTGTTTAGAACACAGACAAACTTATTTCTTCGTCACTATTTGTCACAGTCCGAAACCGTGACAAATGTAGTCATGGTTTTAAACAATGACAATTGTAATTGTCATGGTCCTTAACCGTGACAATTGTTGTCACGGTCTAGGACCGTGACAAACTACGCGAAAATAAGTGTGACAAATCGGCCATTTTGGTGTAGTGATACCATATGATTATTTAATTGATGACATGTTAAGTGTTTTAATATTATTTTATTGTTTATGTTTATTTATGAGACCAGTTTGGGTATCCTTGTGAGGGCGTAATTGGACATGTGGCATAATTGGTAGGCTAATTAGTGCCTTCATATAATATTTGAGACCACGTTTGAGGCCTATACGTGGCATAGATATAGATTCATTTAGATATTGGGGTAGTTTATATTATATTCAAGGGATTTCATAATTAGGGGTGCTCAAAAACCGATCTGAACCGACAAACCGAGCCGAACCGAGTGGTAACGGTCGGCTTACAAGCGGTTTTCGGTCGAAATCGGTTGAAAAGTTCAGACTTTCACGGTTTTTCGGTCGGCTCTCAGTTTATCCCCTCTAAAAACCGCTAGAACCGAACCGACCGTATATATAACGTTATATATATATATATATACATGTACTCATGTACAGTTTTTATGCGTGTGAATAGAGCAAATTCTTAGAAAAAGCACTGACATTTGACCCAACAAAGGCTGACCCTCTCCACTGCCCAAGACCAATAAATTAAAGCCTCTAACCTCACCATTCCCCAAGGCTTAAAATAATACATATATGTGTATATATATATTATATAAAGATTGCAAATATACTCCATTTCCCCAAAAACTTTAAAAATCATAGACTTTTCAGTTTCACTTTTCACCAAACACTCTTAAAGAGTTTTACTCATTCCGAAAATTTAAAATCCCTTCATCTCCATCTCTTTTTCTCCAAACTCAAACTCTAGAACACCTATCCCTCTCATGGCTTCAGCCTCTCTTCCCTCCCTCAGTCTCCCTGTCTTGCTCAATCCCCCTCTCTTCATCCGCCTCTGTCAACACACTCTCTCACTCCAGCCTCCTTTGCTGATGCCCACCCACCAGCCTCCGCCCGGACCGGCAACCATCAGTCGACGGTAGGGGTGATAAGATTTTGGATTTTTTTTTTTTTTTTTTTTTTTTGGGCTTTACTTGATCTTCTCTAGATTTTGATTATTGAAACCGACTAAACCGACCGCAACCGACCGTGAACCGAGGCAAAACCGCCCGAGTTGAAAACCGAAACACACGGTCGGCTGGCGGTTCCGAGCCTAAGAAAACCGACTCATTCGGTTCGGCTGACGGTTTGAGCCAAAACCGAACCGACCGATGCTTTGCTCACCCCTATTCATAATAAGAGTTTAGAAGTTATGGGGGTGCAAATACAATTATTATAAGTTTAGTTAGATGACATTGGTGACTCATCACAATGTTTAAAAAAAAAAAAAAAGGACAAACTGTGTGCTTGTTAGTGGCTAACGGTGGCGGCGGCGGTTTTTATATATATAATATATATATATATATATATTAGTTAATCCATAGTATAAGAAAAAAACAATAGAAAAAAAAAAAAAAAGAGAGATAGAATAGAAGCAGAGAGGCAGAGACGCGAGAGGAAAAAAAGGAAAGTGAGGGTTTTGACCCTCTCACAGTTATAGCTTCGTCATATGTTGTCCAAATCGCGATATGAGGCCATATTTGGACTCGTGGGGGTAAGTCTAACCTTTTGGTATAATTTATTTTCAGTTTAATCGATAGATTTTTCGTGACCCAAATAGATTGGTAACATTTAGTTTACCAAACTTGTATAGGATTATCATTGGAATCATTTGGAGTTGGTTTTATGAAGGAATTTGGGGTTTCTAAGCTTATTTGGTAATTCATAGAGGTGAGTGTCCTAATCCCAAAATTGGATGTTTAATGTTATTTATTTGTTATTAAATGTTTTTAAATGCTTAATTATTGATTAAGTAGAAAAGCATGTGATTAGTTGTATTTAACATGCCTAAAATGTTGAATTTGCCATGTTGACATGTTGAGTTATTTATGTACTTATTTGGGTCAAAGGGTGTCAATTGATAATCACCATTATTTAGCCCGTATATAAGGGACGCCCATTCCTCAGAGAAAAGGGGGATGATGATGAAATCCTCAGAGAAAAGGGGATAGTGGTGACGACCACAGCGAATTGACTACGGTCAGGAGTGAATGAGTGTGATTTCGCTATATGCGACGGAAAAAGTGAGAATGGCCCGGAATCAGGGGTCCAGAACGATGGTGGTTGATTACTTGACACGCCGGCGACCATTTATTGTTGTGAATGTTTAATTGGTGTTATGAATCATTGAATACTCCAATTGCATGATTAGCACGTGATTCATTAAATACTCCAATTGCATGATTAGTACCACGTACTCACTAAGCGAAAACTTATTCGATTTTTGTGGCTAATGACCACGCAAGTTCAGATGAATACCACAGTGAGAAATGATCGAGACTATGGGGCTGGGTTTGCTAAGATGGGTTTTGTAATATTCATCTTATCTATTTATTTATTTTATTTTTTTAATTTCAAGTTAGAGATGTGGGGAGTTGTATAATGATTATAATTTTTATGTTTAAGAATATATTAGAAATTATGGTTTTAACTTGTTAGAATGAATCTATATATATTTAGTTGGGTTTTGGTGTGTTTTGGAATATTTAAATAAAGGAGTGCAGTAGGGGTTCAAAATGTTTTAGGTTATAAAACATGATGAATGGTGCTGGAATATGGGAAACTTTGCCCAAGTACCATTTGACGCTTTTAAAACTCTATTTTATTTCTTTTGGTTATTTAATTTGATAAAAATGATATTTTACCCCTGATATTTCAATAAAATGTAATTTTTGGAACGTTAAAATATAAATGATTGTTTGGTCCTTGGCTTTGTTACACGTGTCCTAGCCCGCGGGGGCGGGTTGGGGTGTGACAGATTTTGGTATCAGAGCAATAGGTTAGAGCAATAGGTTAGCCTTTGGGGGACGAGAGACGAATACGACGCGAAAAAAAAAGAAAAGAGAATACATGTATATGATAATCATGCCACGTAGCTACATGTAGAGGCATACATGTTTACAGCATGTGATTTAAATATTGTTGAGCATGCATATCATGTTGCATGCATTCTACATATTGTAATATGTGGAGGGATGGTTGAAAACTTCATTGTGATAAAATGGAGTATAAATGGGAATTGTTTTTCCCATATGATGAACTAATTGAGTTGGAAATGGGGATTGTGAATTCAGTAAGAAAAAATCGAGTTTGGGAATATTTATAGAATTTGGGTTCAGAAATCAAGAGTTGAGTTGGCCATCCTGAAATGATTTGATTGATATTATATTATTAATGGCATTGACTTGATGAAGGGTTATTGAGTATTGAGTTATGATTGCGGGTATGAATTTCATTCCGAATTTTATCAAGTATTATTATTTGTGAAGATTATTTCTTATTTTCTATCAAGTAAATGAATATCTGGATTTCTTTATTTACGGTGGGTCTTCTAGTGTTCAGATATTATAGTTTGGGAAATTCTGGATTTCTTATGATTTATATGGGCCTCATGAACAAATATGGTATTATTGTTATATCTTATTTCTCCACTTATTCGCTAATGATCTTTGGGAGTATTTATCGAGCTCCTTATATATTCTCTTGAGATTGAGGCCGAGGGTGAAATACTGGGTTTGTTGAGGTGATATGATGTTTGGGGATTTATACAGTCGTTTGAGTTATCTTGGGTTGTTGAGGAATCTCTCAACTCTATTTGGGTTATATTGGCTTGTTGAGGAATCTCTCAACATAAATTATTTATTTCTATTTCTTGGAATGCCTCTCTTGTTATCAAATAATGATTGGTTTTCCAACATGTCAGTATGAAGAGTAGATTTGGGGTCAACTAAAAGTAACAGACTTTTCTATTGTGTTTCTATCGATTGGGTGTCACTACAGTTATGAATCATTCTTTTATGGTTAGGGATTTGGTTGATTGATATCAAGACTAAGTAGCTGTGCTGTATGATTGTTTGATCCTTGGCTTTGTTACACGTGTCCTAGCCCGCGGGGGCGGGTTGGGGTGTGACAGTAGCTTTCTCAACATTTTTTCCCAGAGTTTGATATCAACAGTAGTAGTTGTTTGATAGATCTCGTTGAGTAGGCTGTAAACATATAGATTTTATACAAAAAACAAGTTACAGATTGATATGAATGCTCAAATTTGTAAAAAAAAAATTCAATGTTTGGCAGAACACTTTTTTGTGAAGTTTCACAATCTTTGTGAAATTTCACAACTTTTTTTTCTTTTGAAATTTTTACAACTTTTTCGGTGCTGGTATGAGAAATTAAATTTCAAAAACTTGTTTTGTGATCATTTCATATTGATGTGGTAGTTTGGTTGTGAAGAGATCGTTAGGTGAGGTCGTGGTGGTGATCAGCAAAGGTTTGGTGTGGCTGTGGTGGTTTCATGAAATTTCACGAACTCTGTGAAATTTCACAACTTTTTGTTGATAAATTTCACAACTTTTTTTTTATTTATTTATAATTTTACAAGTTTTTTCGGTGGTATAAGAAATTAACTTTCAGAAAGTTATTTTCTGATCATTGTATGTTGATTTGGTGTTTTGGTTGTGAATGAGGTCAATCAAGTGAGGTGGTGGTGGCTGGTGGAGGTTTAAGGTCGTGATGGTAGTTGTTGAAAGTAAGGTGAGGTGGTGGTGGTTGGTGGAGGCTTTAAGGTCATGATGGTGGTCTTCGGAGCTCAGGCGAGGTGATGGTAGTGCTCGCCGGAGCTCAGGCGAGGTCGCCGGAGATGCACGGGGTGAAACTCTCTTGGTGTAGACCAATATTGGGGTAGATTTGTCAAAATACCAAAGAGTGTACCTTCTCCTAAATATTTTTACTAGTTATACCTAAACCACTATACTTTCCTTAATTTGGATTAATTGCTAATTGCCCCTTAATTTAAGACGGTGGAAATATTATAATACATACAGGAATGTAAACAATTAAGCAGTAGTATTTCATCTTGTTTGCATTTTCTTCCTAGTCTCACTTAAAAAAATATTTCAAAAATAATAAGTATACACACTAAATAATACATAAAACAACACACAAATTTTAAATGCATGTAACATATTTTCCTTTTTTTTTTTTGGTACTAAAGTAATGAAAACCTTAGATTGATTAAACACTGTAAAATACACTTTACAATCACCGAGAAATTATTCAATGGTCCGGATCGACCAGCTAATTTATGTGACATCGTAATTCGGACTAATGGAAGATAGACCACGTGTGTGCAGAAAGTTAACTAATTATTAGTTCGTTCGAACAAAAATGGAATAAGTAAAAACAATAGTCAACAAACGAGATTAAGCTGCCATATTGATTTTTTAAAAAAAATTGGAGTACATAAGAATCTCACATAAATAAGATATATAGGCTTTATGTGTCTATCTCTCTCCTCAGTGGACCTCACAGATTCTGTAGACCTCACAGATACTATAGACCCCATAGTATCAGTGGACCAAATCGGGAGAGAGATAGACACATTGTGGTTTATGTATCTTGTTTATGTGGAATTCTTATGTACCCCAAGAATTATCCTTTATTTTTGGAAACAACTTCAGTGTTGTTAATTGGTTGCTGTTTGTACTGTTCCTCACATATAAACATCGAAAACAGTTTGGTCAAAATTGTGATTTCACACTATTTTCACCACTCATATGTGGGAAATATTACAAACAGGACTCAATGAACAATACCAAAGTTGTTTTCTTTATTTTTTTGGTTAATATCACGTACTACCCTTGGGGTTTGACCTGAGAACACTTACAACATCAAGTTTGAAGAACAACACTTTCCCACTGGGCTTTTATTCATAACAAATCCCCCTTTTGTTTATTGAACAATAGTTCATTTATTAAAAATATACCTAAACTACCCTTATCCAATTTTTAAAGAGTAATGCTAGACCCACTCCCAAATCTCACACTCATCCATCCATACCCTGATATGGGGCTAAATATTGGATGCAACTGTTGCATAATCCTACATAGTATCACAAACCAATCAAGAATATTTTCATGGGTCAACTCAGCAAAAAACTAATCCAACTCAACAAATTTTAAATCTTGTGAGAGGGGATAAAATCCCACATGGTATCTCTGTGATACCCAATATTTACTCATGATATGAACCAATGAGGAGCGGAGAGAGATTGTAAAGTGATGTGAATCCCAGTGAACCATAATTTCCCTCCTCTTCTCATTGGTCCACGTCATGGTGTAAATATCTGGATTTGAGATTTATGTGTGGGTCTAGCATTACTCATTATTAAAATATTGGAACGACCTTGGGGTAAATGCAACTGTTCATCTTCGAATTGAAAATTACATCAATTTTGAAACTATTTATACGAGAAGACATGAAGAAAAAAAATCATTATTTTGGAGAAAATGTTTATGTGTTTCAGAGGATCGTCAAAATGTTGAAAATCAATTGCAAATTCGTGAAAAATTCAAAAAATTTAGAAGAATTATGAAAATTGTTTAAACGAATTTAGAAATAATTTTTTGTTTTAGAATTGCAAAAATTGTAAATACCTAACAGATGGGCTCTCTAGATATTTTGTAAATACTTTCAATTATTTTTTAAATTAATTTTGAGGGCTAGTCAAACTTGAGAGAGTTAACTATTCTCTGGTCAAAACTCAAGAATGATAGATGATATTAATCCTTGGTTTTATTATTATTATTATTTTTTTTATATGTATAACTATTTTTATTGACCGAGAGCAACACGAAACATAGATAGAATTGTACACAGTGCTCTTGGACCATACAATAAATTCTCTTACTTACTCCTACGATGAACCAAGTCTATTTAAGTACCAATATACAGCTTGGCACTGAAATAGAACTAGCCTGTCTATTTGAATCTCCATACCGTAACCCAGAGGAGATTCAACCCTTCTCTCTCTCTCTCTCTCTAAAATGGCTGAAACCAAGCATGAGAAAAATGGAGTCCTCGGGGTCCCCAGAAACCCATTAATTCCAGATTTTGATTCCCCCAAAAAACCAAAAAGAAACAAGTACGCTATTGCTTGTGCCATTTTAGCTTCCATGACTTCTATATTACTAGGCTATGGTAAGTCACATTATTCATACACAATTTCACAATTCACTTACATTTAATAAATATATATGTACATTTACTGCTTAATTGGGGACCCTTTGGCGAATCAATTGCGATTAGCCAAAAGCAACATTGGATTCTTTCCAGGCCGATAGCAACAACAATCGCAGTTTTATCAAACACTCAGTCTCAGAGTGTGTTTGGCAGAAATTTTTGAAGTTCATAAGTGATTATAGAACTTGAAAAACTTAAATAAAACTTCTTTCTTTTTTTTTTCCTTTCTTTTTTTTTTTTTTTTTTTTATAAGAAAAATAAAACTATTTGTGTACTGTTTGACAAAACCAAACTTTGCAACTCAATCGCCAAAAAAGGCAATAAAAAGTGAGTCTTAGCCGAAAGTTGCATTAGAAAGCCAAACTATTTTCGGAGAAAATATTTTTCTCGGGAAAATTAAAGTTATGACAGAAAATTAGAAGTGATTCATGGTTAATTGGTTTAATTTTCCAGATATTGGAGTAATGAGTGGAGCTTCAATTTACATCAAAAAAGACCTAAAAATCAGCGACGTTCAAGTAGAGATCCTCGTCGGAATCCTCAACCTCTACTGTCTTATAGGGTCTGCCGCCGCCGGCAGAACCTCCGACTGGATCGGAAGGAGGTACACCATAGTCTTCGCTGCCGGAATCTTCTTCGCCGGAGCTCTGTTGATGGGTTTCGCCACTGACTACGCCTTCCTGATGGTCGGCCGGTTCGTCGCCGGAATCGGAGTCGGCTACGCCCTCATGATAGCTCCGGTCTACACCGCCGAGGTGTCTCCGGCGTCGTCTCGTGGATTCCTCACTTCATTTCCTGAAGTCTTCATTAACTCCGGTACGTGCGGGTCCCACTTGGACGGTCAATTTCATGTAAATTTCTTTGTGATTAGTGTTAGATATATGATTGTGTGTGTATATATATATATATAAATATATATAAATGTGTGTGTATTATGTATATATCACTCGAGTGCATGGGTTTGCATCATGTTATATTCCGGTCTGAAATATTAAGAGAGTCGAGAATTGCAGAGCACATGCTGCTGGATTTGTCTTCGTTATCAAAAAATAAAATAATAATAATGCTTCGAGTTAATATTTTTATTATATTTTGTAAGAATTTACAGAAAACTTAAAATTGCAATATATATCAGCCAGGCTTTAGAGGGCATTAGGTATGCGGATTGAAATTTTAAGTCTTAAAAAATCACGTGCAGTCCCGTTGACCCGCGTCCCGTTCGGCTGTTTGTGACCCGTGATTTTTTTAAACTTAAAAACCTCAGTGCCCATACTCCGTGCACGTACCCACGCTTTTACTATATATATATATATATATATATATCAGTCAGGCTATAAAGAGGGCGCCCTTTCTTTATTAAAGAGAGGACATCTGTTTTAGCCGTCGGATCGTGTTTTTATTAATGGCAGTTTTGTCATTTCACAGTTTTTAAACACAATTCAACGGCCAAAACAGAGGTCCTCTCTTTAATAAAGAGAGGTGGTCCTCTTTAGACAATCTTTGATATATATATATATCATCCCAAAGTAATGGATGTCAGATAATACATAGCATCTACCAGAATTTTCACAAATTCTGCATTCTCAACTTATAAAATACATTGAGGGTGTTGAACATATTTTGGAGTCATTACAAAGACTGTGAAGTACGGAGTAATTGTTAGTGAAGGTCCTATAATATTAACTCAAACAATCACTTGAACAAAAAAATAAAATAAAAATTATGCCAAACACTCAGAATAATTAGATTACAAAACATTAGGCAAAAAAAATCCAAATGTACCGAGTCTTTTTCAATGTAGGTATGCAATCAATCCCATTTTCTTATGCTTTCTTATATATAGCATTAACCACTTTTATTTGTATTTTTTTCTGATAATCAATATAGCATTAACCTGATTATACATGCATATATGTACACGCTCACAGGTATATTACTTGGATACGTATCAAACTACGCATTGTCAAAACTTCCACTTCACTTGGGTTGGCGATTCATGCTCGGAATCGGAGCCATTCCATCAGTTTTCTTAGCCCTAGGTGTTTTGGCCATGCCCGAGTCACCTCGTTGGCTAGTCATGCAGGGTCGACTCGGCGATGCAAGGCGAGTCTTAGACCGAACATCGGACTCAAAAGAAGAGTCCCAGTTGAGACTAGCCGACATAAAAGAAGCGGCAGGCATTCCAGAAGACTGCAACGACGACGTTGTTCAGGTAAGCAAACACAGTCACGGGGAGGACGTTTGGAAAGAGCTCTTCCTCCATCCCACACCGGCCGTTCGTCACATCTTGATCGCGGGCATAGGTATTCACTTCTTCCAACAAGCAACTGGCATAGACGCCGTCGTTTTGTACAGCCCTAGAATATTCGACAAAGCGGGTATCACAAACGACACCCACCAGCTACTCGCCACCATGGCCGTTGGATTCGTTAAAACAATGTTCATCCTAGTCGCCACGTTTCTCTTAGACAAGATCGGACGGCGTAAATTGCTCCTCAGTAGCGTTGCTGGCATGATCGTGTCGTTGATAGGGTTAGCGTTAGGGTTGACCATCATTGACCATTCCTCAAAGAAGCTGACGTGGGCCATTGCTTTGTGCTTGATCTCCATATTATCGTACGTCGCGACGTTCTCGATCGGGATGGGCCCCATCACGTGGGTGTACAGCTCTGAAATCTTTCCGTTGAAGCTACGCGCTCAAGGGTGTAGTATGGGAGTTGCTATGAATAGGGTCACTAGTGGGGTCCTGTCTATGACTTTTATCTCTCTCTACAAGGCCATAACTATTGGAGGGGCCTTCTTTTTGTTCACTGGAATCGCAATGATTGGTTGGGTTTTCTTTTATACCCTGCTCCCAGAAACACGGGGTAGAACCCTTGAAGATATGGAGGTCTTGTTTGGCACTTTCTTTAATTGGAGATCAACCACGGAAAAATTGAAAAAGAAGACAAATGAACATGAAGGTGATGGCAAGGGTCAGATTCAGATGGGTGCTAAGGAACAAACTTAAAATGGGGGTCAAGGTTAGTTAGGTAAATACACATGTTTCTGAGAAGGGTATGGGTATTATTAAAATGTTGTTTGCTGGGAAAGAAACAGCTCATGTGTAATGGAAACAATGAAAATGACAGAATTATATAATATATAGAAAAAAGAAATGAAGAGATCAATTATATTTTAGTTCTGAAAGTTTGGTATTTAATTGTAATGATCTTATTGTCTTTCACGCAAGTGCATTGGCTTAAAACTATTTTATTGGAAATAAACAGAAGAGATCTTTTGGGAAGTCCAAAATCTCCAAGTACATATCGGTTTACAATGAAAAATTGTATAATACATCACATGCCAATGATTTTGATGCTAAAATATAGCATTTGGGTGCTAACATGTTGTAGCTTTACAAAAAAGTGCTTTTCAAAAGCAATGGTTTATATATATATATGAATATAATTAAATGGTTTTTAAAGTAACAACAATTTAACATCAAATTACAATATTTCACTGTGCTTTAGGTGCAGTGCACACGATGATTGCTACTTTCATGTTATTCCTTTTTATATAATCATCCTACTCATATGTAACTTGTACTGTGATTTGAGCTTTTTGTACGTTCTGTAAATAAATAAATTATAGTAATCGGAACAAGATATGACGACTGTGGTAGTAAGACTTATACTACATTGCTAGAGAGAAATTAGAACTTTTATAAAACAATAATGCTAAGTTCATCCAATAAAACGAAAAATCAAATGTAATTTTCAGCTTTCGTTTTTGATGACGTTGCACTTTTGTTTTCAGCTTTTGTCTATAAGTTTGTTTTCTAACAAAAACGAAAGAGTAATGCTATGATTCCCAAATTTTTATCCCAAAAAAACTTCTCAAGTGATATGACAGCAGTGGGACCAGTTGAATTTTGATTGGAAGCTATTTACTTGGCCCCTCTGCCACATCATTTAGAATGCACTTTTAAGAAAGAAATTTAGAAAGCATAGCATTACTCAAAACGAAAACACTAAACACAAAAAGGCAACATTACCAACGGACTCTTGGTACTCTTATAAGAGTAATACTTGGGGCACAACTAAACACACAACTTTTTGGACACAACTCAATTAATGTGTCTATCTCTCTCCTGTGTCACTGTGGGGTCCAGTGACTTCACAAGAGAGAGATAGACACATTAATTGAGTTGTGTCCTAAAAATTGTGTATTTGGTTGTGTCCTAAGTTTTACTCCTCTTATAAACAGAACATTCATACATAAGCATCCAATATTTATGAGATTGATTTCTGACCAAAGACAATGGGTGGTCCAATAATAAATGGCACGGTCATTTTCTCACAATATTGTGGTTCCTACTTTCTCTGTGATTCAAATAAACGTTTCAATTCAAGCTTTGGAAAAATGTTCATCGACCAGTATTAATCAACCAATACATGTCAAGCTGCATACATGATACATCTATTGGAAAAGACTTAAAATAAGTACATTTCTTTAGATATTTTTCTTACTTGTTTATTCAGTTAAATTGGTCTACCTGTCCATGTGGCATACATGTAGACCGTTCAAATCTTATAAACATGATAAAAAAGTACTCACTCCGTCCCATTTTATGTCCCATTTCCTTTTTAAGATGTTCCAAAATTATTGTCCACTTTCCTAAATATGATCTCACTAAGGCCATGTTCGGCTGTCAAAGAGGGGACTAGATTATTAATCCATTTTAATTGAATACTCCCGGGAATAATAACACCACATCCCCAATGAGGGGGGCAATTTAGTGAAAATGGACTACTAGTCCTCCGTGTTTAAGCGCAAACAAATAACGGATTATTCAATTAAAAATGGACAACTAGTTCAGTTCCCCTCAGTCTTGCGAAACAAACGTGACCCAAGTATATTCATGCCACCATCGGTACACTTTCCTCTACCTGCACCCATTAAAAAAAATGGCCGGATACTGCAACAAAATGCAAATTTGATTAATAAATAGGAATTACAAACTAAATTTTTACATAACCTCACTAGGAACCTCACCCCTCTTGGTTAGAAACAACCCATTTCCCCGTTTCGGATTTTACAAACACTCTCTCTGCACTACTAGAGCAGTGATCCCTCAGGGAAAAAAAAAAACAAAAACAAAAAAAAAAAAGCAGCAGCAGCAGCTATGATGTACAAAACAATAAAAATTTATAAATTACAAGAAACAGTGATATACATTTGATGTCAACCCGAAAAAGTTCTCACCTCACTTCTCAATTCCCTGCTGGAGATACTGTATCAAGTCATAACCGGCAGTGGTCCACTTGTTATAGGCATCCGTGCACGTGCGAATCATAAAATTTGCTGCCTCGCGCTCGCTCATCTCCGGATGAAATCTCTTACGGAGATTTCCAATGGGGTCACCCCTGCTGAAGCAAGGTAATCCACTGTCTATCATCATCAACACTGTGTTGATAATTCCATCCATATAGCGACGGGCAGCAAGGTAACCTTTCACGCACAGGCTGTGTGAATACATGTAACAAAGAACATTCAAGATTTGACAAAGAAAAAGGTTTGCCGAGAAACCGGAAAGGAGAAAATGGTACTTTGTCCCACCTTACAAACAGGTACCAAGTGTCACTTTTCATCACCCCAGACGGGTCAAGCAATTGAGTCATCTCATGACTTAGTTTGAAATGAGCACTTTCGAAGCGCATATTTCCACCGGGAGAAGTTTCCAGAATGAAACCGAAATCAATATGTACAAGCCTTCCCACACTGCAATATAGACATCATATTAACATCGGTACCTAACAATGAACTACCTTGAATTTGCTGGAAATATACTTCCCTTCCTGAAGGTTTGAGAAATTAGATAGACCTGCCTTGTCAGAATGACAGTTCAGAGAGATCATGAAACATGCAACTATACTTTATACCTCCTAGATTAATACAGTAGTAAAACTTAGTTAAAAAAACAAACCCATAATTTCAAAGCCACCTGATAATAGATTTATCAAAGGTTCTATAGCAAGGCCACTAGACTCACCACTAACCAGAACCCATCTCTCTCTCTCTCTCTCACACACACACACACACACACACACACACACAAAAACCAAGCTCTACACCCGAACAGTCAACCATGCCCACCAAACAAAGCAACACTCCGCAATGCAACCAACCAGCCCCATTTTTCATGACGAAGGCCAATGTACTATGGCTACCTAGTCCTGTCCCATCACCACTGGCTAAGTTAAACCCATTTAGTCTCCAATACAGAATCATACACCAATATATCATCCTAGCCACCACAAGTTCGCCGCAACCCATCACTGCCACACTCATCCTCAAACTCAACGTGTCACCATTAACCTCCCAACGATTTCTGTGGGAGTAAACTGAAGTATTTAGTATAGAGATTTGCAGAAGTTTCAGAGAGGAGATTTAGGACGTTAGAGCACAGTAACTTAAGAGAGAAGTGGCAACACAGTAATCACTCTTCCTATTATTGACAGCCTAAATGTGTTGCAACTTGCAACGAGAGATGTGACATAGTTGAAACATAAATAGCTACTTGTGGATCATTTGAACCAGTGGAAAAATTTATTCGAGTAATGTCAAGCAAAATAAGAATGAAACTGGGGAATTTTAAGTTATCGGCCTGGAGTCATTGGAGTTGTTGGGGGGGTTTGTTGTACGGTTGTATGTTTTGGGGGCCATGTATATCGTATCTCTTTTGGGTGCACTTTTCCCTTCAATGAGAAATACCAAATCAAAATGAAATTTAATAGAGCATGAGAAGTATTGATGAAGATTCAATTTGCATAAGAAGGCACTGTGTGCTGGTTAGAATAATAGAGGATCTTTCAATTCATTGAATTTTTTGACGATACAAACTCTACAACGATAGAGGCTAAGAGCGAGAAAGATAAGATCAGAGGCTTCGTGTAAGTAGTTTTGAAGCTCTCAAGCACAGCTCATGTTTATGCATGCTGTGTGTTACTACTTAGAAACTCAAATAATGAAGCTTGAACCTTGTATGAGAACAAAAAAGTTCATATTAATTCCAACAAAGGGGTGGTGATATTGATACAAATGATTAGAAGAATATTAATAGTCAGTTCTTAGCAGCAGTACTTTAGATGGTGGTGACCCAACATCAATTTGGGAAGATAGAATAAAAAAATCATGGGTTTAAAAAATCAAGCGGGGGCAATTAGTAATAGTGGCTGTGGCCTTGTTGGGAGTGATGGATGATGGATGTGGGTTTAGTTGTGGTGCTATTAGTGAAGGAGATGGTTGGAGAAGGCCGTGTAAGTTGTGGTTCAGTTCAAACTATGATAGAGGTTTACTGGAGTGACGATGTTATACTGCAAAAAAGAGAAAGCCGGAGAGTTTATGTAAGGGTAACACAACATTGTGATTTCTTTATTAAGGGCATATTTGTCTATACTTTATTGGTTGACTCCACAGGGTAGACAAAGTACTCCGTGAGTAGTAGAAGAAGAGTTCAGCTCTCTGTGCATTGATGGTTAGTGAACAGGAGGACAAGTATGCAATTGATAACTGAAACAGGGGGAATGTTGATGTAATTTCTCAAACCTCAAGGAGGGAAGTGTGATTTCAACTAACCTCAGGGAAGATCAGTGTAATATAACTGTACCATAGACAATCAAGTTAAATTTGGTAGTCCCAACCATCCGACCGGAGTTAATTTTATAACCATGCAAAAAAGATGGAGCATACTTGTCAAATAAAAGATTCCCATTGTGTCTATCCTTCGGTTGAAGCAAGAGACTGGCCACTGCATATCCGGCACTGCTAATGATGAAATTCTCACGAGCAGCTTCGAATCCGGGAGAACCTACAGGCCCATAATCCTGTTGAAATATCTCATACAGGCCACCATCAGTCGTTTCACCCATCTGACTTCTGCTCCGTGTATTTGGCACAACCTGAAAAATAAAAATGTTATCCAAGGGACTGTTTGGGAAGGCAAAGAACCGGTTCTGTTGTTCATAAGTGAACCAGTTCAACAAATTCAAGTGCTTAGTGAATGTCCATTTCTTGCATATGAGTCCATGCCAAGTCTAAATATCTTTCTTGCAACTGGCTCTTTGTCAAACCAACTAACCTGGGTTCTCATAAAAAGTTTAAAACCAGATAAAAAGTGAAATTGGGGCTGAACAAGATTCGCAAACACACCCTAAGGTTCTAAGAGCATAATACAAGAATTACATATGAAATGTGCTTCCTTCAAAAGTAAGAAATGTTAATACAACAATTAGCTTGAACCTGCATCCATTCTCGTTCAGATTAATACAAGAATTACATATGAAATGTGCTTCCTTCAAAAGTTAGAAATGTTATACAACAATTAGCTTGAACCTGCATCCATTCTCGTTCAGATCGTAAAGAATTTCAAACCTTCGTTTTCAAGCGTTGGGATTTCATCCATGATTAGAAACATTAAAAAGACTTGAATCGCAGTTTGAATGCAACTGAAACGTCAAAGCCTACTCTAGCAAGTGACTTGGAGAAGGTGGCCAAAGACAAACCATATTACAGATTTACAGAGAAATTTTAAAATTCTAAGTATACAATTCAAATCATAATTCTATTAGGTGGAGAAGTAAGGTCTGCATATAGGGCTAGCAATTGGGTCAAATTCAACTACAAGGTTGGTTCTAAATACATTGTGAACTCAAACTTTGAATCAGAGACATAAGCAATACTGTCTTCAAGGTGGGCCCAAAATGTTGTTGGCTCATACCATGCCCCTCATATTCATAGCAGAAGCTGGTAAGTGAACTGGAAAATTTTACTAGCGTAACATCATGACGTTCTCAGTTGATATCGTTCGGCATAAAATGAAATAAAGTTGAACAAAATCATATTCAGATTTGGAGTCCAGTGGCCCATTCAAAACCCTACTTATTTCAACATTATGGGTAAATATATGGAGTCTCTCTTTCAAATATATATATATATATATATATAAAGCTAGAAAAACTGTCCATTCCAACAATTCGCCAATTTGCAAAACTATTGGATGAGAGAATTAAAAATACCACAAGACAATATTTTAAAAAAATTTCAAAATTCAGCAACTCACACAAGCAAACTTACACAAGGAAAAAATTATCAAGAGGGTTTTAAAATTGAAAACCATGAGACAAACTCAAAACTCTCTCTGAACCTTGTTCACTAAGATACGTATAACACCGTCATGTGAGAGCTTGTTTAAATGGGTCAACCTATCGGAAAAGCCCCGGAAACAAAGAACAAGGGATTACATGCAGAAAAAAGGGAAAAAAAAAAAAAAAAAGTGTAATCTGGAAATGCAGTAGAATTGCATAACCAGATGTATATGAGTGGAATCTGGCAGTGAGGGTAGTTATGGTATCTGGCTAACAATTGTTGTAAGTCTCCCCAAAAAAGATACAAGGAACACGCACATGTGCACACGCATGTAGGCAGAGTTCCAATTAAAGTGCTTGTGGCCAAATGGTATGACCTCCACTTCTCCTCCAGAAACCACACCCCCATGTGTAAGTATGTGTGTACAATTGCCCATAGCACCAAAAAAAAAAAAAAAGATACAGACTCACCTCAATTATTCCCCTCCCAGGACCAGTTGGAAGAACACCATAAGGAAACAAATAGAGATTAATTCCAACTGCTTCAAATATGTCCTTAAGAAGTGAAATCACTTGTAAAGCAAGAAGATCTTGTCTGCAATCATCTCCGACCTAGATTAGAAAGAAAAAAAAAACTCAGATAAGCATGTGACAATATCACAACAATACTCCCTCAGTCCCAATTTAAGAGTCCTCTTTGAAAGAGTCAATATACTTCAAATAGACACTTTCCAAGTTTACCCTTTATTATACAGAACTCTCTAAATTTTCATGTAATTTGACATTGGAATTTGGGACAATTAGTGAAAAGGACATTATAATACGATTTTTTTAAAGTTAAGGACAATTAAGATTCTTGATTAGGGAAAGGTCCTCCATACAAAAATATTAAATGAAATTTCACTTGGCATACATGAACATTAAGTGAAATTTCACTAAACCCGTACATGAATATTAAGTGAAATTTCACTTAACTCGACCTTTGAGGGACTTTTTAACAAATTAAGAATCAAATTGGACTTTAAACTCTTGATAGTTACTTCTAGGGACTTTCGCCAAAATTTCGAAACTTAAAAGAAGAGCAATAATGGAAAGTTGAATAATTTTACACTAATAAAAAAAGCATGCCAAGGCTCAGTTGCATCTCACAATTTAAGATACAGACTCAGCACCACAAAAAGGATATAATACGGAATGATATGTGGACAACTCTACCTTGAAAATGCAAGCTTGGGGTTTTATATCGTTCTGATCCCCATCCCGATCAACCACATTAAATGTGATCATAATGGGAACCTTAGCTGCCGACTGTAAGGGAATTCCACTATCAACCTGAATGCCCCTTACAAGTTTATTAGTAGCAGTAGGAAGATAAAGGTCTTCTCCTTCCAATTCAATTTTTTCCAACTCCCTGTTTCAACAAGCATAAGAGTCCATTATATAAGAGTTGTATCTGTGTGCCAGTATGAAACAGACTTAAGTTTATGCAGTCACAAGATTGAATATTACCTTCGGATGCCAGCTCTCCTTTCCTCTTTTGGAAGTGGAAAGAGCACACCAGATATAGATGTGACTTTGTCAAAGAAATCAAATTCTCGTTGAAATATGTCAAGGGCCTTGGGAGTGAAGCCATCAATAATTCGTTGCCGAACAACAGGCAGTAGATCTTGAAACATATTATTCTGAAAATAACAAGAAAGAGTTTATGTAACTGAAAATAGAGTTATATACTTCTGGGTGGGTGGGTGTGTGGGTGCGCTGAGGGAATAAGGACATCAAAAATGTTTCTAATGCTTAAGATATAAAATCATGTAATTTTTGTGGAGTAAAAAGTTGAAAAGGAAAAAAACTTTTTCTAGGGTGGGTACTAGTTTGTTGTCTGGAAAAATATGCCATGATAAGTATGGCTCAATGGCAATATTAGTAGTGATAATCAATCAATAATTCTATACTTCCATTGCAGAGCTTCTTTTAGGCTGGCTTACTACGAAAAGCATGAAAAAAAAATACATTCATCATACTATCCAAAATGGTACACTACAAGTCTCTACCAAACCATGGCCAAATTAAAAACTCCTAACATAGTCATAAAATTTTAACCCCACACACCGAGCAGACACGGAATTCCAGTGCAAATTTCAAATAGCATAGAGAGAAAAACAGAAGTAATGACTTTAACCCGTCTTTCAGCTTGAAATACTTCAAACTAGCAGTCATTTAGAATATTTTCCTGCAAAATAAGCCAATTAAGCATGCATTTTTCTTAGTTTCAATTACCTATACCAACGCAAAGCTTTTAGCTCTGAAATAAATTTAATCTTGGCATTATTGCAGGAGATTCATGAAAGTTTCCAAGACTCTTAGACTTGACTCATTTCCATATTCTTTCCTTGGGCTTACAATGAAGCGGCACTCTAGTTCACATCTCATAAGTTCCAAATAGGAGATATATCTAATTCCCAGATTGTTGAATAAAATATGAAGAGTTTCTGGATGGATATACCTTCCCAGAGACTGCATCTTTTGATTCTTTTCCAGATTCTGGTACACACGTCTCACCCTGCAATCCTTAAACAATATAGTCAGTATGGGCAAGCTGAAGAATGATCCATACTATAAGCACGTGGAACCTTAGATATTATAATTTCAGTGATATAAGAATATACATTATTTACATGAATAAAATTAACTTTTCCCACCTGTAAATGCCATATCAGAATGTGGGCAAATATGTCACTTCTGTTAGCAGCTCTTAGCAAATACCCTTCTACTAACCGCTGCAAGTTAAAAATCACTCATCAGGCAAACAGAATTATTTACAAGAGGTGCCATGCAGCGTGCATAATGTTAGTTCAAATGGATTCAGTTCATGTGGTGTCTGGCTGGGTTGCTGAGCTCTCAGATTGGCTGGAAAATATAACACATGAAGAACGTTTAAAAGGTTATTGCTTTTCACTAATGTTTTCTTCACATCCACAAGTTCTTTTGTATATGCATAAAACATCAAAATGTGTCAAAAACTAATTTGGAAAAGAAAATTTATGGCAAAAATTTTTGGTTCAAGTAGGATCCTGTTTCCTGAAGGCCCATTTACGAATCAAACAAATTTTAGATCATGCCAGAATATCTCAGGCTGAAAGTGAAACCTAAGTGCCAATCCCTCGTCCACGCCCACTTGATATCCAAATTCAACACCGTATATCAAGTTCAACTTGTTCAAGTTCGTAGTTTATATGCACATGAGACATAGGATGTTATAGGCATAATGTGTCTACAAGGAAATTTACCCCTTCATCATATCGTAGAGCTTGCACTAGCTGTGGCATGAAGAAGGTTACACGTTCAGGAGGATAAGACTCCAAAACCCTAAGGACATAAGCCATAACACGTGGATGACCCTTATATGCAGGGGTAAGAAATTCGAGGGCCTGAGTGATTGAACAAGCAGCCCAGTGTGGCAATTGTTGCAAAAGCGTTGAATTTTCATCCACGGCCTTTGGTGTAACAAAATATGCCAGTGCCTCGGGTATGCTCCGGATCTCCAATATATGCGACTGCAATAGAGAAGACTAGCATAAATAAAGAGTTCAAAGAAAATAGAAGTCTTGTAAATATAAGGAAGAGGGAGATTGCACACTACAGAGGAAATTATGACGGGACTGTCCTATAAAAGAAGCCCAAGAATACCAGTGGAGTTACTTTAATTTTGTAAGATGCAATTCAGAACAAGACTAGAAAAAATCCAAGCCCACTGAATGTGCATCGACTGATTGACAGACCATTGAAACATCAAACACCTCAATCAATCTTTTTCAATTTTGAGTGCAACGGTCAAAATTGAGAAAGTAGGCTAGCGGTGGTCTTTCTCACTTGATAACATCCTGATCTGAGATAATCATTGAAAGCACTTCTAATGGCAAAAGGATCATCAGACTTAACATAAAGTAGCACAGATCTTTAACTAATACCCTGACCATTACACATGTTGTATCCATTCTAAACATAGTCTTATAGATGTAATTGTGCTCAATTGATGGCAATTCTTTCTTACTCCTTTTTTATAATAATCTATAATCACCAAAAAGTATTTCCAAGTTGCTATTGTTTAATCAAATGCTTTACTCTTAGGCTCCGTTTGATAAAACTGAAAATTAAGTGCTGAATTTTAAGTAAAGAAAATTTTAAGTGATTGAATTTGTAATACTAAAATAGTGATTGAATTTGTAATACTAAAAACAGCGTTTCAAGTACTCTAATAGACTGCATTCAGTGATAATTTTCAGTAGAATTTTTTCACTTAAAGTTTTCATTGGGTTTTTGGCTACTTTTTCAATTAAGTGATACATTATCAAACGCACTAAAAAAAAAAATCAGTGCTGAATTTTTTTTATTTTCAGCATTTAATTGGGTTATCAAACTCGCCCTTGTCCAATAGTTTTAATTGCAAATTTATCCGTCCAACTCTGCCTAATTAATAGGAGAACATACCTGAACCAGTTGAGTTACTTCCGCCTTTAAAGAAGGATTTGTGGAGAATCTGGAAGCCAAGGATAAAGCAATCCGAGGATCAACAGAAAAGGCAGTCCTAGCATATTCAATCCATTTCTCTGCACTAATTTTAGGCCGAGAAGACATGCTTTCCCTAAAATATGTGAATGCAGTAGTAAATAACGAATACCCCAATGATGTAACTGACATTTACCAAAGACTGAAAA
This sequence comes from Hydrangea macrophylla, assembly GCA_033977485.1. Taxonomy (NCBI): domain Eukaryota; kingdom Viridiplantae; phylum Streptophyta; class Magnoliopsida; order Cornales; family Hydrangeaceae; genus Hydrangea; species Hydrangea macrophylla. The sequence goes on from CM066992.1 coordinate 98,298,540, forward strand.
TATTGACTAATATTAAAACTGAATTCGTAAGTTTCACAAAAATTACTTTGAGATAATAGGTTGGGCCCAAATTTCAAGCCTATCAGCCTCGTGCTGGCATAGCATCAAAAGCAATTGCTTCCGCTTTTCCTTTGCGACGGCATAATTCTCTATCTGTCCCCAAACAGGGTGATATTGATCCTTCTGCAGATAATCATAGAATTACATGGATAAACTGTAGAAAGAGCACGTTGAAATCCTACTGAACAGAGAATAGATAAAGAAAAATGTTTGATGATTGAAGAAGCATGACGATAAATTGACGTAGAAGAACCACATCTCAAAAACTTTTATGGTTACTATATAACGTGCTACAAGTATGACCGTCTTACCACATCACTCAATGAGCTCCCATTTTCACGTCCCCTTCCTTTTGAATCAACTTGAGAAGCATCTACTCGGTCATTTAAAAGATGATGAACAAAAACAGAAACAGATTGAGCCTCGCACTGACCAAAATTTGCATTATATATGTCATACCATCCAGGCTCGTGAGCAAACCAGCCCAAAGATGCCCTGAAGTGTGCAAAAATTATATCTTTAAGTCGCCAAATGCAACACAATTCAATTCAGAAATAAAAGCAATTGCAAGCATTTAACTCTTACGCACACAAATAGGAAAGAATGGTCAAACTCAGCTCAAATGGCATATATGAACTTTGTCCTGAAACTCGGAAGTTTGGCATAGTAGTTGACACAGTTATGGCCAACTATATGACTCAGGACTATCATCAACATATATTTTGCCACAGATTTCAAAAATTCACGCTATACTTTGAAGGAGAATGTGGTAAGATTGTTTATTAGAATCTGGTAGTGTAATTGCCTGAATGTGGTAAGAGTGGCCGATACATTAATTGGATGACTGTCAAAATCCAATACTTATGATAAACAAGGGATCAACTTCAGTTTTAGGGGAATACGGTCCAATCACAAATTGATACGATACGATTGTGAAGTAATATTATTATATGCCGAACTAAATTTTAACATATTCAGTGTGGTTAAAAATCAATAGCAAGCACACAATTTGCAATGAAACGTGTGACAGTTGGCCAGGCTGGGTTGGTTTCAGTCAGGCCATTACTAAATACCACACGGTGGTGGACCCCGACCCGACCCGACCCGACCCGACCCGATACGACAACGGACCAAAAGTATTTAGCCTAGGCCTGAGTACTACAAGCACATTTGGCAGTTAATTATGCTTTGAGATATAAAATACTTAACCATGCTTTTGATATAAAATCCTATAAAACTTAATTAAAAACAGACATAATCCATAACAGAACGAGTGGTATTTTGGACATCGACGTAATGATTTGTCTTGCACGTTATGATGAATGGCAATCCCAGTGCACAAGGCTCCATCTAATGCAGTGTTCGGGGAGTAATAGATATACGCAGCTTTGCATCCACATGCGGAGAGGTTGTTTCCAAGTTTCGAAGCCGTGAACTCCATGTCACAATGGAGCAACCTTGCTATTGTGCCAAGGCTCGCCCTCATTTCATGTTTCTGATGAAAATACTACTATAAAAGTATTTGATATATAAATACATAAAACAGTTAGGCTGGTGGGTCCAACAGGGCCTCATTTTGAGCCTTAGCTCGGCAAGCTCGGCCCTAAAATTTGACTGGGCCTTACAACAAACCCATCCAGGTGCATACACATATACCCTTAGCCCAAGCCCTATGTTGATTTGGGCTTGATCCGAGCGGGCCAGTTTCCACCCTTGGATGAAAATGATTTCATTCCCTTTTTCTGAAAAACTATCATATTATTCCAACAGAGTAATAGTTTCTAATAAAGAGTCCAAGCTCGGCCCTAAAATTTGATCGGTCCCCTTAAAACATAGCCCATCCAGGTGCATACACAAACACTCTTAGCCCAAGCCCTATGTTTGTTCGGGCTGGTCCAAACGGGCCAATTTCCACCCTTGGCTGAAAATGATTTCATTCTCTTCTTCTGAAAAGCTATCATATCATTCCAGCTAAGTTATAGTTTCTAATAAAGACAATGTAGTCGTAGAATTCTTGCCACCTTTTTTTCACGTCATGAACATCTATGCATTTTCTAAGATTTTATTTCTTTAAGCCATTTGGAATGGATCCTCTGACCAGAGATCCAATTTGTAATGGAATCAGATACCAATTGGCCTTGTATCAGACTATCTAATAGGGAATTTCTCCTTACTGGAGTGGATTTGTGTCAACTCTGGGGACGACTAAATCCATTCACCAGCCACAATTCAGTGACAGGCACAACTTCTCAATGAACATATAAGTTGACGTAATTAACACAAGTCATTCAATCATTGCAGAAGTACATGACTGGTGGAAATAGCGCCAGGGCACATGCTGCTAGTTGACACCATACAAAATTGGAACGTACAATCAAAGCTTTCAGTGTTCAAACATCCCACTGAACTAATACTAAAACCTTCAGAAATATGCTTTTGGGTTGCCTCAATAACTGGGGCAGGTCAATTAGCAGTTCCATGAGATTTAGTTTATATAAAGTCAACAATCCATCAGGCAAGAATTTCAGTTTACACAGATATGCTTTTTATCTTCTTTTCTATTTTCAATATTTCTTCTTTGTTTTTTCGAAGGGAAGAAGCTAAAGGGTGTGAAAAACAATATACATGTATGCATGCAAAGTTACTTAGCAAGATGTAAAACGTGTTTACACAAGAAAGCTTGTATACATGATGAAGGCAAATATGATGATGAAAAGTAGGCAATAAAGAAACATGAAGTGATAAGAAGTAAAGAGTGAGCAATAATCACCGATAAATCCGGTCTTCCAGCAGCTGAAGTCCAGTTCTGAAATTTAGCAGATTCCCCTGAGTCTGGCATGAGCAGAACTTGAGTCCAAGAAGCATGACAGTGAAAAAAGTCCCAGAGGCAGCCGGATGTTGTGAGAAGTTCCAGGGAAGTTTTGTGGTGCCTTGCAGCATCCGACCAATTAGCAACAGTTGCTCCACACTATCATGTCGAACTACCTACAAAGAAAGGGTATAATTTAGAAAAGAAAGGACCGTTGAAAGACATTATGTTAGCAAATTGGATACTCTTGGGAATTGGATAAATCTTAGCTTCACTGATATAGATATTGAAGAGCACTACAGCCAAGTTGAGAACATTTCGAGCGGCTACGTCAAAAGTTTCAAGCGACTGGATTTAAGCAACAGCCTTTCCACCATTTAACATATTAATAGCAAGCCTATCAGTGAGTTCGTCATTTATCTTCCACATGATCAAATAACCAAATCAATTTGGCAATCAGTCACACTCTATTAGTGCTAACGTCATAACAAGGCCAAACAACTCCGTATGCTAACTTCATACAAACTAATTGACGCAATTCTTGACGGATCCAAAGTCCAAATCCATGCTGAAAAAGTGCTAGAAACTGACACTTGTCAGACAATCCAAGAAACAAATAAAAAGTACATGAGATAATCAGGAGCAACGTTTTTTAGTTTCAAAAGGATTTGTTTGTAAGGAATAAGCATCAAAAGCAATTAACTAGAAACTGTTTAAAATTTTAACCACGTAATTTTTCAAGTTCAGTTGCTATATGTGTGAATATTACTACAATATCTCCATGTCCATGCCCAAAATCCCATACAAGCTGGCATCAGAGAATTTTATTTATTTCAGTCATAAATCTGTTCACCTTCACACTATGATGGCCAGAGACTATTCAGACAAGCTCAGCAAGTTCCATGAATTTTAATACCAAATGGAACTTACATAAAGTGGATGATATACAAAACTAACCACTGAAGTCAACATTCCTCCTTCCATTGACTGTCTCTCGGGGTATCATTGGGCAGAATACATTACCATAACACTAATTGTTGTTGGGGAATGGGTGCACAAAACATGCAGAGTTCCAAAAATATAAGATCACAATAAAAGGCCCAGACTCCGAAAGTGCAAAATTATCCCAACTTTAAGTCTCTGAGCAATATTTAGCAACTTAAGTGCGGTGTTGACAGGTGTAGCCCAACTTAAGTACTGCCCGAACTTAAGTGGGGTGCTGAAAGATTTAGCAATTCCTCACCTCAAAACGATCAATAAAAAATCCAAGCCACAGTCTATGAGCAATTATTTGTTCAACGGGATCTTTTTCAGGCGACAGTTCAGGCTCCCCAGCTACAAGGTGAGGACTTAACTTTGCGGAAGGTCCAGAATACCTCACTTCAGATGCAAAGAGTCCTCGTTTGGTATCAATTGTCCACAACCATGCATCAACAAGCTCAGCAAGAACAAGTGACCCCAATTCAGGAGCAGCAGAAACTAACCATGTCCAAATGAATACACCAGTCTCCATTGCATCAGGTGTGGAAATGTAAGCCGGACACCAGCAAAGAAGACGTAAAAGTTGTGAGAAGCACTCTACATTGGATTTTGTAGATGAACCCTGGAAAAATTAACCCACAATGCTCAATATTGCAAAATATGGGTAAAATAATCTACTAGCACTAAGAAAATCTAGATATGATAGATGAATGATTACCAGATTTGAAAGAAGCAATGCAGTGGCCTGGGAACAAGTTTCCCTAAATGATGACTTGTCCACTTCCCCACCTTTCTCTGCTATGTTGACAAATTGTTGAAGTAGGCGCACAAACTTGGTAAGCAAAATCTCATTAAATGAATCATTTTCTGCCGGTGGTTGCTGAGGAAACACTCCAGATTTCAACTTCTGGAGGCTGAGACCAATCCCAAAGCCTGTCGGTGGAGTGCCAGATTCAAGTCCACCGAGGCTGTTATATAACCTTCTCATGCCAGCAATTTCTCCAGCATGGTTGCACTTAACTGTCGCACTAACTATGCCCGTACTGAGCACCTCCAAGTTGAATGCCTCTGTTAATTTTAAGTTTGCTCCTGATGCTGCAGCAGCAGCAGCAGTTACTGCAGGAATATTTGCAGTTCGCATGCCAGCCCAATTATCATTTTTACCCATCCCAATTTTTATCTCAGACAAAAGAGAAACCACATCAGTCGTAGGCTGTGCTCTTTGCCATGTGTTTGCTTTACAAAGCTTTTCCTGAAGTACAGAATATGGAACATGGATACAGCAATTAAAGTCTAAAAGCACATGTTAAGGAAATAAAAATAAACATAGATAGACAAGACCAGGAACTAGATGGGTCAAAATACTTAGTGTCAACTAGCACAATGGTGGCAAAAGTTTAACATCCATCAAAGACAAGTATTTTGGAGAAAAAAGAAAAAAGGAGGCAACAGCTAAATAAAAATACGATGATGAATCTTTTTCCTTTTTCCTCTTTCAAAATAACTTGGTGTCTGTTAGAACATTGGAAGCAAAATTTTTACATGGGCAACGAAAAAAGGAAAAAAAAAATAGCATTAGAAGAAGAAAGAGACAAGAAGCACGAGTCCTGAGGACCATTTGGCCTCTTTGAGCATCAAGAAGGACGATACAACATAACAACAGATATTATGCACACATTATACCAACACAAACTGATCAGGAGAGAAGGGCAAATGAAATTTAAATCTATACCATTGAATAGAATAAATACCCCAGAGAAAACAGAACATATTCTTTTGTATAAATTCTAAGATAGCCATCCATTTATTAGCCCAAAAAAGTAGGAAATTCGAAGAAACCTAATACAAATAAACACACCCACCAATTCGGTCACTGTGGGAACAAACACAAGTATCATTTTTTTTCAAGTCAAACGGTGTAGTACAGCAGTACCCCTTAAAGACAAGAAACTAAAACAAACTACCCAACAATGACGAGAATTCAATAGATTTCACAGGAATGAGAAAGGAGAGCAGAGTAACCGAAAGACTGCATGAGAGTTCGCAGGGGAGGATCATCTGCAACAAATATGGAAGTGGAGAAGGAACTGGTATTCGAAAGAATTGTATGGAGTGAGAGTATTGAGGAATGAACACATCACTAAAAGAATGGAATTATTATTATTTTTTTTAGAATTACATTCACTTCAAAGCAGGAACAGGAAGATGCATCACGTTCTGATTGAATAGATGGTGTGGTGAAGCTACATTGGCTACCTCATTCCCGGGAATGCTTGTGTCAGACAATCTCATACATGGTACTAACGGTTTTGGGTGGGATATTCACCTTACAAGCCCAACTCGTGACTGGGAGATAGAAGCATAATCTCCTTCTTTAGTTGATTATGTTAAAACAAAAGAATGGGTAAAGCCAAAGTCAAAATGAGAAGGCTTTGACCAAAAACGGATTCTTTTATGCGAAATTTTACTTAGAGCTCTTACATGTCAGACCAACAGAGGATTTCCACGAAAGTCTATTTGGAAGACCAACTCTAAATTTTTTGGATGTATAGTAGCTTTAGACAAAATACCAATCATCCAAACCTCAAAAAGAAAAAGACAAATTATGGTTTGATGTTGCATGTCCAAAAGGGAGGAGAATCTACCACTAATTTTTATTGCATTGCTCAAAGGCGAGAGATTTTTTTATCACATTGATGTCCTTGTTTTGGTATCCAATGAGTGATGGCCGGAAATGTACTAGATAACCTAGTGCCGTTAGTGGCATGGAGACAGGTTAAGGTAAGGAAGAAAGAAGGAGATTTGGCAAGTGGCTCCTCTTTGTTTGTTGTGCATTTGGAAACGGAGAAATGGCCAAGCTTTTAACAGAGTGGAATATTGTAATTATTTCTTTGAAATACATATTTTCGATCTCCCTACTTTGTTGGTCCAAAGGGAGTACGTAAATCCCTTCATTCTTTTTAGAGTTTTCAAATGAATTAAGAGAAGAGCTTTTGTACCTTTTGTATACTCCGTGTGTACATAGACACCCCGTTTTGGTGCTTTTTAATGATACATCTACTTCTACCAACAAAAAAAAACAACACAAAAAAAAACAAAACAAAAGGAAGACCACATGACAACTTCCACGAATGAGACTGAACAAACCTGAAGAAGACCCTGACTAGTGCATGGAGCATGTGAAAGTGAAATAACAACCCATTCACGAACGATCCTTTGATACAAAGAACGAACAGTAGCAACCCAAGCAGGGTCATTCACAAGGCCTGAAGACGGGTCACTATGCACTGAAAACAGCAGAGAATCCAAACAAGAAGAATTCCACAAGATCTGCAAATATGTAATATGTTCAGGAAAAGAGGAGAAAGATAACTGTGAAAGATTTCAAAATAAGAAAAAATTAAGATGGAACTAAAAGAAGAATGTGATAGGCCAATGACCTCTTACCTGTGGGAACCTATCCCTAAGTTGAGTCAACAAGTTAACAGATATATCTCTTACATGCTCTTCCCGCTGTGACATACTTTTTATGAGAAAACAGGCATGGGCAGAAAGAGTAGACTCCCTATTTTCAGCTTCATTTCCAGTCTCAGATGTCCGATCCTCCTGAACCCAATTATAAGGATCAGTAATGTTCACTCAGCATAGAAAATCAGTAGGTTAACTCAGAATATAAATGCTACTTGCAAACAAACATAGTACATGAGGAAAAATACAATCATCTTCTTAGTATTCAAACTTTGGTGGAAAATGGCATAAGTTCAACGAAAAAAGAAATTTTAAATTTGCCGCGTGCAACCCTTTTTATTTTTCCAATAGCCACCAGCTACAATATAATATCTCTAATTTAAAATAAAATAAATGAAATGTGGCAGAGATGCTATGCTTAAAAAAAATAACGGAAAACACGACATTCTGTCCCGTATATGAGGAAAGAGGTCCATGTTCTATGAAGATGCAAGAACCAGACCCATAAAGAAATTTTAAACTCTAAAACCCAAAATGGCTCGCCATATGCCTATGCTTTACCTCTTAAGGATGCCTTGACACTTCAATAGGCTTCATTTTTAGCTCTGATCCAGCCATATTGATTTTCTGGCTTTTTATGGGCTCGAATTGAGTCATAATCTATGTTTTTCTAGGTTTAGGAGTTGTGATTCCTAATTCTTCTGCAAGCTCTATTATTGTTATAGCTTTTCTAAGTCTTTGTAATGGGTCTCTCTTAATCATGTGATATCTAGTATTAAAATTTCTTCTGGCCAGATAATTATGTATATATAAGCTAATTCAGCCTGTATGTAAATTATCTGGCCATAATCTGGAATGATTTTTTCTTTTTGGAAATTATGTTCTCCTCCTTCTCAATCAGATCAACATATTTCCCGAAATAAACCCTCTCTGTTTTAATTGATCATTAGCTAAACAATAATGTTCAACAAGACTGGAGATCAATTGCAGCCTGAATACCCAACCAAACTTCAAAGGACAATAATACGAGCAAACGGGAAAAATTACAATGGATCACTAACTCTTCCCAGGCTTCAGCTCTCTTTCACTTCTGGCATCTACGAGGATCACCCAGTTTCTAGAGATTGGAAGACATGATGAAACAAATTCGAAGACAGCGAACCAATGGAAACACAAGCACCGAATAATATGATCCTTCCAGATAAATATTGTTTGCAATAGCAGGCAAACCCAAATAAGACCAAAAAATGATATGAGAAAGTTTCTATTTTCACATATTCTCTATCACGTTCAATGTTACCTAGCAACCAGTGGTCATCGAGGTTCAAACTAGCAAATTAACATTCCAAATATAAAGTTACCACAAATATTAATGAGCAGAAGCACGCGTGAGTACATACAAAATGTACTCCAATTAGTAAGATACTTGATGAGTTAAACAAATAAGGTTTTATAATTTATATGGTGATGGAGAGAGAGAGAGAGAAGAAGAGGAATATGATTGTACCCATTACAAACTTCTATTATTTGGTAACCAGTGAGAATGAAAAAGTCTGTAGCACCTAAGTAAGGCCATCAATTTATAATAGAAAACTGAATAATAAGCATCAAGATTCCAGACCCATCATCCCAATTCATAAGTACAGAACAGAATCTGACAAGCCCATCGAACCATCTATCAAATCCCATCATCTCATTACTCCAGATATTCAATGGAAGTTTCAACTTCCATGTTGGCTCATGGTTGGCTTGGGTTGAAGTGCAACTTAGATATCTTCATGGTTCCTAAGGAAGTAGCTGAGCAAATGAACTTGACTAATCAATGCCACGCGCAGTTCCTTCAAGTGCTTCTTTGTCAAATAAAATTAGCCAGACAGAACCGTAACATCACATTTCATATCAAATAATGTTAGTTAGTGAGTAAATCCTCCACAATAGGACTGAGTCAATTCCTTCAGGCTGTTTGGTAACTCCAGCCATCTGTAACTTGCCAAGTTGAAAAGCAGTATGTTTCGCGTTGGATTGCCCCTTGATATAGCTTTACTCTAGTTTTGTAATTTCAGTGCTTTGCAGAAGACTTCACAGTTAAAAGAACATGTCATGCAATTAACGGAAAGATTTTTCCCACCTCCTCTTTACATTAGAAGAACAATGAGTGCCCCCCTCCCTCTCTCTTCTTCCCGAAGCGAGGGAGGAAAAAAAAAAACAGAAGTTTTCCTGGTATCCAGTATTATAATTCAAAAACATCTCATATAAGTGGCAAAGAATTCGAATGCAAAGACAATAATATTTGTCCATCTCAATACATAATATACCATAACCCTATCTTAGTCTACTTCATTATATGTAGATCACCCTCAGGCAAGCCCAGTGACTTTCCACATCAAAGGAGATAAATTTTATTTTAACCGAGAACGTGAATGAAAAATGAAAATCATTGCCCATTTATGCCCTAATTGAAAGGTGTATTACCAGCCACAGGACAGCTGTTTCGAAGGCCCGATGGACAATTGCTGTCAAACACTGGATCACAGCCGGAGCAAGGTTTGGAGTTTTCAGGTACTCAAAGACACAGCAGAAGGCACTTCTAGAAGCAGTCAAACCAGGGCCACCATTAAGAATACCGCCATTGCTGCTAAATCGTATGATCTCCAAAAATGCTACCGCAAGGAGATAAGTTGCCTTAACACCTGCACAAGTCATTATAGTTTTTTCCTATTTCCAGTAAGTACCGGTAATAGTCATAGTGAGCAGAAGGCAGTATTTGATAAACCAAATGCATACACATTTAGCAGACTATGAGATAGTCTGTTCAACATCTTTAGCCAACCACAGTTGGCTAGTAAAGCGTAACAGAAACATAGAGAATTCACATAGAATTGCTAACGAATTTGTGCACCTGAAATTGTGCTCATCGCTGCAACCTCAACTCGCCCTCCTAAAGCAGCAGAAAGAGCAGTTTTTTGGGTAACAGCAGCTTTCTCATTGCCAGTCCCTCGACGACTACCAGGGTTATGGAGAGCATTAAGTTCCAACTCATCTTCCAGCCATTTAACAGAGCTAACAACCTGGAGAGAAACATATCGTCGCTTGAAAATTTTAAAAGCACATTTACTGACTAAGATAAGACAATAAAAGTTAATGTACCATAGTAATAATAACAAAATAATTAGAAAAGATTCAAAAGTGTATATCAAACACAAATTCACATCAAAAAATACTTTATTTTGAGCCCAATTTGCCACAAAAGTGTAGCACGGAGACTAATTAAGGAGAATTGTAGCCTTGTCGGGCTAGATTCCCAAGCTTAAGACTCCTCCAAGTCGTAATAGACATGCCCAATAAAAAAGAATAAAAAAATTATATCATGCATGTGCACATCAAAACCAAGCATGCGGAAAACAATTTCAAAATGCGGAAGAAATATGTACGTGTGATTAGCAAAATATAATAAGAGAGTAGCAGCAACAGTACTAGTAGTAAAATGAATAATGTCGAGTATGATACTTGAGATTCAGCAATCAAATCTTTAAAATGTTCCTTCATTCACTCATTGAAGACTTCAGTATTTGAAAAGTATGAAATACATAAAGCGAAAATATAACTAGCATCTAGACTAAGTAAGATTTGTGACTGCCAATCTAGGAAGCACGGACACTTCTAAGAAGGTAACATGTCACGTGTCGTATGGTGTACGACACAGGAACATGACATTTCGCAGACACTTTCTTGAGGTGTCAACGTGCAATTTTTTTTAAGATTTATCATGTCAAAGTGTTTGTGTCGTGTCGTATCCGTGTCGGCGCTCCCGCGTCCGTGCTTCATAGCTGCCACCAATACACGTCCAAAGCTCAAGTCTGGTGCTGCAAATCTTTATTATGAACAACACACTCGTGAACAATAAAAGCAGCTTTTCAATCAACCAAAGCGTAAACCACAAAAATATCAACTTACAAGGGGTGGGGTCCCTTGAGATATGTGCTGAACAGCAGATTGCCACTGAGCATTCCACATATATGGTCCACCAACAGCTTGAAGGGGAATTGCACCCATGCTTCCCACACTATTAAGCGTAGTGGAAACTGACTTTGTTGGAACCTGACCACTCTGAATAGGAGGTGCTAACCCGAAAAGAGCAATATAGAACCACAAGTTACGAAATAACTTTAGAAGCGAAGGTTCCACATCTGTAGAGGGGTCAAAATCTGAACAAATTTCAGCAACAGCTGGAAGTAGAGGCCCCAGAAAATCCGCTCCACTCCTGCGAATGTTGGGTTTAAGTTATTAAATCTATGAGCATTTAAGAGTGAATAGAGAAACAAAACAGTTATATACATAAATGATAAAGCAACAGTAAATCATATATACGAGCCAAAAATTTTAGGAGCCGAGTCCTACCTTCCACTTTTAGACTCTGCAGCCAAACCTACATCTGAACACAAAGATAGTAAGCGGTGACGATAATCTGACCGCAATTTTGTACTGGGAAGACCTCTAGCAATCAGAAGAAATCCTGCAGGAAGAGTCTAGAATGTGATTGAACCAGTGAGATCCTTTTAATAGATGAGTTATTAACAAAAGTGAAAATATCTTTTAAAAAAAATCATGTGTTAATGGCTAGAAGATACCTCAACACGTTCTGTAGTGGCTTCGGATGCTAGGGTTTTACTTTCAGCAGATCCGATACTGGACAGTTTACTCAAGTAACTTCTTGTCATCAAAACAACAGTTTCCCGATATGACTTTTCAAAACCTAAACCCGCCATGCGAGAAACAGCATCAAGAAGCTGCAGTAGCTCAACAAAGACAGGTTAAAAAAAACCACACTGCAGAATCAATATGAGCAACAGCCAGCTGTATATTTACTCAAGTCGCAAATGGACGTGTAAAATGAGAGGATGGAGAACATGTTTATATACGTAAACAAGCTCCAAAGAGAAAATGTTCATACTTGGAGTCGCATTAAGCCAGGAGTCGAAGCATCACCCTCTTCTAAACTTTCTATAAATAGTGGCAAAATCATGTCTACAACTTCAGGCTTGTTAACAGAAACATTCAGCTGAGCTAGCAATCGTACAACATTAAGCTGTACAACAGGAACTTCTTGCTTCTCTTTTCTATCCTGAAATATAAGGTGATACAAGCATAGAAAATGCAAGAGAAATAAGAAGACAATAACTACAAATGAGAAGAGGCAGCTATTCAACACTTAATAATCATTGACAACTTATTTGAAAGAAAACAAGAAAGTAGGTACCATTGTACCAAAAGAGTAGAATGAAAGGGAACATATACCATTTTCCCCCCATAAAATCAAGACAAGATAATACTACGTATTTCTTTGTTCCTTAGAGGTAAGTCATTAAAAAAAATATTCAAAATATCCAAACCAGATACTATTAAACAAGAATACATAAATACCATGCGGGTAACGATTGTTCACAAAACTTCTATCAATCCAGATTATTTAACGGTCACCTTTTATTATTAAAATTAATAGTTGATGCACCTAATTATAACTTCTTCTGTCAAATTTAAGTTTGAGTTAATGCTACATATATATTTACAAACTTCAAAATTTACACCAAACAAGTGAAGAAATCGACGATTTGCACATCTCAACTTCAAAAGTACCGCTGAGCTGTGTATACCTCGTGAGCTCATGGATGCTTCCCTTTTAAAAACCTAATAATCATAGTTCAACTTTGACCTTCCACAGACATTTATGACAGTTTAATTTCAAAGACTATAGGAACTAAAAACACTAGATATCTATGGTAATCAAATATCACCAACTTTGGAAGCGTAGAACTGTACATTAAAACAAAATAAAAATAAAATAAAACGTACAGAAAATTAAGCAAAGCAAAGAAAGGGAAGAAAGAAGGTTTAAAATGACCATGCTTAGTTCAACGACCAACTAAGGAAAACATAGATAAAAGTAAAAACACAAACAAGTTGATATGAAGGGCGGGCACCGGAACAAGGATGAAGCTGAGACTCAAATAGAAACTATCAAATCCGAATCTTTTGACCATGATGGTGAATAGAGTCTCTATTTCAAAAAGAGGCCAGGATTCAAAGTTCATTGAATAGAATTTCCAGGATACCTCATTCTCAAATACTCATAAATGTGAAGCTACTTGGTCTCCACAATACTTAAACATGTTATAAGGTAGAGAGTAAAAAAGAGTACCATGAGGTAAGATACACAACTCCAATCACCTCAACACCTTAACAAGACAAGCCATCTTTCATTCTGTACAATCAAGGACAAAACTACAGCATGTGGACATTGATTAGGGGAAGTTAGTTGCAGGTAGTTAGGAGTGATTATCCACGTCGACCAACAGAGGAAAGGGAATGTCCCAGGTCAAAGTCGAGACAACCTAAATAATGAGAGAAGTTGGCAAGAGTGCAGTACTCACACGCACTGACAAATCCCTACAGAAAGCTAGATAGAAACTTAGGAAGTACCTTAGCTCATGCACAGAATGTCGAGAACGTTCCAGACAGATGATTGACAAAGGAACGACAATCAAGGCAATGACTCCGCGTGTCTTAGAAGACAATACAGGAATCTCTCTTTCATGACTAATTACCATGACTAAATAATGAGAGAAGTTGGCAAGAGTAGTACTCACACGCACTGACAAATCCCTACAGAAATCTAGATAGAAACTTAGGAAGTACCTTAGCTCATGCACAGAATGTCGAGAACGTTCCAGCAGATGATTGACAAAGGAACGACAATCAAGGCAATGACTCCGCGTGTATTAGAAAACAATACAGGAATCTCTCTTTCATGACTAATTACCTTCAAAGGGAAGACTGAAAAACATGACAGACCAACAATAGAGAACGCAAGCACATTGACGAATCCATTTTCAAAGCACACCAATATCTCTGACCCTAAGTTGATCCTAACATGATTAAGGCACTTTTAAAAGGATTAATGAATTAAGATTTGGTGTTAATCTAGTTAGCATAGAGAAAAATACAGCGTCGTTTTCAAACTAAAACTTAATTCCTGTCAACCTTGGGATACGAATCATGATTACAAGCCTAACAAGGTAATTCTACTAAACTCATCCACCACAATCATGAAAGGGCAAAGGTGGTAACAAACTCCACCGACCATGCTTTTGTTTACCATTTAAACAACCCTATGACTCCTCCAAAGATTAGGTATGTAACCAGTCTACCCCTCGCCTAGGAATGGTAATTGAATAGTATTAAAACACTTATACTGATAATAATATTCCCCAAATAGCTGTCTAAGAGACCATATACGATAAGAAAAACAAGCCTAATTGACTTGAAACACGCAATTTGTCAGTCACCAGCAATTACATGATACATAATTCATACCCATAGTATATATCCAAATTAAACAGGAGAACAGCGCTTAACAGCATATCACAAGCATTCATGTTAATCCACGAATACACCATATAGCAGTGTTTGTTGTATGTACACTCACATGCGCGTCTATGCCTTTGCATGTGTGAATCAGTGCCATGAGTATGAGTTTGTCATTCAATATACACTAACCTCTTCATAATCATTTCGCTCGCGAATACTTGTGGCTAATCCCATTACAAAGGTGTCCACGGGAGACCGATCCTTGCCCCAGCCAAATTCAATTATCTCACAAGTTGTCTTCAATACACTCTCAAACATGGCTCCCTGACTGCTGCCCCAAGTGTCAGCCTGTTTCAAAACAATTGCGCAAAAAAAGTTAACCAAAAAGTGTGGTGAATAAAGAAGTGAACTTCGGAGCCATCCAACAAGTGTACCTGTGCACATGTCGTCAGTACAAGCGGTTTGAGACGAATGAGAAGAATGCGTAATAGCTGACCTCCACGAGTGACAGCAATTTGGGCAATTCCAGCAAGCAATGAAGCAAAGAGTTCTTCGCAAATTCTCAACTTTCGCCACACAGAGATCAAACATGCCTCTGCAGCATCTATCAGCAACGCAAGAGTGATATTTAACAATCTCTTTGAAGACTTTCCATCTAACTCAAGGGATGCAAGACTTCTAACTTTTAACTTAGCTGCAGCTCGGAAAACAGACAATTTCGTGTTGATTCTAGCTTTCAGTAATGGTCCCTGTTCCGACCAGTCCCGCTTCCTTATCTGCCAACCAAAAAAAAAAAAACTAAACAATTGAACCATCTCGCTTCTTTTTTTCTTGTCTCCAGCAAGAATTGATTCTACTTCACATTAACCACCAGAAACTAAAATTTAACCTTTAGAAAAACCGACATTGCCTGAAGCTGCTCCTTTGCAATACTCCTGACCTGCTCCAAAAGCTGTGGATCAATTTGGACTTTATCCAAAATATGCCCAATCAATTTAAATGCAATTTCTTGTCTCTCGAGACTCTCCACAGACTCCTCCTCGAACACTGCAATATATTGTCGGTATTTAGCTGCACCACCTCCTCCATCATTATACCCACTACTCATAACGATTTGATCCACACTGCTTTTCCACACAATGCTACCCCCATTGATCAATGATCCTTTTGACGATGCAGTGGTTGCATCATCGGTAACCCTTGAAGCCGCTCCTCCACTTGAAGAACTAGAGGCATTACTCACATCGTTTCCTGGACTTGAACCCCCATTCGGGTGATTATGATTCACAGTAAGCGGTGAACTCTGAGACGATGATGCCTCTGGGGTTGCCGAAACAAGCTCTCTTGGCGAATTTGGGACGTAACTCACAAAGTGATCAAGCAAACAAGAAACTAATCTATCAGCATCAGAAGGAAGAATGGGCGGAAAACTCTGCGACAGAGCAGCCAAGAAAGCCCTGGAAATTCCCAAATCTCCACTCACATTGGCAATCGCCGAGGCCACAATCTCTCCCATGAATCCCGCAACATCGGTCTCGAAATCCGAGGACAACTCTGTTGCCTTTGAGACATAACCCAAGAAATCACAAAAGAACGAAGCAATTGAATCTTTACCAAACGACTGGGGCCAAAAAGATTGGTTGAACGACTCCGGAATCGATCGGAGAAATTCAAGAACCACCGAGTTGGGTCGGAGATCGGTGTGATTAGGGCATTTGGAAAGAAATCTAGCGACAGCGAGCACGGCATTGAGCTGAGACCTCGAAACCCTAGGAGATCCGGAGAGGAGAGCCTCCGACGGCGGGCATCGACCGCACATCCACGCGAGCTTCTCATCGAATTGCGTAGGGTTGTGTGCAATCAGGTCGCAGAGCTCGATCAAAGCCTCCATGTTGATCCAAATTCCCAAATTTAGGATGTTTACAGTGAGAATAGCGAAACACAAAGAACGGCGCGTCCTAAGCAATCAAGTCGCATACTTCGATCAATCTCTCAACGGCGAAAACATGCTATATATATATATATATATAATTGGGCTAGGGTTCAGCCAAGATCAACACTATATATGGCTGAATTAGAGCTAATAAATGAAATGGGATACACATCTAAAGAGATAAATTAACGGGAGATACGATAAATACACTGCATATATATATATATATATATATAGAGAGAGAGAGAGAGAGAGGGATGGTGTTAACTAGGGTTTATGATAGGAGGATCGTCGTTGGTGCTGTCGCTCTTGTTTCATACGGTTCAATGGCCGTCTCGTCACGTCGCTGTTTCTTTCTGTTTTTCTTTTTGCCATTTCTTTTCATTTCATTTTATTATGTGTTGTATATATATATATATATATATATATCTGTATGTATGTATTGCTGCTACTCGATTGAATTGGACTTGTTGCACATCTGATCTCAGATTAGTCGCCTCTATTTTTCCAATAATCTGGCACGAGTGAGTGATCAGTGAGTCGACCATTATTATGTATGGCTGAGTTTGGTGACTCGGATGGTTGAGTTGGAACGAGTCAAGATATGCGGGCTGATGTGAAGAGGCTTGGCTTGGGTAGGTAGGACAGGACTTTATGGTTGGGCAACTTTAAATGTGGATTCAATAGTTTAATGAGAGAGTTGAGTATCCAATGCCCAATTCTTGTTTTATACTCTATTATAATAAAATGTTAGACCCCAATTTAAAAAAGATTGCCGCTAAATATCATTATATCCTATATCTCTCTCCAATTTCAAGCATAAAACATTGTAATTTGTACCTAAACAAATATATTATACCACACCATGTCAATGTTATTAGTATGGCTCAACAAACACTTGCGGACATGTTCGATAGAGGCGCAACTCATTTAAAAATATAAGTAAAATTTAAGCTTTGATTTTGAGCTCGTTTAATAATTAAGCATAGCTCACACAAACAAAAACTAAACTTGATAGAGCACGTGAACAAATTTGAAAAAAAAAACTCTTGAAAAAACATGTGAATAGACTTGATAAATGTTTTATATGCTGACTTATGTATATACATCACTATAGAATTGTTTATTGGGTTAATTGTAAAAACACTCCCTCAACTATGACCCTTTTCTGAGTACACCCCCTGATTTAAAAAAGTGAACAACTTCACTCATTCAACTATCAAAAATTATTTAGTCTCAAACGCCGTTAACGGAAGTAATAAAATGACTCATATACCCTTGTTCTGAATTGCAAAAACACCCCCTCAACTATGATCCATTTTCGAGTACACCCCCTGATCTAAAAAAAGTTAACAACTTCACCCCATTCCCCCCCCCCCCCTCTCTCTCTCTCTCTGCAACTTCTCTCTCTAAATTATAAAGTCCCAATTTATAAATAAATAAAAAAACTATGTGTAATATGTTGGTCCAAAAGACCAACCCCACAATTTAGAAAAAAATAATTACATATAAAACATTGGTCCAACTGTAATCCAACACACCCTAAACATTTGTCTCAACTCATTTTCATCTCATCTCTTAGTTTAGTCTGCACAAATTATTTTACCATCATGCCAAACTTTACAAATTTCAATCAACTATCAACCCTTATTACTGTTTGGCTGTATTTGGTTCATAGATTTAGTGAGGGAGAGAAAAGAAGAAAGGAAATCGAAAAAGAAAATTAATTCTCAGGTATTTTCCCTTCTATTTCATCCATAATTAATAATATCGAAAACTAATAATATTTAAAATATGAGTAATGCTATGCTTATCAAATTTTGTATCCTAAGTGGTTCTCAAACACGTGGTAGTAGGCCCAAGTGATTTTGATTGGAGGATGCTGAAGTCGTCCCACCATTATTGAAGGTGGTCCTGCCGTTACATGTATCTGGGAATCATTTGAGATACAAAATTTGGGAAGCATAGCATGACTCTTTCCTTGTAATTAAGCCAATGTATTACATATAATAATGTTTTTTGGGTCTATTTGTAATTAAGCCAATATATTACATATGATAAGTTTTTTTTTTTTTTTTTCAAATTTTGGGAGAATGAAGTATAATTAGACCAACATCTTACATGTAAAATCATTTTCTTTTAGCCTAACTGATATTTTTTGGGGGGCTATATAACAAGTTTACTTATTTTGCGGGGACTAAGCTTAATAAAATTTAAAAATTTCCGACATCCGCCACTAGTCGTGGTGGTGTGGGGCAAGGGAATGAAAGAGAGAGGGAGAGGGGATAGTGAGAAATTAGGGTAGACTGTAGAGAGAGAGAGATCAAACTCATTTTGGGCACAAAGGGTAAAAGTGTCCATTTTTGCTCTCACGTGATGGGCACATGCCCATTTTCTTTTGCAAACTAACGGAGGGGGTCAACTTGTCGAATAAAACAAACGGAGGGGGTCAATTTGTCGAAAAAAAAAAGTTCAGGGGAGCGAGTTGAAAACGGGTCATAGTTGAGGGGGTGTTTTCGAAATTAACCCTTATTTATTTTTGGAGGATATTTGATTTCAACTCAGTTTTTGCAAATCAATGTCAAACATGGATAAATGTCATTGAACAATTTGAACTTACTAAAATTTATATGAGTCAGGATGAAGCTTAAATTTCAGTGTCGTTTAATAACCAAGTCAAGTTTAAGTATGCATAAGAACGGCTTGTTTTATAATAAATAAGCAAAATTAAAGCTCATTTAATAAACAAGCCTAACTCAAATATTGATGAGCTCAACTCGTCTATACCATATTGGTAGAATTATGTATATCTACACATATTGTTCTGAAATACCACAAACTAATCAAATTTCCTAACAGTACTGGACTCAGACGATGAATTGTACCCTAATAACTTTTTATAAATTCATGACTCAGTTCATAATCATTAAAAAGTAGGTTTATTTATTTTTATTTTTCAAACATCAGAAACAAACATTTTTTGCCTTTGGTACTTTTCTGTTTAAGGCTTATTTTTGCCCTTATTTTGGTGCTTCTTGTTTTTTAAAGCACCATTCATATTAATTCACTTGATAATTAGTTTATGAGCTTTGTAAAAATTAAATTTATGGCTTTTTTGGGACTTTAAAAGCTCAAGATTACCTTTTGATATCATGATATTTTTTTGAAGAGTAATGTGTTGCTTGTACAAAATTATCAAATAACTTAACAATAAATTTCATAAGTTACTTTTAAAAAGTCACATGGAGATCAAACTAAGCCTCAATCTAATACGGAGTATACCCTAATCCAGTGTCTTCAAAGGCCAGACCCACACAGAGGAACATGGGGTTACACTATCATCTCTTTTTCTTCACTTCCCTTTTTATCTTATTATAGGTGGCCAATGCAAGTTAGGAGAAATTAATCAAAGAGCTCGTCATGCCACGTTTTTATGTTAATGTGGTGTGACGTCCTAATAACATGAGGATATATGCCCACTAAAATGAAGTGACATGATAATGCATCATGGTCCCCTTATTTCCGGGGGCACATCTTTCCCCATTTGTCAATATCTCCAAATTTTAGTTGTCACATGTCCCCACATTATTTATTAGAGTGTCACACCACATCAATATAATAACATGAGCAATTTAGGCTCTGTGGGTAATAGCTTTTAAAGTCCATAAATAAGTATATAATTTTTAAACTAAAAATGAAATTGTTTGACAAATCAAATTTAACGATTCAATTTCAAAATAAAAAATAAAAAAAATTATAAGCAAAAAATATTATGTCTACTGATATAAGTTTGTGATTGACCAAAAGCTACGAAAGCAATCTTATACGATTAAATTGCACGAAATGGCCATTCGTTCTCACAAGCCAAATTTTTTACAATTTCTGTAATACTTCTTGTGAATATTCTCATATAGCCTCGTTACATTTTATCTACATTTCAACCAATCATATCCATATCTTTTTAATTTCCAAATCAATTAAGGTCATCCAACTAAAAACTTCTTCTTCTTCTTTTCGGATACTAGGACAAATCTTTCAATTTGTTCTCTAAGACTTTGAGATCAGTACATATTATTATTTAATCAGAGTAGAATAAGGGGCAAATCCCGTGCACGTACACCGACCGCAGATCACACGCACTAGGTAAATCAGGAAGGTAAGCTAGCGATAAGATCTACGCCCACACCAAGTTCAACATTATTTATCTTGAGATCAATCCTTCTAACTAGCTTACATGACACCCCTGTACGGTTTTGATCCCCGGACCTCCCTTATGAAGGCCAAAGGTCCTGGCCAAATCTTTGTATTTACCCATGTAAAGTCTCGAATCTAAGACCAAATCCTGAGCACGTGCACAGACCCCACAACACACACACATCAAGTAAATTGGGAAGGCGAGTTAGTGGCAAGACCTGAACCCACACCAAATTGGACATTATCCATCTTGAGATCAATTCCTCCCACTACCTCACACGACCTCATGGTGGTATCGAACCCCTGACCTCCCTTATTAGGGAGACCAAAGGCCTTGGCCAAATGCCCCTTGTATTTACTCATATGAAGTCTCGAATCCAAGACTAAAGGGGTAGAACACCCCCTGTCTTGGTCCGCCTACCACTGGACTTAGGCCTGTAAATGGATCGGATCCGGATCAGATTTGTGATATCCGAATCCGAATCCGATAAGAATCCGTTAACTAAATCCGAATCCGATCCGATAAAAAATCCGTTAACCAAAATCCGAATCCGAATTTGTTAGGATTCAGATATCCGCCGGATATCCGTTAAGCAATCAAAAAAACCCCTTAAGCAAATCAAGTTTTTTTTTTTTTTTTTAATTTATTAATTGGATATCCGTTAAGCACCAAAGAAAATTTTTAATCGGATATCCGTTAAGCACCAAATTTTTTACTTATTTTTATTTTTTTCTCTAATCGAATATCCGTTAAGTACCAAAAGAATTTTATAGTGTAGGGTCATTATGTAATTTTCACAAAATAGGGGGAGCTAAATTGTAATTTTCACAAAATAAGGGGAGCTAAACGGATCGGATTCGGATCGGATTTGTGATATCCGAATCCGATCCGTTTGCTAACAAAAAATTCGGATTCGGGTTCGGATTCGGATTCGGATTCGAATTCGGATTTTCTTATCGGATATTTTCTATCGGATTCGGATCGGATCGGATCCAAATCCGATCCGTTTACAGGCCTAACTGGACTACAAGGAATTTGGTTCAACTTTAAACATCTTCTTTATATATATATATATATATATATACAAAGATTCTCTAAAAAAGGGTCACCTCTCTTTATTAAAGAGAGGGCTTCTGTTTTGGTCGTCGAATTGATGGATGATGCTCGAACTCGAAACATATGCATTGAAGGAGACTTATATATGTCAAGCTCTTTGCCACTTGAACTATGCCAACTTATGCAACTAAAAATATCTTCTTCTTTTTTTCTTTTTTTTTTATTACATGAGGGAGGGAGAAGGTTCGAACATAAAATCTGAATACACAAGAGAGTACTAAGTGCTAACCCTTTACCACCTGGACCATGAATTCTTGTGCAACTAAAAACATTTTGATGAATGAAAAAAGTGATAAACAAAGTATAATTTGTACGTGCCTAAGGTACCTTGACCTTGTACTCTGATCCGATGGCACCATCTAGTAGCAAACTTGCATAGTTATATAGTACTACGCAATTAATTTTCGAGAAACCCATTATGTTACAGAATTTTGATTCTATCCTTTTTATGGTTTATCACTTACTTAGTTAAAATCAACAAGCTAGATTAGGAACCCTTGCTAATGTTCTTTATATACAGCTGTTCCTACTTAGGGCTTTGATATTGTGTCACAGTTTCCAAATTTGGGAACAATTGAACGGTGCATGATTTTATTTCCAAATTTGGGATCCAAAGTCCTACACTGCTAACTTGTATACCTTTTTTATGATACTAAAATATGTGTAATGATATAAATTCCAAATTAAAACTCAAGCATATAATAATCATGTCAAAGGTAGTCGTGGGACCTTCTAATGTTTATTGGAAGCACTTGCATGCAAATTTGGATACAATTTCGAGACCCAAAGAAATTATTCAGCGAGATTATCACATAATTGATTAAATAAGATGTTTCCAATGTCATGACATGTTGTTGCCCCTATACTCAGGTGGTCATACCTCGATTGTTTGTATGTGCCCTATTTTAGACGGCACATGGCCTAATGTAAAAGGGGTTGACCTTATACCACAGTTAACGTGATGACGTGGTTTAACGATTTATCTGAATAACTTCTCGAGATCCATAACTTTATTCTTGTAAAATGACAACATTTCAATGATTTTTCATTCTTCGTGTTTTACGATTTAATTAGTCCACCTATGTGTCAAATATATACAATAAATATATACTTGTACACATGAATCACCTACACTTCAAAACAATAAAATAAATCAATAAATAAGGAAATGTACTAAAATCTTTTCACTTTAAAAATGCTTCTTTATGAATCTCAAGTTATTGAATTTTCCTCAAGAGGAAAAAAGAAATAGTAAGAAAGCACACAACACTCCCCAAAAAAGAGTAAAATAAAAAAAGTTTACTAGTAATTAATTACCATGAAATCAAATGGAACTTATGCTCTGAATCCTCTGACCAACTGCTCTAGTGTTAAAGAAGAGTACTATTGGCTGGCAAATGGAACTTTGAAGCTTCCAAACAATCATTAGAATTGTTTGAAGAGCCAAACAAATAAAATATTATTGGAGATCATTATCCATTGTAAAATTAACATGACTAATATACAACAAAACTTTATATATATACTACAAAAGAATGAGATGTTAGTATTTATTCATCAACTGGTGTGCTGTAAAAAGACACACACTCAACAGAATAGTGTATAGTTTGAACACAACTTAAAATATCAGAACAAGCAAAAAGTTACATTTCAAACTACAACAATATATATTGACACGAATTAGTATACTTGAATCAACACTTATATAATGAATGTAAGTCTATGTATATGCTTGTAAGTACTAGACTAAATTACTTTAAGTCTTCTTTGGGATCAATAGCAATGTCATTAAAAAAGACCATTTTTTCCTGATGCTTGTTATGGTCGACTTAAATCTTCTTTGGGATCATTTTTATATCACTAAAAAAAATAAATTTTTTAATTAGGTACTGAATCACTAGAAATTATCTCATGTGATCGGCACATTCGTGTGACTTCTACTAGGATTTGAGTATTTTGTAAATCCTACGTAGATCATACAATAATGAGGAGGTCATTGTGAATGTCATACCATGTGACGGTCACATGGAATAATTTAATAAGACCAAGTAAAATCATAATAAATGCATGGATCGATCTTTCTATAATACATTCTTAGTAGTTTTTGGATGTATCATATACATCCCAATTTGGTTCTAAAAAATTAGAACTTGGCCCAACAATTAAGCTGTAAATGAGTCCCAATGCGTCAGTAAGTTTTTTAAGTTTGAAAATTACTTTGATTTCAAAATCAAAAGTAATTTTGGGACTTACTTACAACATATTGGAACGTACGTGAATATATATACAAGATTCTGGGACCAAAAACCAAAAGGATGTATCACACATATTCCAAACCACCTAAAATCACAAGGATACATGTATGGTAGAATTTTCCTAAATGCAAATATAAAGAACACACGCAAGCTAGTTACTAGTACATAAAAAAAATACCCAAAAAAGAGTTCCATAAAAATTGGGTCATACCGTTAATTTGCCCAAGAATTGAAACAATAACCAGAAATATGCAACTCCAGCTCTGAATAACTGCTAAAACACAGTTTCTGTCTGCCAAAAGACACTCAAATTTTGACATTTCCACAACAATCATTAGAAGAAAGTGTGTTTCAAAAGCCAAACTAATATTGCAATGAAACATATATCATTTCATGTTTTGCCAAACTAATGCAATGAATATCATAATAGCAAATATAGAAAAAAGTGTGATTAACACACAAAACAATATAGAAAAAAGTGTTTAACTTTAATTTTGTGCATATGAGATAATTGCCCCATTAGTACTCTGTGAGTTGCAAAACATACAAAACACAGTGTTTAGTAAATGAAGCCAAACTACATCCATCCTAGAAACAAATTACTACTGTTGTATATCATATATACAGTCAGGCGTCCTCTTTTTAATAACAACAATGCTAGGGGCACCAAAAGATACAAAGAACTTCCACAAAATGAGTGGAAAGTCTATGTGGCACACTGGGACCCGCCAGCAATTAAGCATTATTTCCATTAATTACTGGCAGGTCCCACTGTGCCACATAGACTTTCCACTCATTTTGTGGAAGTTTTTTGTATCCTTTGGTGCCCCAATCATTATTCTTTTAATAAAGAGAGGGCCTCTGTTTTAGTCAGGCTATGGAGAGGGCATCTGTTTTGATCGTCATATGGTGTTTTCATTAAAAACAGTTTTGTCACTTCACAGTTTTTAAACACGATCTGACGGTCAAAACAGAGGCCCACTCTTTATTAAAGAGAGGGTGCCCTCTCCATAGAATTTTCGATCATATATATATATATATAAACAATGTAAAATGTGATTCAAGTGAGACAAAACCCCAATGTTTCCGAAAATGCTTCATCAAATCAAAGTAAAATATGGAAAGGAAAAAAACAAAAACAAAAAGCATGCAACTCGATCATTTAATTATCTACTTCTTTTAAGATATTATAGATATAGATATGTATAAAAATGGTGTTCAGGGAATCGAGAAAGACAATCACAATCTCAGCGCCCAAACAGTGTAAACGTATGTTAAATACAGTTATTCTGGAGAAGTTATTCAGTGAGTCCGTCACGCCACGTCAGCATGCTGACGTGGTGTGACCATCTAATCTTAACCACCCACTTGCCCCCTCCTTTATGGGGGATCATGACAACTGGTTAGTGAAATTTTAAATTTTAAATCTGTTAGCCACTTGTCATGATCCCCCATAAAGGAGGGGGCAAGTGGGTGGTTAAGATTAGATGGTCACACCACGTCAGCATGCTGACGTGGCGTGACGGGCTCACTGAATAATTTCTCGTTATTCTGGCTTGCAAAAGACACATTAAAATTTATAATTTCCACAACAGTACTCAATATTAGAAGAAGTGTTTTCAAGATCCAAACTAATGCATTTAAGATCATTATCAATTTATCATTTGAAACACAACATCTATACAAAATTAAACAGAAAATTAAAGTGTGAGCTTCCATCAGTTAATTTGTGTGCTGCAAAAGCAAAAAAAAAAAACACACACACACACATACATACAAACAGAACAAATGAAAGCCAACTAGTAGTCAATAATATTCCCATGAATTAACTTACAATCATGTATATATGCTAAAAAAAATTATTACATCATTAAAGAAACAATGTTGCATGTGATTGAAGGCCAACCAACAATGTTACAGTGATTAAGGAGAGATCAAAACCCATAAAAAAAAAAAAAAAAAAAAAAAACCCACACACACATCAGTTTCAAAGAAGATACTTCATCAAATCAAAATACCAAGAAAAGAAAAAGGAAAAAAGAGCAATCTTTCTAACTAATCACCTACTTTCTTTATAGCTATATATATTCAGAGAGAGAGAGAGAGAGAGAGAGAGAGAGAGCATGGTGTTTACTGTTTAGGGAAACGAGAAAGACATTATTAATTCATCAGATGATATTCAGCTAGCGACCAAAGGGGCCATTGGGATCAAGTTGTTTACAAATCCCGAGGTAAGTCAGATAAAGAACTCGATCCTTAGCCCCTGTACGATGATTCTTGGTGTGTTTACAGAAATACTTCAACTGGGCCAACGTACAACAACCCAACAATTGACCCAGAAGCAAGAACAGCCAATTGATCGATTTCTTCTCCGGCGGAATGATTGGTTTCACACAATTCTCACTTTTGCACTTCTCACAATTCGGAAGATTCGGATTCATCCAAACATTGGGTGCTCTGTCGTGCATTGAATCCCTATTTTGTGCGATAAAGTTCCCAACTTTATTGAAATTCTCTGCCAGATCGAACTCGATTTCGTAACGATTCTCGCATTTCTTGCACTGGACTTGGCCGGAGATCGCGGTGATGTTCTTTGATTGGAGTTCGGCGAGGCTCTGCACGGTGGCGCGGTGGTGGGTGGCCCACGGGAACGGGATTGGAACGGTCTCACTCTTCCCTTCGCGGGGGCCCTGATTTGGGTTCCGGCGAGGACGAATTGGGCGCCGGAATGCTCCTCCGACGACATTGAACGGCGGTGGTGTTGGGTGGGTGGCGGTGTTTCGCGACGATGAAGGGTCTTGGAGTATGGGCAGCGATGACGACATGTAGATTGGGTGCGCTGGCGAAAGCTGCAGAGGTGATGGGAGTATGGGCGGCGGCGTCAGCGGCAAAGATTGTGTTCTGGATCGTGGCGCCCGGAAAGTGAGAGAAAGAGTTAGGAAATCTTTGTCGTCTTCTTCTTCTTCTTCAATGGCGTCATCTGCAAATCTTGCTGGGAATGGGACTCTGTTCTTTCTCTTTCTGTTGATTTCATTCATCTGTTCTTTGTTCATCATGAGAGAGAGAGAGAGACAGAGAGAGAGAGAGAGAGAGAGAGAGAATGAAGCAGGGCAGAGGAGGAGTGCAAGAAATAGTGAGGTGCTAAAAAAGAAGTGGGTTTTGACAGAGATTAGTTAGGGTTAGAGATATATAGAGATTGAGAAGAAGAAGGAAAAAAAAAAAGAAGATAATTCATTTGAAATTTGTATGAGATTGGAATTCTATTTGAATTCAAATGTCTGTTGCGATACCACCTTGTTGGCTGTGTTGTAGGGGTTTTTATTACCAAGTGGCTCATGCACACTGAGCAGAGGTGACCATTGTTCATTTGGTTGGTGCATGCATGTGTAGGAACTATTAATTGAAAGTGGGCCCCAATTTATTGCTAATACTCTCTGTTTTTAGTTGCATTTACGCAGTGAAGCTATAGTGTTTAAAACATGATAACTTAATATTTAGTTCTAATATAGATACTTAATTAAGAATATATTTTTTTATAAATAAAATTAAAAATAGGTCTTTAGTTTATTTTGAAGATTAAAATACTCTTATATAATTATATGTAAATATATATATATATTCACATTTATAGTATTTTTTCCCACAATTAATGATATGTCGAGAAATATTCCGTAATTGTTCAACCGCCACGTGTTCAGCTAATAGCCTGGGAAGACCGGATTTGCAGCGTGGAATCCACGCTCCCGAGGTATCCTGTTATTGCCGACCGGGATACCCGGGCGGTCGTGGTGAGGTCCCGAGAGATGCGGCGTCAGTTATGTTTCAATACTGTTTCCTTATACAGCCGTGACTCTATCAAAAGGAATCAGTGGTTTCCTAAACCACTTAGGAAACTTTCCAAACATTGTACACATCCATTGCAATTAGATTACACTTCCTAATCTGATAAACTTACCATGTAAGGGTGGACTCTTGCACCTATAAAAGAGCCCACCTGCCCTCTCAAAGGGGATCCGAATATCAACTCTCCGAGCATATAAACACACCTCAGAGAACTCACCACCATATACGCATACACCCGGCCGGTATTACTGGTAGTGCTGCCCACCATTGTTGGCTCACCAGGCCCGCCGGTGATCTGCTAGTGAGACGCGCACAGACGCACCCGTGGACGTAGGTCACCTCGTTAACGGGACCGAACCACACACAAATCTTTTTGTGGCTTTACTTTCCGTTTAAATTACCTTTACCAATTTTCGGCATCATCAATTAATGTTTTGAAATTCAAAATCCATATTAATTACCTATATATACATATATATATATATAGAGAGAGAGAGAGAGAGAACGAAACAAAGTTGATGGAGTGAAAGAAAGAAGATCGCCAACACTACCTCTGCAACACTACCTCTGCAACACCACGTCCACCACCTTTCTCATAGGCGATTCATGAAGATCGTCGACACAGAAGCTCGATTCACTATTAACTACGTAACCTAAGAATTTTGGTACAAATTTCTCACAATTTTGGAACAAATCTCACGTAACTTGAATTCAGACATTGGAGTTTTATGAGAAAATGGTTATTATTTTGATTAGGGCTTGGCTTCACACTAAAGTTTTTCGATTCGACGACGACGACTGGAAGACTACATGACAACAATGGCTAGAACACTAACTCGAGTATTTCGTTTAACCTCTATAATATTTTCATTTTTTTCTTCATTATATTTGTTTTGTTTGTAGTTTTTTGGTGATGTGGAAAATTTCATGATCGCTAAGAGAATAATAGTGAGAAATTTGTTTGTGTGTATATATATTTGAGTAGAAGTTTCGCAAAGAATTCGTCTTATAAAAATTTTTGTTTTTGAACAGAAGTGAGAAATTTATCATCAAATTTGTGGTTATTTTGTGAGAACTTCTCACTTTGTCAATAAGAAGTGATAAATTTCTGATAAATATTGTTTGTAAGTGTGTATATATTTGAACAAAAGTGAGAAATTCTCACTAAATAATCACAAATTTCTCACCTTAAATTAAAAACTTGAAGAAAAAAAAACCATTGCTAATACCATGACGCATATACATAACACAACTTTGATTATTTTCAAAAGAAAGACTTGCAAACATAATGAGAAGTTTTTCACTTAATAATGAGAAAATATTCTTACACATTAAGTAAGAAATTCTCACTAAATAATAAGAAAATTATCCGCTGATTTTTGGGGATATTAATCTCATTATCCATGATCTTCTAAAAATACGCTTCTATAACTGTTTATAACACAAATTGGGAAGTATTTTGAATATATACAGCTGTATGTACCAAAAAAAAAAAAGAAGAAGAAGAAATTCTCACATTACTCTGTTAAATCGAAATCCCTTGATTTTAGGGATATTAATCCCCTTATCCATGATATCCTAAAAATTCGTTTCCCATAATTGCATATACCACGATTTTGGAAGTGTTTTAAATATACACAGCTCGCTCTCTCTCTCTCTCTCGCTCGCTCTCTCTCTCTCTCTCTCTCTCTATATATATATATATATATATGTGTGTGTGTGTGTGTGTGTGTGTGTGTGTGTGTGTGTGTGTGAAATTCACACTATATTAAAAGAATTTCTCACCTTTTTCTCAACAACCTTCAATAAGGAAACTTCTTGATTTTAGCACTTAGTATTTAGTCCTAATATAGACACCTAATTAGCAAACAAATTTGAAAATTGAGTAAAATAAGGAAACTTCTTGATTTTAGCAATATTTATACTCTTATCCATGATCTCCATGGATTACACTTGTCATACCCGTCATTCACATGCCTTATTTGTGCTAGTGGTACATATGTACATCTGATCATATGGCCAATTTAGAATGCTCTAATAACAAATTTCTCACTTAGTAATACAAATTTCTCACTTTTTGATTAGATATAATACGAAATTTATCACAACTAAGTCACTTCTTCTAACAAGCTTATCACCAAATTCTCAGATTATGAATTTCAGCATGATTTTGCACAATTATGAATTACTGTTATGAATTTTGCACTATATTGCGAGAATTTCTCACCTTTTTATCAGTAACCTTTAATCTTTCACACAAAACTATCTGTTATTTCTATGATTCGAATCAATAAAGCATATAAATCATTTTCTACTATAAAACATATTACATTAATTCAGATTTAAAAAATGCATTGTTTTGAACCACACATCCGCATGATCTTTGGGATAAAAATCCTAACAATCCACTCCATTTATTAACTACATTATTTAACTTTATTTGAATTTCACATGTGTCGACATATGTATATATATATGTGTGTGTATATATATAATTATGTATATATGTATGACAAGGGTATAATGGTTGAGATTTATATTAATCATTTAGGAGTAGGGACTAATTATTGCTTTCGATTACAAATTAAGGATTAATTTCTATACACCAAATCAAGTGAGGATCAATTCCTGTTAATGGCCATATTTAGGGACCAAATCATATATTTCTATTAAAACATAGGATTTAATTAAGGTCTAAAAAAATGAGAGTCCATTGTATATCTATGGTGGGATTCCCAAGGGCTACTACTCTCCCATACGAGAAGTTTTTTTGGTACTGGGTAATGTTAAGGACACAAAAGGGTCATATAGAGATGTTCACAAAAATATGTGGCATTCTATGTGTCACCCATGTGATATCTCATGTGTTGAGGAGTTATGTGTGATAAGTCCTACTGTCACATGGATTGTCACGTCTAGGGGTGGACACGAGCCAAGCCGCTCAACAAGGGCTCGTGGCTCGGCTCGCCCAGAGCTCGGCTCGGCTCGTCTTATATAATAAATGAGCCAAGCTCGAGCTTGAAGAGCAGGCTCGTTTAATAAACAAGCAAAGCTCGAGCACATTTGGGCTCTGCTCGATAAGGCTCATGAATAGCTCGGTTAAGGCTCGTTTAGTAGGCTCATGAAAAACTCGTTAAAAGGCTCGTTTAAGTGCTCATTAAGAGGCTCTTATATATTAATAATATATGTCTCGACTAGGGGTGTACACGAACTGAGTCATTTAACAAGGGTTCGCGGCTCGGCTCGATCATAGCTCGGCTCGTATAATAAATGAGCCAAGCTCGAGTTTGAATACAATAGTTTAATAAACAATGCTCAGCTCGATAAGGCTCGCGAATAGTTCGATTAAGGCTCGTATACTAGGCTCGTGAAAAATCTCTTTAATAGGTTTGGTAAGGACTTGCTTAAATATATATATATGATAATTATAAAAATATAATATATATGTATGATGCAAAGTATTTGAAATTGAAAGAATATTATATATATATATATGATAATTAAAAAAATATAATATATGTATAATATGAAGTATTTAAAATTGACGTGCATAGTCCTAAATTCATGTGCCAAGCAATTGTTTTAAGTAAAATATATATACATATATATATGTGTGTGTGTGTGTGTGTCAACTGTTAAGCATTGAGCTTGGTCCGTGGATCTTGATTGACAACTTAAACTTGCTACTAGGGGTGTACGCTAGTTGAGCCGCTCAACAAGGGCTCGAGGTTCGGCTCGATAATAAACAAGCCAAGCTCAAGCTTGAGCAGGATGCCAACTCTTAAAGCTCGGCTCGAGCTTGGCGCGAATTCGAAAAGCTCGGCTTGAGTACAGCCCTAGCCACGTCCCAAACATTGCCCATTTGGATAGAGACGTTTGTCACACCCGTTCTAAAATTTCATGGTTTTATCATGCATTTAAACTTTTATAAATTATCAATGTTATTTGATAATGGTAAATGAGGTTGACTGAGGGTTAACAGAAGGTGTCCGTAAGGACACGAAAATTTGGTAAGCGAGAGTGCATTGGCATAAGTAAATGACATTTATGTGCATTAAATGTTATTTGACTTTATTTGGTATTATCTGGTGTTTTATAAATAGTGAATTATACATGTGTAGTATAATTTCTAATAGTTTTGGTGTAGTCTTATATCGTTTTGAACACTGTGGTGAGAACGTGAATGGCACGTTAAATAAAAGGTAGGTTGTGTAGAAATTCCACAGAATTTAGTTTTCGAACGTAATTTTGGATCCAAACGGAACTTAGTTGAAAACTTTTGTAATTTATAATTTTCACTCGTAAAGGCGTAAAATGGATGTGCGCGATGTTTCGGGAGTTAATTAGAAGATTGAGAATCTTGCGGGGAGGTAAACACAATTTTTGAAAAGATTATCTATAAATAGAGGAAGGTGAGAATTTCATTTGTTATAAACTTTACAAAATATATTGAGAGAGGAGAAAGAAGGGAGATTTAGTGCCACGATCTTGCCAGCGACATATGACGACTGTTCGTCTGCCAGTTTTTCACCAAATTTCATATTTGGACTCCTGGAGTTAAGATCTACGTTTTGATACCTCTTAGGCCTCATTTGACTAACTTTTGTAAAATCTAATTTCTAGACTATTGGGAAAAACCCAATAAAACTTGTAGGAATCGCTTGAAATCTGAGATCTAACGTTTAATCGGCCCTCTAGTCGTCCTTCAAAGTTTGGAAAAAATTGCACGAGGTATGAAATCCTAACCTGTGTTATATAGGTGAAATATATGTTTTAGATTTCGACGATGAAATTATGATCCGGGCAATATTCATGTGTTAATCTTAGGCCGGTTAATTATGCACGCGCTTAAATGTGAAAAGCATGTCTAAATTTACGCGAGCACATTGAGTTGTCTATGTGGGTCAAAGGGGGGACTTATACAAATTCATGCCGGAGTAAGCTTCTCGATGTTTGAGAATTTTAGTAGCGACGGCTACTGTGCATGGTTTAAGGCGTGGACTTACCAGGGCACTTGGGGATGTAATGGTTGTAGGCTTGAACTAGCCATTGACATTGCAGTTTAAGGCTTGGACTTGGCGCTACCGAATGAATGCGTATTGTTTTCCCTAGAGACTATGGATGTGATTTATGAGATTAAAACATGTTTTGTCATATATGCATATGTTAGAACTTGTACACTCAGCATATAGCTGAGCAGTGGAGCTTTACTTCATTGCAGGTGATAAGAAGAAAGGCAAGAAAAGGCGTGAGGAGTAAGGCCAAGGAACGCCGGGGAAACCTCACCTTGTTTACATTTTTTTTAATTTTGAACTTGTAATAAGAACTTGAATTCATAATATGTTGTAACTGAATCCTGTGTTGGATTAGTACTTGTAACGCTAGTGATTACTCTGGTAATTATGGTTTAAATTGTTGTAATATGGTTGAGTTATGTTGGAAATTGTTTAGAGAAACCTTGGTTTGTTGTGCTGCATAGTTGTGCAGTTCAGGGAGGGTTTAGTCGACTGACCTGTGTTTCAGTCGACTAGACCCTTGTAATCTGGAAAGTTTCCTTTAGTTTTCACAGGCTTCAGTCGACTGAAGGGAGGCCATCAGTCGACTGGTTTCCGCACGAAAACACCACATTATGCATGCATAGTGCCCAATCGACCAGACAAAGCCTGTTGACTGAAAAACTGAGAGCCCTATCGGCTGAGTCCCCGACACAGTCGACTGGACCGGGCTGTAGAACTTTTTATACTTTCTGTTTCTGGTCTCCAGTTGACTGGACCCTAGATCAGTCGACTGGACCTCTGTTTCAAAACTGAATTCTTTTGGAACTTTTCCAATTGGGCAAAACTTTTTATAACTCTGATTTTAATGGATTTTACTTATGTTTTTCGCTATAATTTTACTTTAATGGAATTGGATAAGCCTTGGTGGTGTGCCACGAGTCCTATTCCTGCACGTAGCGGGATGGGTGGGACAACGTTCGTCTCACATAGATAATTCATTCTCATTGGCTGAAAAGATACCATATCAACATGTCAAGTGACAGCTTGTGTTCATATATTTGATAACTAAAGAGTATTTTAGGAGATCCAAATCAGCTTGTTAGTTGTACTTTTTAGGTGTACATAGAATTACTCCAAAAATTAATCCTAAATGATGTGGCAGTAGAACTACTGGATTTTGATTGGAGATCACTGTGAGGTCACTTCAATATCCTCCAATCAAAATTCAGTGGGCTAACTGCCCACGTCATTTGGGATGGGTTTTGGGATTTGGATTTGTGAACCATATCATTACTCGTTCTTAATTCAACCATTTAGAGCACTTGTTAGCTTTGTAGGTAAATAAGATACTTAGAGCATCTGCAGTCGGCGTCTTTGTACAACAAACTTAGCCGAAATTAGCTGTGTACATCTACAGTGGCACTGTAGGCTGAACATTAAACTTACGGGGCAAAACTTAGTGAAACATAAGTTTGTTGTTCACTTAAGTTTCACTATTGTACAAGGCAAATGGCACACACTGTGCCGTGAGAGCCCAAACGGCACACACAAAGTCGTTTCACTCCCACGCGGTGCACACAAAGCCGCCCAATCTCCCACACGGCACACATTGTGCCGCTTACTCCCAAACAGCACAGTGTGAGCCGTTTGGGGCAATTCTTTGTGTGTGTATGTGTATGTGTGTGTGTGTGTGTAAATGTTTGCATTGCACATAAAACGCTATCGTTTCATCTCAAACGGCTTTGAGAGTGCCATTTGGGAGCTACACCATTGCAAATGCACTCTGCTTGTACAACAAACTTAAGCTAATTTTGCTCAAGTTTGTTGTACCCATTGCAGATGTTTGAGTGCACTTTAGCTCACTCTTTGCTCATCCTCTTCCAACTGTTGCCATTTGTCCCAATCATGTCCCATTCAGTAAATATTATATTGTTCAAATAGGGGTAAAATGGGAATAAAGTAGAACATATGTATGTTAGTATGGTAGTGGTGGGTGAATAAGCGTGAGAAAAAAATACATTCTTAAAATATGCCAAAATGGATCCCTTTATCCCATAAACTGCACTCCAATAGGGGGGGTCTATTTTAGAAATTCATGATATGAGTCTCCAAACTTACAACCACTACCTTAGAACCCATGCAATGTGCGGGTACGTTATAGTAATAATGTTAACTCACTCTACAAAATCATAATGTCATGAAGAAGTAGTGATTTTGAAATTGGAAAAGTAATTAGTCTTACAGATGATTTCATTAATTTCACCATTAAGGAGAAACGCCAGTATTACAGTAGCTTCATTTACACTCTATTAGTAACTCAATGGCAATTCATAAATTCTATCACGGATGGCGTATGTACAACTCAATATCTCTAATGAAAAATAATAATTTAAAAAAATACATCACAGTATAAAAATAATGATCGATGTGCTCCATTAGCTATGAGAAATAATAATTATTTTAGAGTAAAGTTGCAAAAGTTTACAAAGCAAAGAAAGTAGGGGTGCAATATTAAAAATCATGAAACCCAAATCGACTAACTAAACCGATTGTTAAGGGTGCAATATTAAAAATCGTGAAACCCAAATCGACTAACTAAACCGATCTAACAATCGGTTTACTAAGAGAGACACGTTAATTACCTAAACCGAATCTCATTAGTCGATGTTAAAAATACCTAAAGCCAACCAAATCGACCCATTTACTCCCCCAAAAGAATCCATTATGTACACAGATGTTAGATATCTATGAAATCAAATTGTCCGAGTAAATGGTTTACATCCATAAACATTAGATAAAAGTAATAGTCACTACCATGAAAAACCCGATATACAAATTTATGGTTGAAATTCTTATATATATTTTTAAATATTATAAAGTTTCGCTTGAGAAAGTATATATTTTTACACCCTAGTGACAGTTACACATTTTGACCCACAGAGAACCAGAATGAATAGCTAGAATGGTGCCAATAGCCTTGTGGTCTAATGACATCACTCCCTCTCCCCCAAGTGGGAGGGGGAGGGTTCCCATTGGGAGTTGAGGGGCGGGGGAAGTTTATTTCCTCTTCAGACCATCCATGGAAGGAGTCTCCTTCAAAGTGGGCCTCGACCCCCCTTGACCCAGTCTCTGTGTGTGTGGTGCGCCTGCCAGCGCTTTGCCTTAGCAAAAAAAGAAAAGAAAAGGAATAGCTAGAATATTTTTAAGTTGTACCTGACTAATTTATGATACCTACAATTGCAAAAAAAATTAAAATAAAAAATCTCTAGAATTGGATGATTATGTTATGCAATCAACACCTGAATTGGAAAAAAAATGCCTAACTGAGTGGACAGTGGACACACCTTTGTCTTCTTTATAATCTGATCCAAAATGTGGTCCCATCGTCGTGGATTGAGAACCAAATTTGAGATAATTTTTAGGAACCATAGTATTGTTACTCATATTAAATCAATAATAATAAATTAACCTTGTAGCTATAGCTCAATAACAAGATGAATGGATCGAAATGGGGCGAATTCTATGATACAACTTAAATATGAGTACAATGTTTTGACACTTAGGTACAATACTTTGAGACCTAAACAAAACCACTATGGATACAATGTTTGGAGTCCTGGTACAATTTTTTTGCTACCTAAACAAAACGACTATATATGGGTACCATATTTTAAGAGTTGGCTACAATTTTGAGACAAAACTAAAACCATTTTGGATACAATACTTTGAGACTTGGGTACAATTTTTTTAGAACTAAACAAACCCACCATGGGTATGTTGTTCGTGATATGGGTACAATTTGAAAACCGCTATGGGTACACTATTGGGTACAATTTTTGAGGAGTAATGTTATGTTTATCAAATTTTGTATCTTAATGTGGTTCCCAACACATGTGACAGTGAGACCACCTTGAGACCATTTCAACATCCTCAAATGGAAATCATATGGGTACACTGCTACATGTGTTGGAAAACCTATTTAGGCTACAAATTTGAGAAGAATAGAGTTGCTCGTTTTTAAAGTCTGAAAAATGACATGTGACCATCAACGATTTTAATGTGTCCATTTGAATGGTGTTAACTAGTACTCAAAGCCTTCTTTGGCTACTAATACCATCTATTGTCTCAAGTGAGAGAAGGGATGCTAATAGACAATAAATGATGCCATGTGTCAATACCATATTCTTCCACTCTCTCACCTTTCACTTTTAAGTATACTAATAGTTAGATAGATATATAGATAATAGATAGATAGATAATAGACTAATAGAGAGAGAATCAGAGGATATCCATATTTGATGAGAAGATTACAAGCATTCGTTTGTGAATAAAATAATTTTTTATGATATCTATGGTTGAGATACACCAAAATACATTAAACAATAAAATGTCTACTGATTTTGGATACTATGGTTGGAGTACATGGGATTCAAGTAACCAACTAGTATTTTGGATACCCAAATTTGATTACTACCCTTCGCGCGCGCCGGATAAGGGGTTCGAATTGGATAAAATTATCCAATCCAGTATTTGGTGCACGCACAGAGTAGAAGTATTTTATTCCAAACTCCCATTTTATCCCATTAAGTTTGGGATAACTCAATACCAAATGGGGGGAGGGGGGTTGGGATAACTCTTAGGAATACATTTTTTAATTTATTATTATTATTATTTATTTTTTTTCATAAATTTTTTTCGATTTTTTTCCGATCTTTTTCCCCCCCTCATATTGTTTCCTTTTTTTTCATATCAATTTTTCCATTTTTTTTTATATTTTTTATTTTTTAAATCAAGTCCCCCCCCCCCCCCCCCCCCCCCCTTTTTGGTGGTGGTGTTGTTTTTGTTTGTTTGTTTGTTTTTTTTTTTTTTTTTTTTTTGTGTTAAAAAGCAATAATTTAATTATTATCTGGAACTTATACCCCGGCACAACTAAACACAGGATTAGGATAAACTGCTTATCCAACAGTTTTATCCAGCATATTCCAAACACAAGACAACATAACAACTTATCAAATATAATTACTAATCCAATCTGATCCTGCCTTATCCTGTCCAATCCGATAATTTTATCCGGTCTGCCAAACGAGGTCTTATAATTTTGAAGTTGGCATCAAGATTGCCATTGGGAAGTTTATTTATTTTTTTGATAACCAACAAATTTTATTGAACCAAAATCAAGTGAGACAATCACGTGAAATAAAATCAAGAACAAAAGGAGCAGCTTCCTACAACCAAACAACTAAACCATCAGACGAAGAGGCTTTTCTG
Organism: Hydrangea macrophylla; assembly: GCA_033977485.1. NCBI lineage: Eukaryota > Viridiplantae > Streptophyta > Magnoliopsida > Cornales > Hydrangeaceae > Hydrangea > Hydrangea macrophylla. The sequence continues at coordinate 98,336,830 of CM066992.1, forward strand.
GCCAAAACATGAGCAGTCATGTTACCCTCTCTTAACACATGCGCGTAAGAGAAACCCAAAGAGCTCAAAAGGCATTGCACTGCCGACAGAATATGGCCATAAGGGCCAAACTGAAAATCTTCATTTCGAAGGTGATTAACAATGGTCAAAGAGTCCACTTCCAACACAAAATCCTGAAACCCGCTTCATATGAAATAGACATCGCTCGCCACACTGCCCAACACTTCGCCGTTATAGCATAAAAAGTGGCCCTAAGACCCTTAGAAAAGATAGCAAAATCTCTCCAACATGGTCTCTTAGGATACCCCCCAGACCCACCTCCTCGTGCTAAAAAAAAATTGCCCCATTGACATTAATCTTGAGAGATCCGACTTGAGGTGGCCTCCAACGATCAGGTAACTCTGGGTAGCAATGACATGGTATCCTTAAGACGTGCGTTAGAGAAATCTACTAAATAATTGTTCACAACGAGGGTCGTAGCTCATGGATCGGAATGTACCCCCTCCATCACAAATTTATTCCTGTTATTCCATATCGCCCATGCCCCTACCTTAAGCCGAGCAATAATAGATGTATTGCCACTTTCAAGCACATGAGCAACCCAATCCATGAACTTTAAAAAAATGCCTTTCTAGTGAAAGCGAGAATGAAAGAGAGCAATCCAAACCTCTCGAGCTTTGCAGTAAGTGACCAAAGCGTGTTCAGTTGACTCACAAGCATGTTCACAAGCCACACAATTACCCGCAGCAAGGACCGATTGAAAAGGTAGAAAATCCTTCACAGCATGCCATAAAAAATGCTTAAGCTTATACAACACCTCCACTGCCCACAACTTGTGCCAAGGGAATGCAGATTCATTAGAGGAGCTGGACCTACCCCCTGTAGGCTTATGAGATGAACAATGGGTCGCATGGTAAGCAGATTGGACAAAAAAAATACCATTGTTCGTCCAGTGCCAAATAATTGTATCACAACACCCAGAATTAGTGAGCAGGAAGCCCAAAATCAAATCCGTGTCTTTCTGCCAGAACAACTCCCGCACACGGTCCTCATCCTAAGCCCCCCATTTGCAAGAATAAGATCTTCAACCCTTAAATAAAAATTGGACGAGAAAGCCAAGGATCACGAAATACCCTAATTTGATGCCTATTCCCAACCTGCCAATGAAGTCCCAAACAAAGGACATTCAAAGAGCCCCAAATACTTCTCTATGTGAAAGTCGATTAGCAACCCAGACCAGTACTCAGAAGGTTCCCATCTGGAAAGTATCGTGCTTTAAAAACCTTATGCAAAAGAGAACTGGTACCTGTCAGGAGGCGAGGCTTGTTTGGCAAGCAGAGCCTTGTTGAAAATCTCAAAATCACGGAAACCCACCCCACCCTCTGATTTGGAACAGCACAGTAAGTCCCACTTGGACCAATGAATTTTTTGCTTCCCCCCTTGTTGACCCCACCAAAATCTAGACACCGTGCATGCAAGATCCATATAAATGGTGGCAGGAAGCTTGAAACAAGACATTATGTAGGTCGGAATGGCTTGTGTAACGGCTTTAATAAGAACCTCACGACCTCCCCGGGATAACATATTCTCCTTCTAACCCGAAACCTTACTTTGCACCCGATCACGAATGACTGAGAAAATTTGTGTCTTATTATGCCCAACCAGAGATGGTAGTCCGAGGTACTTTTCATGTTGTACCAACTCTTGAACACCAAGGATTTGCTTAATATTCTGAATCATGTTGGCACTCGTATTTGGGCTAAAGAAGACAGGTGATTTATTCACATTTATCTTCTCACCCGCTGACAATTCATAACGGTGGAGAATATCCATTATATTTTAGCATTGACATGTGTGGCCCCACAGAAAATGAGGCTATTAGCATCAACCAACGCACAGGAAAGGACTTCAGCACAAAGAATAAACAAACATGGAGAAAGTGGGTCTCCCTGCTTAATACCACGTTGTGGATATCGCAATTTTTCTTACCCACAACATTTTTATTTTAAAGCGAATTTTCAATTTAAAACACAAAATAATGAGTCGCCACTTAATTTTTAAAAGGAAAATTAAGAAACTATTTTAAAGCAAACTGGTCTTTTAAGAAACCAGAGATTTTCTAGGTCCGGGGATTATGGAATGAGAGGGGAAGGAGCCGTCGGACTAAAACAACCCCTTTCATCCTATCTCGCGATAGGCCTCTACTTTACATCCTTTTAATCGAATTAATAATCTAAGCATGTCCTCAACTAATACATATGTATAAATATACATCACAAAAGCATGTCTAAATGGTGTAAGATTGCTAATGACAAAATATCATTTAAAAATCACATAATTTCATTTAACAAGAAACATGGTATGCAATAGGGAACAAGGGAACTTACCTGGGATCCAGCCGCGATATTAAACGTGCAATGCAGACAAATGAAAGAAAATCCTAGAAAAAGAGTCTCTAATTCAAATATACAAATAAAGCAAGACTTATTTCTAAGGTGTCGTTCATGGGGTCGAAAAATCAATAAAAATCAAGAAATTAAAATAAACTAAAAAGGAGTTCAAGAAATCATACACTGATAGCGCTACAAAACAAAGGGTTAGTCGACATATTTTAAATAAAACACATCATTGAACTCCTATGTAACAAATCCTAACACAAGGTGAATTCTATTTACAAGTATCAATCTACATAAATGAATGCACATGAACACATGAGTATGAATGAAATAAAGCTATGAGCATTTCATTGATTTGGATTATTTAGCCTCTGGTTTTAAGCTTAACTAATCACTATTAACACATAGTTTAAGCCTTTGGTCATGTAAAGATCATTGGGACCATTGTTTGCAAAATATAACAAAATCATGACAAAATTCTCAAAATTGCTGAGAGCAGATCAGAACTTTAAAGAAATAAAAAGCATGCTTCATGTGGTTTGATCTTGATGATTTTTGGACACAAGATGCCTCTGTGTGTCTAGTTTCCATCTCAAAAAGAAAATCAAAGTTTCGACGGTTAGATCTTTGGGAATTAGACAAACACTAGACATCACTCAGGGACTTACAACTCTCTGTCTAGAGTTTTTGTATGATTTTCTAAAAATAGTAAACAATCAGAAATGCTTTGGCCTTTTTAGGGTAGCTTCCTTATACATTAAACTGTCTAGAAAAATTTATTTTGAGCCATGAACACTTGATTAAAGTTCTGATCTGCTTATTTCAAAAGAGTATTATTGTTCTGAAACTCTGGACGGATTATAGTTGTTCCACAAAACCCTTGACCAAACCACCCTAAACATGAAATTTCCTTAAAACAAAAATTACAGTGGTAGAATTTTGAGTTATAAACACTTTCCCATTGGTTTCATTCAATTCCAACGGTCTGATATTGAACTAAAAATCCTTGATCAAAGGTGGTCATTGAATTCACTGCACCGTTTGTTCAAGTTCAACTTAGTTGGTTAATTAATTCGAACTACTATACCATGAAGTTGGGCTTAATCCAAACTACTTCTTCTACCATTTTATGGTCATTGGAGACTAAAGACATACATGTTTGTAGATTTTGATGAAGTATGAAATGAACTTCATAAAATCCCAAAACAATGAACTCAAACTTATGGACAAAAGCTTGGATTCATATTATTACTCCTACCACTTGTTGGTCATTAGAGGATAAAGACACACACATATAGATTTTAATGAAGTATGAAGAGCTTCACGAAACCTAAGAAAAGGATTAGCCTAAGCCATATAGATGGACTTAAACTAAGCTACTTCTCCTACCATTTGATGGTTATTAGAGATTAATAACACTTGAACTTATGGGTTTTAATGAAGTATAAGGAACTTCACAAAACCTCAAAATAATAAGCTCAAATTATGGATAAAGTTTGGACTCATTGACTCAACATACTAAAATCAACCTCAATCCCTTCATGAATCATAAGTTCATAAGAATATTGAGGGATTTTAAACACAAAGATTCAAGTAAGGCATTGAAAGTCTCATGAATCTAGGAAATAAACATAATCAAAGAAAAGGGACTAAGGTTTTATTTCAAGATTTATTTAAGCTTTAAACACTAAACCATTTTGATCCAAACTAATGAGATGAAAGCTCAATCACAATATATATGTGGTGTGTGATGAAATGAGGTGGGGAGAGAGGTTTTGAAAATGTGCAAAAGGTCCTAGGTATCTAAATATTGTGATTGAGCTACTAATAAACTAATTACTTTAGAGTTTTACCTCTAAGTATCCTTAACTTCTTGGATTCTTTAAGACCTTCCAAGTGATGATCAAACTCTTATTCCAACTCTACTACTCTTTCTCTATTTAGAAAATTTTGAAGGAGAATCAATATTGGGATCCTAACATTCTAATATTCCACCCTTAATAATGGGATATACACCTTCTATATATAGGCAATCATTAGGGGGTCATTTTGGGAAATTCGCAGCCAAAACCCTAATTCCCGCCACCTTTTGATGGTATAAACCGACCTACTTTTGGACAGACACTTCGCAAAAATGCAGCACTCCCTGGAGATGGAAGCGGCACTCACTGAATGCCGGAACGACACTCAGTGAACGTCGGCGCGGCATTCTCTAAATGCCGAAATGACACTCATAGAATGCCGCGGACAACTCCATGGACTGCCGTCTTTTTCAGAATTTTCAAATTTAGCGGCACTTGAAGCATTTTAGCGGCAGTTAATGGATGCCAGTGCGGAAAACACGGAGTGCCGATGTGGCACTACGTGATTGCCGCAGCCCGCACTATGTGCCGTTCTATTCCTTTTTCTTTTCTTTTTATTTTCTTTCTTTTTTGTTTGAATTGAAGAGTTTTTTGAAGAGCTTGAATCACCTTGGATGCCTTAGTTTTGTTCGAACATTGTCATCATCGGACTTAGAGGTAACACTCTGCTTAATTTAACGTTTGGTCAAAATTGGGGTGTCTACACATGTGCTGGCACAAAAGGCACTATCGGCTCCCCATTAAATAAAATTGAGTAAGAAACAAATTCAACGCATTGCATAATTAAATCAACCCAACGAGCAGCAACCCCAAACACAGTAAAACTCCCCGCACAAAGGATCACTTAACTCTTGTCACGGCCCGGAGTAGCCAAAATAGGAAAATTTTAAACATTTTCTCTTTTGGGTTCGTAGGTCTGTGGCAAGTTGAATACCTCATAATTGTACACAACAATACAGAATCGATAAATAAATAACAAGCAACATTAATAAGCATGGTGGTCTAGGCATACTTATATAATAAACATCAGTAACGGTGTCATGCACTTCATTATTACATCATCATATAGAAGGGAAAGAAAAGAGAATAGTATCTTGGGCATAAGCCCTGCAACATAGTAATAAGTCTGGCATCACAGTGCCTCTACAGAACAAAAGATAGGTAAACTAAGAGTCTTCCACTCTCGTCAGCTAGCTCGCGTAGCCATAGCCTTCCTTAGCGTACTCCTTTTCTGGGTACTCTGCTTCTACAAGATCTAGACGTTTGATTGTCTAGGACATAAAAGTCTTCAGCTTTACTGCAAGCTGAGTGAGTAAACCTACTACACTGAACAAGCTCAGAAAATAGTTATTAAACTGCATTAGAAGCAAAACGTTCCTTTTCTTTTATACTTAGAAAGCATGCATTAAGTCATACTTAATCTTAATTTCATCATGATTCATACATTAGGAAGCACTTAACGACAGTATTCATTCTTAGAAGTATGACTGACATCAACCGATTGACCACGTTGGACTATTGGTCCAATCTGACTTGACGAATCCACTTTGAACCACAAGTTCAATCTCTTATGACTTGACTTACTTTGGATCACCGATCCAATATTTGCTTTTCCTTGGACCACACATCCAATCTATACAGACTTGACTCTTTGCATACAATCCGGCATGAATGCCGTTGGCCTGGAATATCGTAGCCCAAATGCCCTATGGGTTACCCTCTTATCATCTTTAGCCTAACTAGCCACTCACTTGATATCTCTTGTCATCTTTAGCCCAACTGGCCACTTACTTGACATCTCAGCCCAACTAGCCTCATTACTGGGTAACCCCCATCTTATTCCATTCAGCCTTGGTTAACTTATCATCATGGCCCCAAATGGCCTACTTACTTGACATATGAGCCCAAATGGTCTGCTTACTTGACATTTGAGCCCAAATGGCATACTAACCATCTCAACGCTACTGACCTTGATATTACCGACTGTCGCGCCCACCCCAAAGGTGGGGGGCGGTCCCCTCATGGATCGCGACCGTTTACGTCAAGATGCATGAAAGTAGGTAAGGTGTATGGAAGTGGGAGTAGGGCCAAGTAAGAGTTCAGAGTCGCCACCTAACATTTATTCGGGAGTTAGGATCCCTGCAAAGACAATCGACATGATCATCTTTGACTTTTAAAAAAACGTTTTGGAACAGTAAGGCCCTTTAAAAGTGTGACTCGAATAGTCATGCGAAACCAGAGTTCTTGAAGTGGGTTCGAGGACTCGATTATGCCGAGGGAAGGTATTAGGCACCCTCGAGCATCCGTGACACACGGTTGCCAATTTTAGTGATTTTTATAGTAACGGGGCATAAGTACGAAGTAATAGAGTATAGATACAAGAATTAGATTCAAGTATTAGTGACACGCTGTTGCCGATTTACATATCTCGACACGAAATAGTTTTGAAAGTATGTATACGTATCTCACCACGAGATAGTTTGAAATTATGTATACGTATCTCGCCATGAGATAGTTTGAAAGTATGTATACGTCTCGACTCGAGAGAGTTTGAAAGTATGTACGTATCTCGACACAAGATAGTTTGAAAGAAAATAGTTATGGCCGCACCCGAGTAAGTGTTGCATACATATCTCAACTCGAGAATCAAGCCGTACGTAGTTCTGTGCTGTGTATATGTATGGGTGTTTGGTCGATCTAGACCGTGAGTGTATAAAATAATGTTTGAGTAAAGTTGGTGTAGCTAGAAACTTTAACCTGTACGGTGTAGTCCTAGACTTTAACCTTGAGAAAGTAATGAGTTATGAGAGAGTGTTTTGAGTAAAAGACGGAGTAGATCAACCGTGCGATGCATATTTTGTATATTTTTTTTGTTTATATGATTTTTTTTTTGTCTTTTTGTTTTATATTTTGGAAGTAAGGGTCGGTGCCCATGTGAGTGAAAAAGTGTTTTGAAAGTAAGGGTCAGTGCCCAGTGCTTTGAAAAGGTGCCGGAAGTACGGGTCGGTGCCCAGTAAAAAAAGAGTATACCGGAAGTATAAGTCGGTGCCCGATGATGTAAAAAAGGTGATGTGAAAGTTTTACCAGTAGTACGGGTCGGTGCCCTATGCAAATGGAGAGAAGTATCATTTTTTGTGTTTCCTGATTTTATCAACAAAAATCTATAACAAGAGATAAAGTACAGCCGGATGGGTCATTAGATCTCCTTCCAGCTGGCGCAGGATATAAAGTCCAATCGGGAGGAGTTCGAAGGTCTCCTTCCGACTGGCGCAGGATATAGAAGTTTGATAAAGTTCAGTCGGGTGGGTCATTAGATCTCCTTCTGACTGACGCAGGATATAAAGTCCAATCGGGTGGAGTTCGAGGCCTCCTTCTGACTGGCACAAGATATAACAGTTTGATAAAGTTTAGCCGGGGTGGTCATTAGATCTCCTTACGGCTGACGCAAGATATAAAGTCCAATTGGGTGGAGTTCGAGGCCTCCTTCTGACTGGCACAAGATATAACAGTTTGATAAAGTTCAGCCGGGTGGGTCATTAGATTTCCTTCCGGCTGACGCAGGATATAAAGTCCAATTGGGTGGAGTTCGAGGCCTCCTTCCGACTGGCACAAGATATAACAGTTTGATAAAGTTCAGCCGGATGGGTCATTAGATCTCCTTCCGGCTGACACTGGATATAAAGTCCAATCGGGTGGAGTTTGAGGCCTCCTTTCGACTGGCAAAAAAAATAAAAGAAAAAGGGGGAATATCCGACCAGTGGATTTATAGGGAGCCCAGACCACTAAGAGTATGAGTTGAGGATGTTACCTGTGCAGAGGCGATTATTGAAGTTCAGTCGTTGTTTGTTGAGAAAGAATGAAAGAAATCCGAGTAACGTTGTGAAAATAATTCGAGAAGGCCCAAGTCGTATTTTGACACAAAATCGACTTAAATGGATTTCATGGTTGGGTCCGGAAGGGCCGGAATAGTCAAGATGTAAATCGTACGTTTGAATAGTACCCGTACGTATACTATATGTATGAATAGTGCCCGTATGTATGAATAGTACTATACGTATGAATAGTGCACGTATGTATACTGTATGTATGCCATTAGAGGTGCTTATGATGGAGTTTGGATTTTATTTGGTCAATGTAGCCAAACAGGGCTTGGGAGAGGAGAAAGGTTAGGGATTCCCAAACAAAGCCTAAGGGAGAGAGTGAATTGGCCCCTTTTTTGGAAGGGGGGGCCTCCTATTTATAGGAAAAAAATTTGATTTAAAAAATAATTAATTAAAAAAATAATAATAATAAAGTAATAAAATATCTAGATATTGTGTGTGCGCCGTGTTCTCTGGGATTTTCGAAAAGCTACGCGGTTGAAAACTGGACCGGTGGGTTCTCTCGACTAACACATAATTTTGAAGTCAGAATTGGATTTTTAAAACTTTGTTTGACCCACATTCGGCACCAGTTCTGACAAAACACGCCAATCGAGGTGCACTTTCCGAAATCTGGTGTCGGAATGAGACGAAATTACATGGTTCCCTTTAGTTTAATGTGAGGAGTATTTTCCTGTAATCAGAAAGTGACTCCTATGGCGCGATTGGCCCAGATTTGGATTACTTAGTCGCTAAGCAAAGAAAATATCTAAATATTTGTACAAGCACCGCGCTTCCGAATTTTCTGGAAGGCAGTGCGACGAAAACTTGGACTTCCGTGGTCCTCTCAACAAACGCGAAATATTAGTGCAAAAATGAAATTCTTAAAACACTATATGAATCGTATTAAGCATCTGTCTTGACAAATCCGTTAATTAAAATGTACTTTTTCGAAATCTGGTATCGGATTGAGATGAAATTTTAGGGATTTCTCTATCTCGATGTGAAGAGTATTTTCCTTAAATCAGAAGTGACTCCTATGGCGCAATTGGCCCAAATCTGGATTACTTAGTCGCTAAGCAAAGAAAATATCTAGATATTTGTACACGCGCCGCGCTTTCGAATTTTCTAGAAGGCAGTACGACGAAAACTTGGACATTCGCGGTCCTCTTGGCAAACGCATAATTTTAGTGCAAAAATGGAATTCTTGAAATGCCATCTGACTCGTATTAAGCATCTATCTTGACAAATTCGTTAATTAAAATGCACTTTTTCAGAATCTGGTATCGGATTGAGACGAAGTTTACAGGGATTTCTCTGTCTCGATGTAAAAGGTGTTTTAATCCAGACCAGAAATACCACGGCCGATTTGATCTTGAAGACCAAGGCTTTCTGATGATTTATCAGTATAAATTGACGCGCGTGTGAGCGATCTTATCGCAGTTTTGCAACTTTCTTCGTTTAATGGCAACGAAATTTTTGAAGGCTTTTCATCTTGACAAATATGGATTTTTGGCATCAATTTTAAACCTTCTGAAGTTCTCTGGCGATGACATAGAATTTTCCTGTTTGATTTCTACGCCTGATAAAGTAATTTTTCCAGATCCGGTGTTCAATTGAGATGAAATTTTAGAGAGTCCTCGGTAATGTCACGCACTTCCATTCTGTCATAAAAAATACTTGTTCTGACACTCGAACAGCTAAAAAAGTAATCCCAGTCCCTCTTTGGCAAAATAACAGATTCGTCCGAACTTTAAACAATGACTATTTCTTCGCCCGTGGTCTGATTTTGACGATTCGAAGTCTAGGGACCTTGTATTTATGAGCTCTTCACACCCGTCGGACTCGATGTTCATTATCTGTCCGCCTCTTTGTAGGTGGGCAAAAATCGAGTGTCTACAACTGGTCTGACATGCTTTTGAAACCATGCTGGTGGGTATTCAAATTGACGACAACTTAATTTGACATTTGATTTGACCTCTAGATATTCTGATTAGGACTCTAACTTCTTTTTTCTCGATTAGCGTACCCGATGGGCCCCCTCTATAATAGTTATTTCTTCTTTTGGCAAGTCAAAATGGGGTGTCTACAGCTGTCCCTCTTTGTCATGTTTTGCGAAGCAAATCATGACAAAGAAATCAGACGACCCATTTTGTCCCTTTTTCTTTTAAGTGATGAGAATAAGTAAAAAGACGTGCCAAAGTAAGCAAGTGAGTATGAGATGCCATTGTAGGCAAGTGATTGGTGTGCCAAAGTAGGCAGCTGGGGATTGGGAGTATTGCTAGAGTGGGCAAATAGCTCCGCTGGGGATTGAGAGCGTTACCAGAATGGGTGAACGACTCTGTTGGGGATTCATGTGAGAATCAAGTTAAAGAGGGATGGTGTAGTCAAGAAGTGCGTAATCACGTAATTTTGAACTTTAATAAAAAAAATGTAATAAAGTGAGGGTGTAGTCAAGCTCTTAGAACTGCCTACGTATCTCCCGTCGGAAAAATCAAACTGTACGTAGTTCGTACGAACCTGGGTAGCTGAGAGATGGTGGGAGACAGTGTAGTCGAGAAGTGTGTAGCCGCGTAATCTCGAAGTTTAACCAAGAATGTAGTAAAGTGAGGGTATGGTCAAGCCTTTATAGGTGCCTACGTATCTCCTGTCAGAGAATCAGACTGTGCGTAGTTCGTAACAGGGTAAAAAGGATGCCATGTTGGGATAGTGAAGAGCAAAATGCCATGTCGGGGTGTGATTGTAGTGGATACGAAGGAGCAAAATGCCACGTAGGGCGTAATTGCTGTGAGATAGAAGAGCAAAATGCCACGTGGGGGCGTAATTGCTATGGATATGAGAGTGTGAAATGCCACGTAGGGCGTGACCGATGTGGGATAGGAGAGCAAAATGCCTCGTGGGGGCGTGATTGCTATGGATATGAGAGTGCAAAATGCCACGTAGGGCGTGATCACTGTGGGATAGGAGAGCAAAATGCCACGTATGGCGTGATTGCTATGGAGATAAGATCAGCAGAATGCGATGCACGTGACTGTTGAAGATATCATAGAGCAAAATGCTAAGTAGGGTGTGATTGCTAAAAGGAGTTTGAGATAATAGAAGCAAAATGCTACATGGGGCGTGATTGCTTGAAGACTCGAGAGAAAAATGCCACGTGGGGCATGATTGCTGTGAAGAGTGATGAAATTAGCAAAATACGGTATGCATGATTGCAGTGGACAGGTGAGGACAGTAAAATGCGATGTGTGTGATTGCTATAGAGTGCGGGAGGGTAAGAGAAATACCTGATGCTTGATGCCGATGTAAGTTGATTGTCGTTTGAGGGACTTATACCTGATGGTAGGTGATATGAACAGAATACCACTTGACGGACTCACTCTTCTGATTTCGATGATAGATAATGTGAGTAGGACGCCTCTTGACGGACTTACTCCTGATTCTGGAAGGAAGCAGTGAACAAGCTACCGCTCGGGGCCTTATATACCTGATGCTTGTGATGGAATAGGACGTCGTTTGAAGGTCTCACTCTTGATTCTGATGATGGATTCTGATGACGAGTGAACAGGATGCCGCTTGAGGGTCTTATACCTGATTCTAGGAGTGGATAGTAGATAGGATGTTGTTGGGGGTCTCATACCTGATCCTGATTCGAGCGTGAATGGTTAGTCCTGAGCGAGGGATAGATTTCTTGATAATCTACCAAGGAGAAGACTGATCTGATATGTGGATCTGAGCAGATGGATCAGTGTGAAGTTGGCGAGTCTGGGCAAAGGTTGATAGCGTGGCTTAGTTAGTGGCGAGCTTTTTGGGTCATTCTATAGTAGTGTCGGAACCAGTTATCCCTGCTATAGAAAGTATGCACTGTCTGTTATGCTGAAAGATATGAATGGATTTTGAAAGTCATGTCATGCTAAGTACAAGTATTTACAAGAGTATGATGCATGAATATATCATCTGTGAAAGAATGCTCATGAGTTAGTGGATATTAACCATCTTATCGCCTGTTGAGTACCAGAGACAAAGTATTTGATTGTGTGGGCTCGGTGCCCCAGTGATCGTCCTTCAGAAGGACCCAATTTTTCAGTATTTGATTTCTCTCGAGCACTTATTCTCTCTGAATCCATTTTTACCTTCGGCGCCCTCACGGGTTTTCACCGAATACGGTTATGTGATCGTTGTGCTTCAGTGTATCTTATGATTTTGAAAGTATGTGGCACGCCCGTCGTTTGGAATGATGTAAGTATGTGATCTTGTGAACCCAACAAGGCTTGTATCAATTAAAGTGGACTTTACTGGGTTGTAACGTAGGCCAGGGTCATGGGCTGAGAAATGAAAGGATCGCATGAAGGCTCAAAGTATATTTTGAAAAGTCGGTTGAGATTTTTGAGATCACCTTATGCCCTGCTTTTTCCCTTCTTTTGATTTTGTTCTTTTTCTTTTTGTTTTTTGTATTCGTCCCAATCTAGTGTGGGGTACGTTATTGCCGAGTAAAGTATGTACTGGGGAGAATTGCCCCATTTTGAAGTATGTATCCGAGTCAGATCGTATCTTTTATGGATTTGCTCCTGCTTTGCATTAAGTTCTATTTTGTTTGTTTTTTCTTTCTTTTTCCTTTTGGCATTGCCCCAGTATAGGGGGTGATCCTCAGGGGTTTAAGTTTGAAAAGAAATCATCGTATGGCTCAAATGGGCTAACGAGGGAAAGTAGTGTATAGATAGCTGAAATGATTGCCTCTGATCATTTTGACACAAGTCGAGTCGGGTTCAGAGATCACATATATGCATCATTGAAGTTAGAGATCCTGAGAATGAGTATTTACTTTCCTGATCAGGATTGAGGGGCCCCATGTGGGCCAGCAGTGATCATGATGACCTCTTTTGCTGAGATGTGGGGGGCAAAGATTGCCCTAGTCTATGTATGTCATGATCCTGAGAATGGACCAAGGACTGTTCTTGAATGCCCGTCGGCTGTCTGCTCCGTTCTTGTGTCCTCAGTTGACATCAAGCTGTCATAGAGAAGTATGCTTTTGTCTCCTGATTCTTGTTAAGATGTGAGCATCGTCAGAGGATGAAATGGCCGATTTGTGAACTTGAGTCATTTCTCGGCATGACCTTGTGTTGATCGTACTTTCAGGTAGAATCGAACATAGCTTTGTTATGTCCGAAAGTCTAGTACAATGTCTAATTCGTATTCAACAAGTAGTAAGACAGTCATATCAAACATACTCATGAGATTTAAGGAATGAGAGCAGGTGACAGTTATTGAATGATGCAAAGAATGAGTTTTGTTTTTATTTTTCGTTTGAAAGTATGTGCTTATGCAAAGCAGACAAAGCATAAATTCAATAGTATGGAGAAGCTGCCCCTGTATGGCAGATGATGAGGAGTAATGTTTCAAGACAGTGGGCCGAGTATTGGGTCTCTTACGAGAGTCGTCTCGGGCATGGACAGAGCTTGTGGATGTATATGGGTAGAAGTAGGCCTATTGGTTCAGCGGCTTGAAGGTTCGAACAATCGCGAATGCACTGGTACTGCTCGGATTTGACCTCCGCGGATTTTGTTATCTGCCCTACTCAGGCTAAATGTTTGGATTTGGAAGTTGGATTTGAAAATCAGAGCTGTTTGGACTGGTTGTCCATTCAGACTTTCTCAATCCATGGAGAAGTCGGTGATGCCAGGAGTAGGCTGAGCGTGTAGAAGCTTCCCATGTTGACCTCTATAAAAAATGTACCTGCAGCGGAGGTCAGAAGAAGTAGAGGTAGACGTAAAGTTAGTAAGTCGCTTCAAAGAAAAGAAACGGGGATTCTTCTCCTAGTGACTCGTTAGAGATGAGAGAGTACTGCCCCAGTATAATGTGTGTTCCCAAGGTATGAGATGCATCTGGATAGCCTTTCGGCGTCACCAAATGTCTTTCAAAAGTGGAATTGTCCTTGGGGAGTTTTTTTTTTTTTGAAAAGTGAGAATGAGCTTTGAAAAAAGTTTGGCAGCCTTCCGGCGCCGTTTATGAGTTTTTTTTTTTAAGTTTATCCAACACTGGTCTATATACAGGTGCAAGGGGAAGATAAAGAAGAATCGGGTAGCCTTTTGGCGCCGTTTTATGAATTTGAGAGAGTGTATCCATCCTTGTTAAAATGTAAGGATATGATGAGTAAGAATGGGTAGCCTTTCGGCGCCGTTTTGAGTTTGAAAAGTTTTTCCCCCCTTGTTTGTAAAAGCACAAGGGGAAGACAGAGAAGGATCTGGTAGCTCGTCGGCTCCGAAAACTTGGACTTCTGTGGTCCTCTCGACAAACGCGAAATATTAGTACAAAAATGAAATTCTTGAAACACTATATGACTCGTATTAAGCATCTGTCTTGACAAATCCGTTAATTAAAATGTACTTTTTCAGAATCTGGTATCGGATTGAGATGAAATTTTAGGGATTTCTCCGTCTCGATGTGAAGAGTATTTTCCTTAAATCAGAAAGTGACTCCTATGGCGCAATTGGCCCAAATCTGGATTACTTAGTCGCTAAGCAAAGAAAATATCTAGATATTTGTACACGCGCCGCGCTTTCAAATTTTCTGGAAGGCAGTGCGACGAAAACTTGGACTTCCGTGGTCCTCTCGACAAACGCAAAATATTAGTGCAAAAATAAAATTCTTGAAACACTATATGACTCGAATTAAGCATTTGTCTTGACAAATCCGTTAATTAAAATGTACTTTTTCAGAATCTGGTATCGGATTGAGATGAAATTTTAGGGATTTCTCCGTCTCAATGTGAAGAGTATTTTCCTTAAATCAGAAAGTGACTCCTATGGCGCAATTGGCCCAAATCTGGATTACTTAGTCGCTAAGCAAAGAAAATATCTAGATATTTGTACACGCGCCGCACTTTCAAATTTTCTAGAAGGCAGTACGACGAAAACTTGGACATTCGCGGTCCTCTTGACAAACGCAGAATTTTAGTGCAAAAATAGAATTCTTGAAATGCCATCTGACTCGTATTAAGCATCTGTCTTGACAAATTCGTTAATTAAAATGCACTTTTTTCAGAATCTGGTATCGGATTGAGACGAAGTTTACAGGGATATCTCTGTCTCGATGTAAAAGGTGTTTTAATACAGACCAGAAATACCTCGGCCGATTTGATCTTGAAGACCAAGGCTTTCTGATGATTTATCAGTATAAATTGACGCGCCTGTGAGCGATCTTATCGCAGTTTTGCAACTTTCTTCGTTTGATGGCAACGAAATTTCTGAAGGCTCTTCATCTTGACAAATATGGATTTTTGGCATCAATTTTAAACCTTCTGAAGTTCTCTGGCGATGACATAGAATTTTCCTGTTTGATTTCTACGCCTGATAAAGTAATTTTTCCAGATCCGGTGTTCAATTGAGATGAAATTTTAGAGAGTCCTCGGTAATGTCACGCACTTCCATTCTGTCATAAAAAATACTTGTTCTGACACTCGAAAAGCTAAAAAAGTAATCCCAGTCCCTCTTTGGCAAAATAACAGATTCGTCCGAACTTTAAACAATGATTATTTCTTCGCCCGTGGTCCGATTTGACGATTCGAAGTCTAGGGACCTTGTATTTATGAGCTCTTCACACCCTTCGGACTTAATGTTCATTATCTGTCCGCCTCTTTGTAGGTGGACAAAAATCGGGTGTCTACAACTGATCTGACATGCTTTTGAAACCATGCTGGTGGGTATTCAAATTGACGACAACTTGATTTGACATTTGATTTGACCTCTAGATATTCTGATTAGGACTCTAACTTCTTTTTTCTCGATTAGCATACCCGATGGACCCCCTCTATGATAGTTATTTCTTCTTTTTGGCAAGTCAAAATGGGGTGTCTACACCGACGAGGTACTACAATCGCTCTTTCCACTCTGGCATCTAT
Organism: Hydrangea macrophylla; assembly: GCA_033977485.1. Lineage (NCBI taxonomy): Eukaryota > Viridiplantae > Streptophyta > Magnoliopsida > Cornales > Hydrangeaceae > Hydrangea > Hydrangea macrophylla. The sequence continues at coordinate 98,352,842 of CM066992.1, forward strand.
AACAAACAGTACCGCTGAGGTACGACTACTCCTGCCACCGTTGCCCTTATGGCCACTGCGACATCTCGACAACATCACAGACTCGTTACTCTTTTGTGAACGAAACACAAGGACTAGATCGACGGACATAATTGTCTCATTATCAGAGTTAACATAACTTACATGACATCATCTAACGCATGCGGTACGAGTCATTAATGTTCATTATTCTCAGATTATCGCTCTTAAGTACATCTCACGTTACTCTCGGAGTTTTACGTATTTTACACGTATGTGTCTTACTAGTTCAATTCATCCATTACTTACCATATAAAACATGTTCTTTATTAAAATAGTAAGCTCGAGTGATCGGGTGAGCTCGAGCGCTCGCACCCTGTAATTTCCAGGATTCGTAATCCATTATTAAGGTACCATTCAAATAGCATGATGTACAACATCTACATGGCACATGCAAGCATAAATTTAAAGAATAACTCAAGATGCAACTTTCACAGCTCATAGTACAACCAATATATCATGGATTAACATAAATCTAACATACTCATTCCTTAAAACTCTACTAAACTCGAGCGTTCGCGCTTCTCGAGCGCTCAGGCCTGGCCTATACGTTGGGCTCGACCGCTCGCGCTTGGTCCGAGTGCTTTGGTTATGCAGTTCAGAACAGTGACAATTTTAGCAGCATAGTATAAGCTTAAGAATTTTAATGCATGTTACATGCATGGTCTTAGATCATCAATATAAGTTTATAAAGCATGTTTATGAGTGAGTAGAAGTACTCACAAGATCTAGATGAACTACATGATGCTAGATGATGAAAATTATGATGATTGTGTGTGTTGATCTTCAAGGACTCCTCATGCAAGCTCCAATAATGGCTTGATCAACTCAATTCCTTTCCTTCTTAACTCTTCAAGTCCACCACTTACAGAAGTTCAATGCATGTAGTGTGAGTGTGTATGTCATGACCCATCCCGCTATGCATAGAATTGTAACACCTGTAATTTTCTTTTCATTAATAATATCAGTTTCTCGAATTTTTGATTTGGACCGACAGTATTATTATATTATTATTTTAATTACGTGACGGTATGGACGCGTTGTGGTATTACCATATAGACTGTATTAACCATACCGACTCGACCATAATAAGATTTAACTTAGTCCCGTACCCGGACGCAGACATTAGAAATAATACTAGTTTGCACGTAATTCGAGACCAACATGCATACTAAGGAACTTATGCACGTTAACCGAGAAAGTGGCACACAGCCTGAGGTGGACCCCATATGGCCGGCTATGTGGCAGCCACATGCCACCCTCTTGGACACATGTCCACTTGTTGGGCACATGGCATAGCATGTACACATGTTCCATGACACCTAGCACATGCATCTCTCCTATATAAGCACACCTACCTACATGCATGCACACACACACTTGACACTCTTTGTCTTCATAATCTGCACGCTGCACCTAAGTTAAGAAAGAGAGATGAGAGTTATAAATCCCATGGAAATATAGAAGAAACACGAGGAGAAGAAGAAGGTGACACCATCTAAAGTTGAGTTCAAGCTCCATTAAGCTCAAATCAACATTCAAGGTCAATTTCAAGCTTTGGTGAGTAATTATGAGTAATCTAACTCAATTTAGAACATATTCAGTATGTATTAATGTATAGTAGGAGTTTGATGTTGTTGTGTTGAAGTTTTCATGACATGCAAGACAAGTGCTTTAAATCTGAGAAACTGAAACTTCCAGCATAATATAGTGTAGTTAAATGAATGATTGGAGCAGCTCAAAAATCATAAAGAGGTTAGGTTTTTTTGTGGTGAAATCTAACTTATTTATCTACAAATAACTCTTCTATAGCTCAGTCTAAAATCACGTACAACGCAGTACTATAAATCTGGGACAGAGCAGTCCAAAAATATAGAAATGTCTAAGTAAAATAAATATTTTGAGCAGCTCAAAAATGTAATTGAAGCTAGATTTTTTTGTACATGAAGATGATCCAAATACCTATAATGTTCTAGTTTTGAGTTTGATCTACAGAGCAATTTATCATGCCCAAATAATCATGTTGTTTCAGTCAACACAGTGAAAATGTATCCTGGCAGATTGTGTAGCTTTTTGTATGATGTTTTGTTTATGCATGGTGTTGATTGTTGATGCTAGTTTTTTGGTACATGTGTTATGAAAATCTTGTGCTATGGTAGTGCTATCGCGTAGATGAGTATGTTAAGGGTTTCATCTATATGTTTATTGGTATTAAATCCATGTTAAAAATCCATGAGATACGTGCTATATTTTCCATTGTTATTAATATAGTTTAATGACCGTTGAAAGTAGGGGTAATACAAATAACCGAAACACCGAACTGGCCGGCTGAAGCCGACCGGCTCAGACGGTTTTGGCCGATTTCTGTGACTGGCAGTCGGTGGTCGATTGTTAAGACTGGAAAAACCAAAATTTGGTTTCATCTCACGGTATTGTGTTTTAATTTCTGAACTACCGACCGACTGGCGAAACAATTTCTCCTATCTAGTTTCTAAGATACATATAATATATTAATATGACCCTTTATCTAAATCAGCTACACAACTTACAAGACAAGTCTAACCTACCATCTGTAACCTTACCCAACCCAATAAAGTAGTCTGATTAAGTCTCATATATCTCACTTACAATCACTCTCACATAATCACATTTCCTTTCTCAAGAAACCCAAAGCTTTCACTTTGACTCCACTCCACAGTCCATATCACAGATTCACAATTTATCAGAAACCTTAAGCTTCCACAGTACATTCCAATCATCGGCATTATCTGCTTCGATCACCGGCGTCGTCACTCTCTAAAGGTAAGAACCGATTACTCTCTCTCTCTCATACATCCCTTCTTAGATCTTTCTTGAATGGTCGATCTCTGTGTGTGTGTGTGTATGTGTGTGTGTGTGTGTATATTGTGTAAACTCTTAAGTCTCAAATCCCCAGAGTCTCAATGTTGGGGTTATTATGATTTGTGGAATCCTTTCTCTCTCTCTCTCAAATCTCTAAATGTTAGGGTGGGTTATTGTGATCGGTCCCAGACTCTAAATGTTAAGAGTATGATCTCTCAAATCACCTATCTCTACTCTCTTGTGACCTATTGTGGGTGTTTTTAAGACCATAACAATATATTTGTGGGGACGGTTTTTTTTTATGTATATAATTTTAGTTGATTTTAGGGGTGTTCTTTAACTTCTTTTACTTTTAGGAATTAACAAATCAACATCGATGGTTAACCGAAACCGACCAAAAATACCACTAGTCAGTGAGGTTGATCACACCGATTCATTCGGCCGAAATTGGTTGCCACGGTGTACATATTGACTAATTCGGTTCGGTTAAGATTTCTAGTTAAAAATCGACTGAAATCGATCGATGTCAGCCCTAGTTGAAAGTTCATACCCAAGCTTTAAGTATGTTGTACAGCTCGATTATTGCATTGATAATGATTGGGTAAGTTCTCATTGAAAGTATATTGAGGGGTAAAACGGAATGTCGGATGTATAGCAAAATCTTGACGGTTGTAATTGGAGGCTATTAATGAACTAAACTACGAAACGTACGAACGCGTAAAATAACGATAAACCTTTAATAACAGATTTTATGCGAATAAGGAAAATTGGGTCTTGTTTCTAGTCATGTGACTACCGGTCAAAGTTGATTCGTGTTCTTTCGTGTCGTGTTTGGATATTTCTTGCAAAGTTGGTCTTTCGGTAATTCCATAGAGTCGATTGGAGAGTTATGTTTGTGTTCTTGATCTGAGGATCGGCATGACGTGTTCAGTCAAGTGCGGATGACCTGAGGATCGTCATGGCGTGTTCGATCAAGAAGTTGAATAGTTTTCTGCACCCTTGGTCTGAGGATCGGCATGAAGTGTTCAGTTACGTGCGGGTGACCTGAGGATCGACATGACGTGTTCGACCAAGTGAATGTTAACATCCCGTAGGAGTTGTGAAAGGTTTTTGTACCCTTGATCTGAGGATCGTTATGACGTGTTCGGTTACATGCGGTTGACCTGAGGATCGTCAATAACGTGTTCGATCAAGTGTTTCTTAATATCCCGCATTCTTGATCTGAGGATCGTTATGACGTGTTCGGTCGTACTGGTGACCTGAGGATCGTCAGTGTGACACCCGCTCCCGCGCTTTATATTTAATATTACTTTAGCATGCATAATCATGAGTTGATATTAATCATAGTGTTATGTGACACTTATTGGAGGTGGATTTATCCCACTAAGTTGTTTTGGGTGCCCAGTTGGGAACCCAATTGTGGCCAGTATAGCAATCCCAAGTTGGGATATGTGTTGATGGGTCCCAGTTGAGATGGGACAGCAATATGCAAAACACCCTATGTGCCTAAATGTTTATTAAGGCTTAAATGATTTATTATTTTATTGTTGTTAGTATCATGTTAATAGGTAGTGACCACTTTTGGGGTCAATTAGAGATACCTTTGTGAGCACGAATTGAACACGTTACATAACTAGTAGGCTAATTAGCAGCTTCATATAATTATATGGGACCACTTATGGGACCCATGCGAGACATAGACAAACAGCCATTTAAGTTTGGGATAGTTTTAATGCAGTTTCATAATTAGTAGGGGCGTAATCGCAAAACTAGCAAACTAGTGTGGATTTCATAATAGAAATGGAATCTTTATAATTAAACACGTACATGATGAGTCAAAACTCATCCTCTTCGTTTAGATCTAGGTTTCAGTAGAAGAGATATAGGAGTTGTGTTTACGACAAGTTACGACGGTGACATTCTCGACGACGGGTGACGAGCCGAACGACGTCGGTTTTTAAAACAAGCTACATATTCGGACTCATGGGGGTGAGTCTAATCTATTGGTACTAATTTTATTGAGTTCTGTGACAGTTTTTCCGCGACCCTTTTTAGGGTTTTAGCTCATAACTTGTAGTTTTTATAAAGGATTTGTACCTGGATCATAGTGGAACTCTAATCTTGTGATTAGGAGCGAAACCTAAGAGGTGAGTGATGTTAATTTTTATATTTGGATGATTTTCATGCTGGGTTCAATTGTAATGCCAAAGCATGTCTAAATAACGTGATTTAATTTATTAGCTTATTATTGGGCAAAATTCATGTGGCTAAATTAGGCCTAATTTATTTGTGAAAGCACGGTGTAATGATTAAATGAGCATGTTGAGTTGCCTATTTGGGTCAATGGAAATTGCTAGTTCTATACCACCATGAGGTAATCTTTGTGGTGACGACCACAACCGCCAGAGGCCTATGGGACCACACGTGTGAGGGCGTGGGTCATGACTAGTCACGTGGGCTTGGGGTGTGGAGCCGCGGGCTAGCTGGTAGTGGTGGGAGTGAACTAGTTATTGCCAGAGACTATAGTTTGTGTAATATGTTGAATTGAACATGTTTTTTATCCATATTCATGATTGGCATTGCTCACAAGCATATAACTTATATATTGTAGTGGTTATTGAATAACCATCGTAGGTAATCACGGTGAAGAATCGGGGAAGTGAGCTGGGAAGTGGCTGGCTAGTGCATGAGTTTTGGGGGTTGTTGTAACCTTGTTAATAGTTACTTGCTTTTTAGTTTAAAGCTTGCAATATAGTTGTAATTAATCGATTTTGATATGAATGGTAGTACGAGTCATACTTTGCATGGTTGGTTTAAGACTTATGTAATATTTCTAGTTAAGCTTTAAACTTTAGTCGGGTTGTAACTTAACTTCTGTAAGATATGGTTGGACTGTGTTAGTTGGGATTGTGTTTTATCGTAGTGTTGCTATGGCAAATGTTATTAGATTGGGACGTTTGAGCTTGGAGTTTTATTTATTGGGTTGGTTGTAAATGGTTATATTTAGTATTTTTATTAAATTATTTAAAAACTCTTGCTTGTACTTGGAAGCTCATGCTCGTGACTGTGATTTTATTCTAAATGGTTTAAAGCATTAATGTTGATTTCAACTTGTGATTTAGTAATGTTATATGACAATTTACTACTTGTTAAAACAGGGCAATTGGTTGATAGAATTTGCAGAGGGGCTTTTGTTCGATCTATTTTCAACATTTATAATTCAAACTTTTTACTTAGAGAGGGTCTCTTGGGATTCCTCTAGACCTTTGGAAAAGAAACTTTTGAAAATGTTTGTTGTTTCTGAGTTTCTTAGGTTTAAGCTTATTTTAACTTGTTCTTGAAACTTTAATCACTTGTGTAAAGGCCTTGGTGGCGTGCCACGTGTCCTAGAATTGTTTAGGTGGTTCTGGGGCATGACATTTAGTGGTATCAGAGCAATAAGTTTAGAACTTTGTGTACGAGAGACGACGACTGAGAGTACGTGTAGATATTGAGCATGTAGATGCATTTCATGAATGTATATGAGTAATTACTGCTATGTTGTTATATGAGATGCTGACATGGCATGCAATATATTTATGTGAAATGACTGACAGGTAAAGAATGGATCATAATCGGGATCGTTCACCTCATTCAAGGATGGACCATCTAGAATAAGTGGTAAGCAATTTCGTAAGAACAATAAGTGATCGAATGGGTGGTGATAGACCTGCAAACCCACAGCCACGGGCCGAATGAGGAGTCATTGAAAAATTTTATAAAAGAAAACCGAGTCAATTTGATGGAGGGCCAGATCCATCACAAGCTGATCAGTGGAGTGTACAGATGGGAAAAAGATAATGTGTGCTACTGATACATTGAAAGGTGAAGCCCAGAATTGGGGGGTAAATGTGATTGAGCAAGGGAAACCTGAGACCTGGAACAGGTTTGTGAAAGTTTTCTATAAGCAGTACTTTCCAGCATCCGTCAAGACTCAGATGGGCCGAGAGTTTGCAAATCTGCAACAAGGAGACATGACAGTAAATGAGTATGCAGCAAAATATAATAGCCTACTTCGGTTTGCACATCGAACAGTACCAAGGGAAGTGGATAGGGCACAGAAATTTAAAGAAGGCCTACGGGATAATATTAGAAGCCGAGTGGATACACATCAACTTCGAAAAGTTACCGATGTACAAGATGTTGCCTTGATAGTAGAAACAGATATTGACAAGTACAAACAGAGCCAACAGAATAAGCGGCCAGCTGAGGGAAAAGGTAAAGGACAAGGTTTCTTTAAGAAGCCGTTTTTGCGAGGTTCCAGCTCTAGCTCAGGAGTTCAAAGGGGAAGTTCATTTTTTGGGAAAAGTCGCCCATTATGTCCAACTTGTAATCGTCAGCATGGGGGAGTGTGCAATTTGACACTTGTGTGTAATATCTGTAGGCAGAAGGGACATATAGCAAGGAATTGATCACAAGCTCGAACCCAGAGTACGGGGAGTATAAATCCAGACATGAGGGGAAAATGCTTCGAATGTGGACAGCCCGGACATCAAGCTAAAGATTGCCCAACAAGACGACAGCGAGGGATAGGTTCTGTGGCTTCAACTGGGGCAAAACCAGGGACAAGTATAGACAAAGGGAAAAGGCCTGAACAAAGACAGGGAAGGTATTTCCGTCTAACACCGGGGGATGCTGCAGCTACCGATTTTGTCGTGTCAGGTACATTACTTATTTGCTCGCACCCGGCACACGTTTTAATAGATTTAGGCTCAACACACTCTTTTGTTGCACATGAATTTGTTAGACGCTTAGACAACATGTCAGAACCTTTAGGGTATGATTTGTCAATATCATTACCCTTAAGTAAATTTATGGTGACCTCATCAATATTTAAAGCATGTGACATTAGGGTAAATGATAGGGTTTTGACAGTGGATTTAAATCCGTTGGCCGTTAATTATTTTGACGTAATATTGGGTATGGATTGGTTATCCGTAAATCGAGCCACTATCGACTGTGAATGGAAAAGAGTTACTTTTTGACCAACGGGACAAGGGGAGTTTAGTTTTCAGGGAACTGGTGTTGTAGTACCACCCTATTTGGTTTCAGCAATACGGGCAGACAAGTTGTTGAAACAAGGTTGTCGGGGGTTCTTATGTTCAATAATTGACACACGGGTCATAGGGACTAGAGTAGAAGATATTTCAGTTGTACGATAGTTCCCAAATGTCTTTCCCAAAGATCTACCTGAGGTACTAGTTGAGCGGGAAATTAAATTTACTATTGAAGTAGCCTCGGGGTCTCAGCCAGTATCGAAAACACCGTACAGAATGACATCGGTGGAGTTGAAAGAACTGAAGATTCAGTTGTAAGATCTTCTAGATAAGGGATTCATTCGACCTAGTGTATTATCGTGGGGTGCACCAGTCTTGTTTGTCAAGAAGAATGACGGGACTATGAGGATGTGTATCGATTATCGATAACTCAACAAGTTAACTATCAAGAACAAATATCCGTTGCTTAGAATTGATGACTTGTTTGATCAACTTCAAGGAGCCTAAGTCTTTTCTAAGATTGTATAGCGATCAGGTTACCATCAATTAAAAGTCAAAGAGGAAGATGTAGAGAAAATAGCGTTCATGACTCGTTATGGTCATTATGAATTTCTTGTTATGCCTTTTGGAGTTACAAACGCACTGACATCATTTATGGATTTGATGAATAGAGTGTTCAAAGACTATCTGGACGAGTTTGTAATTATCTTCATAGATGATATCTTAATATATTCCAAGAGTGTATAAGATCACGAGAGGCATCTACGGTTGGTTCTATAGTGACTTCGTGAAAAGAAGCTATTTGGAAAGTTGAAGAAATGTGAATTCTGGTTGACTTAGATAGCATTTTTGGGGCACGTGATTTCAAAGGAGGGTGTATCAGTAGATCCGTAGAAAATTGAAGCTGTAGCTAATTGGAAGTCGCCAACAAGTGTGCCAGAGGTACGAAGCTTCTTGGGATTAGCTGGGTATTACCGAAGGTTCGTGGAAAATTTTTCAAGAATTGCAATGCCAATGACACAACTTATACCAAAAGATGTTCCTTTTGTTTGGAGTCCAGAGTATGAGGAAAGCTTTATTAAATTGAAGACTCGTTTAATGACGACACCTATATTGACCATTCCTGCAGGTACTATAGGGTTTGTGATATACAACGATGCTTCATACCGAGGTTTGTGTTGTGTTTTGATGCAAAACAACAAGGTGATTGCATATGCCTCGTGACAGTTAAGGCCACACGAAGTGAATTATCCGACTCATGATCTTGAGTTAGCGGCGGTTATCTTGGCCTTAAAGATTTGGAGGCACTATCTTCACGGGAAAAGTGTGAAATTTATACCGATCATAAGAGTCTAAAATATATGTTTACACAGCGAGATTTGAATATGAGACAAAGGAGGTGGTTAGAGCTAATGAAGGATTATGACTTAACAATCCAATATCATCCAGGGAAGGCTAATGTGGTGGGTGATGCGCTGAGTCAAAAGTCTATAACTAATTTGGTCTATGCTTTGACTTCACAAGAAAAGTTAATTCGGGAAATGGAGCAATTAAAGTTGGAGGTGATTCCAGAAACTAGAGGTGCTTTAATGTCAGCCATTATTGCACAACCGTCCCTTATTGATGAACTTTGAGCCAAACAGCTTCAAGATCCAATATTGAAGAAGATTCATGATGAGATATCTGAAGGTAAGCAACAAAAATTTACTTTTTGAGAATGGTATATTGAAATTTAGGAATTGAGTTTGTGTACCCAATATAGATGGTATCAAGGAAGTAATTTTAGAAGAGGTACACAATACTAGGTACTCAATCCATCCAGGTAGTACTAAGATGTACAGTGATTTACGGGAAATCTATTGGTGGTCAAGAATGAAACGAGAAGTAGTTGAACACGTGAAAAAAATGTGTGGCTTGTCAGAGGGTAAAGGCGGAACACCAGAAACCAGCGGGAAAATTAGAACCATTACCTATACTAGAGTGGAAATGGGAAAATATCACAATGAACTTTGTGGGAGGTTTACCGAGGTCTAGGAAGTCAAATGATAGTGTATGGATAATCGTTGATCGATTGACCAAATCTGCACATTTTCTACCAATTAAGACCAATGATCCAAAGAAGTTAGCTGAATTGTATGTCCAAGAAATTGTGAGACTTCATGGAGTTCCAGTATCTATAGTTTCAAATCGAGATAGTGCATTTACATCAAGATTTTGGCAAGGAATACAGAGAGCGATGGGTACAAGATTGAGTTTCAGTACAGCTTTTCATCCTAAAACTGATGGCTAATCAGAACGTGTAATTCAGATACTTGAAGATATGCTTCGACTTTGTGTTTTGGATTTTAAAGGTGATTGGGAAGAGCACTTACCATTGGCTGAATTTGCTTATAATAATAGTTATCAATTCAGTATTGAGATGGCGCCTTTTGAGGCTTTATATGGGCATAAGTGTCGTTCTCTACTTTATTGGACTGAGGTTGGTGAGAAAAGATTGACAGGGCCTGAAATTGTTCAGCAGACCACGGAAAAGATAAAGACAACACAACAACAACTTCAAACAGCCCAAAGTAGATATAAAAGCTATGCGGACTTGAAAAGAAGACCGATAGAGTTTGAAGTTGGGGATTTTGTATTCTTGAAAGTATCACCTTCAAAGGGTATTACGAGGTTTGGGAAACTTGGGAAGTTGAATCCAAGGTATGTTGGGCCATTTGAAATCATCGGTAGAGTTGGACTAGTAGCCTATCGGTTGGAGTTGCCACCAGAATTAGCTAATGTACATGATGTATTTCATATATCAATGTTAAGAAGATGTGTATCAGATCCAAAGAAAGTAATTATTCCAGAGTCATTGGAAGTCAGGGAAGACTTGACATATATCAAGCATCCAGTTAAGATTTTTGACAGAAAATAACAAGTTCTGAGGACAAAGACTATTCCTTTGGTTATGGTGCTATGGCGGAATCACTCCGTTGAGGAAGCCACATGGGAAAGAGAAGATGAAATGAAAGAGAAGTATTCGTTCTTGTTCGAAACTTGAGGTACTATGAGTTTGGGGACAAACTCCTTTCTAAGCAGGGGAGAGATGTGACACCCACTCCCGTGGTTTATATTTAATATTGTTTTAGCATGCATAATCATGAGTTAATATTAATCAGTGTTATGTGACACTTATTGGAGGTGGATTCATCCCACTAAGTTGTTTTGGGTGCCCAGTTGGGAACCCAATTGTGGAAAGTATGGCAATCCCAAGTTGGGATATGTGTTGATGGATCCCAGTTGAGATGGGACAGCAATATGTGGAACACCCTATGTGCCTAAATGTTTATTAAGGCTTAAATGATTTATTATTTTATTGTTGTTAGTATCATGTTAATAGGTAGTGACCACTTTTGGGGTCAATTAGAGGTACCTTTGTGAGCACAAATTGAACACGTTACATAACTAGTAGGCTAATTAGCAACTTCATATAATTATATGGGATCACTGATGGGACCCATGCGAGACATAGACAAACACCCATTTAAATTTGGGATAGTTTTAATACAGTTTCATAATTAGTAGGGGCGTAATCGCAAAACTAGCAAACTAGTGTGGATTTCATAATAGAAATGGAATCTTTATAATTAAACATGTACAGGATGAGTCAAAACTCATCCTCTTCATTTAGATCTAGGTTTCAGTAGAAGAGATATAGGAGTTGTGTTTACGACAAGTTACGACGGTGACATTCTCGACGACGGGTGACGAGCCGAACGACGTCGATTTTTAAAACAAGCTACATATTCGGACTCCTGGGGGTGAGTCTAATCTATTGGTACTAATTTTATTGAGTTCTGTGACAGTTTTTCAACGACCCTTTTTAGGGTTTTAGCTCATAACTTGTAGTTTTTATATAGGATTTGTACCTGGATCATAGTGGGACTTTAATCTTGTGATTAGGAGCGAAACCCAAGAGGTGAGTGATGTTAATTTTTATATTTGGATGATTTTCATGTTGGGTTCAATTGTAATGCCAAAGCATGTCTAAATAGCGTGATTTAATTTATTAGCTTATTATTGGGCAAAATTCATGTGGCTAAATTAGGCCTAATTTATTTGTGAAAGCACGGTGTAATGATTAAATGAGCATGTTGAGTTACCTATTTGGGTCAATGGAAATTGCTAGTTCTATACCACCATGAGGTAATCTTTGTGGTGACGACCACGGCCGCCAGAGGCCTATGGGACGGCACGTGTGAGGGCGTGAGTCATGACTAGTCACGTGGGCTTGGGGAGTGGAGCCGAGGGCTAGCCGGTAGTAGTGGGAGTGAGCTAGTTATTGCCAGAGACTATAGTTTGTCTAATATGTTGAATTGAACATGTTTGTTATCCATATTTATGATTGGCATTGCTCACAAGCATATAGCTTATATATTGTAGTGGATATTGAATAACCATCGTAGGTAATCACAGCGAGGAATCAGGGAAGTGAGCTGGGAAGTGGCTGGCTAGTGCATGGGTTTTGGGGGTTGTTGTAACCTTGTTGATAGTTACTTGCTTTTTAGTTTAAAGTTTGCAATACAGTTGTAATTAATCAGTTTTAATCTGAATGGTAGTACGAGTCATACTTTGCATGGTTGGTTTAAGACTTATGTAATATTTCTAGTTAAGCTTTAAACTTTAGTCGAGTTGTAACTTAAGTTCTGTAATATATGGTTGGACTGTGTTAGTTGGGATTGTGCTTTATCGTAGTGTTGCTCTGGCTAATGTTATTATATTGGGACGTTTGAACTTCGAGTTTTATTTATTGGGTTAGTTGTAAATGGTTATATTTAGTATTTTTCTTATATTATTTAAAAACTCTTGCTTGTACTTGGAAGCTCATGCTCGTGATTTTGATTTTATTCTAAATGGTTTAAAGCATTAATGTTGATTTCAACTTGTGATTTAGTAATGTTATATGAGAATTTACTACTTGTTAAAACAGGGCAATTGGTTGATAGAATTTGCAGAGGGGCTTTTGTTCGATCTATTTTCAACGTTTATAATTCAAACTTTTTACTTAGAGAGGGTCTCTTGGGACTCCTCTGGACCTTTGGAAAAGAAACTTTTGAAAATGTTTGTTGTTTATGAGTTTCTTTAAGCTTATTTTAACTTGTTCTTGAAACTTTAATCACTTGTGTAAGGCCTTGGTGGCGTGCCACGTGTTCTAGAATCGTTTGGGTGGTTCTGGGGCGTGACAGTCAGTGACGTGTTCGATCAAGTGATTCATTGTCAAGTGTTGTTCTTTCTTGACCCGTAAATACGTTTGGAGTTAAGTCTTCTTTCGGCTAATACCATTGATCAGTTAAGTCCTGGACTAAGTTTTGAAAGGGAATTGTTGGGTATGAACAAAACATTGTTTTAAAAATACGAAATGACGATGAATAACTTACCTTGGTGATGGTAACCTTAAGGGGACCCTTACTTAGCTTAACCGCTAATGGCTTTTCATGCAGCTGGACCTTCCACGTCCAGCCTTTGTAGGTCCAGACGGAGCCGACTGCTATCAAGATGCGGACTTTACTACTGAAGGATATGCTGGTGAAGATTACTACGAGGAAGGCTACGGCTTCGCCAGCTGAAGATCTTAGAACTCCTCTTTGTCATAGTTCCGTTATTAATATGTTTAATGATGTAATAGTTTAGCTGGACTTGTAATATGTATCTTTTGGTTATCTTTGGGCCTGTAATATACTACTGATGTAAGACTTGTATGTTTTAAATTTCTGCTTCCGTTGAACTTAGACATCTTCCTGTATTACATTATTGTTATAAGCATGTTTGGACAATCAAGTGACACTCACAAGCAGTCACGTGTCTACGAACCCATAAAGGAAATTTATTTTTCCCTATTTTTGGTACTTCAGGGCGTGACACATGGCACACCACTAAGGCTCATCCAATTCCATTAAAGTAAAATAGCAGCAGAAAAATATAAGTCAAATTCATTTAAAATCAAAGTAATAAAAAAAGTTTTGTCCAACTGAAACATTTCCAAAATAATTCATTTTTGAAACAGAGGTCCAGTCGACTGACTTGGGGCTCCGGTCGACTAGAGATTGGAAGCAGTATGTTTTAAAAGTTCAATAGCCATATCCACTGACCCTCGTCCGGTCGACTAGGGCCTCAATTTTTCAGTTGATTGACCCTCGTCTGGTCGACTGCACACTATTCAAGCAGAAAGTCATGTTCTGGGGACCTATCCAGTCGACTGTTTTCTTAACCCGGTCAACTGATCTCCAAACATATCAAGGCTGTGTTCAGTTCAACACAGTGATCCAGTTGACTGAATCAAAAACCAGTCGACTGATCGGCATCAGCACACTAAGTATTATGCAGAATTCAAGCTTAGGTCCTCCCATTCCAAACCAACGCAAACACAGGAGTAAACCAACGATTCAAAACATAACTACAAGAGTTTACTAGCGATTACAATACTACTAATCCTCCCCAAGATTCTGTTATAAGAAGTTACAAATTCAAAGTTATTATTACAAGTTTGGAAGCAAATAAAAAAAATATAAACAAGGTGATGTTTCCCCGGCGTTCCTCGACCTCACTCCTCACGCTTTTTCTTGCCTTTCTTCTTTTCACCTGCAATGAAGTAAATCTCCACTGCTCACCTATATGCTGAGTATACAAATTCTAACGTATGCATATATGACAAAACATGCTTTAATCTCAGAATTCAGAACAAATAGTCTCTAGGGAGAAAATACGCATTCATCCGGTAGCGGCATGTCCAACCATTAAACCGCGATGCCCACGGCTAGTCCAAGCCTACAACCGTTGCATCCACAAGTACCATGGCAAGTCCAAGTCTTAAACCATACATAGTAGTCGTCACTACTACAATTCTCCAACATCGAGAAGCTGACCCCGGCATGAATTTTTATAAACTCCCCTTTGACCCATATAGATAACTCAACGTGCTCACGTAAAAGTAGACATACTTTTCACATTTAAGCGCGTGCATAATTAGCGGGACTAAGATTAACACATGAATTTTGCCCGGATCTCAATTTCATCATTGAAATCTAAAACATGTATTTTTCTATGTAACACAGGTTAGAACTTCATACCTCGTGCGATTGCTCTATAACTTTGAGGAAAACACTAGGAGATAGATTAAACGTCGGATCTCTAGTTTCAGGTGATTCCTACAAGTTTACAGGAGTTTTTCTCAAATTCTTAGAAATTAGCTTTTTGGAAAAGTTAGTCAAACGATGCCTAAGAGGTATCAAAACGTAGATCTTACCTCAAGGTGTCTAAATCAAGAATCTGGAGAAAATCTGACGATTAGAAGTCCGTCGATCGGCAACGTGAAGCTCGTGGGAACCAAAATCTCCTTTTTCCCTCTCTCTCAAGATATTTTAGAAAGTTTGTGAAAAAAAATGAAATCTCACCCCTTGCTTTTTATAGACAACATTTTCAGAAATTATGTTTACTTCCCCACGAGTTCTCAAAACTTCTAATTATCTCCCGAAACGTCGTGCACGTCCATTTTATTACTTCACGAGTGAAAACTAAAATTTACAAAAGTTTTCGACTAAGTTCTGTTTGGGTCCAAAATCACGTCCGAAAACTAAATTCTATGAAATTTCTACACAACCTACCTTTTATATAACGTGTCACTCATGTTCTCACCACAGTGTTCAAAAAACTCTACAGTGATAGCAGAATTACCATAAATTATGCTACACATGTATAATTTACTATTCATAGAACACCATATAATACCAAATAAAGTCAAATAAAACATTTAGTGCACATAAATATCATTTGCTTATGCCAATACAACATTGCTTATCAAATTCCCGTGTCCTTACTTGACACCTTCTGTTGACCTCCAGTCAACCCCAATTCAATTATTAATCAACGTTAATAATTTCCACTCGTTACCACACATGTGAATAAAATGTATGCAATTCTAGAACGTGTGTGAAAACTCTCCCTTCCAAAAAGGAAGTTTGTCCCCAAACTTTGACCTCATATGTCGAATAGATACGGATACTCATTCCTCATTTCTTCTTCATTTTTCCATGTAGCCTCTTCAATTGTATGACTACGCCATAATACCTTTACCATTAGAAATTTAGAATCGACTTTGTTCTCAATACTTTCTCTTTTCGATCTAGAATCTCTACCGGTTATTCCATATAAGTCAAGTCTCCCTGAATTTGCATCGATTTTGGCACTATGATCTTGTTCGTATCCGACATATAACGTCTCAACATCGATACATAAAAAAACATTGTGCACATGTTCCAACTCTGATGACAAAGCCAATTGATAAGCTACGAGTCCTTCCCTCTCTAGGATCTCAAAAGGTCCTACAAATCTCGGATTGAGGTTTCCTCTCTTTCCAAATCGAACAATGCCTTTCGAAGGTGATACTCGTAAGTATACAAAGTCTCCTACTTCAAATGTCATCAATCGTCGTTTAGAGTCCGCATAGCTCTTATATCGACTCTGAGCTACCTTGAGTCGCTCCTGAATCAACTTTACCTTTTCAGTAGTCAACTGTATGATCTCAAGTCCTAACAACTTTCTTTTCCTAACCTCGATCCAACAAATCGGTGATCAACACATACGTCCATACAAAGCTTCATAAGGTGCCATCCCAATACTTGACTGAAACTCGTTATTGTAAGCAAATTCGATCAATGGTAGATGTTTTTCCCAATCACTCCCAAAGTCTAGGATGCAAAGTCTAAGCATATCTTCTAAAGTCTGAATCATTCGCTCTGGCTGTGCGTCGGTCTGGGGATGAAATGCGGTACTGAAACTCAACTTCGTACCTATAGCCTTCTGTAGACTTTTTCAAAACCTCGATGTAAAACTACTATCACAATCCGATATAATCACTGCTGGAACCCCATGTAGTCGTTCAATCTCTTTCACATACAATTCTGCCAACTTTAAAGGCTTAGTCGTCTTGATCAATAGGAAATGAGCTGACTTTGTCAATCTATCAACTAGTATAACCCAAATCTTGTCATTCTTGTTGAACGATCGTGGAAATCCCAAAATAAAATCCATCGTAATCTCATCCCATTTCTACTCCGACACAGGTAATGGTTGCAGTAGTCCTGTGGAAACCTGTCTTTCTGTCTTAACCTGTTAACATGCCCAACACTTTGGAACAAACTTAGCGACTTCCCGCTTTATACCCCTCCACCAAAAGTTCTCTCCCAAGTTTCAGTACATCTTGTTACTTCCCGGATGAACTGAATATCTAGTACTATGAGCTTCTTCTAAAAGTCGCTCTTTCAAGTCTTTCACATTTGGTATACACAATCGATTCCCAAGCATCAATATTTCTTGTTACAACATAAATCCAGGTAGTTTTCCCAAAGATATCTCATCTCTCATTTTACATAAATAGGGATCGTTGAACTGTTTTGCCTTGATTTTATCAATAATGTCTGGGTGAGCTATGATTACCATCATCAAACCACCATTTGTCTCTAGAATCACATCTAGTTCCAAACATTCCATTTCTTTGACTAATTCATTGTGCTTGGTTAGCTCATCGGCTAAGTTCTTTGTCGTCTTTCGACTTAACACATCGGCTACTACATTAACCTTTCCCGGATAATACTCAATTGAAAGATCACAATCCTTCATAAACTCTAGCCATCTTCTTTGTCTCATGTTCGGATCTCGCTGTGTGAATATGTCCTTTAAACTCTTGTGATCTGTAAAAATCTCGCACTTCTCTCCGTACAAGTAGTGTCTCCAAATCTTCAAAGCATAAATTACGACGGCCAATTTAAGGTCATGAGTCGGATAATTAATTTTGTGGTTTGATCATGATTTGGAAGCCATGTGATTCGAGGTGAAAAATGCATATTCATAGCGTATTACATGGTCTTTTATGCATACTTTTATCCCCAACGTCCTTACATTTAGGTGCATTCAAATAACAATGTTCATTTTATTGTGCTAATGCTAAAACATATGTTTATACATTGTTTTATAGGTATTAGAATGCAAATCAATGAAGTGGAGATAAAGAAAAGTGATTTTGGTGAAGAGAACAACAGAAGCAGCTGAGAAAATGCCATTTTTGACAATGAAGACTTTAGATTTGGAAGATTTTCCCAAAAATATAAAATGTAGATCTTTGAGTTATGGTCACGTGGCCGTGAACAAGAGGTCAATCCGAGGTTTGAGTGAAAAGTTATGGCCATTCTCCCATCGGTGCGCAGAGCTGTCAAAATCAGAGAAATTCAAGGGCTTGAGGAGAGTTCAATCGATCGAGCCTTCGATCTATCGAACTAAGCTCGATCGATCGAACTTAATTTTTTCCCAAAAGTTACGTAAACTCTACAGGAACCCTATAAATAAGTTGTTATGATACCAGACGAAGGGAGGACGCACCAGAACGCAGAAAACATCAGTTTTAGGGTAGTTTTAGGGTCAGATTAGGTGTAGATTAGGTTAGATTCATGTTTTCTTCCTCCTTTTCCATTGTTAAACTCAAGATTGATGTTGATTACAAGTTATATTTAGATCATTTTCAGGTTTTTCTTCTCCTTTTTCTTTATTTGATTGTTTATTGCTTTAGATGTTAATGATTGCTATGTTTTGTTATCTCTGTATTAGTTTTATTATGTTCACGTAGTTTAGATGTTGGGAATATGTGATGAAACATTGATTCCCAGCCTCTTCCATGCAATCTTTAGAAACCTTGGGCTCGATCGATCGAAAAGTGCATATTCATTTAGGTGAATAGTGCATATTCATAGCGTATTACATGGTCTTTTATGCATACTTTTATCCCCAACGTCCCTACATTTAGGTGCATTCTAATAACAATGTTATTTTTATTGTGCTAATGCTAAAACATATGTTTATGCATTATTTTATAGGTATTAGAATGCAAATCAATGAAGTGGAGCTAAAGAAAAGTGATTCTGGTCAAGAGAACAACGAAAACAGCTGAGAAAATGCCAATTTTGACAATGAAGACTTCAGATTTGGAAGATTTTCCCAGAGATAAAAAATGTAGATCTTTGAGTTACGGTCGCGTGGCCGTAAACAGGACGTCAATCCGAGGTCTGAGTGAAAAACTATGGCCATTCTCTCATCGGTGTGCAAAGCTGTCAAAATCAGAGAGTTCAAGCGATTGAGGAGAGTTCAATCGATCGAACCTTCAATCGATCGAACTAAGCTCGATCGATCGAACTTTATTTTTTTCCAAAAGTTGCGTAAACTCTGCAGGAATCCTATAAATAATTCGTTTTGACATCAGACGAAGAGAGGACGCTCCAGAACGCAAAAAAAAAAAAAAAAAAAAAAAAAACAGTTTAGGGTAGTTTTAGGGTTAGATTAGGTTAGAGTCTTGGTTTTCTTCCTCTTTTTCATTATTATACTGAAGATTATTGAAGATTCAAGTTATTTACAAGTTATATTCAGATTATTTTCAAGTTTTACTTCTCCTTTTTCTTTATTTGATTGTTTATTGCTTTAGATGTTAATGATTGCTATGTTTTGTTATCTCTGCATTAGTTTTATTATGTTCCTGTAGTTCAGACGTTGGGAATATGTGATGAAACATTGATTCCCAGCCTCTGCCATGCAATCTTTAGAAACCTTGGGCTCGATCGATCGAACATATTTCGATCGATCGAACCAGAGTCATAGTCAAGCGATCGAAGACATTTGATCGATTAAAGGATGAGGAAGTCCGATCGATCGAGAGCGCTTCGATCGATCGAACTTGCTAATTCCTGAGATGATTCTTTTAAAGTATTCCATAACTTTTTGTTTTAGAAATCTGTCATCAAATTGTCCTTATAAGCTTAGTTTGTCACAATAATTTTTAGAACTTAAAGCCTTAAGGCTATTTTCTTCAATGACTTTTGAAAACCACTTTGAATGCTAACACCATTTAGAGTGCAAGTAATAACCATTGCTTTAAACTGTCTTTCAAGTATTTTAAATCAACTGCGATAATGTAGTCCCGGTCATGAAAGGGCTATTGATTCTTTGTCTTTAGAAAAATACGGAATGCTGAAGAGGAATGAACTCCATAGAACGTTAATGAGTATGCATGGTAGATGGTTAGGATCAATGTGGATTCACGTCTTTCCAACACCTTTAGTTTTTCTATTTAATTAATTATGTTTCTTTATGCTTTAATTTTTTATTTAATTTAATTTAATTAATTAGGATTCGTTAGAATTCCACTCCTTTATGATATTTTCTTTTTCTTTAGGTTATAACTTAGTAGATATTCTTCCTATTCCTTCCCTGTGGGATCGACCTGGACTTCCAGTACTATATTACTTGTACGATAACCTACACTTGGGTGTTGCACAAGAGCGCACAACTTTTTAGTCGTGTCACCATGCAAGGGGTGTTTGTGTATGAAATGTATGTGTGTGTATATAGAAGCATATGAACTTACACCATATCTCTCTCAAAGGGGCTCTCTGTGTTTACAGAGTTAAAACATATTAAATGCTGGAAATGCAGGGGCATTTATAGACTTTAGGAGACCCAGGGGCAAAATTGTCTTTTCACATATTTTTAGCTCGAGCGCTCCTATCGCGAGCGCTCTGGTGCCTCAAGCGCTCGGAGCTCCTAGTTCTCCAATCTTTTTATTAATTTAAGAGTTCAAGAGTTAAAGAAGTAAACATCCATTAGAACTAATCATCAAAGTTAATCCATACGCGATCACATCTATCATATATGAATACAGAAATACAGAAAATATGTCCATATACAGATAATTACAGGTAAAAGAGACAGTGTTACAACTCTATCATAGGCTTTGCTCATGACAAGCTTAAAAGCCTTGGCACCATGCTTCCCATTTGTTAGGGATTTCAGATAGTGCACAGCCTCAAACGCAACAAGAACATTATCAGTAATGAGCCGGCTTAGAACAAATGCACTTTGGGACTCCGTAACAATCGTGGGAAGAAACCGTTTCAACCTATTAGCCAGTACTTTAGAGATGATCTTATAGAGCACATTGTAAAGACTGATAGGGTGGAAATCAGAGACTCTCTTAGGGTCTTTAATTTTCGGAATCAACACAATATAGGTATGGTTTAAAGTGCTAGATAAGTGTCCTGAACGGAAGAAAGATCTAACCGTTTCAACCACATCCTCTCCCACAATGCCCCAAAAATGTTGAAAAAAAAAGGGGGCACACCATCCAGGCCTGGGGCCTTATTTAGGTGCATCTGAAAAAGTGTTATCTTTACCTCCTTCACAAAAATATCAACCAAAAGCTGTCGATTCATCTCATCCGTCACCCTTCTCTCTAGCACATCAAAAATAAGATCAGAGCCATTCATCTATTGAGAAGTGAAAATATCATGAAAATAGTCCAGCACAACATGTCTCATCATATCTTTATCCTCACACTTAGCCCCATCTGACTCCTCAACACCCAAGATATTGTTCCTCTTCTTTCTTTGGGACCATTTCCTATGGAAAAATGTCGTGTTCTGATCTCCATCTTTATGCCAACAAACACGGGAATGTTGTATCCATATCGTGTCTTTGCGCTCAAGTAACTCATTAATTTCTTGCTTTAATTTTCTTTCTTTCTCAACAGAACCCTGAGTGACCGAACCTCTCAGAACCCCATCCAGAACTCTACTCTTAACCTTTAACTGCCGTTGGACATGCCCAAAAGTAGCCTTATTCCACTCTGAGAGGATCGCCCTACAGTTTTTAACCCGTTCCTCAGCCATTGTCGCCGTACCATCCCCAAGCCAAGCATCTCAAACAACATTTTCACAGTCAGAATGACGAGCCCACATAGCCTCAAACTAAAAAATCTTTTGTCTGCCCCTACGTCTAGATGCCCTGTTCGCAAACAATTTAAGTAAGTTAGGGCAATGATCTGAAACAGGGACCACAAGGTATAAAACTGAAGCACAAGTGAAGACAGTTTGCTAGGAATCTGAAGAAACGAAGCGATCCAACCTTTATCTAACTTGCCTACCGTCTTCCATATTTTTTCCTCCAGGTGAAATGATTGCCTGTGTAGCTTAAATCCTCCAATCTAGAGGTCGTTAGAGTATCCCAGAACTGATCAATGTGAGTCTTATATGGCTGACCTCCTTCCTTTTTCCACAGATGGAGCAAATCATTGAAATCTCCCCCAACGACCTAAGGAAGTGAAAAAGAGTGTCTTAAACTTTGCAAAAGATTACATGTGAACCTGTATTTTGAAGAATTTGGGTGACCATAAAAAACCTGTTTGATACCATTTGCCCATTCCAGCTGGACCCTCAACCTCATTGTCAATATGATGAATAGAATAACTAAGAACCGAAGCTCTCACATCATCCGTCCAATAGAACCTAAGCCCTCCACTTTTGCCCATGCTACTAACTGCCAAACACATGTGAAAACCCAGAAATCTACTAATAACTTCCATACGTTGAGACTGTAATTTGGTTTTTGACAAGAACACCATGGTGGGAGCTTCTGAACGCACCAACTGGCGCAAAACAAGAACCGCACATGGGTTCCCAAGCCCACAACAGTTCCAACACAACCAACTCATGGCAATAGTAGCCACCGCCTCTGGTACAAGATCAGACTAGTTATCGGTACGGACCCTCTTAGGGTTTTGTGTCTAGTCATCCAAGGCTTCCTCGAAAAGCTGTTTACCACCCAAATCTATATTGGTATCAAGTGTGAGTTTAGCCTTGTCCGATGCCAACGAATGAGCAAACCTCTTCCATTTTGGGCCACTTGACTGGGGACGTTGAAAATCAACCATGTGACCTGACTCAGTATTATGACATGGTACTGGCTCCATTACAATACTCTTATCTATCCCCATATCAGTAAGGTGAATGCCATCCTGGGACATCTCTTCTAGGGGCGGGCGGCAGTAGTAGAGGATCCCTTGGATCGGCCCCCACCTCGTTCACATTACCAACGGCTTCAGCGGAGTAAATAGTAGGTGCTTTGTTCTCTTTCTTCTTCCCCGATTCCATACCCCTAACCAAAACACTAACATCTACCTTACTGGTAGTTTTTTCCCTAACCACACCAGTGGGCTCCTCATTTAGATTCACCTCCGAAACAGAGTGATTAGTTACACCATCCTTCCACTTCCTAGAAGATCTTCTGTCGTCCCCAATGGAAGCCCACAGCCACGTGCTGTATTGGAAAACTCTGGTGGAATTCCACAAGTTTTCATGTAAACCCTCATCACAGTCGCGCTCCATGTGCCCAATCCTTCCATAATCAAAGCAAAACTCTGGTAGGCATTCATATTTGAAATGTACCCAAACATTCCCTCCACGGGTCTGAACTTGTGCTTCTCCCATGAGAGGTTGTTGAATATTAAGCTGGACTCGCATGTGTAAAAAGTCACCCCAACATACACATCTATCATCATAATCAACACACAAGACCTCCCCAAGTCGAGTCCCCAATTTGCACCGCAACCCTGTCCTCATACCCTCGGATGGGATAACATGGATCTGAACCCACATTGAGACATAGTCAAAAATCGTCTTTCCGATTGGAATCAATGGATCAATCTCTTTTAGGGTAAGAAAGTGGACATCAGAAGACCAAGGCTCCATATTTAGAACCCTATGTTTGTCCCGACCATCAGCAAATATAAATAAGAATTGATTTTCACCAATAACCTTTATATTACAACCCTTTCCACGCCATAATGATGTAAAGGGTTTTCTTACAACATCTGCACTCACACACCGACGAACGAACAGTTTCCCCGCTAAACACATATCGTGTTTGGAGACCAGCCCCTGCACGTCCAAAGCCTCAACATGAGTCACTGCCTATTCTTCCTTTGTTTATGTTTGGATTTTGGAATAAACTATCCAAATCATGATCCATAACCATACCCAATCCACACTGGACAAACTCCCACTGACCGACAGCGAAAGAGACAAAGCATGGATATACCAAGATGCTACCCCTTCAGAAAGCCTAAGAACCCTAGGCACCTAAGGACTTTTTCTAATACCTTATTGCCACTGGGAAGTTCTAATGTAAATAATAAGGCGCATTAATTGCCAAAAGATTAAAGGGAGTTTTATTCACTATAAATTACTCTATTTCATTTGACCCGTTACATTATGTGATTGTGATTTCTTTATTATTGTAGGACTCATGTAAAATTCACTAAACACCAATCAAAGTAGATAATTTCTCCATAATCACCACATACATTGACTATTGTACTGCTAATTGTTTTTAGTTATCCCCTTTGCATTAATTATAAAAGACAATATGGCAACTCATGATCGTCTAATAGCCATTGAGTACTGACCATTTTTTTTGTTGTCCTTCTTACTTCTTATTGTTTTCTTTTAAACTAAAAATGCAAAAATATCACATGACAACTCATGATCTTCTAATAGCCACAAAGGTTCAATAAATAGAGTAATGCTATATATATATATATATGTACTTTGAAAACTTAAATTTTAAATTTGGTTTCTAAATACTTTGATAGTTGTAGTATAAGACCTATCTCTCTCGCTTTTCTCTAAACCTTCCCACACAGAGTCTTCTCCCTAGGCTCTCCCTCTATGTGGTAGCCCTAGGGTTTTTATTTTTGTTTTATGTTGCTTGTTGTCCCTTCTCTGTGGACTTTGATCTATCTTTTTTAGAGTTTTTTGCTTTGGATTTGGGTTCTCCATCTCGATCTCTATCTGCTTTGTTTTCCCGTGGCTTGATCCGGCTCTTTCTCTCGTAGATTCAGCTTGTTTTCTTCTAGTTCTAGTGTTCTCTCATATAGATTTGGTGTTTCATTGTGAAAGATCTAGTACTGTCTCCATCAGATTGGCGATCTTTTGTTAGATCTGGCGTTTGTGGGGTCTATTCTCAGTCACGATGGGTTTCTGGGTGATCTTTTGGTGTGGGTTTTTCGGCAGCTCTTCCCACAACCGGTTCCCTTTCGAGCTGAACCTCAATTAGTTTTGCGTTTCACCCAGGATTAGAGAGGTTTGCAATGTCGCGTATGCAGTTTTGTGTTGTTCTTTTAATCTTTTTCATACTTCTATAAGCATATAATGGTTCTTTTTGAAATCTCAGTAGAATGAATGAAATTCACTTTCTAAAATAACCAAAAAAATGTAGTATATATTGTGGTAATGGCTAGTATAGAGTAATGCTTTAATACCTGAAGTATTGGGTAATGCTATACATTCCAAATTTAAATTTTAAATTTGTTTCTAAAAGGTTTAACAATTGTAATATAGAATGTGATAATTGTTGGAATTATAATTTGGCTAGTGGTATAATAAGCCACTGCTAGTCTATACTAATAAAGTATTTAAAAATTAAATTTAAAATTTAAAATAAAAAATATAGCATTACTCTAGTGACATGACAACCTGCAATCACTATAGGAGTCACAATAATGACAGTGAAATTGCACGAATTAAACGGTCAAGTAAAGACGTCAAAATAGTTTTATTTATTTACTTTATTTTGATAGCAAAATAATTTATTTTTTAACTTGTGAATTCATCATTACTCCGTCCATGCTATGAGATACGAGTACTAAGTATTTTTTCCAAAATTTAACTCCTTACAATTGAAATTTGAAATGCAAACCGAATGAACAATTGGGCAATCTGATACGAGTAATGAAGTGAGATAACTAATAGATAATTAGATACTACATACTTATCATTAACATCTTCTTTACAAAAAAAGCCTAGGTTTTCTTTCTCTCTCTCTCTAACTTCTCTGCTCTCTTTGTGGTTGCCTTTAAAGACTCTCCCATCTATTATAGGAGAGTTCTTAATCATTTTCTTTACTATTTTTTGTTTTCAATAAGAGTAATGTTAGGAGTACAACTATTTTTTACAACTCATTTATAACTATATCTATCTCTCTCCTAAGTGGCATTAGGGCCCATTAAAAATTAACTGGATCCCACAGTGCCAATAATCGTACTATTAGGGGTACAACGATTTTTTACAACTCATTCATAACCATCTCTATCTCTCTTCTAAGTGGCATTAGAGCACATTGAAAATTAACAGGACTCCTCAGTGCCACTTAGAAGAGAGATAGAAATAGTTGTAAAAAATAGTTGCACCCCTAGCATTATCCTTTCAATAATATGTCCCATCTTGTGAGGTGGTTTGTCCCTCTTTATTGGGGTTCCGTCCCTCCTTATTGGGGGGTTTTGTCCTTCCTTGTTGAAGGTTTGTTTTGTTTTTTGTTTGGTTTGGTTGATTGATGCGGCTAGATCTCTTTGTCTCTGTATTCTGTGGTTGGATCTGACTCTGTTCCACACAGATCTGTTGTTTGTTCACTCTTCACAGTCACAGTTGTTTTGAAGCTTTAGATCTTTGTTGTGATTGTTGGTAGTTTTCTCTTTTAGACGGTTCAGTGTTTGAGCTACGCTACAGTCCGCCATATCGTAGTTTTGGAGATTATAGTGCAAACCAAAAAATTACTGTGATTTATCATGTATTCTTTCCTTTTTCTGTTTTGTATTTATTCCTTGTTTGTCTTTTGTGAAATATAATTTTCACATTGCGTTAAAAAATAAAAATAAAAAAATCTTTTGTACAAGTCCTGGTAGCCTGTTCATTAGTGATCTTTTGGCACGTATACCAAATAGGGATGGCAATGGGGCGGGTTTTCCGGGTTCCCCGCCCCGCCCCGCCCCGCCCCGCCCCTAATAGGTAGGGTATGGTGGGGGGGAGGGGTGGGTGGCGCTTAATAGGGTTAGGGGCGAGTATGGGGGAGGTTTTCAAAATTCGAGTCGGGTTCGAGGTAGGGTCAAAAAACCCGAACCCGCCCCGAATATACTTGTATTTACATTTTTATCCCTCAATAGTTATGTGTATTACCATTTAAAAAAAAAACTGCACTATTGGAGAAAAAAATGCATTTAAAAAACTGCTTTTTCAATTTGTGTACCCAAAAAAAAAATATTATATCATAATCGGGGCGGGGCGGGGTCGGGGACCCGGAGTGCGGGGCGGGGGCGGGGTCGGGGAGAGGTAGTATGCGGGGCGGGGCGAGGGCGGGGGCGGGGGGAGGGTTTACTGAAGCGGGGCGGGGGCGGGGTATGGGGGCCCCGTCCCGTACCCGCCCCATTACCATCCTTAATACCAAACTAACTCAAAGCCTAACCATGGTTTCAACACCATTTCAGATTTAACTCTGTTTTTAATAGTTTGTTCCAAACAAAAATACATAACAGTGCTAGGAGTACATCTTTGCATGCCAAAAAGCATCGACACTCTGGGGTGAATTGATATATCCACCTCAGGGTATGAATATCCATCTATCTCAGGATGTGAATACTTTTTGGATGTGTAAGAGTGTGTAATGTGCCATAAACATTACTCCAAAAATACATAACCACTAAACATGAATAAAAAAAAAAAACTTTGTTAATACGTGCACGTTTAGCTTCTAAAAATATAAATAAATAAGGGTAACTTAATATATAGTCCTAATATATGCATCTAACTAGAAATAGGCTCCTTTTTCAAATGAATCTAGAAATAGGTCCCTATAATATTTTAAGGACAAAACTGCCCCCGTATATATATATATATATATATATATGAAATCAGGGTTTCAAATTCAAATCAGGAAATTTCTCACTTTTAACACGCTTCCTATTTTTTTGTGAGAAATTCTCACATTTTACACAGTCCGTTTTTTAAGGTCCACTTAAAAGTCAGACCGTCTATATATTTAGATAGAGAGAGAGAGAAAGAGAGAAAATCTGCTAGAGAGAGAAAGATGAAGACAGAGAGGGAGAAAGAAGAGAGAGAGGGTCGCAACCCCTCCACCGCCACCGACGACCACCCACCACCTTCCTCCTCCTCCCCTCTCTACCTCCCTTCACCTATATCAACCATGCACCACCATCTCCGGCCACCACTCTCCACCGGTGACCACTATGTGGATAAATTACTCACTAATTCGTGAGACAAAAAAATCAAATTATCTCACTGAAATCGAATCGTTTTAGGCGCGAAAATTCGATTTCACCTTTGTTCTCGAAAATGCGAGTGAAAAGCAAGGTTTCAAATTTGCAACTTATCATCAAAAAAATCAACCGATTGCGAGACGAGACAGAAGACGATCACTCCGAATTGGTTCATGGATTTGATGCATTCATCGACGGTTGTGCCATAGATTTACTCACTTCCATGAATTTGTATACACAGTCCGAACTGTGTAAAAAGTGAAAAAATCTCACAAAAACGTGCAAATTTATCATATTTTGAAATTTCTTTAGGTCCGATTTTTAAGGTTCGCTTAAGATCCGAACCGTTTGTATACATACATATAGTATTGATGATGATCTCCTTATTGTATAGGCTGTAAGAAATTCCTCACTTGTTTTGTAGATGAAGTTAGTGAGAAATTTCTCACTTTTATAGGCTGCAATAAATTGCTCATTTGTTATGTAGTGAAATTAGTGAGAAATTTCTCACTTGTATAGGCTGTAAGAAATTACTTCCTCATTGAATGTAGATTAAATTAGTGAGAATTTTTTCACTTGTATAGACTGTAATCAATAGATAATGTGTTATGTAAATGAAATTAGTGAGAAATTTCTTACAAAAAAATTAAGAAATTCCCACATCACTTTGTCAAACCGAAAATCCCTTGATTATAGGGATATTAATTCCCTTATTCATGATCTCCTAAAAATACGTTTCCAAAAACTGCATATAACATAATTTTGGAAGTTTTTTCAACTTACAAAACAGTATATACAAAAAAAAAAAAGTGAGAAATTCTCACATTACTCTGTTAAACCGAAATCCCTTGATTTTAGGGATATTAATCCCCTTATCCATGATCTCCTAAAAATTCATTTCCCATAACTATATATACACGATTTTGGAAGTGTTTTGAATATACACAGCTATCTCTCTCTCTCTCTCTCTCTCTCTCTCTCTCTATATATATATATATATATATATGAATTTCGTACTATATTAAGAGAATTTCTCACATTTTTCTTAGCAACCTTCAATAAGGAAAATTCTTGATTTTAACACAGTATTTAGTCCTAATATAGACACTTAACTAGCAAACAAATTTGAAAGTTGAGTAAAATAAGGAAACTTCTTGGAAAACAAAATGAAAAACCATGCATACGATATGTGAAATTAAATACATTCATGTGAATTTCTCATACTGTTCACAGAAATTCTCACATTTTTTTTATCAACCTTTAAACTTCCACGCAAGATTATTTGTTATTTTTTTGATACGAAACAAATAACCATGTTTACATGCAGATTTAAAAAGGATCTTTTTTGAAACACAAATCAGCATAATTTTTGGGATACAACACATTATCCATGATCTCCTATAAATCCTCTCCATTTATTAACTACCTTATTTAGACGTTTTTGAATTTCACATGTTTGCTTATATGTGAATACATATAATCAGTTATGTATAGATATCTATATATATCACAAGGGTATAATGGTCCAGAATTAAACTAACTATTTAGGAATAGAGACTAATTATTGATTCCTATTGCAAATTAAGGATTAATTTCTGAAAACCAAATCAAGTAAAGATCTCAATTTCTATTATTGGCCATAATTAGGGACCAAATCGTATATTTCTAAATATATAATGAATACATTGTGAGTTTTAATATTTGGTGTGAAATTTAATATTTATCTATCTTATTTATTTCTCCTTTTGAAACTTTAACCAATAGCTAAGGACACAACTTGACGAAAACCCAAATAAGAATAAAATCTTCTATTCTTCATCTTCTTGGCGGTCTCTGTGTGGATTTTAATCTCTGGTGTGGAGTTTAATATTTGTCTCTCTTACTTATTTTCACTTTTAAAATTTTAACCATTCGTCACCTTCTTGGCTGTCTCTGTGTGAGAAAAGGCTAAAAAGCTTCCATCTTTTTTCAAACTTGAATGGCCCACATGAAGAGGACTGTAACTAATCTGGACAAAACTGGCTTTAATATCGCACTGTCAAACAAATTTGAGAAGAAAAAAAAAAACCCCTATTGGAAGGGTTTCATGAAAATATGCAACACCCACAACAAAAAAAGGACAACCCCCATCCAGCTGTACTCTCTCTCTCTCTCTCTCTATATATATATATATATGTATACATATAGGGCTTCTTTTTGATCCATATTCAACCAAATCTGGATTAAGAACAAGTGATAGACATAGATAAGGAAATAGATCGAGTATTCTACAGCAAAGATTAAAAAAAAAAGAGAGAGAGAGAGAGAAGCTTTTTGCACTCGGAACGAGAGAGTACAGAGAGAAGGCGAAGAAACCCCTATTTAACTTTTCAGAATTGTAAGTTTTTGCTTAACGGTGTTTCAATTCAACGTTAAATCTCAAACGACGGTAAACCTTAACATTGAGTTAGTGTTTTACACGTGGCAGAAATATACTGGATGAACAATATGAAAAGGTTTACAGGTTAGGGGGACAACTTGGTTGGCAACTTGGCATCCAAAGGTTTAGGCTTTGCTCAAGTCTAAGTTCGAATTCAAGCAGTATGTTCAAGCTTGAGTCCGAGCCGGATATAAATCCAAACTTTTTAACCCGAGTCCGGTTTGTGATTTATCCGTACAATCCGAGCCCGAACCCAGATTGAGCCCGAATTACAATTTTTTTTTTGTGCAAATCGATTTTTAATATGTAAACAACAATATGCAGAGTATCAAATTCATTTTTTTTTTGGTTTAGAATTGGGAAAAAAATATTTTTTTATTAATTTAGTGCTTGAATAATATCTAATAATGTATTCTTGTCACTAAAAAAATACTATAGTCCAATATCAGAAATAATAAATAAATATAATTTTGGCTCGGGCTCGGGTTTCATGGGTTAGCAAAATTCTGCCCAAGTCCGGCACGAATTGAATTCCGACTTGCATGTTTCTATCTAAGCCCGCCCATGGTGAAAGTACCACGGGCTCAAGCCCGATTATTTTCGAGCCGGGTCCGGGTTGACCATGGGTTGGCCCTCCCGAGTTGCACCCCTACTCCTACTTTACTAAAGGAGAGCATTTTTTTCACCCCCATTTTGTTCATCTATTGCTCACTTAGGTTTTCATTGAGTGACTTGTGTCCAACTTCAGTAATTATATTGACAATATAGGGGTAAAGTCGGAATGTAATAGGACACATGTCACATAGTAAAGACTTGGGTGAGTAATGGATGACCAAAATAGGGTGATCAAAAATGCTCTCTCGCAGAAGTAGTGTCCTCTGTACAAATCAACAATGCTAGACCCACACAAAATAATCCTGATCTTTGATTATAGTGTGGCCCATATGAGGAAACATATGAGTAGGGGATCAAGATTAAGATATCATGATACATCAGTATGGTGATGTGATGTAATGGTTACACTGAATAATTTCTCTTGATGCTTAGGGTGTGTTTGATAACCCAATTAAGTGGTAAAAATGAAAATTTTTAGCACTTAGTTTTTTTTTTTTTTTTCCAGTGCGTTTGATAATGTACCACTTAATTGAAAAAGTAACCAAAAACCCACTGAAAACGTTAAGTGAAAATTTTCTATTTAAAATAATCACTGGATGCAATCTGTTTTAGTTCTTGAAATATTGTTTTCAGTATTACAATTCTATATCACTTAAAATTTTCAGTACTTAAATTCAGCACTTAATTTGTAGTACTTCATTTTCAATTTTATCAAACACACCCTTTACACTATGATTGGGAGTTTAGGAGAGAAAAGAAAAGAGGAAAAAGTCATAAGTGAGGAGAGAAAAGAAAAGAAAAGAAATGATGATGATTTCTTTCATGTTGTTTGGGAGTTTAGGAGAGAAGAGAAAGTTGCTTTCTTTCCTCTTGTTTGGGAGTTGCAAAGAAAAGAAAAGAAAAGAATAAAAAATTACTATTCTATCCGTCAATTGTACCTTTTTATTTTTGCAAAGAGAGGATGAGAGATGCCAATGAAGAAGAGACGGAGAGTACCTAGAAGCATGTGGGAAACGTGCTTTTGATTAACGTGAGGTTTTTTTTTTTCAGCAGTTGTGGCTGACATATATAATAGTGTATTATATTAGTCATAGGAGTTGGATGGAATTTAAATTTGTTAAGAATTAAATAAAGGGTGTTATGTGTATTAATAAAATATCATTAATCCTCACTTTCTTTTTTCTCTATCTCTTTCTAATTTGGAGAGAAAGAAATAAAAAGAAAGTGGAGGTTACTTTTCTCTCACTTTCTCTCCTTACTAAAACTCTCAAACGAAAGAAAACTCTCAAACATAGTGATAAATCTTAAGATTAAAAGAAATAATTAATTGGTGACACAACATAAGCCTGTTGTGATCATTTTATTCAATATTTTCTCGGTGTAGAGAGAGAGAGAGAGAGAGAGAGAGAGAGAGAGAGAGTGTGTCTCTGACACTCTGTGTGCGCAAATTTTTTTTTTAAGACTTTAGAGAGAGAACGAGAAAGAGAGGAAGGGGGCACAAATACATGATTCCGAGGGAATGCCTCATGAACCGAACGAGGAACAAAACAGAGGTAAAAGTGTATGACTCCCACTTTTCATGCACTTTCTTTTGTTTTTTCTCTTCTGGGTATTATTGCTATTCACTGCTTCCTTTTTCCTTCTCTTTTTTCACTTCTTTGGAATACCTATTATGCTTTTTTGACCCAAAAACAGAAAAAGAAAAAGAAAATCTGTGTACTTTATTTACACATATCTGTTTTCGTGTTTCTTTTGCTAATTTGATGAATTATATGAAGAATGCCCTCAACATATTCTGTTTGGTTTAAGCTTTTTTGCAGATCAAAGGATCTAAAAGTGGATTTTTTTCACTTACAATTTTGGGGGACCAAACAATTTAACCAATGTAAGAACCTAAAGGCCATAACTTTTTTGCTTTCCTTTTCTCTTTTTATCTTTATTATCTGCATACTGTGTTAAGAAATTCTGCTAGGTATTAGTTTGATATATGGGGATTGAATTACGTTTAACTTCCTTCCCTTTTTTTTTTTTAAAATTTTTTTTTTTATTTTATTTTATAGAATTATGGATTTAGGCGATGAAATGAAGAAAGTCATTAGCTGGATGGTCCAAGTAAGTACTTGATCATGTGATGGTTTTTTTTTTTGATGGAAAGTATATAGGCATCATCAATTGCTGATAGTATGCTATGTCTGTTTGTAATCCAGTTGGCTAAGTACTTGATTCCATCAAAATGGTATTAAAATCTATGATTTTAGTATTCTATTTCTTGGATGTAATTAGTTTGATATGTAGAGGAGGGGCGTCCAGAGAGAGAGAGAGAGAGAGAGAGAGAGAGAGAGAGAGAGTATGCTATGTCTTTTTGTAATTAGTTTGATAGTATGCTATGCCTGTTTGTAATCCAGTTGGCTAAGTACTTGATTCCATCAAAATGGTATTAAAATCTATGATTTTGGTATTCTATTTCTTGGATGTAATTAGTTTGATATATAGAGGAGGGGCGTCCAGAGAGAGAGAGAGAGAGAGAGAGAGAGAGAGAGAGAGAGAGAGAGAGAGAGAGTCTGCTATCGTTTTCACAGGATTGCATTCTTAATTTAGAGTTTCTGTAACGGAGAAGATATGTGCGTGTGCCATGTCTGTGGTTAGCGAGGCTGTCATCTCCATAGGGGATTGTCCGGGGCCACCAGTTTTAACACGATATTTCTTTGCCTAATAAGGCTCTGTTTGCCTTTGTCAATTGAGAGAAGGAAAAGGAAGAGGAAAGGAAAACTAGAAGGACAACTTTTTCCCTAATGTTTCTCTGGTGTCTTCCTCCATACTTGAATTAACATTAAAAATTTACAAGATTCAAAGTATAATAGGAACTCAAGAAAAGAAGAAGGAAAATGACAATTATAATTCAAAGATTTTATTTTGATTTTCGCACTGTTATATTCCTGTTTTCCCCACTGATTTCCTTATTAATCAAACAAAGAAAAGTATCCTCAGCGTTTTCTTTTCTTTATCTCCTTAAATCCTTGAGCCAAATAGAGCCTAAGAACTTCTTAATACATAGTTATGGAGCCATAATCAACCCCCAAGGGACAAGCTTTGGGAATTGCTTCTATGTAAGAATTAGGGTGTCCTATGGATATAGGCATGGTTACTAGAATCAGTCAATTCGAGTTTCGTGCAGTCCGATACTATTCACGATTTAACACGATTCCCGATTCAGAACTTTGAAGTTTAAGTGGAAAACTTCTTAGATTTTTGAGCCCGATACTGCATGAAACTTGTTTTAGATTGTTGTTTTTATATGCATACATTATGTACATGTCTTACGATTCTCAGTTCTTAACTTTGGCAAACTGATTCTCAACTAGATTCGCGATTTGACAAAAATGGAAATAGGCGCTATAGATATTCATCTAATGTTTTAAACTTTTCTGCAGATTGGCAATCTTGGTCTTCGACTACTATGGCTTATCGTTCATTTTATCATTAGCATATGGTACTTTGCATTGGGCGCAGCTCGTGCGCTCGAAAGTTATGTTATCTCTAGTGGTTGTTTGAAGAGGTACAAAGCTCTTAATATAGGCCAAGTCCTGTATTTGGCAGTTGTTGTAGACAGTGAAGAAGCTCCCCAAACTTCAAAGGTTATTAAACTTCTGCAGTGGCTTGAAACTATTGGTGTAAAGCATGTCTGCGTATATGACACTGAAGGTAGGATGTGTTTGGTGCTCTTTTTATGATTTTTACCAAATGATAGAAAAATGTGTCCACAATAGTACAATTCCTTGAACTTCATCTGTCTTTTTTTGGTTTGTTTGTTTGTTATGTTTTTAGGGGTGTTGAAGAAATCTAAGGATATCATCTTGGAGGGAATGAAAAGTGCAAAGTTATCCAAGGTATTGCTTTTCCTTTAGAAATTTAACACTCAC
Source organism: Hydrangea macrophylla (assembly GCA_033977485.1). Taxonomy (NCBI): domain Eukaryota; kingdom Viridiplantae; phylum Streptophyta; class Magnoliopsida; order Cornales; family Hydrangeaceae; genus Hydrangea; species Hydrangea macrophylla. Next base: position 98,387,690 of record CM066992.1, read on the forward strand.
CCCATTTCTCCCTCTCTTCCTCAAGTATAAGCTAAGTTGTATTTTGGAATGACATTCGTGGAATGCATTCACCAGTTGTAATAACGTTATCCTCTTCCTTAGCAACTTATTATAAAGTTAAAGATGTATTTGAGATTTCTAATGCAGTTGTTACTTTATTCCAAATAAGCAAGTCTTATTTGCTTCCGCTTTTTAGTTGGAGATGGTGCTTTGCATGTTGGTTTTGGGTTGAGGGAAACCCATGGTCCTCAACTTTTATAGCAGATGAATCTCACCATATCATATTTTTATCCCTCTATCTACACCTTTTTAGGTTTTTTTTTTTCTTTATGTTTATGTAAAGGAGTGCAGGTTTGCTCACCCCAAAATTGCTCACCCTCCTCTCACATTGGCTAATGTAGTGGGGCCTAGTACTTTACACACCATTAATTAATTCTCATGTAATACTGGACCCATTGCAATAGCCAATGGGTGAGGAGGGTGAGCAAATGGTGAGCAATTTTGGGGTGAGCAAAAATGTATTCTTATGTAAAGTGTATCAAAAAGGATACATGTACGCATAGGGAAAAATTCACTTCCAAGCAAAATCACCAGTATATTTTAGGCTCCTTAGTCCTTGCATCAACTGCTTTTGTTGTTTGTATAGTCAAGACTAGACCTTATTATCTTTTTTCTCTTTCTGTATATAGATAATGTTTGCTTACCTATGTACAGACCATTCTTACTTTGCATTCTTAAGCTGCTGAAATGTCATCATTGGTGTCAATTCTGTCATCTCTCATCCAATTTAACGCCATTCATGCAGGACGATACAAAAAATGATCTACTTCTTGATAAGAAACACTTAAATTTGGAATTTGCTTCGTTCTCTGACGGAAAGGAAGCGATGACCAAAGCTGCTAACTTGCTTTTTGTGAAGTACTATTTGGGCGGAGATCGAGAAAAGCCAGTCTTTACAGAATCCCATGTAACTGAAGCGCTTAGAGACATTGGTTGGTTTCTTTGTTTTTCTTCACTTTCCAGGTTTACTGACTAGCTTACAGTTCAGTTTTTTAATGATGTACTTGACCTTTTGGGCGTTTGTTTTTGTGTGTCATCAGGTTCCGGATGGCCACACCCTGACCTCCTGTTAGTATATGGGCCCGCAAGATGCTACCTGGGATTCCCTGCATGGAGACTTCCCTACACTGAGATTGTGTGAGTTGTTTTCCTTGAATGGAATGATTAAGTTGGTTATATACATTTCCCCATACGCTTTTACTAATTGGTGATTTTTAGGCTATGTAATTCATGGATTTGGTGAGAAAAAGGAAAAGAAAATCCTGATTGAAAGCACTTTCTTTGTTTTGTTAACTAGGAAAACAATGAGAAAAGTAAGAAGGAAAAGAAAATAGAATACAAAATAGATTTATAATTTTCCTGCAAACCAAACGGAGTCTTAGGGAACTTCTAAAGGAGAAATAGATTCTATATTCGCGATCTGAGTACTTTAGCATCCATTGGAATGTCTTTTCATTTGTCAACTCTATGTTGTCCAGAAAATGAAATTTGTGCTTTAATTGGCCACCCCAGTGTGGGTGGCAAATTGGCAATTATAGTTCATGTCACGCCCCGCAGTAGTAAAAATAGAGAAAATAAATTCTTTTTTGGACCCGTAGGCCATGATAGTTGAAAGTCAGCACCTTGCCCATAACCAAGTTTAATCATCAGAGTAATGAATCACATCACGCATTGGAAAGTTTTAAGGTCGATATATAAAATCAGAGTTTACTAGCTATTACAAAACATAAGCAGCAATGGAAATAAAGTATTACGACACACTTGCCAATTACAAAATTAATCTAATCCAGAGTCTCTAAAACATAAACATAAACTAACTACGACACATCTTCAAGTCTTCACCTTGTGTAGTAGTCATCTCCAGCATAGCTTCCATCATAGTATGCTCCCTCTTCATAGCCCCTAGCCATGTACTATTCTCTTGTATTCTCGTAACCCTGGCAAGCTGGATGTAGAATATCCAGCGGTATAAAACACCGTTAGCTACTAAAGGTGAGTAAGTGTAGATACGTACAGAGTATCTACAGATATGCAGTATATAAATAAACAGCAATATTTAAAGGATCATCTCATCGTTCGCTTTTATGTATGCACCAACTCAATATATATTAACGGACGTCATCCTAACCAATCCCAACCATAACATGAACTCTTGGGTCCATATTTTGCACATAGCTCCCAACTCTCTAACACAACTCAGACACGTAGTTTTCAGTCACATAATCTATCGATCCTGACACGCAGTCCCATATATTCTAGCTAAACGCCCCGATATACTATGGCCAACACGCCCCGATATACTTTGGCTAGCACGCCCCAGATGCATTCTGGCCAATACGCCCCTGATATACTTTCTGGCCTATGCGCCCCTCATACTTTGGCCAATACGCCCCTCATGCTCTGGCCAAAACGCCCCTGATACATCCTAGCCAACACGCCCGATTCATTCCGGCCAACATACCCGATTCATTACGGCCAACACGCCCGATACGTTACGACCAACACGCCCTGACTCGTTCTGGCCAACACGCCCCGATGTCCTCTGGCCACCACGCCCTAACACATATTGGCCACCATGCCTTGGCCGACACGCCCTGACACATACTGGCCAACCCGTCCCGATTCATTAAACTTGACATGTAGTCCTAGCTTTCACCCTCCCTTGAAACTCCCATGTATTACAATCGAGCACACCTGACTACAGCCAACACGCCCGGCCATTTCGCTTGACTATCCCAGCTCGTTAGGATCCCACACCCGATATCTAAGTAACACGGACACTTCACTTTGGGTGCCGTCTCCGTATCGTGTCCGTGTCAGACACCGACACTCGTCGGACACGCGTCACCACGTGTCAGACACGCTATAAAACGTGTCTTAAATATTTTAATATCGGACACACCTTGATCACGTGTCGGACACGCAGCCGACATGGTCGGACACACAAGTGACTGCAGCATGGTGGCCTCTCATTAGAAATGTGTTTCAAAACTTTGAGGCAATAATCTTAATATTCTAAAATTGGGGATAAGCAATTGGTTTATTTGAGAATTATGGAAACATGAGTGGACATGTAACTGCAAATTGTATGTAATTCAGAGATACAATGATTTAATCGTTGTATCCTACTGTGTATGTATCCTGTTAAATTATGTTTTGTAAACATTTTATGAGTATGTATTGTAAGTTGCTATTTTCTATTTGCCTAGTTTCTATGGGTGAATATCAAAATATGTAATGTAATGTTGATATTTAATCTTATCTTCTTCTTCTTTTTCTTCAAACTAAATTATATTTTTTAGAAATATTTTTTTATTCGACGTATCCTAGCCGTCGACGTATCCTACATTTTTGGAATTTGCCGTATTGCCGTCTCCGTGTCGTGTCGTCTCCGTGTCATGTATCCGTATCCGTGCTACATAGCCCGATATCATACTATCTTCGCGACCGCATTCATACGCACAACTATAAATAGTATCGACCTCTGCGGTCAATAGACCCACTACTATGCACGCTGGCTTCACAATCCAATTGACAACATTATTACATAATTATCCAAAGGTTCCACTGTTTAACATTAAGTCCATTATTCAATGTGTGTATTTGTCACATTACCTCTCGTTTACCCCATAATCGTATAACGGGAACTAGAAACGGTATCAGAACAATCAAACCCTTTATATAAGAAACAAGAGAAACTGCTTAAGTTCTGTGACTTCCAATCGATTGGGACAAGGGCCAAATGTCCAATCGATTGGGGTAAAAATCAGAACAATCGATTGAGATAAAGTACCAATCGATTGGATCCAAAACAATACCAATTGATTGCAATATTTGACAATCAATTGGGTTAAGAATAAAGGCAATCGATTGGGAAAAATATCCAATCAATTGGGACCTGATGGCAATCGATTGGGACTGCATCTTCTCCGGCAGAAATTCAGTCCAGCATATATAACGTCTTTAGGACGTATTAACTACGTCTAACCTCCATGAAAACTTATGAAAACATCATATAAAGGGAACTAAGTGAGTTGGACTCACCAAGGGTGCGTTTGGTGTGTGTGTGGCTATGGAAGCTCCAAAGCTTCTCTCTCTCCTCTTCTTTCTTTCTTCTCTGTCTCTCTACCTTCTCTCCTTCTCTTTCTCTTCTCGCCCTTTCTTTCTGTTCTTCCTTTCTTCTTCTTCTTCCTCTGCCCAGTTGAGAATGTGTGTATATGTTTTTGTATATATGTATGTATGAGTGTATATAGGTGTGCATATATATATATATATATCTATGGTCTCCTTCTCTCTCAAGATCTGAAAATAAACTGTCCCAAGGGACGAAATGAAGGTGTATATATATAAAAATGAGAGTGCCACGTGTCAAAACACGAAACAAAGTTGAAAACAAAGTTCTGCAGATGGCAATCGATTGGCATCAAATATTTCAAGGCAATCAATTGGATAAGGTGACAATCGATTAGGATAGTGCCACGTAATAGGTTCAGGTCGGCAGGATGACAATTGATTGGAAAACAAGGCAATCGATTGGTACTCAAAAGATGGCAATCGATTGGGAATTATGCCAATCGATTGGGGTCTAAAGTTTAACAAAGACAAGGATGAGTCCAAGGGTTTTATTTACATACACAGAAATACAAAAGTACAATGAAAATACAGGGTATTACAGTTCAAGGATTTCATAAAGTTGATGACATTTTCAGGGTACCTTCATTAAGGGTTCTTTATACCAAGTAAAAAAGGGTAAGAACTCTGTGACTGCTTCGAAGTGGAAGATGAGTAATGTGTTATAAATTGTTTGGAACACAAGTTTTTTCAACAAGCACTGAAAATAGTTCAAAAATTATGGGCAAAAAGAACCACCGGGATATTCAGAAGTAATCCAGGAGTTAATTAAATACGCGGGTTGGATTGAGAATTTGTTCATATGGTATTCCAAGGAATGTGAGAATTTTGCTGCTATGATTCCCGTGGCTTTTCGGTTTTTCTCTACTTACGATATTTCTGTTGTGGTTTGTTATCGAGCTTAAATTAAGTTTTGGTTTCTCCTTTCTCTTCTTTTTAAGAGCAAGGGAATGCAGTTCTTAAGGTACTTCTGCTTCTCATGACACAATAGGGAAACTGAATTTCCTGTAATTTTTTGTTTTACAGACATATGGGACCTTTGAAGTCCATGAAATATGGTTCCCTGTTAAAGGCAATCTACAAGTTCACAATGGTTCGCCAAAATTATGGTATGTATGCCTTTGTAATTATTTTTTGGGGTCAGTATGCCCTTATAATTCATAATCTTCATTTTCTTGAAGTTCTGAAACGGTGCCTTGACACAACTGTTTTGGAATTCTTAATAGCAGTCTAGATTCGTCTTTAGGTGGTTGTGATTTAGAATTATTTCTTTGATTGGCAATTCATTACGGTCTATTTGGGAAAGTCTAAAACTGCACCAGGGTAAGGTCTCACTTTTTATTTGGTTATTTTGAGAACCAAGGTAATGTTGGTTTGACAAAGAACCAGTTTTAGGAAAGTTATTAGAGTGGGCACGGACTTCTATGACAGAAATTGACACTCACCAAACACCTGAATTTATAGAACAAGTTTGCTTATAAACCACAAAATCGGTTCTTTGCTTTTCCAAGTAGCCTCTTAATTTCTTTAGTAGTCATGAGAGTTAACTAATGCGGGTTTAAAGCTAGCTTGTGTCTTTATAAACTGTTGAAGCTATTTACATGTCTCATTCAACTCGAGTCATTCACACGTACAGATAAGATTGCTTTAGGTTCTACAAACCAAAAGGAGATATCCTTTAGGACCTAAAGTAATGGAGTAACTCTTTGGGCAATTGGGGACAAAAGAATCTCACAAAAACAATCTACATAAACTTTATGTATCTATCTCTCTCCTCTGTGGACCCTACCAGGAGAGATAGACACATTGTGATTTATGTATCTTGTTTTTGTGTGATTCTTTTGTGCCCAAAGAGTTACTCGAAGTAATGTACTCAGAGCCAGGTTTGGGAATGCATGAAATAGGACGAGGTTCAGTCTCACTCTTACATTCTCTCTGGTTTTTATGGAAACTATCACCATGTTGGTTTGACAAAGAGTCTGGTTTTAAGAGCTGATTTAGATTGGGCACGGACTTATAGACAATAAAAATGTGTCTACCAAACACTTAAATATATGGAACTGGTTGACTTATGAAACACAATCGGTTATGAACCTTCCCAAACAGCCATTTTATGCCTAGGGTGCTAACGAAAGAATTGCTTTCTCATGAGGTCTCCAAATTTGTTTCTGTTCTGAATTTTTTCTAATTACTGACTTATAGTTTTTGTGATTTGGGATGACTTTATAATGATAAACAATTTGATTTCTTTGTCCCAACAGGTAAATGAACAATTACATTTGGACTGGGAATGTTGAAAGTTCCCAACAATCAGATGAAGTTATTAGTATGGTTTTTTTTTTTTTACACAGGCTACATTTTGCTTATAACAGCTAACATATGTAGAATACAAATTCATATGCTGTGGGAATGTGTAATTGCTATAATTTAGTGAGAGAGAGAGAGAGAGAGCAAATTTCTTTGTCTGAATGGCTGAATCTTAGAAGCAAATTTCTATATGTTTTTAGTTCATGTATTCACATATGTTATTAGGAAATGTACGTAAGCCTTTTCCCTAAGATAGTTATACGAGGTATTCCACTTTTATGGTACTTGAATAAAGAGAGTTTTTGACCAAAATAAAAAAAAAAATTAAAAAATAGCATTAGAAGAAAATTCTACGATACGTTCCAGAAAATTCTACGATACGTTCAAGTGGTTTAGGATGATTGAAATAAACTATAAAATGTTTATATTATATGATGCATATATGTATGTATATTTAGAATGAATATGTTAAATTAAGGGTAAATTACCTTTTGCCTCTCTGTGGTTAGCTCCTGTGATACATAACCCCCTTGTACTTAGAAATGTTACACATAACCCCCTTGGACTTTTGGGCTAACTGACTCTATTACTCTCCCTAATAGCAAATGTGAAAAGACTAAAAAGCCATTTGTTATTTTAATATTTTCTATTCTAAACCACATCTCTCACTCCAATCCCCTCTCCCAATTTCTCTCTGCAAGTCAATTCTTGCATCTCTCTCCTCTCATCCCTCATCTTTCCACCCATGGAGGGGCATCAAGGACAGATATTGCTAGGGATTGGTGGATCAACATCATTGGAATTGGGATTTTTCGACGGAAGGGGTTGCAGCGGCTTCGTCCCTGTAAGGGGTTTGTGACGATTGGTGGTGGTGGTGATGGGGTTTGTGCGTGGTGGTGGAGGTAGTGGCTGGTGGTGTTTGTGGGACACAACATGGAGGGTATGAGAGAGGGATTTGGGGCTAGGGTTAGGTTTTAATTTTTTGGTGGTTGTGTGGTAGTGGTTGGAAGTGGGCTGTGGGCGATGAGGTGGTGGTTGTCGGTGGCGATGTTGTCATGGATGGTGATGCTAGCGGCTGGTGGAGAAATTGTGGGTTTGCCAAATTTTTTTTTTTTTTTGAACTATGAAGGTGATACAGCAGCCAGTAGGTAATTTCACATTTCAAAAAAAAAAAAAAAAAAAGAAAAAAAAAAAAGAAATTGAAGTGTGACTGTTGGCATCTAGATTCTGGGCAACGGATTTTCCATCTTGTATACTCAATCTTTTTGTTTCTGATTTGATTTCAACTTAATATAGGGTCTCTAGATTTTCCATCTTATATCCTCCATCTTCATGCATCTAGATTTTGAGAGACAGTGTCTCTGTCATGGACATAGCAAAGAAATGGTAGATGGAGACATAAAGGTTCATTAACATTTGCATAAAGCTTCATTAACATCATCATCATCATCATCATATATTACATACACATGCACACAATATTGCCATTCACAGATCCCTCAATATCAATTGATTTTTCTCAATATCAGAAGGTGAAGAAGTCTCGAGAAAAGGGGGCATGAAGTTCTGCTCTGTTTTTGTTTCTTCGGGTGTGTTTTGTGTGTGTGTGGGTATTAGGTGTATAAAGAAAAAGAAGATGGGGTTACTTTGGTCTTTTTAATCAAACTATTTGGAGGGAAATAATCACACTCATATACTCACGCACCCAATTGGAGCGTGATATCCAAACACTGTTAACATAAACAGCACAGCTAACAGTTGCAGTTAGCACCAAAGTGTTAGGGATGTATACTAAAAGACATGCTTTATGTAGTTAATTTATTATTTTAATAAAATCAGTTATTCCATTTTTATAAGAATCTGTGTGGGCAATATTTGTATTATATTATTTATTTAATATTATGCATGTGTGTCTCTCATTCTACATAGTAGGTGGTTTGGTGTGTAGAGTTCGGCTTACACACGGAAGATCAGACCACCAGATATTGTAGAATGTAAGATTTTGGTTTATAGTCTTAGATAGGATTGGACACACCATCGGTAGGACTGCAGCATGTTGTTGTAGTAGGTTTGTCTTGACTGCGGGAAACGGTACAGTTTCAACTCATTATACTGGTACACTTTGTGTATTAAACAAGACCAACTTGGGGTAATTATCTTTATACTGACTTATAAGATTATTAATACCTCATGGCTATTATGAGTGCTTATGCTCTAAATCCTAAGTTAGTTTATAGACACGTACATTTGATATTTACACTTTGATCTCCAAAAGGGTGAGATCCTTAAATGGGTCAATATCTCATTGGATTGGGTGGCAATATTAATTGTGTGGTGGATATTAATTAATGATGGAATCCATGTCTCAATTTTGGGATTGATGATATCTCCTTGAGAAAGCTTATAAGTTTTGATTATGTCAAACCCTGCAGGTGGATTTTGTATCCGACATATCAGATAAGTTAAGTAGAGGATCTCAAGGAATTTTAAGAGATTAATTAAATATGATTGTCAGTAATTATATTTAATTAATGGATATCTGTAATCTTAACATGGGGAGATGACAAACATTTAATAACATGGAGCTCGAAATATATTTTTGAGATAAGGGTAGGAGTGCAATTATAATTCTTTAGTGGTATGAATTATAATTTATGAACATAGGAATCTGATTCAGTTCGAATTAGGGTTTTCTAATTCCATAAGGAAGCCTATTCCTTATTGACTTCTTATGGTCTCTATCGTAGCCTATATATATGCTGCCTTGGCTCTTCTTTTTGGTTGCATGATTTCACATTCTAAGCTTCCCTTGATCTCCTAGCTTTCTTCTATAAGTATTCAAGAGACATAGGAGTGAAGATCGCTAGCGTCGGACAACGCTCACTTAAAGAACTTCGGACTGCTCGATACTGATCGAAAGTTGCTGAATTTTTTACACGACGTTCCTGACGTCGAGACGGAGCTGCTGTAAAAAATTCAAGTGAATCGGAGATCGTTTAGTACTCCTGACGAACACATCTTTGTCGGATTAATGTGATCGGGATTGAACCGTCACAGCAATCATAGAGAGTGTTATAACTGGGAATAGAAAATAGAACGTAAAGAGGGAAGAACAGAAAACATAAAGGATTTCGAAAGAGCCCACACTCAGTTCGATATTCTGGCAGCCAAGGAATACGGTAGAAGATCGTGAGCTGTTATCGAGCCCGTGTTCTCGATTCGTCTACTACAGCAATCCGTTTTTGCAGTTCAAGGTAACCCTAGTTCCGCCCTTGTAAAGTTATTGTAGCGCTCACGTAAATTTTTTGCAGTACCAACTTATACGCACTGTCAACGGATTCTGAGAATGCAGTTTCCTAACACAAAGCACATGGGAGTTTTGTGTTGCATTTCAAAGTACATGGGGTTATGTGTCATAAAGGCTAAACACAGGGAGGTAAAATGTAATTTACCCTTAAATTAATATAATGTTAAGTGGATCTAATTGGATAAATTCAAGTTTATTCTACCAATTAAACTCTCTAATGAATGAAGATTCGTATTACGGAACAATAATCCAAATCTGTTTAAATGCAACGGATTTGGGTCGATTTCATATATAAATGAGGTTCATTGACTAGCCTTTTCCAGGAATAATTTTGATATTTTTGGCATTTCCTAATAATATAGGGAAAAACAAGAAAAGAAACTACATCAACACAGAGATATGAATGTAATTTACATTTTGCACTTCAAAATTTTACATGAGTTTTGGGAGAAATTTTGATAATAATTTCATCAATAAAATCTATCGCAGGTCTAAAACAATTGATTTAGGAAGGGACAAAAAGTTTTTTGTTACTTTATTTAAAAAAAAAAAACACTAAAATCAATTTAATTTGGTACCCTAATTTACAGAGCCAACGAAATTTTTTACTGTTTTATTTAACAAATGAGCATAATACTTTGGGTTAAATACATTTTACTGGTGTGATTAAATAAATTTTTACATTATTTCATGTGGTTCGAAATTGGCACTTAACTTCTCTTCTTGTGATTTCGAACTAAAATGAAGCTGTTAAATTTCTCTTTTTTTCCATTAAGTGGTAGTATCAAACCAAATCTTACGATCTTAATTGGGTTATCATATCTATCATTTTTTCATTTATTAGTACTTAATTGAATTATCAAATACACCCTTACGAATTTATCCGATAAAGATAAAGCACAGCGATGATCCAATTCTACTCCATCTCTACCGCCCCATCGTTGACACGTCATCAATCCCTGCGCTTCCTAAAATCTACGGTTCACATTCTCTTTCACAGAGCAAATAAAACTTCTTCGGGATCCCATCACAATTCCTGAACGCAGCCCCCACTCTGACGCTAGAATTTGAGAGAGAGAGCAGAATCTGATCTAGAGGAGTAAACAAGCTTATGTAGTTTGGAATTAGGGCTTCGATTCGATACCCTTAAATGGATGAACTTTGGGAGAAAGCTATTGAAACGGCCATCGATGGCCAAACCAATTCATCGTCCATCAAAACCCTAACCCTAGACGGCGCCGTCAAATGCTACAACGGTCGTCTACCACCGCCGTCCCTTCTCGAGAAATACCAAACCCTAGAACACCTCTCAATCGCCAACGTTGGATTAACCTCTGTTGAGAACTTCCCCCGTCTTGGGAACCTCCAGAGACTCATTCTCTCCGACAATCGTATCTCCGGCGGCCTCGAATTCCTCGTCGAAGCGGGTCTGAGGTCTCTCCGAGATGTCGATTTGTCCAACAATCGGATTCAGAGCCTGGAGGATTTGAGACCCCTTGCTCAGCTTGATTTGGTGTCTCTTGATTTGTATGAATGTCCTGTTACGAGGGTTAGGGATTATAGGGCTAGGGTTTTTGGGTTGATTAAGAGTTTGAAGTATTTGGATAAGTTGGACGCTGATGAGAATGATGAGGAAGAGGAGGATGATGATGACGATGATGAAGAAGAAGAAGAAGAAGATGATGATGAGAATGGTGAAATGGATGGTGACGATGCTTTGAGGAAGAATGTTAGTGGTGTTGGTGCTAGTGTGAGTGGCGGCGATGGAGTGATTGATGCTAATGATGATGAAGAGAGTGAGGAGGATGGGATTGAGGAAGTGGGTAATGCCTCTAATGGGTTATTGAATCAATCTGCAAATGGGTATGTAATGGCCGATCGGAATGGGGATGTGGAAGAGGATGAAGAAAGTGAGGAGGATGGGGTTGAGGAAGTGGGTAATGCGTCCAATGGGTATTTGAATCACATTGCAAATGGAGATGTGGAAGATGATGATGAGGATGAGGGCGAAGAAGAAGAATCGGAGGAGGTCGATGAAGAAGGGAGTGATAGTGATGATGAGGAGGTTGTGGAGGTGCATGAGATTGAGGAGAGTGACGAGGATGAAGAAGGGGTTGAAGACGAGGATGTGGCCGATCAAGATGAGGATGAAGAAGACGTGGAAGATGAACAGGAGGATCCGGAGCTAGAAAATACTGGGAGGGTGATTAGCAATGGTGGGGAGATTGATGGGCATGAACAAGGGGAGGATGAGGATAGTGATGGTGACGGTGAGTATGAGGAAGAGGATGGTGTGGATGAGGTGAGAACTCTTTATAATTTATTTCCTGATCTATATATTTTTGGTATATATTATATTGGTTAACCTTTGTTACTCTTACCACTTGGACTTGGTATTATTTGTTGCTATGTTTCCATGTTAATGTTTATTTAGGGGACTTGTTCTTTAGACGAAAATTTGTGCCTTTTGAAAAAGAGTAATGCTAGGTGTACACAAATTTGCACACACTTTTGCACACAAATGCTTTAAATGCATGTACCCTGTGCTGTGTAAGTGGTGCACAGAAAAGTGTGAAAAATTCAAACAGCACAAGGTACATGCATTTAAAGCATTTGTGTGCAAAAGTGTGTACAAAATTTGTGTACACCTAGCATTACTCATTTATGATTAGAAGGGAACATCATTGTTGGTCAAAATAATGGTTAGTCCATGCTTAGACACTTTTGATGTCAAGTTTGATTGGCGATGGCATATTTCATTGTTGGTTTATTTACTGTGTATATTCCAGTGATCATTGGATACTCTCAATGCATGGTTCACTTGATTTAAGCAGTACTTTCATGTTTTATTTTCATGTTTTATATTGAACCAGCGGGCGTCGATACTATGTAATGATTCTCAATGACCAAGAAACTGATAACCTTCTTCGACTGTAAGTTGAATAAGTTTTGCCTGTGGCATCTGTGTGTGTGTGGTAAGGGGAAATTCCAAGTTAGTGAGCTGATTAGAGAGTTAGCATAGGCTTCCTATTTTCTGTTGAGTGCTTCAGACCTCAGCATTCATTTATTGAATGGTTTGTTTCCTTTTGACTAGATTTGTAATGTTATTGTATTTTAATGACATGCATCTGTCTGTCATATTCAAGGTTCCCTTTTTAATCTGTGTGCAGGGCCGGCCCTGAGATGACAAAAATTGTCCTGAGGCCTCAAGCAAACTTTCAAAGGGGGCTAAAAAATGAGGCCTCTATATTAAGTTTCATAGGAAATAGGAAGAAATTAGAAGAAAATAGGCCTAAAAATGACAAGGTTCATAGAAATTGGGAAGAAATTAGAAGAAAATAGGCCTAAAAATGATAAGTTTCATAGAAATTTAAAGAAAATAGGCCTAAAAATGAGGCCCCGTGCGGTTGCTTCGCCGCTTTGCCTCGGGGCCGGTCTGAATCTGTGAATGGGATTCTTGATACTTCTACAATAGGATTCATCCTATCCTTGTGACATCCTTCGAGGTTTCAAAAGAATCAATCAGTTGGTTGCTTCAAGTAATGGGTGTTTAGGAGGTTGTCATTACTGAGTCAACACAATAACGATGAATTGCTAATAGTTTCAGTTGTGTACTTTATTAGGACTTCCAGCAAAAAAAAAGTGTACTTTATTAGGACTCTAGCTGCTTGTGCTGATTTGGTTTCGGTTCTGTTTTTGATTTGTTACCTATGAGCTTAGCATCCGCTACATTTTACTGTATTCAAATTCGATACTGTTTAATTTATTACCTGTTCAAGAATTTTTTTTTCATTAGTTACTGTTTTGTAGCTTCAAAGGCATTCTACTCCTGTTTTTTGGGCAGGACGAAGATTTTCGAGTTAGACCAGTTGGGCAGTCAGTAGCTAACGGTGAAGGCAATTTGGACCCTGAAAATATAATGGATGATGATGATGCCGATGATGGTGATGCAGAAGCAGAGGAAGAGGTTGACGACGAAGAACACCATATGCAGCCTTCCTCTTCTTCCCAGTTCTGTCTTAAAAGGAAGAGGCAAGAAGATGACAGTGATGCCGAGGACGATGAAAGTGATGAAGACGACGATGGAAATGTTTGATAATGTTTGACGGACGCACGTGTCATGGATTTAGGATGTCTACCAATCAAAGGGGGGTGGGAGCCGAAGTAAAAGAGTTTTTTTGGGGGGAAGAGGTACTTCTTTGAGTTATTTTGGGGCCACATAAAGAGATGGGACATAGTTTTTTTTTAATGTTAATTTGTTTATAAGTTAGTTTAGGTCTTTTGTTAGCACAATCCCTTTTGCTCAGATAGCCGTTGTTCATTTTTCAAATGGCAGTTAATATGTTGATGGTTCAAAAACTACTTCAGTGTTGATATTTTAAAGCAACAAAAGTAAAGAAAGGACATGGGAAAGACCTATTATCGCTCCTTTGGATTTATATTCGCTTTTTTTTATTTGACCAATCTAATTTCATATTTGCAGGAGGGGAGTTGTTATAATTCCCATGTTTTGGGAGGTTTTGTCCACACGTGGGACATCATTTTTTATTGTCAAGTTGAGTAAATGGGACTCACCACATTTTATCATTAATTCTCTCATTTTACTTATAAAACTAGCCTTTTCAACCCGTGCATTGCACGAAAGAAATTTTCATTAATTCTCTCATTTTACTTATAAAACTAGCCTTTTCAACCTGTGCATTGCACGAGAGAAATTTTGAAGGATGAATTGAAAATTGAATTGAGTGGTATTATAATTGACGAGGAGAGAAAATGTATAACGGGTTTAATTAATGGTGAAATTAAGAATAAATAAAATGTATAGAATAAATTTAGGAAGTCTTAATATACAATTGTCTTAGTTCATTAGTTTGACATGTGATATTTGATGCTTCCATATTATAATAATATAATAAGATAAAATGTTTATATATTCACAAATTAAAACATCAATGAATGATATGAATCTTTTTTTTTTTTCCAATAAATGCTACAAATTTCTCCATTAATTTTTTTTGTTACAAATTTAAATTTTATTACAGTCATTTTAGGAAATAAAAAATGTTAAATCAAAAAAATTTGTGCTCATGACACGTGACATGAGAGGTTTTCATATTATAATAACAAATTAAAATGTATTTAGTGTACATCAATGAATGATATTGTCACACCCCAACCCGCTCCCGCGGGCTAGGTCACGTGTAACAAAGCCAACAAACCAAACAATTATTTTTAACGTTCCAAAAATAACATTTTAAAGTGAAATACCGGGGGTAAAATAATTTTTTATCAAATAAAATAATAAAAAGAAATAAAATAAAGTTTTAAAACCATTGAATGGTACTTGGACAGAGTTTCCCCTATTACAGCATCATTTCCCCCAGTTAAACAAGAAATTTAAATACCATAACACTTGGAAAATACTTTTTAAACTTCAATCCACAACTCATATTACAAGGATTTAATAAAAACTAAAACATAAACTTATTTCCGAAAATCCAAACACTAGGAATATAAATATCCATCTAAATCCATTTACATATAAACATATTAAACATTAACCATTTATCTCAAGCTATCCCAGAATCCCCACAGTTCAACGCTTCTCACTGTGATGCTCGTCCGTACCTGCGTGGTCATTAGCCACAAAAATTGATTAAGCTTTCGCTTAGTGAGTACGTGGTACTAATCATGCAATTGGAATATTTAATGTATCATAAACACCAATTAAGCATTCACAATAATAAATGGTCGCCGGCGTGTCAAATAATCAATCACCATCGTATTGGACCCTTGATTCTGGGTCATTCTCACTTTGTCGTCGCTTTAAAAGCAATATCACACACTCTCTTGTGACCGTAGTCAATTCGTTGTGGTCGTCACCACCGTCCCCTTTTCTCTGAGGACTTCATCATCATCCCCCTTTTCTATGAGGAATGGGCGTCCCTTATATATAGGCTAAATAATGGTGAGTATCAATTGACACCCTTTGACCCAAATAAGCACATAAGCAACTCAACATGTCAACATGACAATTTTAACATTTTAGACATGTTAAATAATAAATTATCACATGCT
Organism: Hydrangea macrophylla; assembly: GCA_033977485.1. NCBI lineage: Eukaryota > Viridiplantae > Streptophyta > Magnoliopsida > Cornales > Hydrangeaceae > Hydrangea > Hydrangea macrophylla. Next base: position 98,403,573 of record CM066992.1, read on the forward strand.
TTTCTACTTAATCATAAATTAAGCATTCTAAGCATTTAATAATAATTAAAAGACATTAAACATCCAATTTTGGGATTAGGACACTCACCTCACGAATAAGTCCCAGTAAGCCTAGAAATCCCAACCTCCTTCGCAAAACTAGCTCTAGACACTCTCAATGATATTCCTACATATATATATCACATATATGTATCACCCCTTAAAATGGGTCGTGAAAAAATATTACCAAAATTGAAAACGAAAGACATAGAAATAACCTTCTCACCTTCACGAGTCCGAATATGGCTTCGGTTCGCGAAATAGAGGTCATACGACGAAGAAACGGCGACGAAACGACAACGGAGTAAACTTTTCTCTTCTTTCTCTCGCCAGACTCTCTAATCTGCTTCTATCTTCTTCTTCTTTTTTTTTTTGACAATGAGTCATTATGAGATATGTATATCTCTTGGGATATTTAACCAACTTTATCATAATTTCGTTTGCATCCCCCAATGTTTTTAAGTTCCTATTATAAAATCCCCTAAACTTTATATTAACTATCAAATATCTAAATGGGTATGTCTCTATGTCACGTATGAGTCCCAAAAGTGGTCCCAAATATTTTATAAAGGTGCTAATTAGCCTACTAGTTTTTAATCATATTCTAATTCTCCCTCACACGGGTGCCCAAACTGGTATCATAAAAGATCATAACTAGCAATAAAATATTCAAAACAATTAAACAATTATTCATTTAATCACATAAATGCAACTAAATGCAATTTATCTAATCTGGACCTCCCGTGGGTCCCATTTCACCTCTATCCAACTGTGCCCTTCTCGAAGCACTTATCACATCGGGGTAACTAGAACTTACCCAAATATCACATGCAATTAATTATACTAATTAATGCATGAAAAAAAATAAATACTACTTTTATTTTCTGGGTACGGGTATTACAGATATGAACTTTTTTCTTTTTTCTTTTCCCAATAAATGCTACCAGTTTCTCCATTAATTTTTTTTGTTACAATTATAATTTTTATTACAGTTATTTAAGGAAATAAAAAATGTAAAATCTAAAAAATTGTGCTCATGCCACGTGGCATGAGAGGCTTCCATATTATGATATATAATCTTATAAAAAGTAGTGGGTTTTACTTATTCACCTAATAAAGTACTTGGGTGTGCAAAAATGTTCTCATACATTATTCTATCTCGGGATGATGATATAATTATTATTTTAATTTTTTAGAAAATAAAATATTACTTCACCTTTTAAGGTGGAGAAACAGATAAAAAAATATTCGCCCAATGACCCAACCTTGACATTTATGGTGGGAGTAAAATTATACTTCTTAAATTTTGTATTTCAAGATGATTCTTAAATGCATATGGTAGTGGGTTCACATGATTTTGATTGGAGGATATTGAAGTAGTTTCGTTATTATTGAAGGTGGTTTTATCGGCACATGTATTTGAGATATAAAATTCGCGAAGCATAGCATTACTCTTTTGGTGGATGTAAAATGGTAGAGGGTTCGAAACTTCATATAGGCAAAAGTGGTTGTGGTCAGAATTCTTGGTCTCCTAAGGGAGGCTAGCTAGGGATTCAAAAACCCCCAAGGGCCGTATAAGATTGTTGGAGCGATGAACTTCAAAATGAACTTTAAAAAATGTCTATCTTGGTATGGTTTTAGATTCTACTGCTAGCTTGCCTTTCTAATTTACTTGGTGCGTGTGTTGTGAGGTCGGTGCACGAGTCCGGAGTTTGCGCTTCTTCTACTGAAAAAAAAAACGACAATATATATCAATCTCGAAATCGCGGAGAAATTTATCCTCGTATTCAAAAAATAAAATAAAAATGGTAACATCATCTTAGATCATCTATCAATTTCAACTTTAGATTTCTATTTGGGTTATTTAGTAATAAGACATTTGGACGATCTTTTGGGTTCATAAGTCCCTCATCAAAACAGTTCTAGTCAAAAGTCCCTATTATTTATTTCACTGACAAAACTACCCCTATACAACCAACGTTTCTTCAGCAATCAAAATTCAAAAGGGAAAATCCCTAACTCCAACTGTTACACTTGTTCGGTTTGATTATAGCATAGAATAGAATTGAAAAGAAAAGAAAAATAATAGAAGGGTTAATTACAGAAACACTCTCTGTGGTTAGGCCTTTTATCAAATACCTCTGTACTTTAAATTTTATCACTAATACCCCCTGTGATTTGGACTAAAGTGAAACAGTCGCTTTTTCCGTTAAAGTTAACGAAAGATTGATAAAAGTACAAAATTACCCCTATTACATACTAATAATAACACCTTTATATGCTTAAATGTTTATTTAGGCATAAGTGGAACATTATTATATTATTTTGATATTACATTTGTGGTTAAAGACCATTATGTGGTCACTTAGGGGTACCTTTGTGAGAGGGAATTTGACACACACACACACACACACACACAATTTTGGGGATAATTTTTTTTTTTAGATCTTAGCACATCACTACACTGGATTTCACTGTGTGTGTGGTCAAGAGTAGATTAAAAAAAAAAAACTAACATATCACAAAGATTGCATGTGTCTAAGAGTAGATAAAAATAAAAAATAAAAAAAATAATATATCGCCAAGACTGTGTGTGGTGTGTGTGTGTCCAAGGGTAGATCAAAAATAAAATAAAAAATTAAATAAATTTGCTCTCATGAATGTACCTCAAAGAGACTACAGGGTGTCTCTAACAACAAATATAATATCAAAATAATATAATAGTATACCACATATGCCTAAATAAACATTTAAGCACATAAGGGTGTTCTCATTAGCATGTAATAGGGGTAATTTTGTATTTTTACCCATTTTCCGTTAACTTTAACGGAAAAAGTGACTATTTCACTTTAGTCCAAATCACAGGGGGTATTAGTGATAAAATTTAAAGTATAGGGGGGTAACTGATAAAAGGCCTAACCACAGGGGGTGTTTCTGTAATTAACCCATAATAGAATTGATTTGCAATTTTTATTCTCATATTTGGTTCGAAAAAGAAATGAAATGAAAATAATTATGAACATTTACTATATTGCTCATATGAAAAGAGGAGGTATGATATATATAGGGGCAAGTTTGGTATATCACTTAAAGTGAAATTATTTCTCACCAAATCTTATCAAAAGTGGTAGGATTTATTTTTGGGCTAAAACAAGAATTGGTGAGAATTGACTAGAATTGAAAATCAAATTTTTTGTCAAACCAAATACAAAATTTACCACAAACAAAAATTGCAAATCAATTCTTTTCTAGTTTGTGACAAACCAAACGGATTATTGTTTTATTTATACGTATCACTTTTTATTTTGATGCTTTTATTTATACGTATCACTGCTCTCATCTCCCTCAAAAAATTTCGCTCTCTCTAGCACTGACTATGTCATCTCTCTCTCTCTCTCTCAACCCCTATTATTCAGTCTTGCCTGCCATCGTTGAGGTCTCTTCGTCGGTATTGGCCCTCGTAGACGATCCCTCTTCATCTGTGCCGTCTGGCTATAGTTGACACCATTGATGGAAGTTCAACAAAAAGGCATAGAAGAAATCAAATTAATCGGAAGCATTCTATATGTGAATCGGTCATTTGGAGAAGTTGTTCTCAATCGATTAAAGCAATGGCACAAAAAAAGTAAGATACCGTTTTCTTAGAGACGTTTGATTGGTCGAATATTTTTGAGGAATTTCTCAAATACAAATGCAAAAAAGAAGAAGGGATTTTAGGGCTTGATGAAACTGATAGAAACACTTACACATGTAAATCATACTAACAACAAGCATGTATGAGTGGAAACCCTAAGATTAACAACAACAAAAAGGAAACTTTGTCAAAACTCTAAACTTGTCAAAGATCCAATTGTTCATCATTTTTTTTTTGAAAATTTGTTCAACAGTAGTATAAATCAGGAAAAATCTATCTCAACATTACTGGCAAACATTATGTCGTACCTTGGGGGGAATTTATCAACATATCCTGACTAAAAATGCAATGGTGGATATTGGGAAATTTCTCAACATATAATGGCAAACACAGTGTTGGACATTGGGGAATATTCTCAACATATCCTGACACTGTAGTTGCTGATGAGAGAATGCTCAAATCTTGGGATGCGCAAGATAGACCCTCTCGGAGGATCCAGGACTTATCAAGCTCCACATTTCGGGATATTAGGGCAGCGTTCTCAGAGAGAAGAGATGGGGAAAGAGGAAGAGGATGAGCCAGTGATTACGACAGCGGCCCTGAAAGAAGTTTTTAAGAAGTGGGTAGCTGAGTTTGCAAATAATATAACCCCAGTGATGATTTTTAGAAACCTAAATAAGGATGTTGAAGTTTAGTAAGTTGAAATACTTTCTGCTGTTCATATATATGAATATATATATATATATATATATTATACATGCCTATATTTGCTTGAGTAGTTGAGTAGTTGCAGATGAGAGAAATGATAAGAGAACAGATCAAAGGGATGATTTTTTTATTTTTTATTTTAGTTCCATTGAAGAGATAATGCAGGAGGTTGAATTTTGGGTGATGTTAATTCATCAGCCTCTGTAGAGTGATTAGTATGTGAAGTTTGATTCTTTTATTCGTTTTCAGTTACAGAAATATTTTCTTACGAATATTTAACGAGAACTATGTAAATTCTTTTGAGTGTTGGACTTGGGAAACTTCTCAACATATACTGGTAAACATTATGTTGTACCTTGGGAATTTCTCAACATATCTTGACTAGGGTTGTTCATAAATACCCGCATCCCGACCCGATCCGACTGAAATTCTGGGTGTATCGGACTGGCGGTCGGGGTGCAGTTTATAGAAACCGATTGTTCAGGTCGGCGCACGGGTGAGAGCTTCCGCAACCCGAACCCGACAAAAATTGACCGAACACTCCTCTCTCTAAAATACCCCTACACCCTTTGGTCCCCTCATTTCTCACGTCTTCCGCTCTGATCTATTTCTCTCTCTTCACCCTTCTCTCTCCATGCGAAATAGATGAGCCCCCGTTGATGTTAGGAAAAATAGCAGAATTTCTCACAAGTGTAAATCATAGAGAAATAATAGTGTAGCAGAGAAATAAAAAGACATAAAGATTTACGTGGTTCACCTACAATGCGTAGGCTACATCCACCAAGACCCTCAGGTCAGTTCCTTTTTCACTATCACACCTTCGAATTACAAATGAATACAAGAGACACAAAGGTCTCAATCAAATACAAACACCCTTAGGTGGATACAAATATATCAAGAGGAAAGTCCTCAACAAATGATCTTAAAAAAAACAAAGTGTTGTTGGGAGAGTTTCTTTCAACACTGTATGTTTTGACTCTCTATGTCTCTCTGTATCTATCTATATCTCTATATTTGCAAAAGGAGAACACTACTTAAATATATACCAAAGGACCTTTGAAGAGATCAAAGTGTATTTGAATGCACCGGAAAATTCCCAAACAGGCTGATTGAATGCACCAGCAAAACTCCCACCTAACTTCATTAGTTCCCAAATCTGTAATAAACTCCCAACAAACAGATTTAATTCTTGTAATAAGGAGGAACCTAACAATTCTCCCCCTTCCAACTTATTACATAGATTCAACCAAGACTACAAGAGCAATACACTTGTCATGCTTGGATTTTGATAGAACTTTAATCATCATATCTGAAGCATTATCATCAGTATGAATCTTCTCATGTTGCAAAGACTTTGATTCCAAGACATCACGAATCCAGTGATACTTTACATCAACATGTTTGGACCTTGGGTGAAAACTTGAATTTTTATTCAAATGGATTGCGCTTTGACTGTCACAATAAAGAACATACCTCTCTTGATTCAAACCCAATTCTTGTAAAAATTTCTTTAACCACAAAATTTCTTTGCAAGCTTCAGTGGCATTAATAAATTTAGCCTCTGTAGTTGACAGAGCAACACATTTTTGCAATCTGGATTGTCATGCCACAACTCTCCCTGCAAAGGTCATCAAATATCCTGAAGTAGATTTTCTTGAATCAACATCACCAGCCATGTCTGCATCTGTAAACCCATCAAGCATAGGTTTACTATTTTCAAAACACAAACACAACTTTAAAGTACCTTTGAGATACCTAAGAATCCATTTCACAGCTATCCAATGTTGTATACCAGGATTTGAGAGAAAACGACTTACAACCCCCACGACACGAGCAATATCTAGCCTAGTACAGACCATTGCATATAGGGTGTTCGTGGTCGGTTTTTTTTTTAAGTTTTTTTAGTGATTTTAAAACTGACCATTCGGTTTTGGTAGGTTGGTTTTAGGCGGTTTTGGGCGGTTTTCGGTCAGTTTTAGATTGTGCACTACTTTGAAAAACAGACCAATCGGTGTTTGGTCGGTTTGGTTTCGATCGATTTTTGTTTTTTTGGTTTTTTTGAACACCCCTAATTGCATACATCAATGAACCAACCGCTGAGGCATAAGGAATTTTGTGCATCTTTTCCTTCTTTTTCTCGCTTTAGGACATTGATTCGAACTAAGCTTGAAGTGTCCTACAAGCGGACATCTAACATGCTTTGAATTTTTCATATTAAATCTTTCAAGAACCTTATCAATGTATTTTTCTTGATATAACCAAATCTGCCCTTTCTTTCGATCACGAACAATTTTCATACCCAGGATTTGCTTTGTTGGTCCTAAATCCTTCATGGACAAGGACTTGATCAATTCCAATTTCAACCTGTTAATTTCAGATGAATCTTGACCAACAATTAACATGTCATCAACATAGAATAACAAGATAATAAATTTTCCATAAAAAATTTCTTCATTAAAACACAATGAGCTAAGGTGGTGTGGGAGTAACCGTTTTCAGTCATAAAAGAGTCAAACCTTTTATACCATTGCCTTGGAGCTTGCTTTAATCCATACAAACTCTTATTTAATTTACAAACAAAGTTCTGCTTTCCTTTAGCTTCGAAACCTTTAGGCTGCTCCATGTAAATGTCTTCTTCAAGATCACCATGAAGAATGCAATTTTGACATCAGTTGTTCAACTTCTAAGTTCATACTTGTGGCCATGCCAAGCACCACTCGAATGAGGACATTTTCACAACTGGTGAAAAAATTTCATCACAATCAACACCCCTTTTCTTCCCAAAGCCTTTCACAACAAGGCGTGCCTTGTATCGAGGTTGTGAAATTTCCTCACCATTCTTTATCCTGAAGACCCATTTATTTTTCAGCAATTTCTTTCCTTTAGGCAACTTTACAAGCTCGTAAGTGTTATTCTCATGCAAAGACTTTATTTCTTCTTTCATTGCTTTCACTCATTCCTCATTGTTTTGATTTTCTATGGCTTCTTGATAAGTCTCAGGCTCCCCTGATTAGATAACAAAACATACTCATTGCTGGAAAATTTCTTAGATGGTTGCCTTTCTCTTGAAGACCTTTTTAATTCAGGTGGTTGTAAAAGCTCTTGAATTCTTCTTCACTTTAATTAGGAAAAACATCTCCTAATGCAAAATCTTCATGTAGCTGCTCTGTTGGTGAAGGGATTGGATCCATATCAATAAGATCCTCACTATTAATGGACTTTGGAGCATTGTGAGGCTCGAATTGTCCATCCTTTTTAAAATCTACTATAGTTTGGTGTTCAAAAAACACAATATCTCTACTTCTTACAAGTTTCTTTCCAACTGGATCCCAAAGCCTATAACCAAACTCTTCATGCCCATAGCCAATAAAAATACATTGCTTTGATTTATTATTAAGTTTAGACCTCTCATCTTTCGGAATGTGAATAAATGCCTTGCAACCAAAAACTTTCAAATGATCATAAGAGGGTTCTTTACTTGTCCAAATTTTTTCTGGCATATCACCTTGCGACGGTGCTGAAGGAGAGAGATTAATTAAGTCCACGGCTATTAGCATAGCCTTCTCCCAAAAAGATCTTGGCAACTTAGCATGTGAAAGCATACATCTAATTCTTTCAACAATGGTACGGTTCATCCTCTCAGCAATTCCATTTTGTTGAGGAGTCTTCTTGATGGTTCTTTGATGACAAATACCTTAGATTTTGCAATACTCATCAAAAGGCCCAATATACTCTCTACCATTGTCAGAACGAACATATTTCAATTTCTTCCCTATTTCTCTTTCAACTTTGCCCTGAAAATGCTTAAACACAACTAACACTTGATCTTTAGTTTTTAATGCATATGCCAATAATTTTCTAAAGTGATCATCAATAAAGGTAACAAAATAGCGTGAACCACCAAGAGTTTCAACTTTCATAGGACCACAAACATCAGAATGTACCAGGTCCAAAATATTAGATTTTCTTGATGTAAATTTCTTTCGGAAAGAAACTTTATTTTGTTTTCCAGCTAAACAATGAATACAAGTCTTGAAAGGGGTACCTTTTATGCCTACTAGTAGCTCCTTTTTTGACAGAATCTGCAGCCCCTTTTCACTCATATGTTCAAGCCTTTTATGCCATAGTTCAATGGAAGAGTCATTTTCTAAAGCATTTAGCATAACATACATTAGGCTTCCTATTGCTGAGGCATTAGGAACTGCCTTTATCTTCTCTATCTCATCAGGTGTCTTAGGACACTGATCCTTAGATAGAGTAATTCCATGTCTGAAGGGAAGGAATCCCTTCTTGGAATCTTGCATGTTAAACCTAGGAAGAATATTATCGATATAAGTGCCTTGTGACAAGCCCAACATCCTATTCTTGCGATCTCGCATAAGCTTGATCCCTAGGATGTGACCTGCTTTTCCCAAGTCCTTCATATCAAATTGACTGGACAACCATATCCTTATAGAAGATAATACCCCCACATCGTTTTCGATTAGCAAGATATCATCCACATATAGTACTAAGAACACCACCACGCTTCCATCATGTTTCTTGTACACATAGGATTCATCCGCACATTGATCAAAACCAAAAGACTTGATTGCTTGATCAAAGCGGATATTCCAAGACCTAGATGACTACTTAAGTCCATAAATGGACTTCTTAAGCTTGCACAACATGTATTCTTGGCCCTTTGCGATGAACCTATCTGGTTACACCATATAGATGCACTCGTCAAGATTCCCATTAAGAAATGCTGTCTTGACATCCATTTGCCAAAATTCATAATCGATATGTGCAGCAATGGTTAAGAGAATCCGGATAGAATTTAGCATGGCCACCGGCGAAAAAGTTTTCTCATAATCGATTCCTTCTTTTCAAGTGAACCCTTTCGCAACAAGCCTTGCTTTAAAGGTTTCCACCTTACCGTATGCTCCTATTTTTTTTATAGATCCACTTGCATCCAATGTGTTTTATTTCATTGGGTGGATCTACAAGATCCCAGACTTGATAGGAGTGCATAGACTCCATTTCAGACTTCATAGCCTTTTGCCAAAGATCTGTATCTTTATCTTGGAGTGCTTCATTGTAGTTACAGGGATCGGTACCTTGTTCATTAGGGACTCGGTCATAAGACTCTCCCAAGAATATATACTGGTCAGGTTGAATAATAACCCTCCCACTACGACGAGGCACAACCCGTGTCTATGTATCACCGATATTTTATTGTGAAGATTCTGAACCTAATACACCATTATTTGCACACAGTACTGGTTCAGGAACCTGCATGTTAATGGTTGGTTCGGGATCTACACGAGTTTCGGTAATCCTCCCACTATGACGTGGTAATGGAATATCGATAACTCTTTCTTGTGGTGTTTCTTCTCGTACCATTGGTATCGAAGAAGTATGTGTCTGTGTCTCTCCTCTCATTTCCTCTAGAACAATATGGCTTCTGGGCTTGTGGTCCATATCATAGTCCTCTTCTAAGAATGTGGCATTGGTGCTAACAATAACCTTCTGATCCTTAGGACTATAAAAAATAGACCACCTTTAGTTTCTCTTGGATACCCAACAAAGAAACATACTTCTGTCCTGGATTCTAACTTTTCTGTGTTCCCTTTCAGCACATGTGCTAGACTACCCCAGATCCGAACATGCCGTAGACTCCGTGGGAGTAGTAGGTACTGACTAAGATGGTACCAAGTTTAGAATGTATGCAGTTGTCTCTAATGCGTGCCCCCAAAAGGAAATTGGCAAATCTGAATAACTCATCATAGATCTTACTATGTCCATGAGAGTCCTGTTCCTTCTTTCTGCAACACCGTTCTGCCGAGGCATACGGGGTGCAGACAACTGGGATGTAATCCCTTACTCCATTAAGTATTCCCTAAACTCTCCCAAGAGGTACTCTCCACCACGATCAGATCGTAGTGTCTTGATACATTTACCTAGACGCTTCTCTGTTTCAGCCTTGAAGTCTTTGAATTTCTCAAAGCATTCAGACTTACGTCGCATCAAATAAATGTATCCATACCTTGAGTAATCATCGATGAAAGTGATAAAGTACTCAAATCCCCCTCTTGCTTGGACAGTCATAGGACCACACAAATCAGAGTGAACCAGTTCCAACAGCTCTTTTGCTCTATAGCCCTTGGCCTAGTACGACCTCTTGGTCATTTTACCTTCCAAGCAGGATTCACAGACTGGACGTGCCTCCACTTCCAATGAGCCTAATGGCCCATTTTGAACCAGTCTTTGAATCCTTTTCAAATTAATATGACCATGGCGTAAGTGCCAAAGATGCGTTTGGTTCATCCTCGAAGGTTCTTTTCTCTTAAATGACAAACTATTTGTGTTATTCAATTCATTAAGTTACAGTATAGAAGAGACATGATTTATAATATAAAGATCATCCACCAATTGACCAGAACAAATAAAACGTTTATTTTCTTTAATAACTACTATTTTATTAAAATGAACTGAATATCCATTCTTTACTAAACTAGAAACTGAAACTAAATTCCTTCTTATAGAAGGTACAAAAAGGCAATTTTTTAATATTAAAATCCTATCTCTACCAAAACTAAGATGTAGATCTCTTACTGTAACTGTTGCTACTCTCGTAGCATTTCCCATATATAGATAAACCTCTCCATCACTAAGCTGCCTGGTTCCCTAGAACCCCTGCAAAGAATTGCATACACGATTAGTGGCTCCCGTATCTACACACCAGGTACCGGTAAATCGGACCGCTAAACACGATTCAACAACTAGTAAATGAGATTTACCTTGATTGTTCTGTTTGGCGAGATAAATCGCACATTGCTCTTCCAGTATCTTGGGTGCTTGCAAACAAAACATTTGCCTTTAGGTTTTACCGATTGTCCTCTTGGCCTTTGGATTGGTAGAGGACCCACGACCTTTTTTTGAGCCTTTTTCATTTTCTTCTTGCCACTCGGCTTTGAAGTAGAACCTTTCTCAAACACAACAGCACTCCCTGACTTTCTGTTGAGACCCTCAGCTGTTTGGAGTTCTTTAAGCAATTCCGCCAAAGTATATTTAAATTTATTCATGTTGTAATTGAGACAGAATTGCATAAAAGACTCTAGCAGTGACTGGAGTATGATATCGACCTGGGTTTCCTCGTCGATTTCAGCTCCAAGGATCTCTAGTTCATTAAGAAGAGATATCATCTTAAGAACATGATCCCTAACAGGCGTCTCCTCAGTCATGGTTGTGTTCATCAAGTCTTTCACGGCAACATGCCTAGCAGCACGACTTTGATCCCTGAATATCTTTCGGAGGCTCTCCGTTATGTCATAGGCACTGGTCATTGATTAATGCTGATGTTGCAGAACATTCGACATGGATGCCAAAATGTAACACCGCGTCATCTCATCAGCCTTGACCCATTTCTTCTGAGCCTGGGTTTCCTCAGCGGTTGCCCCCTCACCAGGTTGCCCAAGACATTCTTGAGTAAGCACTTCAGCAATTAACACAATATCCAAATTTCTTTTTCAGTCTATATAGTTTGGTCCAGTAAGTTTGTTTTCTTTAAGTATAACAGCAAGTGGACTGAAAGTACCCATTTAAAAGCCTGAGAATCACATAACATAAATAACTACGTTTGGGCAAATATTACTATGGATTTGAGTTAAAAATATTGGTTCCCTCTACCATATTTGAAAGGAATCCGCCAGCAACCTGATACACCAGGAATAATATGACTCGATGGGAAGCCATATACTATCCATCATTTGTTCAGATAGACAATTTTCTTTTAATTTTACTATCCAGACAATGTACCTTGCCTAGCAAAATTAAACTGCTGACTTGCTTTGGTCCTATACATAATAAAAGTGACTCAGATGGAGAAGATATTATTATTTATAGTTAAGTGTATACCATCACTTAATTTTAGGTCAAGAGTTCCGTGAGGAACACCTCTGATGGAGAGGTGACCCACAGTAACAATCACCCAAAATATTCTTTTAAAGAAGTTTGTACCGATGATTCTATGATCAACTGCATCCGATGGGGAGGATGTCACTAGAGCCATCACACAAAATTAATCATATCATCTACAAACCAGTGATGGAGACCATGGGATTTGTACTTGGTAAATTCCCTCTCCCACGTACTTAGAATTTTAAAAAAATTTGAGGGTTATGATTTTTAGAAAAACTTTTAATTTAATTGATAAAAAATAATGGAATATTTGACAAGGATTAGTCCATCCCTACTTGTTAAACACACATGTGTAGATAATAAAATTATTTTATTATCATGATTTTAGAAAATAAGTACTTATGTTTTCAAAATATGAAATTAGTTTATTTCTAAATACATATGTAGTTGTCCATCATTTTAAATTAATATAAATTAAATATGCAGCTAGACATCTGAAATAGGTCTAGGAACAATTATCCAAGTTGTCCTATTCATTAAACATGAAACAAGAATAATCATTCAATCACACATAAATAAGGAAACCACAATAAAATATGAATACCACTATTATGGTCAAGCTGCAACTCTTGTGAAGAAATCTTCATTGAATCCGATTAGCTCTATGTCGCTAGGGGTGGGCAAACAGTCAGTTCGGTTTCGAACCGAAATTTTTGGTTCGGGTTGTTCGGTTCTGGTTGGGAATTTCGATACCAAATTCCGAACTGAAATAAACTTCGAAAATATGGTTCGGTTTCGAAATTTTTGTTCGGGTTCGGTTCGAAACTCCGGGTTGAAACTCAACCGAAGTTTTTTTTTATAATTTATAAATTATATTTAGTGAATTAGTAATGGGTAATAGGACTGTTCAAACTATAAATATGTATATATGTACAAATTAATGTGCATTTTGTTATTAGTTATTGCTAACTAAAGTCTAAAGAGAAAAAAAGTCTTTCAAGATTCAAGAAGTACCCTAGATCTATAAATAAAAAAATTAAAAAAAGTTACAACCCTAGATCTATAAACTAATGAAGGAACACTCAAATACAACTCAAATTTGAAAATCAAGAATCAAGATTTACCTTTCAAGACTTAATAGAGAAACAATCAACAAAGGAACAAAGGAGGGAGTCAAGATTCAACTTACGGTCCTTACTAGTTACTACCACTGTGGCTCTGTGATTTGAGACTAAGCCACCGTCGCCGCCGGATTGGAGGAGGAGGGAGTCGCGATCCAATGAAGAGCCGATGCCTGACCCGGCGGACTGGAGGGATGAAGATGATGATGATATTGATGGCGACGATGGCCGATGATGGGAGTTGAGGTAATGAGGACCATGAGGTCCTTGAGGAGTTCTCAGTTCTGGAGTGAGACTGAGATGAGTGATGAGTCTTGAGCTGAGAGAGATGAGAGAAATTAGAATGAGACTATGAGAGAGAATGAGGTAAGAGTTTCAGACTTTCAGTCTGCGTTTGGGGACTTATCCTATTAGCCCTAATTTTGGAAAATTGCCTTTTATATGTTTTAAAAATTTCGAAAATTCGGTTCGGGTTGAAAAATCCTACCGAAAACTGAACTGTAATTGAAAATTCGGTTTGGTTTCGAATTGAACTTAATTTGGTTCGGGTTCAAACCGAACTGAACTAGTTTTAAACTTCGATTTCGGTTCGAAAGTTCGGGTGGCCCGAAATGTGCCCACCCCTATATGTCGCCACTATGTACGAGGTTCAAGTTGCCCAGTTATCTCGAGGGGATCGAGCTGCCCAGTCAGCTCGCAGGGGTCAAGGGGGCAGCGCCCCCCGCGAGGTTTCTGGGGCAGCGCCCCGGAAGCTAAATCTGATCTACCATTAGCAACTGCCTTCCATAACTGTTTTCTGAAACAGTCTTCTGAAACTGCTTCTAGATCGCTTTCGGAAATTGCTTGTAAAGCTGCTCTCATGAACCATCTTCATGGATTTACTTGAGATATATTACATAAACCTTATGCCTCCATGAAGGAGTTCATATGCTATTTATTTGTAGTAAATTAACCACGCATCAATCAAGCGTGGGATCCAATACATACAAATCCTATGCCTCCATAAAAGGAGTTCACATGCTATATCAAAACTGTAATATTAACCACGGATAAAACCATCGTGGGATCCAATCATACAAAACCAATGACCATAATAGTGGAAAAAGAACACTGCAAAACAATGGTTAGCACAGATCTACATTCTATCCATCCATCAATGCACGCATAAGATCTGTATTATTGGACAACATGATTGCGTCCAACTCATACGCAGAATCAATGTTGCTCTGATACCACTGTTAGGAAACTGCATTCCCAGAATCCGTTGACAGTGCGTATAAGTTGGTACTGCAAAAATTTACGTGAAAGCTATAATAACCCTACAAGGGCGGAACTAAAGTTACCTTGAACTGCAAAAATGGATTGTTGTAGTAGACGAATCGAGAACACGGGCTCGACAACAGTCACGATCTTCTACCGTATTCCTCTGCTGCCAGAATATCGAACTAAGTGTGGGCTCTATCGAAATCCTTTTAGTTTTCTGCTCTCCCTTTTTACGCTCTCTTTTCTATTTCGAGTTATAATACTCTATATGAAAAAATGCAAACTGAGAGAAGAGCCAAAGCAGCATATATATAGGCTACGATAGGGACCATAAGAAGTCAATAAGGAATAGGCTTCCTTATGGAATTAGAAAATCCCAATTCGAACTGAATCAGATTCCTATTTTCATAAATTATAATTCATACCACTAAAGTATTATAATTACACTCCTACCCTTATCTCAAAAATATGTTTCGAGCTCCATGTTATTAAATGCTTATTATCTCCCCACGTTAAGATTACAGATATCCATTAATCAAATATAATTACTGACAATCATTTTAATTAATCTCTTAAAATTTCTTGAGATTCTCTACTTAACTTATTTGATATGTTGGATACAAAATCCATCTGTAGGGTTTGACATAATAAAAACTTATAAGCTTTTTCAAGGGGATGTCATCAATCCCAAAAATTGAGACATGGATTCCATCATTAATTAATATTTACCACACAATCTATATTGTCACCCAATCCAATGAGATATTGACACATTTAAGGATCTCACCCTTTTAAGGATCAAAGTGTAAATATCAAATGTATGTGTCTATAAATTAACTTAGGATTTAGAGGATAAGCACTCATAATAGCCATGAGGCATTAATTATCTTATAAGTCAGTATAAAGATAATTACCCCAAGTCGGTCCTGTTTAATACACAAAGTATACCAGTATAGTGAGTTGAAACTATACCATTTCCTGTAGTTAAGACAAACCTACTATAACACTATGCTGTAGTCCTACTGTGGATACCGGCATTTGGGCCCACTTTTAAAACATTTTCAAATTTCAAATACCAAGAGTCGCCACTTAATTTTTTAAAAGGGAAAATTAAGAAACCATTTTAAAGCAACTGATCTTTTTGCAAAACCAAAGATTAAACTAGGTCTGGGGATTATGGAATGAGAAGGGAAGGAGCCCATCGGACTAAAACACCCCTTTTCATTCTATCTCACGATAGGTCTCTACTTAACATCCTTTTAATCGAATTAATTATCTAAGCATGTCCTCAACTAATACATATATATAGATATACGTCACAAAAGCATGTCTAAAAGGGTATAAGATTGCAAGTGATAAAATATTATTCAAAAATCACATAATTCAAGTAGCAAGCAATATGATATACAAATAGGGAACTATAGAACTTACCCGGGATCCATGCCGCGAATATTAAACGTGCAATGCATACGATTAGAAAGTAAAACCTAAGAAAAGGTCTCTATTTCAAATATACAAATAAAGCAAGACTTATTTCTAAGGTGTCGTTCACAGGGTAAAAAAAAATCAATAAAGATCAAGAAATAAAAATAAACTAAAGAGGAGTTCAAGAAATCATACCTTGATAGCGCTACAAAATAAAGGGTTAGTCGACATACTTTAAACAAAACACATCATTGAACTCCTAAGTAACTAACTCTAACACAAGGTGAATTCTATTTACAAGTATCAATCTACATAAATGAATGTACATGAACACATGAGTATGAATGCAATAAAGCTATGAACATTTCATTGATTTGGATCATTTAGCCTCTGGTTTTAAGCTTGACTAATCACTATTAACACATAGTTTAAGCCTTAGGTCATGGAAAGATCATTGGGACCATTGTTTGCAAGATATATCAAAATCATGACAGAATTCTAAAAATTGCTGAGAGTAGATCAGAACTTTAAGGAAATAAAACGCATACTTCCCGTAGTTTAATCTTGATGACTTTTGGACATAAGATGCCTCTGTGAGTCTAGTTTCTAACCCAAAAAGAAAATCGAGGTTTAAACGGTTAGATCTCCGGGAATTGGACAAACACTAGACATCACTCAGGGACTTATAACTCCCTGTCTAGAGTTTTTGCATGATTTTCTAAAAATAGTAAAAAAAAATCAGAAATGCTTTGGTCTTTTTAGGGTAGCTTCCTAACACATTAAACTATCTGGAAAAATTTATTTTAGGCCAAGAACACTTGATTAAGGTTCTGATCTGCTTATTTCAAAAGAGTATTACTGTTCTGAAACTCTGGACAGATTATAGTTGTTCCACAAAACCATTGACCAAACTACCCTAAACATCAAGCTTCCTTTAAACAAAAATTACAGAAGTAGAAATTTGAGTTATAAACACTTTCCCGTTGGTTTCATTGAATTCCAACGGTCTGATATTGAACTAAAAATCCTTGATCAAAGGTGGTCACTGAATTCACTGCACCGTTTGTTCAAGTTCAACTTAGTTGGTTAATTCCAACTACTAAACCATGAAGTTGGGCTTAATCCAAATTACTTCTCTTACCATTTGATGGTCATTGAACACTAAAGACATACTCCCTCCGTCCCATTTTGTGAGTCCATCTTTGGGAACTCAACTTATTAAGGGGACAAAAAGAATCTACACCTACTTTCCACAATTGCCCCTAATCATTACAATAACTTTTTTACTTTTGTCTTGGTGTATATTTCAAGGAGGGATAGTTTTGGAAAGTAAGTAAAAATTGTACATCAATTTCAGGAAAATGGACACTATTTTGGGACATCCCAAAATGGAATAATGGACTCTCAAAATGGGACGGAGGGAGTACATATTTGTGGATTTTGATGAAATATGAAATGACTTTCTCATACCACTTGATGGTCATTGGAGGCTAAAGATACACACATGTAGATTTTAATGAAGTATGAAGAGCTTCACAAAACCTAAGAAAAGGATTAGCCTAAGCCATAGAGATGGACTTAAACTAAGCTACTTCTCCCACCATTTGATGGTCATTGGAGATTAATGACACTTGAACTTATGGGTTTTAATGAAGTATAAGAAACTTCACAAAACCTTGAAATAATAAGCTCAAACTATGGATGAAGTTTGGACTCATTGACTCAACATACTAAGATCAACCTTAATCCCTTTATGAATCATAAGTTCATAGGAATATTGAGGGATTCTAAACACAAAGGTTCAAGTAAGGCATTGAAAGTCTCATGAACCTAATAAATAAACATAATCAAAGAAAATGGACTAAGGTTTTATTTCAAGATTTATTTAAGCTTTAAACACTAAACCATTTTGATCCAAACTAATGAGATGAAAGCTCAATCACAATATATATGTGGTGTGTGATGAAATGAGGTAGGAAGAGAGGTTTTGAAAATGTGTAAAAGGTCCTAGGTATCTAAATATTGTGATTGAGCTACTAATAAACTAATTAGTTTAGAGTTTTACCTCTAAGTATCCTCAACTTCTTGGCTTCTTTAAGACCTTCCAAGTGATGATCAAACTCTTCTTCCAACTCTACTACTCTTTCTATATTTAGAAAATTTTGAAGGAGAATCAATATTGGGATGCTAACATTCTAATATTCCATTCCTAATAATGGGATATACACCTTTTATATATAGGCAATCATTAGGGGGTCATTTTGGGAAATTCGCAGCCAAAACCCTAATTCCCGCCGCCATTTGATGGTATAAACCGACCTACTTTTAGACAGACTGTCACGAAAATACGGCATTCCCTGGAGATGGAAGCGGCACTCGCTGAATGCCGGAACGGCACTCAGTGAATACTGACACGACATTCTCTGAATGCCACAACGGCACTCATGGAATGCCGCGTACAACTCCATGGACTGGCGTCTTTTTAGAATTTTCAAAATTTAGCGGCACTTGAAACATTTTATCGGCAGTTAATGGATGCCGGTGTGGCTCTCCCTGAATGCCGTTCTGGCAGTTAGGGAGTGCCGCAACGGCAACCCGTGACTGCCGCTATAACACCCGCTCCAGCGGTTTATATTTATTATTGCTTTAGCATGCATAATCATGAGTTAATGATAATTATAGTGTTATGTGACACATATTGGAAGTGGGTTTAACCCACTAAGTTGTTTTTGGGTGTCCAGTTAGGAACCCAAATTTGGCCAGTGTGGCAATCCCAAGTTGGGATATGTGTTGATGGGTCCCAGTTGAGATGCGACAGTAATATGTAGAACACCCTATATGCCTATATGTTTATTAAGGCTTAAATGATTTATTGTTTTATTGTTAATAATTTCATGTTATTAGGTGATGACCACTTTTGGGGTCAATTAGGGGTACCTTTGTGAGCAAGAATTGAACACGTTTCATAATTAGTAGGCTAATTAACAATTTCATTTAATTATATGGGACCACTTATGGGTCCCATGCGAGACATAGACAAACACCCATTTAGATTTGGGATAGTTTTAATATAGTTTAAAACTTAATAGGGGTATAATTGCAAAACTAGAAAACCAGTGGGGGTTTCATAATAAAATAGCAAAACCCATATAATCAAGACACACAAGGAGATGACTAATCATCTCCATTTAGTTCATAACTAGGAATACAGAAGAGGTATAGGAGATTGACGGGTTACGGCGGTGACGTTCTCGACGACGGTTGACGAGCCGAACAACGCCGGTTTTTAAAATAGGCTATATATTCGGACTCCTGGAGGTGAGTCCAATCTAGTGGTACTAATTTTATTGAGTTCTGTGATAGTTTTTTCGCGACCCATTTTAGGGTTTAAGCTCATAACTTGTAATTTATATATAGGATTGTGCCTGATTCTTAGTAGGGCTTTAATTTCACAATTAGGAGCGAAACCCAAGAGATGAGTGATGTTAATTTTGATATTTGGATGATTTTCATGTTGGGTTCAATTGCAATGCCAAATCATGCCTAATTAGCTTAACCTAGTTTACTTAGTTATAATTGGGCAAAATTCATGTGGCTAAATTAGGTCCAATTTATTTGAGAAAGCACGGTGTAATGATTAAATGAGCATGTTGAGTTGCCTATTTGGGTCAATGGAAATTGCTAGTTCTATACCATCATGAGGTAATCTTTGTGGTGACGATCACAGCCGCCAGAGGCCTATGGGACCGCACGTGTGAGGGCGTGGGTCATGACTAGTCACGTGGGCTTGGGGAGTGGAGCCGCGGGCTAGCCAGTAGTGGTGGGAGTGAACTAGTAATTGCCAGAGACTATATTTATTTGTAATATGTTGAATTGAGCATGTTATTACCCACGATCATGATTATCATTATTCACTAAGCATATAGCTTATATATTGTAGTGGTTATTGAATAACCATCGTAGGTGATCGCGGCCAGGAATCGGGGAAGTGAGCTGGGAAGTGGCTGGCTAGTGCATGGATTTTGGGGGTTGTTGTAACCTTGTTAATAGTTACTTGCTTTTTAGTTTAAAGCTTGCAATATAGTTGTAATTAATCAATTTTAATCTAGATTGTAGTACGAGTCATATTTTGGTTGGTTTAAGACTTATGTAATATTTCTAGTCAAACATTACATTTTAGTAAGGCCTTGGTGGCGTGCCACGTATCTTAGGATCATCTGGGTAGTTCCGGGGCGTGACATTTAGTGGTATCAGAGCGGTAGGCGTAGAACCTTGGGTACGAGAGACGACGATTGAGAGTAAGTGTAGATGTTGAGCATATAGATGCATTTCATGAATACATCATGGATTTGTTATTATGTTGTATTATAATATGTTGGCATAGCATGCAATATATTTATTTGAATTGACTGACAGGTAAGAAAATGGATCCGAATCGGGAACATTCACCTCATTCGAGGTTGGACCAACTAGAAGATGTAGTAAGCAATTTTGTAAGGGCAGTAAGTGATCGAATGGGTGGTGATAGACCTGAAAACCCACAACCACGGGCCGAACGGGGAGTCATTGAACAATTTTATAAAAGAAAGCCGAGTCAGTTTGATGGAGGCCCAGATCCATCACAAGATGATCATTGGGTAATGGATATGGAACGTATCTTTCGGGCAGTGGAGTGTACAAATGGGGAGAAGATAATGTGTGCTACTGATACTTTGAAAGGTGAAGCCCAGAATTGGTGGACAAATGTGATTCATCAAGGGGTACCAGAGACATGGGACAGATTTGTGAAAATTTTCTATAAACGGTACTTTCCATCATCCGTCAAGACCCAGATGGGCCGAGAGTTTGCAAATCTGCAACAAGGGGACATGACCGTAAATGAGTATGCAGCAAAATATAATAGCCTACTTCGGTTTGCACATCGAACAGTACCAAGGGAAGTGGATAGGGCACGAAAATTTGAGGAGGGACTACGAGATAATATTAGAAGCCGAGTGGATACACATCAACTTAGAAAGGTGGCCGATGTACAAGATGTTGCTTTGATCACAGAAAGAGATATTGATAAGTACAAGCAAAGTCAACAAAGCAAACGACCAGCCGAAGGGAAGGGTAAAGGACAAGGTTTCTTTAAGAAACCATTCTCGCGAGGTTCTGGTTCTAGCTCAGGATTTCAAAGGGAAAGTTCCTTATCTGGGGAGAGTCGTCCATTATGTCCAACGTGCAATCGTCAACATTGGGGTGTATGTCACTTGACGCTAGTATGCAATATCTGCAAGCAGAAGGGGCATATAGCGAGAAATTGCTCACAAGCTCGAACTCAAAGTACGGGGAGCATAAATCCAGACCTAAGGGGAAAATGCTTCAAATGTGGGCAACCTGGACATCTAGGAAAAGATTGCCCAACAAGGCGGTAGCGAGGGACAGGTTCCGTGGTTTCAACTGGGGCAAAATCAGGGACAAGTGGGGATAAGGGAAAAGGGCCAAAGCAGAGACAAGGAAGGTATTTCCGTCTAACACTGGGGGATGCTGCAACTGCTGATTCTGTCGTGTCAGGTGTATTACTTATTTGCTTATACCTAGCACGTGTCTTAATAGATTTAGGGTCGACACATTCTTTTGTTGCACATGAATTTGTTAGACACTTAGACAGCATGTTAGAACCTTTAGGGTATGATTTGTCGATATCGTTACCCTTAAGTAAACCCATGGTGACTTCATCAATATTTAAAGCATGTGATATCAGGATAAATGATAGAGTTTTGACAGTGAATTTAATTCCGTTGGCCATTAATTATTTTGATGCAATTTTGGGTATGGACTGGTTATCTGTGAACTAAACAACTATCAATTGTGAACAGAAAAGAGTTACTCTTCGACCAATGGGACAGGGGGAGTTTAGTTTTCAGGGAACTGCTGTTGTAGCACCACCATATTTGGTTTCAGCACTACGGGCAGGCAAGTTGTTGAAACAAGGTTGTCGGGGGTTCTTATGTTCAATAATTGACACACGGGTCATAGGGACTAAAGTAAAAGATATTTCAGTTGTACGAGAGTTCCCAGATGTCTTTCCCGAAGATCTACCTGATGTACTAGTTGAGCGGGAAATTGAATTTACTATTGAAGTAGCCTCGGGGTCTCAGCCAATATCGAAAACACCGTACAGAATGGCACCGGTGGAGTTGAAAGAACTGAAGATTTAGTTGCAAGATCTTCTAGATAAGGGATTCATTCGA
This sequence comes from Hydrangea macrophylla, assembly GCA_033977485.1. Lineage (NCBI taxonomy): Eukaryota > Viridiplantae > Streptophyta > Magnoliopsida > Cornales > Hydrangeaceae > Hydrangea > Hydrangea macrophylla. Next base: position 98,425,901 of record CM066992.1, read on the forward strand.
TCTAGTGTATCGCCGTGGAGTGCACCAGTCTTGTTTGTCAAGAAGAAAGACGGGACTATGAGGATGTGTATCGATTATCGAGAACTTAACAAGTTAACTATCAAGAACAAATATTCGTTGCCTAGAATTGATGACTTGTTTGATCAACTTCAAGGACCCCAAGTCTTTTCCAAGATTGATTTGCGATCAGGTTACCACCAACTAAAATTCAAAGAGGAAGACGTGGAGAAAATAGCGTTTAGGACTCGTTATGGTCATTATGAATTTCTTGTTATGCCTTTTGGAGTTACAAACGCACCGGCAGCATTTATGGATTTGATGAATCGAGTTTTCAAAGACTATCTGGACGAGTTTGTCATTGTCTTTATAGATGATATTCTAATATATTCCAAGAGTGTGGAAGACCACGAGAGGCATCTACGGTTGGTCCTACAACGACTCCGTGAAAAGAAGTTGTTTGGGAAGTTAAAGAAGTGTGAATTTTGGTTAACTGAGATAGCATTCTTGGGGCAGGTAATATCAAAAGAAGGGGTATCAGTGGATCCACAAAAAATTGAAGCTGTAGCTAATTGGAAGTCGCCAACAAGTGTGCCAGAAGTACGAAGCTTCTTGAGATTAGCTGGATATTACCGAAGGTTCGTGGAAAATTTTTCAAGAATTGCAATGCCAATGACACAACTTATGCGGAAAGATGTTCCTTTTATCTGGACTCCAGAATGTGAAGAAAGTTTTGCTGAATTGAAGACTTGTCTGATGACAGCACCAATATTGACCATTCCTTTAGGTACTGTAGGGTTTATGATATATAGTGATGCTTCATATCGAGGTTTGGGTTGTGTTTTGATGTAAAACAACAAGGTAATTGCCTATGCCTCACGACAGTTAAGGCCACACGAAGTGAATTATCCGACTCATGATCTTGAGTTAGCGGCGATTATCTTTGCTTTGAAGATTTGGAGGCATTATCTCTACGGGGAAAAATGTAAAATTTACACTGATCACAAGAGTTTGAAATATCTGTTTACACAGCGGGAATTGAATATGAGGCAAAGAAGGTGGTTAAAGTTAAGGAATGATTATGACTTGACAATCCAGTATTATCCAGGGAAAACTAATGTGGTGGCCGATGCACTGAGTCGAAAGTCTACAACTAATTTGGCCTATGCTTTGACTTCACAAGAAAAGTTAATTCGGGAAATGGTGCAGCTAAAGTTGGAGGTGATTCCAGAAACTAGAGGTGGTTTAATGTCAGCCATTATTGCACAGCCGTCAATTATCGATGAAATTTGAGCCAAACAGCTTCAAGATCCAATATTGAAGAAGGTTCATGATGAAATACCTGAGGGTAAGCAACCAGAATTTACTTTTGAGAATGGAATGTTGAAATTCAGGAATCGGATTTGTATACCCAATATAGATGGTATCAAGGATGTAATTTTGGAAGAGGCACACAAAACGAGGTACTCAATCTATCCGGGTAGTACTAAAATGTATCGTGATTTGCGAGAGATCTATTGGTGGTTAGGGATGAAATGTGAAGTAGCTGAACATGTGGCAAAGTGTGTGGCTTGTCAAAGGGTAAAGGTAGAACATCAAAAACAAGCGGGAAAATTGGAACCACTACCTATACTAGAGTGGAAATGGGAAAATATCACAATGGATTTCGTGGGAGGTTTACCGAGGTCTAGGAAGTCAAATGACAATGTATAGGTAATCGTTGATCGATTGACCAAGTCAACACATTTTCTACCAATTAAGACCAATGATCCGAAGAAGTTAGCTGAATTATATGTTCAAGAAATTGTGAGACTTCATGGAGTTCCAGTATCTATAGTCTCTGATCGAGATAGTGCATTTACATCAAGATTTTGGCAAGGGATGCAGAGAGCAATGGGTACTAAATTGAGTTTCAGCACAGCCTTCCATCCTCAAACTGATGGACAATCAGAACGTGTAATTCAGATACTTGAAGATATGCCTCGACTTTGTGTTTTGGATTTTAAAGGTGATTGGGAAGAGCACTTGCCATTGACTGAATTTGCTTATAATAATAGTTATCAATCTAGTATTGGAATGACACCTTTCGAGGCTTTATATGGGCATAAGTGTTGTTCTCCACTTTGTTGGACTGAGGTTGGTGAGAGAAGATTGATAGGGCCTGAAATTATTCAACAAACCATAGAAAAGATAAAGACAACACAACAACGACTTCAAACAGCTCAAAGTAGATATAAAAGTTATGCGGACTTGAAAAGAAGACCGATGAAGTTTGAAGTTGGGGATTTTGTATTCTTGAAAGTATCACCTTCAAAGGGTATTACAAGGTTTGAGAAACGTGGGAAGTTGAATCCAAGGTATGTTGGGCCATTTGAGATCATTAGTAGAGTTGGACCAGTAGCCTATCGGTAGGAGTTGCCACCGGAGTTAGCTAATGTACACGATATATTTCATATATCAATGTTAAGAAGATGTGTATCAGATCCGAAGAAAGTAATTATTCCAGAGCCGTTGGAAGTCAGGGAAGACTTGACTTATATCGAGCAGCCAGTCAAGATTCTTGACAGAAAAGAGCAAGTTTTGCGGACAAAGACTATTCCTTTGGTTATGGTGCTGTGGCGAAATCACTCCGTTAAGGAAGCCACGTGGGAAAGAGAAGATGAACTGAAAGAGAAATATCCGTTCTTGTTCGAAATTTGAGGTACTACGAGTTTGGGGACAAACTCCTTTTTAAGGAAAGGAGGGGAGAGATATAACACCCGCTCCCGCGGTTTATATTTATTATTGCTTTAGCATGCATAATCATGAGTTAATGATAATTATAGTGTTATGTGACACATATTGGAAGTGGGTTTAACCCAATAAGTTATTTTTGGGTGTCCAGTTAGGAACCCAAATTTGACCAGTGTGGCAATCCCAAGTTGGGATATGTGTTGATGGGTCCCAGTTGAGATGGGACAGTAATATGTGGAACACCCTATGTGCCTATATGTTTATTATGGCTTAAATGATTTATTGTTTTATTGTTATTAATTTCATGTTATTAGGTAATGACCACTTTTGGGGTCAATTAGGGGTACCTTTGTGAGCACGAATTGAACATGTTTCATAATTAGTAGGCTAATTAGCAACTTCATTTAATTATATGGGACCACTTATGGGACCCATACGAGACATAGACAAACACTCATTTAGATTTGGGATAGTTTTAATATAGTTTAAAACTTAATAGGGGTATAATTGCAAAACTAGCAAACCAGTGGGGGTTTCATAATAAAATAGCAAAACCCATATAATCAAGACACACAAGGAGATGACTAATCATCTCCATTTAGTTCATAACTAGGAATACAGAAGAGGTATAGGAGATTGACGGGTTACGACGGTGACGTTCTCGACGACGGTTGACGAGCCGAACAACGTCGGTTTTTAAAATAGGCTATATATTCGGACTCCTGGAGGTGAGTCCAATCTATTGGTACTAATTTTATTGAGTTCTGTGATAGTTTTTCCGTGACCCATTTTAGGGTTTAAGCTCATAACTGTTAATTTATATATAGGATTGTGCCTGATTCTCATTAGGGCTTTAATTTCACAATTAGGAACGAAACCCAAGAGGTGAGTGATGTTAATTTTGATATTTGGATGATTTTCATGTTGGGTTCAATTGTAATGCCAAATCATGCCTAATTAGCTTAACCTAGTTTACTTAGTTATAATCGGGCAAAATTCATGTGGCTAAATTAGGCCCAATTTATTTGTGAAAGCACGGTGTAATGATTAAATGAGCATATTGAGTTGCCTATTTGGGTCAATCAAAATTGCTAGTTCTATACCATCATGAGGTAATCTTTGTGGTGACGACCACGGCCGCCAGAGGCCTATGGGACCGCACGTGTGAGGGCGTGGGTCATGACTAGTCACGTGGGCTTGGAGAGTGGAGCCGCGGGCTAGCCGGTAGTGGTGGGAGTGAACTAGTAATTGCCAGAGACTATAGTTATTTGTAATATGTTGAATTGAGCATGTTTATTACCCACGATCATGATTAGCATTATTCACTAAGCATATAGCTTATATATTGTAGTGGTTATTGAATAACCATCGTAGGTGATCGCGGCGAGAAATCGGGGAAGTGAACTGGGAAGTGGCTGGCTAGTGCATGGGTTTTGGGGGTTGTTGTAACCTTGTTAATAGTTACTTGCTTTTTAGTTTAAAGCTTGCAATATAGTTGTAATTAATCGGTTTTAATCTGGATTGTAGTACGAGTCATATTTTGGTTGGTTTAAGACTTATGTAATATTTCTAGTCAAACATTACATTTTAGTTGGGCCATTATCTCATGTAGTAATCTGCTTGTACAATTTGGACACTTGCTTTATAAGAGTGGTAAGTATTCCAGGTGTTAGGTGCGGTTGATTGTAAATGGTTATTTTTAGTATTTTTATTTAAAGTGTTTAAGAACTCTTGCTTGAACTTAGAAGCTCATGTTGTGACTTCGGTTTTATTCTAAGTGGTTTAAAGCACTAGTGTTGATTTTAACGGGTGATTTGATATTATTATATGAAAATTTACTACTTGCTAAAAACAGGGTTTTTGGCCGATTGCAGAAACGGGATTTTGCCCTTTGTTAGTTGAGCTTCTTTGGTTTAAGCTTATTTTAAACTTATTTTGGAACTTTAATCACTGGTGTAAGGCCTTGGTGGTGTGCCACGTATCTTAGGATCATCTGGGTAGTTCCGGGGCGTGACAGCCACAAACCGCCTAAGTGCCATTTTGCCACAATTCTCCTCCTCCTCTTCTTCTTCTTCTTCTTCTTTTTTTTTTTTTTGTTTTTTTTTTTTTTTTGTTTTTTTGTTTAGGTTAGAGAGTCTTTCGAAGAGTTTGAATCAACTTTGGAAGTCCTAGATTAGTTGGTCGCTTGTCATCATCGGATCTTAGAAGTATTACTCCCCTTAACTCGACGTTTGGTCAAAATCGGGATGTCTACACCTACCGATGGTGTGTCCAAATCCATCTAACACTGTAAACCAAAATCTTACATTCTACAAGATTCAATGGTCTGATCTTCCGTGTGTAAGCCAAACTCTACACACCAAACCACCTACTATGTACAATGAGAGACACACATGCATAATATTAAATAAATAATACAATACAAACATTGCTCACACAGATTCTCATAAAAATGGAATAACTAATTTTATTAAATGAATAATAAATTAACTACATAAAACATGGCTTTTAGTATATATATCCCTAACATTTACAACTCCCTTGTTGATTTTTGCTTGCATTGTATAAAGGGTACAACTCTTGTTCCCTTTAGCCACCACTAAAGAGCCCTTGGACAACTTCCAGTTTCCATCACCAAATTGGTTGTTGAAGCCTTCATCGTCAAGCTTACCAGTAGATATCAAATTTAGATGAATGTCTAGTACATGCCTCACATCTTTGAGCTATAACCTACAACCAATGTTAGTTTGCAATCAAACATCACCAATGCCAATGATTTTGGACAAACCTTCATTACCCATACGAACACAAACATAATCCCCTTGAGTGTAGGAGGCGAAGAAGTCGGCTCGTGAAGTAACATGAAATGAAGCTCCAGAGTCAATCACCCAATTGGTGTCTTGATGTATCAGATTCACACAAGCATTATCTCACAAATAATCATAAGCTCGCCATTAGAAGAAACTGCAGTCGTGTTTTCTTGCTTGTTTTCATCACCTTTGTTTTGATTTTTCTCTTTATTCTTGAGATTCCAGCAATCCTTCTTCATGTGTCCTTTCTTGTGGCAATAATTACATTCAATATTTTTCATCCAATATGGTGTTTGACTATCATAAGATTTATCATGACTGTTACGGCTTTTGCTTCGATTGTGAGATGATCTACTTCTGCCTCTGCCCTTGTTTTCAGTGACAAGGGCATCATCCTGGGAAGAGCCATTTGATTGTCTTCTTGTTTCTTCATTTAGCAAGCTGATAGTAACTTGACTCATGGAGACAACTCCATCAGGAGCTGAATTGCTAACGGTTACCACTAAAGTTTCCCAGTTTTTTGGCAAAGAACTAAGAGGCATCAAGGCCTGCAATTCATCATCAAAAATAATTTCATTGAAGCAAGCTGGTTAGTAATGCTACTTAATTCATTCAAGTGTTCCGCGATGGAACTTCCTGATTTGTATTTCAAATTTATAAACTTTCGAAATAGAAAAGCTTTGTTAGCAGCACTCTTTCTATCATATAGACTTTTCAGCTTTTTCCAAAGAGCATTTGCTGAATTTTCAGTGGATACATGATGAAAAACATTGTCATCAATCCATTATCTAATAATTCCAACGACCTTTCTGTCGAGTTTGTTCCAGTCAGCATTAGACGTGCCTTCTACTACACCTTCTATAGGACCATAAAGATCTTTACAACACGAGAGATCTTCCATCTTTGTTTTTCAAGTCATCCAGTTGGTTCCATTGAGATTGATCATGCGACCAACGTTGCCTTCCATGATTTACACACAAATGTGCAACCAGGCTATGATACTAGATGTTGGAAAAAATAGCAGAATTTCCCACAAGTGTAAATAACAGAGAAATAATAGTGCAGCAGAGAGCATTTGCTCAATTTTTAGTGGATACATGATGAAAAACATTGTCATCAATCCATTATCTAATAATTCCAATGACCTTTCTGTCGAGTTTGTTCCAGTCAGCATTAGACGTGCCTTCTGGTTTTGCAGTAACACCTTCTATAGGACCATAAAGATCTTTACAACACGAGAGATCTTCCATCTTTGTTTTTCAAGTCATCCAGTTGGTTCCATTGAGATTGATCATGCGACCAACGCTGCCTTCCATGATTTACACACAAATGTGCAACCAGGCTCTGATACTAGATGTTGGAAAAAATAGCAGAATTTCCCACAAGTGTAAATAACAGAGAAATAATAGTGCAGCAGAGGTTTACGTGGTTCACCTACAACACGTAGGTTACATCCACCAAGACCCTTAGGTCAGTTTCTTCTTCACTATCACACTTTCGAATTACAAATGATTACAAGAGACACAAAGGTCGCAATCAAATACAAACACCCTTAGGTGTATACAAATATATAATCAAGAGGCAAGTCCTCAACAAATGATCTTCAAAAAACAAAGTGTTGTTGGGAGAGTTTCTTTTAGCACTGTATGTTTGACTCACTATGTCTCTCTGTATCTATCTATATCTCTATATTTGCAAAAGGAGAACACTCCTTAAATAGATACCAAAGGACCTTTGAAGAGATCAAAGTGTATTTGAATGCACCAGCAAATTCCCAAACAGACTGATTGAAAATATTCCAACACTCTGCAATAGCACGATTCCAAAACCCAAACCCCCCTCTCTCCCCCCCCCCCCCCTTTTAATTTCAATCTACACTTTATTTGCAACAAAGTTGACAGTCAAGAAGTAGTTTAATTATTTGAAAATAGTTTCGATTAGATCTTAGGACTTAGTATTTAGCTTTTCTTCCAATTGATCTGTACATAAGATAGCTGGAAATTTATTGAATAGAGACAACTGGTCCCTAAGACTATTTTTTTTCTTAAATATCTGGAAATTTCATAATTAAGACAAAGTTAATCAAATTAGAATATTGTTTACATTAATTTCGGAGTGTGGAATTCAGTAGAACCTAAATTGAGATCCAAGTGAGTGGTGAGTAAGCCCAAACCAAACGTAAATTGAATTTGGAGTTTCACGGTTCATTCCAATGCAGAAACTTCATAACCATTAAACTTGAATTCAAAAACTCATAACATTGAACATGATAAATAACAATTGTAGGGGAATCACTGCAAGGGTTTGGCAAGGCAGTTAAAATTAAAATTAATCCCCTTGAATTTCTGTCAAAGAAAAAAAAAAAAGAATTGAATCATTTGAATCACTTTTAGATAATAACTTTCAGATTATAAAACAAATGAAAGCAATTCAGATTTTTTTTGTCACATTGGATGGGCTGTTTAAATTTGGGTCACAAAAGGAGTCCAAATGAGGTTGAAAAAGGCCAATTGTATATAAGCCCATCCTAGCCGTCTAGGGTCATTTAAGTAAAAGCCCAATTGTGTAAGCTCATTCTAACTGTCTTGAGCAGAGCTTAGGTTGATTCCACTGCTCTCCCTCAACATAGTTCTAAAATGGAAGAGTAATGGTATGCTTTCTAAATTTTTATCCCAAAAGTGCTTACCAAATGATGTGGTAGTGGGGCCAGGACTTGACCCCACCGCCACATCATTTGGGAAGCACTTTTGGGATATAAATTTAGAAAGCATATCATTACTCAAAATTGAATTATAAGGTAGTTTTTTCACCTAGAAATTGTAGTGAAAAATCCCTCATTTTAGATTAGTTAAGTTTAAAGGACAATCTATTTTTTTTATTTTGGTCAAAACTTCTTCACTAGTGAAACTTAATCGGATCAAGTCTGTATGTTTTAAAAGTTTTATGAAATTCATATAACTTTTGTATGTGGAATTTCTCATAACTAGTTCAATTTCATATAACTTTTATAATTTATGGACTTTTCACTGCTATAAAATGGGGTGGACCTAGTATTAAAAAAAGAGTCTATCTTAGATTATTTTTTTTTGATTAAAATTCCATTTTTTTTTCATTCAAGTGGGCCATTATAATGGATGCTTTTATAAATTTTTTACCACTAAGATCATCTTAAATGATATATCAAAATTAATGTAGAGTTTAAGGTCTTAAATTTGATGAATCAAAGTTTGTCACTCTAATCCATAAATCAAATTATCTATGTTTTTTTTTTTGTGTGAATAAAATATATCACAATATTATTGGATGCATCAAGTTTCGTGTAGTTTTGTTTTGTAAAATCCATAAAACAAATTTGAGTAGGAGACTAGCTTGTTGTATGAGTTGGAGAGATTTATCAATACGATACGACAAATTTGTTGCAAAAACCCATTTGTTGTATCCCTTGAGGATGGTAAAGCAACACAATATCTTGACTATATTGTTTCCACTCTCCTATGGACCTGTTAGGTAACAACTTCTGTTTTAGCGCGACCAAAATTTGTTCATAGTAACGTTTGACTAATCACAAATTTATGCTATTAACTCATATTTTTTTAAGATTAAAATGCAAAACTTGATTTGCTAACTAGTTCGTTTTAGCTTTCTGAGTTTCATATCTTCACAAAAAAATAATAATAATAATAATAATAAATAAAATTGTGGCCAAAAAGGGCCTGTATAAGGGTGAGGCATGGTGTGGTTACTTTTTCATCAATTCTATCCATATTCAAAAGAAAACCTTGACATTTTTAAAGTGAAAACATATTCTAGTGTGAACTATTGAGCCGCATAAGAAATGCTTTAAATTTCCACTATTGTCAATTGATCTGTTCCTTGGCCAATTAAAGCAAAAAAGCAAGCATGGAACCTTTTGAGCTTGTGGCCTACTTTGAATTGAAGCATAGTGCCTAGTGGTGAGGCGTTGACAATATTTGTTAAGAGGATGACCACTGCGGAACTGAAACAAAATCCAATAAGGTTTGAAAGTTGCGCCTAATTTTTCTTTTCTTTTTCTAAAAGCATATATTGTTATGATGTCACTTCAGCTAGAAAACAAAACTAAAATAGTCAATAGTTGAAAATTCTAACATTCCACTAGTCATCTTTACACTGATTTAGCCTTGTCAAAAGTTTGAGGGAAAAAAAGTGAGCAAAAGAATAGTTAAGCCTTACACTTAAAGACTTACTGCTTGTTTGAGAAATTTTAAAAGAATAATATTTTGGGCACAAATACTTTACACAAATATTTATAAATATTTTTTTTTGAGTGACACTGTGTGATCTACAGTGCCACCTAAGAGAGATAGAGCGCGTTTGTAAGTATTTGTGCCCCTGCCATTGTTTTTAAAATAGGATATGGTGTAGAGTAAATTTTACTTTTGATCTCTTTTTACTATAACTAAAATTGTGTTGATTTGACAAAGAATCTATTTGAAGAGATTCATTAGATTGAGCAGAGACTCATATGAAATAGATAAACGCTCACCAACACTTGAATCTACAAAATTGGTTCACTTATAGGCCACATAATCAGTTCTATGTTTTCCTAAACAGCCTTTTATAGTCATCAGACCTGAGAAACATAGTAGAGCTCTACTTGATTTCTTAGAAAGTTGTAATTTGAGCCTTAGGTAGAACATATTTTATAGTTTATATAGTGAACATGTTCCTAAAAATCAGGAATTTTTGGTAATGCCTTTTATTGTCGAAGGGCTCCACGTCTGTCAGATCTGAAATTACTATTAAAATAGGTTATTTGTCAATTAACATGATGCTAGTTTTCACAAAATCAAATGCAAAATAAATGGTACTAAATCGCTATCATATTTTATGCAGTTCCAAACCGCCCCCAGTGTAGCTTTTAAATAACCAAAGCCAAACCTTCTATATGCTCTATATTGAAATTTAACCTAAGTTAAGAGTATGTATGTTCTCACCAATTGTATTGGGTCCTATCCAAATAACTCATTTCCATTAACTACAAGTATCACGTAAGCATATCACGTGGTACACTCGAAGTACCTAAAAGTTGCACCTTGAATTGGGCGAATTCAAGTCAAGTATAGATGAGCTCAAGCACACGTACGGAACTAATGGACAATTGGGAATTACTTGATGATACGAATTGGAGCTACAACTTTTATTTGTTTGGACAGCAATTCATACTTTTCACTAGATACGATTTGTAACGTTTTACGAAGGTATTTGTCCACAATGTGTCACATGGATACAGTTGTACACGTGACCCAATAACATTTTTAAACAGTTGGAAAAAATTACCAAATAGAAGTTTTTTTTTTGTTGCTTTGTGGTTCAACTCTTGGAAACTTTGATATATTCATTCAAAATTCAACTAGGATATATATTGCTATTTTAAACTTGTTTTTGAATACTGAATTAGGACAAAATATCAAGTGAATCAAACAACATGCACAATGTGCAGAAACAACTTTTCACACCAAATTGCCTTATTTGACACATACAAACATATATCACAAATCCACAAGACATGAAAGCATAACTAGATTACAACCTTGTCTTACTTAGATACAAATACTAAACAGAAGAAGTTGCAACCCAAACAAGATTATCAGCTGGGAAGAAATGACACACAGGTGACTGTCCCGGCTTCGTCCCGAGCACGCGAAACGAGACGTGATCCGGGTCCCAGTGAGAGGTGTCCATGTGGCAAACACCCACAGCTCTGACCCTATCACCATTCTCACCACCCAATGAGACCTCAAAGAGCTTGTTATCACTCTCTTGGCAGTGGCAATAGTAAATTGCATAAGGGTAAGGCATGGTGTGACATCCCACAATATTAGGTGCTAATATCACGTTAGGCACTTCCAAAACAGTGTAGTTCTGTAACAGATTACTGGATTTAGTAACATGGGTAGTGGCTAGAACTTTGAATTGGGTGTCCAATCCGAAGATGCCACGTGTCGAATCGAGCATGGACTCCAAGGAGGTAGCACAGAATTTGGTCTCCCCTTTGATGGGTTCAGCCTCACAATGTGTTAGAGTCATTTCAATGGCTTTAGCTTGGGGGGAATCTTTGGAGAGAGAGAAAAATTCAAGAAGGTATTCAAGTTTTTCCGAAGAGAAAGGAATTGGATTTGCTTCTTCTCTAGAGAGTAAAGGAGGGGACTTAGAAGGGTCTTTGATGGGAAAGTAAATTGGGATTTCTTTACCAATTTTCAAATCATTTACTGTGAAGAAGATTTTCACAGATGGGTCCACATGATTCATGTGAGATGATGCATTGTCATGATGAACATGGTTTTTGAGTACCATTTGATGATCATTTTCATCAACAAGCTTTTTTTGATCACCATACATTTGTAGATGATCATCCATGGCATGTTTACTTATCTCCCTTGCTCTGCTGATCTTGGCACTCTGCAATGAAATTCAGAAAATATATAAATATATATATATATATATATATAAAAGGGGAATTAATTAAACATCAATATATATATATATATATATATGTATACATGATGCATATCATGATTACTGACCATTCATTTGTGAAGAACTACAGAGTTAAAAAATCTCACAGAATTGGCACAAAAAAGATGCGTCTAAGTGTAAATTTATGTTCTCTGAGTGAAAAAGTTACCTCTAAAATGAGAAGAATATGGAAAAGGATGGTGAAACAAGAACACAGAGAACCCATCTCTTCTCTCTCTCTCTCTCTCTCTCTCTCTCTCTCTCTCTCGAAACTCCTCTGACTTTCTTGTGTCTTCTGCTTCTGAAATGAGAGAACAAAGATATCAACTAAATTAGATATTTTTTAATTGACAATTATTGTGGGTATATACTATTGAGCTGTATAAATACTAAATTTGCCTAACAAATGATGTAATATTGAGATCACATTTAATACGAGCATATCACTTTGAATTTCATTTTGATAATGTTTCACCACATCTAATAGGGTAAAAAATAAATTACGTACATCAGTTGAAATTCAAAATTTAAAATTTAAAATTCATATCATTAAAAGCTAAAATTTTTTGGGATATGAGAACAATTGTCATTTGAGATATGTATTTATTGTTATTAATTGAGATAAGACAGAGCGGCAAATCTCAAACAGCTGCAAACAAACGGACATACATATATAATAATGCTACACTCATTCCTTCAACCACACTCTAAACTACATTCTAGTTACAATTCCATACCAAATTTTTAGACTAGTTGCGTTAGCACCTTTAGGCCCATCATTTTTAACTAATTTGCTACAATCCCCGGAGTATCATTTTTTCATGGTTGAACTTCACTTGGACACAATATTAATTACTCTATATAGGTCTTCTATTATTGAATATAATAGAAGGTAAGAGACAAGAGGGACACCCCTAGCACTATCAATTCAATATATTATTCCAATAAACTTTTTTTAGTGATTACAACATCATAATAGCTTGTTGTTTCTTTTATGAATAATGTTATGTTTTTCAAATTTAATTTAATTAAATCTAAATTTTGCTTTCAAATGGCTTCAGTTGAACCACATATTGTGACAATAATTAATTGGTACATTTGACAAGCATCCGGGAACTATATCATTAGTCTTCTGTTCTTGTCACGTTTACGTGTAGGAGAAACATAAAATTTGTATATAGCAATGTTTAAAAACTCTGATCGAACTGGTCAGTTCAATTAGTTGAAACGTTGGCAAGTCAAGGAAATGATGCGGTTTAGATTGGTAAACTAGATAGTTCTAAAAATTGTTCTAGTTTTAAAAGCTACTCTGTAAAAAACTAGTGGTTGAAGTGGAAAAATTGAAAATTATGCTTTTTAATTAATTAATTAATAATAATAATAATTATTATTCTTTTATTGAGAAAGCATTTTTAATACTCATTATACAATGTGACATCACAGTTTAATTTAGAGTGATCTGACAATTGAACTAGTGATCCGTGACCCGGACAATCTTATAATATGCCTAGCGATCCGATTTTTTACAAGAGGGTTTTCTTTTTTATTTTTTTATTTTTTTTCCCCTTTTTTCTCTATATATACATATAAACACATATATACACATATATATTTCCCTACATAACTTTTCCCCCATCCAGTCATTTTCATGGGAGTACTATAGCTTATGTCATTGCAAAATCCAATCGTGATAAGTCAAACACACAAAAGTTAGTTTTTTTCTTTTTGGATTAAAGTTGGAAAAGGACAGAGATACATTAAGAACATGTTGCAAATAAGTATTTATTTATTTTATTTTACATTATTTTCTCGTAGTTATAATAATCAAGCTCATCACATTAACCGACACTCCCTTATATGCTTTATCAACATTTTAATCACTAAAATAACATCACAAACATTTCACTAGAATTTTAAATGGTTATTATACTCCTAGACGTCGTTACATCTATAATAAAATGCATAAAAGTGATAATCTACCAATCAAGAATAGAGTTAAGTTAAACTCTCTTTCCTTCATTGATGTAGACTTTTAGTGAGAGAAAAGAAGATAAATATTGAATTTTTTTTTGTTCGGTTAAAAAGAGAAGTAGTGAGAAAAATAGGAAAGAAAATTGAATAATATAATAAATTATTAAATTTGAATTTTAGGAGTCACTACGTGCCTCTTTTCTTAAGTTAGTACAAGTATATTCTGAATATTTTAATTTCTAATAAATATAAAAGAAAATAGTCGAGAATATATGAGAGAAATAATTTTTTTTTTTGTTTTCTTTTTCTTTCTCTAAATCTACAAAAAGATTACCAGAATGGCAGAATGTTAGAAGCCTAGACTAGCTAGAACTAAGCAAAACATGGGGTCGAAGCTACATTATAACATTACCAAGCACAACATATATGGTTCAAAGGTCTCCTTAGGGCATTAACTACATCCCATGGAATACCTATTTGGGTTAAAGATAAAATCAGCAGTGATTATTAATTCATGTTATTGATGAGGTTGTTGAGATTTTGTATTTTTATTGACACGTAGCAACAAAATTAATAAATTGCAATACCTACCATTTTATGAGGGCAAACTCATTAACATATCAACCAGATTTTTAAAATTAATTTCCCAAATTATAGTAACCCAATTTATTTATTTATTATTATTATTATTATTATTTTATAAATTTAGGTTCTTGAGGATTGGATCCCTCCATGCCTTAACCGCATGTCGGAATCCCTCCCCTTTATAACAAAAAAAGAAGCAACAAAACAAAATTTTGAATTTAATGACGCTATATATAAACTGACACAATAACCACATACCATAGGTGTGATTAGGGCAATAAGCCAGTAAGTTGCATATAATTCGAGACAAAGCTTGTTCTGGTTCCTAATTTTACTACAACAAAAGAATTTGCAAATAGAAATATAAGATATAGTCCTTCATAATGGGTCAAAAGAAAATTTAGTGTATTTGACTTTTTTATCTCTTAAATTCATCCTTAATCAATAAGATATACTAGAAATTAGTCATTTTCCCCAAATAGCTGTATTTTTTATGGACAAAATTACCCTTCGTTAAATATTTATATATCTGTGTATATACAAATAACTTAAAATCAGGGATTTGAATTTGAAAAATCAAACAAATCAAGATTTGTTTCTCTCTCTCTCATTATCTCACTCTCTGTCTCTCATGATCTCTCTCTCTCTATCTTCCTAACTTCCTGCTTGGTAGGTCTCTCTCTCCAAGTGCCTGTTTGCACTGCAACTGCAAGACAGAGGCCAACTTTTCCATTTTCAACCATCTGATGCTAACATGCACTGGGTGGACAAGATTCACGAAAATCCCTTGTTTTTGGGATGGATTGAATTCTCTCTAATGGTTACTGCATTTATATTCTTTTAAGCATCAACTGTTGTTTTGCAGAGTATAGGATTCGATCTAATTGTTTATGCACCTTATCGTGCACTTGAAGGTTTTGTTAGTATTATGGAGGTCAGTTTGTCTCCCATTTCATTTATACTGGATTTTAATTCAGATTTGTACAACAGAATCTATGGATCAATTTCATTCTGGATTTTTTTTTTCATGATGTTGTTGGAAGGACTCTCAACAACATCAAAGAAAAAAAAATACTACGTACCCTTCCTAAGTTGAAATATTTTTGCAGGAAAAGTCAAAGTTGTGTATATATATATATTCATATATACATATGTCAAATCATAAGATAAAACACTGAGAATTTCTCACCAAATCCATGTGTATTATTGTTGCATTTTAGTGTTTAGATAGTTTGTGTGTGAATTTTCGACAGTGTGAGAAATTTCTCACAAAGTGTGGATTTTTACTTTTGAGTTTTGAATGTGAGAAATTTGTTTTAATTTGGTTAGAAAAAAAAGGTGATAAATTTCTCACTGTAATAGATAAAAAAGGTGAGAAATTTGTTTTATTTGGTGAGAAATTTCTCATCAAATACGTTAAAAAAGGTGAGAAATTTCTCACTATAATAGATAAAATTTCTTTGTTAATTCTCTCTCTCTCTCTCTCTCTCTATATATATATATATATATATATATGTGTGTGTATAACAAATCAGGGTTTGAATTTAAAACCCTGATTTATGGGAGTTGGGGTATTAATTAAAATTTCTCTTTTACTTCTCTCTCTTTCTATATATATATATATATATAAATAGATATAACAAATGTGGGTTTTGAATTTCAAAACCTGATTTATGGGAGTAGGGGTATTTTGGTCCTCAATATAGGTGAGGGACTAATTTTTAAGTTGACTTATAGAATGGATCAATTTCTAGATACGGATACAATAAAGGACTGAAATTTAAAGGACCCATTTGTAAAATAGCACTTCTAAAATTTACCACAATTCAATGAGGATTTTAAAATATTCCTACGTTAGTACACAAAATAAAATTTGGAATTTAATGACGTTATAATGTATACAATAACTACATGATAAGTGTGATAAGGGCAATAAGTAGCACATATTTTGAAATAAAGTTTCTTTGATTCCTAGCTTAATGCAGCAAAAGAATTCAATGCTGTGATAATTGTTTTTATATATGGGAATACTACATTACAATATGGAGTCCTTTTAGCGACGAAAAAAAACTCTTTTAGCTACGAAAATTTTCATCTTTAGTGACAAATTTTGTTTTTTCCACCTTTAGCGACGAAATATTTAAAAAGATTTGTCACTAAAAATATTTTTGTTGATCGCTAAAAATTGATGTACAATACTATCCTATAATCTTTCATATTATAAGATAGCTAGCAACCCTTTTTTATGTATATATATATATATATATATATATAGTATCATAGTAGTAGCTAATTGACATGGTATATGTTATCAAGGGTTAAAATTCCATTGTACCTATGCAATAAATACCTTGTCTTTTATGCTAAAGGCTAAAAGCTATAAACGTGCCGCCCTAATGGTTTTATTTTATTTTTTACTTTTAAGAAATTTTTTTAAGAATCAACAGTTTAGTTTAGTTGATAAAAATACTCTCAATGTTATGTTCATATCAGGGTTTCAAATTTGACCTCCTCTCCCGGCCCTGACACTTAGGCCTCATTTGTTTTGCAGGATTAAAGAGGAGATAGTGTGTGATTAGATTAATAGTCCAATTTAATTGAATAGTCCAGTATTTGACAAGACCACTTTGCTCGGGACTAATTGTCCATTTTAACAGAATAGTCCTCCATATGAGGGACTAAGTTATACCATGGGGAGATGGTATTATTAGTTCGAGACTATCAATTAAATAGGACTAAATGTTCAATCCCCACTCCGCCATCTAAACGTGGCCTTATGGTCTCGCACTAGACCACTACATCAAATGCACAAAAAAATTGTAATTTAATTAAGAGTGTATGGTTGTTCAAATTCCTATAATTACTTAGAGCTTGTTTTTAAAATAGGATCTGGTTCAGTCCTAGTCTCACTTTTTATTTAGTGTTTGTGAGAATGTTGGTTAGATAATGAATCAATTGTAATAAAAAGCATACAAGCTGTTTGAAAAAGTAAAGAAAGCACTTCTATGGTCTAGAAATAAACCACTTTTACAAGTTCAAGTGTTTGGTGATTGCCCAAGTTTGTTGCATATAAGTTTGTGCCTAGTCTAATATCTCTCTTAAAATGGTTATTTGTCAAACCAACATTACATTAGTTCACTAGGACCATATAATCACTGACACCTGGACTGAACTAGGTTCAATTTTAGATTTTCTCACTCCGACTTTTAAATTGGGCATAGAAATCTATGCACTTAATGGACATTCACCGAACAATTAAATTTATTAAATCATTTCACTTATGAACCATAAATTCGTGTAACAAACCAAACCAAACCAAATCAAATCAAGCATTGTGTCTCAATATATTTGGGTCGGTTGTATGAAGTATTTTTCTCTATTCTGCACGATCAAGAGCTATATGCTCATTTAAATTATATATATTCATATCTTCTCTCTCTCTCTCTCTCTCTCTCTAGGAGGAAGAGAAAGCCATAGCCGGCCACCATTGCAGGGAAAAAAATTTCAGGTTTTTGGAGCAACAATCCAAATGTAAGGAGTAACTCACCAAACAGTATTGGGAGTAACTATCCAAACGTAAGGAGTAACTCACCAAATGGTACTGGGAGCAACTGTCAAAACATAAGGAGCAATTGTCCAAACAGTTTGGGGAGTTGCTCCCGATACTGCTTGGTGAGTTGCTCTTTATGTTTGGACAGTTGCTTCAGAAACTTGTTTTTTTTTTCCTGCAATGGTAGCGTTCAGTGGTGGTGGTGGCCAGCTATGAGCGCGCGCGCGCGAGAGAGAGAGAGAGAGAGAGAGAGAGAGAGAGAGAGAGAGAGAGAGAGAGAGAGAGAGAGAGGTTGTGTTTGGTGGTGGTAGTGGCAATGGCGATGGCGACAGCGACCAGTAGTGGTGGTGGTGGCCGATCATGGTATTCTCTTCTTCCTAGAGAGAGAGAGAGAGAGAGAGAGAGAGAGAGAGAGAGAGTGGGTGAAATAGACAGAGGAGATCAAAGAGAGAAGATATAGAGATCGAGAGGCTTGAGTTTGGGCTGGGTTTGGTAGTGGTGGTGGTGGTGGCGGCGACCCTTTGGTGGTGGTGGTCGCAACAGGTGGTAATGGTGGTGACGCCAGCAGGTCGTGGTGGTGTTTGTGGCCATGTGAGGAGAGAGAAGAGACTAAAGAGAGAGATAGAGAGGGGTAGTTTAGACATTATAGAAGAAAAAAAAGTTGACTGGTTTCTAATTTATATATTTTAAATAGACTTTCTTTTATTTTTCAAAAAGCACATGACTGACTTTTAAATTATTAACAAATTGTTGACTATTTTTAATTCCTGTAAGTTAATGAGGTTATTGAAATATTTCCAACTTTAAAATAACAAACATAATTAGTAAATTTTAATGATATCTACACTTTAATGGACTGTCGTATTCCCAACCATAGGAAATAATAAAAATTATAAAAAAACTTGGGACACTGACAATCTGTACCAAAATAGTGCACCGATTGATCAGTGTCGTCCGTTTTGGTGGGACCTATCCCTGTACACGTGGGGCCCACCAAAACAGACGGCACCGATCGGTGCACTATTTCAGTGCAGATTATCGGTGCCTGTAGCAGGATTCTAAAAATTAATAGGATTTAATGCAGCAATAACTACATTTGAGATAAATTAGCTGTAAAAGTTTTTGCATTTTAATGGGGTTCAAATTTCCAGATTTAATAAATGACAAAAATTAAAAATACATATGTACCCATTAGCAAATTACATAGGTTCTTGGAGAGGAAATAGGAAATCAATAAAGAAAAATAGAAAAAAAAAGGAGAGAATAATTTGAGAAATTTACAAACATTTTGAATGTTATGAGTTATTTCATTCATTTTTATTATACTTAATTTACAAGTTTTTAATTTTAAATATTTTTTAAGTATGAAGGAAAACACACGAATGAGCTAGTTTTCCTTTTTGTTTTCTCTTTCTTTTCCTTTTTCCTCACTATATTAATCCATGGATTTAGTGAGGGGAAAAAAAAAAAAGGAAACATTGAAGAAAACACTTTCCTTTGTTTGGTTGAAAACTGTGAGTATAACAGGAGTGAAAAGAAAACATGGGAAAATGTAAATTAAAATTTTAATTTTAGTGAGTCAGTTTCGTTAATATTTTATTGAAAATTTTATCCAAGCATGAAGGAAAAAATACAAAGAAAAACACCTAAGAAAACTGTTATTTCTTTTTAAAACCATTTTTCTTATCTTTTCATTTTCATTTATATATATTTTTTAAAAATCTACAAATCAAATAGAGCCTTAAGGTGGGAAGTTAAAATGAATTTAATGAAGAAAGAATCCCCTTTTATCACAATTAAATCCCAAAGATAAAAGAAAAAGTATGATATTTCCATCCTAACAAAACTTGGTTTTCTCAACTTAAAACAAAAAATTTCGACATGAGGGAGAGATACTTTGGCATAAAGAAGCGTATATACAGAGCATATATATATATATACACACACTAATACACGTGTAATATGATGATTTAATATAATGTTGACTTTAACTATTCAAGCCTACCTTACCTACTTCCAACAAAACTTTTTCTTTTTATATTTCGTCCCCCCCACCCCACTCCTTCATAGTGTGACGCTATATGTGTGTGCCTACTGTTCTCTATGTGTATATAATTATATATACATGATGTGTTTGTTTTGTCGCCCTCATTGTTTGGTCAGCGGGTAATCAACAATAGATTGATTGATGGATATATTTCTGGCTTGGTTGATAAACATTGATTGATAATCAACACTAGAAAGTTTATATTTTGTGCACCATGCATCATATGACTGTATATACCCTACATTATAAAATATAAGACAATGCCAAACCCTCTAGGAGTACTATATATATATATATTGAGGTCAAACTTCTATATCATATTCAAGTACTTCTATAAGTTTGTTAACAAATGAATTGAGGTGTGACAATATACATTATACTGTACGACCAATTGGAACAGAACAAACATTTTATGAGATGTGCGTCTGCTTGAAAGTCAATTTTTGAGAGAGGAAATGAAACATAAATTTCTTTTCCTTTTAGTCCTATTTGAAAATTTTATTTTTTTTGGAAAGTAAATTAAAGTAACTTTTATGATTAAGTTACAAGGACCTTCTCTCAGTTGAGGACGAAATTTAGAAAGTTCCCTTGTGATATTAAATTAGAACACTAGCCGTTAAAGTTTGGAGATGAGTAACAATTCTCTCGGTTCATCAATAGTTTTTTATTTTTTATTTTTTTATTTTTTGCTGAACTTTTTTATAACTAATTTACCATACAAAGTCAATTAAATTTCAGTAAAATATTTTGTCTAATATTAATAAGATCGAAGGATACTTATTCTAATGTAAACCTGCATGTGCTCTAATAACGCGACATTTTAAATTATATTTTATCTAATTTTGATTACCGTAAGCAAGGTTCTTATATTTTGACATTAGTTGAGGAGAGGTTATTATATTATCCTAATTCTTTTTTACTAGCAATAGTGATAATATTAATTATCCACGTAGTATTGACCTTTTTCTTTTCCCAACAACTATATATAACTAGGCAACACAATAATTAATAACCTTATTCTTGATATATGTCCATAAAACTCTTCCCTCAGATTTCTTGCACAACTACTCCGTATTTAGAAACTTCACAAGCTAGCTGACCTTTCAAGTGATATTGACTTTCATTAGTTTTATAGGGTTAAAAAATATTTGTGGGTTCAGTATTTGCTAAAAGTCCCGGGAAATGTTTGGTACGCATACTTTTTGACACACTTTTTGACACACTATACTTTAAACACATGTACTTTGTGCTGTTTGAATTTTTCACACTTTTCTGTGCACCACTTACATAGCACAAGGTACACACATTTAAAGCTGTGTGTCAAAAAGTGTGTCAAAAAGTGTGTGTATGTAGCACTACTCAAAAGTCCCACATCATTGCAAATGAGGTGCCAATTAGTACAAGAAAATTGGGACAGACAAATTCAAGAATAAAAAAATTAACGTGATATATGCATATATAACAAACTAAGATTGAAGGACACATGACCTCCCTTGAAGTTACAAAACTAGAAGTGTCTTTCAAAAATTAATTTAAAATGAAATATCAAATTGTCTTCAGGTGTCAATTTTTTATTTTTTACTTTTACAAAAATAAAAAGTTGCTTTCGAAATTCAAACTTATCTTTTGAATTTCATTTTTTTGTTTGTCATAACATGTGTTTAATTATCTTGCAGTGCCGTTTCAAACCTTCTAAGGATGCTATTCTGGATGAGTCTCATGACATACTTTAATCTTTTGACTTTAAACCATACCTCTTTTTTTTTTTTTTTTTTTCTGGGGTGTCAAAGAAGCTTCATCTCTTAGTTGACCATCAGTCACTCTCTCTGTGTGTGTGTGTGTGTGTTTGATAATATCTAAAAGCTCACCATTTAACAAAGAGTAATCGAAATACTATTGAATTTTTTTTGGTAAAACATAATTCTATTAAAAACTTTTTACTTAAACATTATTTTAATTTTCAATCGATTAAAATTTATATTATCATTATAAATTTTCAGTACTTGATTTTCAATTTTATCAAACGGGATCTTAGGTACATTTTCTTTAGATACTTTTGTGCTGTTTTATAAGATGTGATTGATATACGTGTACAAGTGTACTACACGTACCAAAAGATATGTATTTAATTAAGTGTTGTCCAATTGACAATTTCTTCATCAATTGTTGTCCACATGCATGTGCACAATGTTTATGAGGTATACATGGAAACAATAACAATTAGAGCACTTCCACAACACAACTGTTATAGCCTATTTTTTAGCGCACACACACACATATAATATATATATATATATATATAGGCTCAACCCTTTTGCTGACCAAAGAAAATAAAATAAAATATAAGCTCCACCTTACCTTTTTTTTTTTTTGCTAAGAGCTCCACCTTACCTAAATATGTAGTAAGGTCTTAAACCAGGGTTGGACACACCATGTAGCTTCTAGATATCTATATATAGGAAGAGTCAGATTAATATTATTCTTGTCATAAGGTCAACTAGAATCTAATGATCCATTCCTCGCTTCGTCCCCTCTGGATTGGTTTGATCAGTATTAAGTCCATATGTTTATAACATGGCATATATGTGGGGAAATGCTAACCTCAATACAACCACACACACATATATATATATATATGGGATATATATGTGTGTGCACATGTATATATATATATATATATAAATGGGATATTCAAAATAATTTTACAACGAAATTTTATAATAAAAGAGTTGCTAAATTTATCTATCAAATTTCTCTCTCCGCTGATTACGTACAATGAATGTAGTATGTACTCCTTCTCATAGTATTTTGCATGTGGGAAGGTGTATCCGTTTTAAGAGTGTGTTAGCATTCTCAACTATTTTAAGAGTATACACGTGGAGCCCAGGAATGAGTCAACCCCATAACCTCAGTCCATGATCAATTATCAGTGATCATAGAAGGAGAAAATGGTGGGCATAACCCCATGATCATAACCCAAGTAGTGGGTAGCTTAGCCCACTACTACGTAGTGGGCTAGTGGGAATAATGTTCCTGAAAAAATACAGACAGTTACACTTCAAGCCAATATATATAAACAGCTAAAACTCACACTACACCATTCAGCCAAATTTCTAACATAGAGGTTTTTGGTTTTCTAACGGTAATTTACCGTTACAGATTTGTAACGGTAAATTTCCGTTAGAAATTTAGGTTTTTGTTAGTAATTTACCTTAGTTTGGTAAATTTAATATTGTAATGGGTTTAAAAAACTGAAAAACATTTGGGAAATAAAAATTCAGTGGCATATTTGTAAATAAACAATAGAATTAAAAAGGCAGTGACAGTTTTGTAAAAAAATTTCGGTGGCATATTTGTAAATAAAACAAAACAAAAATTTGGCCCTAAATTTTCCCCCAAAAATTTCCCTCCTATTTCTTGTATACAGCTCTAGGTTAAACATAGGAGAAGAGAAAAGAGGGAAAGGAGAGGAGAAGAGAGGGAAAGGAGCACTCTGCCGCCACGGCCGCCGCCACCGCCACCGCCGTCCAGCAGAACTCTGCCGCCGTCGCCGTCTCTGTCCACCAACACTCCGCTGCCGTCGATGTCTACAAGCACTCCGCCGCTACCACTCCAAGCTTCCATCACCATTGCTATCGCCACAGCCATAGTCAGATCAGGTCTCTCTCTCTCTCTCTCTCTCTCTCTCACGAACACCCAGATCTGTTCGAGACACACACACACACACACACTCTATTTGATACCCTTTCCCTCTCTAGTCTAAGCCAAGCCAAGATTTCTTGTTGCATTTTTCAAGCTTTTGCTATATGTCTGAGATGCTTCGACACTAAATTGGCATGTGAATAAAAGAAAACAAGAAAAAGTGATTTTATCATGAAGTAAGATTTTTAGTTTGTAATCTATCTCGCTTAATCGATTGAGTCGTGTAGGAATACTATTATTGTTCGAACACAAGATTTAGTATAATAGCTTTTTTTTTTTTTCTTTTTTCTCTTTCTGTTTTTTACTTCTCGGGTTAGCTCTTATCGAACATCTCAGTTGTGAATGCCCCTTTCTTTTTTCTGTTGAAATTTAATTGTTTCTCTTAATGCTGTGAAAGGAACAATTTAAAACTTCTAAATGGTGTATTTGAGATCTTCTTTTGCTCTTTTATAAGTTCAATAAAGTTGTAGAGGTATTATATATTTTATTATATTTTTCATCATTCTATTTTCTGATATCTTATTTAGCTGCTTTTCAAGGTTGCTTTTACAGTTTACTCTTTGTGACTAAATGGAAAGAAATTTTGTGAAAAATTGAATTGGTTCATTTCTTGTTAAGAACTGCTGCCTCATTATGGATCTGCATAGTATTTGCTTTAAAAAGCTTTTTTAATGAGGATCCACTTTGACTCCCAATAACACGACCCCGGCTTCCTATCTCCATCAGAGAACTTCATTATTGGTAAAAGTAATAGCCAATCTTCATTGTTTTGTTCCAGGCATCTGTAAAGGTCAGTGTTTCGCCCAAGATCTTTTTCCATGTACTCTCCAGTGCTTTCTTGATCCTCATCAAGCTCTTTGTTTCAAATTTCAATCCACAGAGGCGAATGATCTTTTCCTTAACTATTTTCTCAAGTGCTTGTAACAGAAGCTGCCTAAATTATCTGATGGGGTTTCAGTCACTTCTGACAATGAAAAATCTATCGTTGTTAGTAGGAACCTACGCAAATTTTTGTCTCTTATGCTTGATTATGCATCAATTGACAAAACTACATATATATGTACACACTGCCTTCCTGATCACTACTGACTTGAATGTGTAGGTTCCTTGTTGAGTCATGCAGAATCTTTAATTCCCACTTACTTAAATGGAGATGATGTATAGCTCTTAAGGTGATTTTAGTATAAACTGTGCGATCTCCTTTTCTTGTAACTATATTTTCCAAAAAAGCTATTTCGAGTTGCTTGAAAATGATTTTTAAGTTATAATTATTAATTGCACGTCTGTGTTATTGTAGCATGATTAGGAACTGATTAGGCTATTATATTAATGTTCTCTTCGTATTTCATGTTAGAATTTATCCCTAGTCTAAACTTGTCTGTTGGGTATATTCTCTGGAAAAGCTGACAACTCATGTGGACGTAACGTATTCTCTTGGTGAATGTGTCTTCACAAGTTTGCTAGAGAGTATATTGATTGTGGGAGAGCTCATTGCAAGTATAATGAGAGTCTTATCATAGAATCCTATTGATGTAGTCTTTTATAGCCTGCTAATGGTTTATATTTCAGATAGGGATTCTGTTCATAAAGTTACCCATCTATGTCAATATTGTACATGTATAAACAGGATTTTTGGCATCTACATCTTCACATTTATCCATTTTGCAATTTATATTTCCGAACTGTTAGATGTCTTTGTTTCTATTTATAAAGTGTTGCATCATAGTTTGTGAATATATGGATCATAACATTTTCCATTTGTTGATAGCATTTTATTCAACCAGAATATATATATATATATGTAGTTATGTATATATTGGTCGGGTTCAAATTCATGACGAGATTGTCATCGAGATGCATGTCGTAGATCTAACCCTTACTGTATGCTTTATTTGAATCGAGGGATTGGCTTTTTATGAAGATCTTTCATCTGATATTGTTGTTGTTGTGAGTTTTTCCTTGTGTGGATTTATTTAATTTGGGGCTATTAGTATTTTTTTTTCTTTTGTCTTATGCTCACTTTGGTCTGGTCGTTTTTATTGGGTTAGTTTTTATTTACTTTACTTATGTGCACAGCACCTGTTCGTCTTATTGTCTAAGAGATGGTTTAACTTTTCTTGTTTTGCTGGTCCACTTGATTTGGTAAGTTTTCACAAGTCCCAGTTTTTAAATTTCTCCTTAAACTTGGTATGCATGTATGTGGTGTAGGTAAAAAGGATGATGTGCAGCTGTTTTCCTATTTTTGGAGTCTTATATGCTTTGGCAGTTTGGCACACAGAAGGACCCTTCTATGCTTTGGTTCCCAAAATTGCTGTCATTCATGTCTATTTTTGTCTTTTTTGTTCAGGTTCAACAATGGTCTGATTTCATGGGTATTATACGAGCTCATGGTAAGGCTGCCCCTTTAATCTCATACGACATTTTGAACCCCAAATACTTGAAACTGAGATGTGGCTCATATTTTTTGCTTCCTAACCATTCATTTTGGGACAAAACCAAATTTATGTAGAGAAGTTGAAGGCACTTCTTGTGTATAATTACAATCATATATAGATATGATCCCAAACTAGCTGAATTTTTTGCGTAACAGTGATAATATGGTATTATCAGTTTTGGTCATTCCATTTTGGGCATCCTGTGCTAATACATATATATATATATATTTTTTATTTGTATAAAGCGAGGTTGGATATACATATTTTGGGGGTTCCTCCTTCATTAGCAGACTTTACTTACCCCTCAAGCTTTTGCATATACAACACGCCTACTTACTTACTAGAATGAACAGACTTTGCTTTCTTCTCAATTTTTTTATATTTAAAAAACCTATCCCAACTACCAGAAGTTTGGAAGTATTACAAGTGGACCTAATAAGAGGGTGGTTTCCATAGGTGAACTTAGATATATATTGCAGAGGTGTTATATGTGGTCTCCAATTTGTATGTACTTCCAATTAACAGTCCTTAGTCCTTGCTGTGTTACATAATTGAGAGAACTTTCTTTAAAGCTTATAAAGTCCTTGGTGCTGATATATCCTTACCCTGTCATTTAAGAGCAGTCCAACGTTTTTTTTTTTTTTTTTTGTTGACTGATTACATTTTCAAATGTGCATAAATAGGTACTCCAAATACCAACCTTGGGCAAACAAAACCAGCTTGGAGCTGAAGCATTTGATCAAATTTTCAACAATTGATTGATTTAGAAGTGTTTGTTACTCAAGGATTGAATTGTTTGTTAGGCAAGTTTTAGTTTTGGAATCCATTCTTTCTTTGCATTTTTATCTCCTTTCTTGTTTGGAAGAACCTTGGTGTCTCTGTTAGAAAGGAAAATATGACTCACAACTTCTCACCCAACTCATTACTTTCCTCACCTCATTAATTTTCCTCACCAAATGCTCCATTAAATCACTCAATACCGTTCACAAAGCAACTTGCACATATGCAGTTCTTTGGTGGCTTGACTCTTGCTGAAGCAAGAGTTGATTAAAAAGTTTGAGTGTTTATGTCATGTTACCTCTGATTACATGATGATAATTATCAATACTTGAGCAAAAAAAAAACTATTAGTACCTGAGCAAAGAGTATTTTGTGAATTTTGTAAGTTTTTCAGCAGAAATCTGTTGACAATTTACTCCAATAGGGGCTGTTTGGGAGGTGCTGAAATACTGGTGAAAATATTGACGGAGGGGCTATAATTTCCTAATAAAAAAGGGGCAATTTGAGAGGATGTTTAGGGGCTATTAGGGAGGCTATTTGGGGCTTTGGGACGATGCTACTCAAGAAGAGATGTGTGGTCTGTTGAAAAGGCCAATACATAAGAAGAAAAAAAAATTGAAAACGCCTTTGATTCAATCTATTTTTCTTTATGTATTGACGTTTAGTATGTTCGCACTTGTTTTCTTTTATTCTTCTCATCTCCTTCTTCTATCCATCTCATTCTTCATGTTTTCGTAGGTACATGGTCTCTTAAGAGTAAGATTTTATTTTACTTCTTTTTTTTCCCTGCAGATTTGGATTTCAACTTCGTCTTCCATAGCCAAAGGTACACTCATGCATCTTTGATTTGAGTATTCTAACCCACATTTACTTCTCTTTTTTTTTTATCTAGATTGACAAGAAAATAGAGTGACCATCAACTGTCTTTAATCCTTTTAACAATGCAGTCTCTTCCCTTTTCGCCGAGTGCATGTATTGCCCACTCTGTTAGTTATTTGCTAAGTGCTAAGTAACAATCTGAAATGGCTTATATAAGTTATATTTGCTTTACACATGGTTTTGAATTGCTTCTTGGAAAGGGGACTCTTTTCCTTTTGTAGATTTTGATTTTGTCACTATGTTTAACTCTAATTATTAGCTTGTGGAAGTTAGATACCGACACAGTATTGACTTCCTAGTTTTATTTCTCTTGTTTTCAAATTCAGCTAAAGCTATAGATGAATATGCAAGTCTTAAGTTTAAGGTAGCAGAGTCGAGTGATGAAGCAGCAACGGTGGATCCTAGGTTGGAAGTGATTGTTGAGAGAATGCTGGATAAGTATGTAGACTTCAAAGTTCTACTTCTTTCTTTGATGAGACTTTACATTTTCTGTCTTAGCATTGCTTATTATTATTTTTTCTAGTAGATGTATACTGGATGGAAAATATCAACAAGCTATTGGTACATGAATGCCGAAGATTGGATAAGCTCGAGGAAGCAATTACGAGGAGTGATAACGTTAGTCGTTCATACAACTCTTTCATATTGCATCAACATTTCTCATTCCTGCGTCAATCTTAGAGAGTATCAGCGTGAAGTAAGTATAATATGAGGCCTGTCCAGTAGAGCAAATTCTGGAGGGATAATATGAGGCCTGTCTAGTAGAGCAAATTCTGGAGGGAAGTCTATATTTTCTGTTTTTACAGTTTTTTTGGCTCCCGATATCACAAATGCTATGCTGTTTATGGTTTAAAATTGTTTTTTTGGTTCATACAAAACAGTTTATCAACTTTTCAAGAAGTGGACCAGTTCTATGTCAGGAACAACTATATAGGTCAGGCTGATGATATAGGGAGGAGAGAGAAGAGGGAAGATATAGGTAAATCAGGTGGCATTGCCGCTGGAAGTTTGAGAGAGATTGACAGAGACATTGAGAACATTGAAACAAGTAGGTCAGATTCGAGTACTACGCGAGAAAAGAATTATGTTGATCATCAAATGGAGAACGTTGAATTCACAAAATTAAAGAAAGTGGGTTTGGAGGCTTTAAAGAGGCAAAAGTTGAAACAGTTCAGAGTGAAGAGAAGCAGCAAAGAAAATGGAAGCGGAGTATAATGAATGCAAAACAAGTAACCCTAATCGAGATGGCCCTCTTGGATGATCCTGACATACAACGTCACGCAGCTTTGCGGTCACTGACCACTGTAAGTTCCTTTTTCTTTTCTCTACCATCAATAGCCTTCTCTTAGTTCTTTCTTTATGTGTGTGTGTGTGTGTGTCTGTGTTTGCTTTCTCACTGAGGGGGTTGATTTGTTGTTCAGCTTTAGCTTAAAGAAATGAGATGGTGGTGGTGGGTTTTCTGCTTGTTATCTCTTAAGTTCCTATTAATAATTTTGCTCTTCTACGTTTCAAATAGGCTGTTAACTCTTATATGTTTGATTATTTACTGCGCAAGCCTTGTTTTCCTCATCCTCATGCTAAAACCCAGGTTGTTGATATCTGCTAGTTTTATTTCTGCACGGCTTGGAATTATCTCAAAAGCTCCAATTTTGCCTAATGATCTAGGAATTAATAAAGAAAGTAGTAGTGGTCTCATAGTTGTGGGTTTATATGTTCTGAAAACAACTAAACAGGTGAAAATGACTCCTTAAATTGGACTTTTCTATCTTCTGACCATTAGTTATGATATTTTTGTATAATTTGTAAAACGATTTCTGTAATCCTTAGGTTGAAGAACTCAAAGTACAATGTGGCCATATCTTAAGAGTTATTGAGGTGAATGAGATTCTAAATCTCTATGTTATGTTGTGGTTATAAATGTTGATGATGGATCTTTTAGTGAAAGAATATAAGAAATTGTGGGATACTAGTTTAAACTTTGCAACACAGTGTTTATTATTTACCAATTTGGTTGCTGCATAAGGGTCTTAATGTACCCTCTCTCTGTTTTAGATTTCTATTGATAAACTTTCCATGAAGTCACGAGAAGAGAGGAATGAGGAAATCGATCGAACATCTAAAATGGCAGATCTTTACCTCGGGGCCTCAAAAGACACTCTAATATAGGAAATAGTGTGTACAGTTGCTTCTAAAATGGCATCTCATTTTTCCTCAGACAGCTCCCTCTGAATAAAATTTTGATCAACGTAGGTGTGACATTTTACGTGGGGTAGGCCGTGTAAAGATGGTATGCTTTGTGGGGTACAATGAAACTTCAAGCTTCTCATTCAACAACATAGTGGACTGCCCAATATTGATCATGAAGTTCATGCCCAATCGACGGCTAAGAATTCAGGTATTACTCTAGCTGACTTGTAATATACTCCCTCCGTCCCCAACTACCCTTCCTTGCAATCAATACCAAAACAAAATAAAAAAAGAAAGTGCAATGATTATGGGCAATTGTGGAAAGTAGGTGTAGATTCTTTTTGTCCCCTTAAATAGTTGGATTCCCCAAGATGGACACATAAAATGGGACAGAGGTAGTATGATGTATCAATTAAATAGCTATATCAATTGATATATGATATATCAATTAAATAGCTATGCTCAAATTCTTCTCTTTTTGTTCTTTTATTCACTTTGGTACTATAGATTTTTTTTTGGTTGTCTGATCACATAGTAAAAGAATGATGGAGATTTATGGATGGTGAAAATGCTGATATAAACTATGTGATTAATCTAGATATAATGATAGAGAATTAGAATACTTGCCTTCCATTATCTGATATAGACTATATGATTAATCTAGATATAATGATAGAGAATTAGAATACTTGCCTTCAATTATCTTGCACATTCCACACTTGTGGTAGTTGACTAATAGTAATCTTGTTCCTAGGTCCCATTGCATTAGCCAGTGAGAGAGTTGGGTGACTAATAGGTGAGCAAAAATGCTCTCTTAGGATTATTAGTAAACTAGTACTTCAGGAAAAATAGAGGGAAGCCTAAGTAGCAGTTACTATTTTTATATAGTGTGGATATTATGACCTTTTAAAGCACATGTGAACCCAAATACACCACAGTAATGGTCCCCATTATACCCCTGAACTTGCAAATTAAGCCTTTCTTTGTACATACTTGCAAATCAAAAGTTTTGAATGGATTAGGATTAGGGTAATATTAGCCAAAAACACACAATTGTTTTATTTTTATATTATTGCTTTGACTCCCAAATAATGTTATGTTTTCCAAATTTTGAATTCCAAATTAGTAATTTCCAAATGCTTTGTTAGTTGGACCACTAACACAAATCATTTGGGTACCAACCTGGGATTCGTAGTTGGGAATGTACAAAGTGACAAAACCTTTGACTAACAATTTGGGATCCAAAATTAGAGAAGTAAAGCATTATTCTATGTATTTGTCCTACAAATGAAAGCTGGTTATAGTAATAATTGTCATTTAATTTCATTTCTTTATCGACTACAGTGGGTTTTGTGAGAAATATCTATTTGAATGAAATCCTAATGTTTTGGCTTTTATGTTTTAACTGTGGCTTTTTTGTTTTGTGAGCTTGCTGATATTCGAGGAAGTGTTTGAGTCCGATGCTCGTTTGTGGGATCCTCAAGAGGGACAAGATACATTGGCAGACTTTGTTCAAGGGGGATTTGTGATTTTGCTTGAGTGTTGATTAAAGATTGGTTGACTATGTTTGTCTTATTTTCTCTGACTTTAAATTTCAGATATGGTTTATTTGTCAGTTGGTTTAGTTTAGTTTTGGATGTATTTACTTTTTCAATTTCAGACATGGTTTGTTAGTTTTGGTTTGGATTTAGAAACAATTTGTATTTAAGGATAATTATACTTATTTTAGGTTATATTTTTTGCATTTAATACAGATTGAGCTTATATTTATTATAGTTTGGATTTGAGCTTATTATATATGTTTATAGTAAATGTGATGTGGTTGTGATGGAAATTAGGTGCAAATAAAATTTGGGAGCATATTTTAATATTTATGTTTTTTATATTTAAAATAATTACTAACGGATAATTTCCGTTAATATTCTTACACATGTGTTAGAAAACAAACCGTTAGTAATAATATTACTAACGGTTTATATCCGTTAGTAATTGTCTCGAAAGTATTAGAAACTATCATATTACATACCGTTACTAATGAAATTACTAACGGTAATTTACCATTAGTATTTTTGTATATAAAAGTGTTAGAAAATAAACCGTTAGAATAAATATTACTAACAGAATATTTCCGTTAGGAATAATAAATTACTAACGGTAAATTACCGTTAGTAAACATAGTACTAACGGTAATTTACCGTTAGTAAAAATAATTTTCCTAACGGAAAATTACCGTTAGAAATTCCGTTAGAATTATTAGCCACACTCTATTTCTAACGGTAAATTACCATTAGGAATAATTTTACTAACGGTAAATTACCGTTAGTAATGTGCCCTTTTGGTGTAGTGTCACATAGAGGTAAAAAAAATCCTTCTCCACTTTTCATTCTGGTACATAAAAATTCTTTCATAATCTAACTTGATCGTCGGAGGAGGCTGAGGGTACACCCTTCGCCTTTTCTTTGCAGGTATTCAAGGGACATCAACCAATCATCGCTCGGTGCAGATTTTTGCTACATCAGTTGGCGCCGTCTGTGGGAAATGACGCAGTCAAGTTCTCACATTTGAAAAAACCCAGGAAGAGCTTCATTTCACTTATGGAAGAAGCCAATTCACCCCGTAATGTGGAGGAGCGAAGAGAATCCAGAAATCCTGAAGATCAGGAGGTCCAGGTGACAGACCGTACCAGTGAAAGTCAGGCAGTTCTTGGTCAGATGGAAGGTATGATGCGACAGATCAGGTCTCTAACGGAAACCGTGGAGAGATTGGTTAAGCAACAAGTTGACCAAATGACAGATCCGGGAGCAAAGGTCTGGGATCAGAAAGATCAACACTTACAACAAAGTTCTGATCTGCGAAGTCATAGAGGGGAAAGGTTGAAGGAAGATGGGGCAGAATCAAAGAGTGAGGCCGTGCAGGAGCCAGATCAGGAATGGAAGATGGTCTTAGGAATAACGGAGCCCCCGTTTGCTGACCACATCATGAGGGAGCGGTTGCCTAAAAAGATTACCCTGCCTAAAGTGGAAGCATATGATGGAAAGGCTGACCCTACCGAGCATCTGTGTCATTATCAGCATGCTATGGCTTTATATGATTGTAGTGAGGCTTTGTTGTGTAGAGTGTTCTCTAACACCCTGACAGGGGCGGCTCTCACTTGGTTCAGAAGGTTACCCCCAAAATCAATTTCTTCTTTTGCTATGTTGGCAACAAAGTTTGTTAACCGTTTTATCACGAGCCGAAAGCTTAAGAAAGGACCAGACCACCTTCTCACCGTAAAGCAACTGAAAGGGGAATCGTTGAGAGAATACATAACCCGATTTAATGCCGAATTGGTGAACGTTGACGGTTGTGAAGGAGGGTTTGCTATCGCAGCACTGAGGGCAGGCCTCCAGCCCGGTTTGTTTTGGAAATCTATCACCAAAAGACCACCTCTAGATAATTCGGATCTTTTGGTCAGAGCTCAGAAGTACATAACTCTTGAGGACATGGATATGGCCCAGAGGGATAGTAAGCTATTGATGGAACCAAAAGGTAGTTCTAGAGGAAGAAGAGAAGATTGGAAGAAGAAGGGATCCCCAGACCACTCGGAGAGACGAACGACTCGTAATAGGGAGAGATCACCGAGGTCGGTTCATTATACGCCTCTTAATGCGTCACTATCTCAGATTTTGAGGCAAGTCAAAGGTAAAGAGCACTTGAACTGGCCTGGAAAGTTAAAAGGTGAATCGGGAAATCGTGACCGAGGTAAATATTGTGACTTCCACAAAGATCATGGTCACACTACAGATGAATGTCGGATCCTGAAGAGGGAAGTTGAGGAATTAATCCGGAGGGGTCGTCTCAGGGAATACATCGGGAAAAATGGCCGAACAGATCCCGGGAGAGATCAGGCTAGAAAGGAACAGATCAAGGAGAAGCCAGGACAGCGTGAGGCAGATCAACCACCACAGCCTAATGTTATATACGCAATTCATGGTTGTACTAGGGATTCTGGATATTCCAACCGCTACAGGAAGCGCTTTAGCCGAGAAGTTCAGTGGGGGCCTACCCGAGTGCTCAGTATGGAATAGAGGTTCAGAATCCCGACCCCACAAATCACTTTTGGAGATGAAGACTTGGTGGGGATACTCGTTCCTCACGCAGATGCATTGGTAGTAACTCTTTCCATCGCGCATTACGATGTAAGGAAAATCTTAATTGACAACGGAAGCAACATTAATGTCATTTTTCTTCATGCCTTGGATAAGATGGATATTGATCTTGGTCAGATGAAGAGTTCAACAGGGAAAATCACGGGATTCAGTGGAGAGGTTGCCGAACCAGTAGGTGAGATCAGATTACCTGTTACCGTGGGAAAGGCCACTAATTACTTGTCTGGATTAGAAGAATTTTTGGTGATAAACGCCCCGTCCCCATATAATGCTATAATGGGACGACAATGGCTCCATGACATAAAGATCATCCCGTCTTCGTACCACCAGTGTATGAAGCTCGTCCTCAGAGGGGAGGTGGTAACTGTCAGAGGAGATCAAAAAGTGTCGCGAGAGTGCCATGCTGCGTCTTTCAAGAATGTCAAGGAGAAATAGCAATTACAGCTTTGGGTAGGTCAAGCAAGTCAAGAGCAAGGGGAAACTGAGAACTCAGAACAGATACTGCCCGAAATTCAAGATGAACGACCTGAATGTCTCAGGCCAGGAGAGGACTTGGAAGAAGTTAACTTGAATAGCGGAGATCGTGAAAGGAGAATAAAAATTGGAGCTAGTCTCACAGGAGTTCTCAAGGAAGAATTAGTTCGGTTCTTGACGAAACATCAGCACGTTTTTGCTTGGTCTATAAAGGATCTAGTGGGAATAGACCCGAGTATAATTTCGTACCGTCTTATGGTAGATCCGAGCCACCCACCCATCCGTCAGAAAAGGAGAAATTTCGCGGCTGAAAGGCACGAAGTCATAAATACAAAGGTGAATCGGTTGATGGAAGCTGGGCACATTAAGGAGGTATGTTATCCGGAGTGGTTAGCTAACACTGTGGTAGTTCCCAAGAAAGGAGGAAAGTGGAGAGTTTGCGTAGATTACACGGATCTCAATAAGGCCTGCCCTAAAGACAGTTTTCCGATCTCGAAGATAGATCGTTTGGTTGATGTAACTGCAGGGAATGAGTTGTTAACCTTCATGGATGCATATTCAGGGTATAATCAGATACGGATGCATCAGGGCGACAAAGAAAAGACCTCTTTTATAACGGAAAGGGGACTGTACTGTTATCAGGTCATGCCATTCGGTTTGAAAAACGCTGGCGCTACATACCAGAGGTTGGTCAATGGAATGTTCAACCGCCAGATTGGGAAAACGATGGAAATTTATATTGATGATATGTTGGTGAAAAGTAAGGTCAAGACGGATCACATAGAGCACTTAAGGGAGACCTTTGGCGTGCTCGAAAGGTATGGCCTAAAGCTCAATCCAGCCAAATGCATATTTGGCGTTTCAGCGGGCAAATTCCTGGGATTTTTGGTGTCCGAAAGGGGGATTGAAGCAGATCCAGACCAGATTCGTGCTCTTCGGGAGATGAGATCGCCTCGAAGTAGGAAAGAAGTGCAGGTCCTTAATGGGAGGCTGGCGGCCTTGAACAGGTTCATTTCGAAAGCCTCTGATAAGTTGTAATACCCTGTATTCTTGTAATGTATTATGTAACTAAGACATTGTATGTTTCTTTTAATACTTGTATGAGCTTGGCCTTACCCTTGGTATATTTTATATACCAATCGATTGAACTTTGTCTCAATCGATTGATTGTTCCAATCGATTGAACTTTATACCAATCGATTGATTGTATCAATCGATTGACACTTATGTCAATCGATTGGAGGCAGCTGGGCAGATTCTTTTGCTCTGGCTGGGGAGAAGCCACGTGAACACTCTCTCCTTATATATACCAGCCCATTTTGGGCGTATTTCTGTTTACAGAAATCAGAGAGAGTGAAGGGGAGGGCTTTGTGTGTGTGTTATATATATATACACTCATATATATATACTCATATATATACTTACATACACTCACACACACACAGAGATGGACTGAGACGAGAAGAAGAAGAAGAAGAAGACCAGAAAGAAGAAGAGAAGAAGGAGAAGAAAGAGAAGAGAGAAGGCAGAGAACTAGAGAGAGAGAGAAGAAGACCACCATTGAAGCTCAAGCTTCAAGACACAACCAAACGCACCCTTAACGCCTAGGTGAGTTTTAAACTCACTTGGTAACTTGATATTGATGTTAGGACATGTTTTGAATGAAGAAATGGAAAGAAACCATGTAGTTTCGTTTATATGTTGCTGGGCAGTCTTCTCTGTGAAGAAGACGAAGTGTCAATCGATTGACACTATATCAATCGATTGACATCTTTCATGTCTCAATCGATTGACATTTTATATCAATCGATTGACATGGATTGTGATCCAATCGATTGAACTTTCTTCCAATCGATTGACACTACTTTTATACCAATCGATTGACATCTATATCAATCGATTGGAAGTTACAGTTTACTGTGTTACTTGTTTAATTGATGCAATAACTGTTTAGTTGTTTATTTACTGTTCAGTATTTCCAGCATGCTTTATTACTGTAATACAAGACCTGATAATGAGTTAATGCGACGTAAGATCGTAGTAATAACAAGACTATCGGATAATGTTGATAATGATAGATAACGGAATAGTTGTGAATCCTTTGGAGTTAACGTTCATTTCATTCAGAGTAGTCGGGCCACATTGGGATTGTCATGTATCGGTTATAGAGTTGAACTTAAGTAGGTTTGCTAAGATTCGGGAACCTTGCGTGGGCGGGCTTTGGTCGATCATATGTTCTTAAAAGCGGTAGACAGACGAAGGTGTCTATGACTTGCGGTGAACCGGACCATTTGCCCTAAGATAGCCAGATGATCTAATCATATGTTCTTAAAAGCGGTAGACAGACGAAGGTGTCTATGACATGCGGTGGACCGTGATCACTGGTAGACGTCGCTAAGTCGTGGCATAGAATGATGTACTGTTGTTTAAAGCGTTATATCCCTGACATGCGGTGGACTGTGCATATGTTCTTAAAAGCGGGGGATGGACTAACGTGGTATCCATGACATGCGGTGGACTGTGCATATGTTCTTAAAAGCGGTGGATGAGCAATGGTATGTTATAGAGTTGAACTACTGTCGAGTCTGTCTCCCTTATCTAGACGTGTTATCGGTCTTATAATGAGTAGAACATTAGTAATCGGATAATTGGTTTGATTAAAGGAGTTACCCTTACTGAATTCTAATTTGGTTACGGCTTATAACTTGTAATAACTTCAATAGTCGATACCCTGTTAGTATCTAACTCACTCAGCTTTCATTAAGCTGACGGCGTTTATGCCGCTGGACATTTCTACGTTCCAGCGCACCCTGATTATGACTATACAGGTGAAGGGCCTGCAGGAGAGGACTACTATGCCGGTGACGGAGTTCCTGTGGAGAATTTTCCCGACGGAGGTCAGACCGAAGAAGACTACTACGCCGAGGACTACCTTTATGCCAACTGAAGACTAGATTAGAATTGTAGTTAATTGTCCTTACTGTTTTAGAACCCTATTTTGTAGTCAGGCATA
The DNA here is from genome assembly GCA_033977485.1 of Hydrangea macrophylla. Lineage (NCBI taxonomy): Eukaryota > Viridiplantae > Streptophyta > Magnoliopsida > Cornales > Hydrangeaceae > Hydrangea > Hydrangea macrophylla. The sequence continues at coordinate 98,463,710 of CM066992.1, forward strand.
TGTTGCCTTGACATTCGTACTTCCGCTATTTTATATTTGATTCGAGACTCTGATATGTAATAGTTAGTAACTTCTGTTGACTTTATGTTACGTTGTGATCAGAACCTAGACTTCATTCTGTTACACTATTACTTCTTGTTGCTTAGTACTGCGTGGTGTGGACAATCATGTGACTTCACCCGTCATTCCCTATGGACCCATAAAGGAAATTTATTTTTCTCTATTTATGCCGTTCCGGGGCGTGACAGGATTTTTGGTATCAGAGCCTAGGTTGTATACCTTTTCGCTCACAGATTGTCCCACACCATCTGGTCCTAGAACCTTGAGATTCTATAGATGAGTATTAAGATTAGTTCTGACTTAAGGTAGTCCCTTTTCAGGTAGCATGGCACCGCCGCTGTTCGTTCCAGACGAGTTCGGAGGACACTATGTGTATGAGAGTAGTATTGCGCCAGCCGATCCAGAGTACTATGCCTGGAAGGTTAGACAGAGAGCTATTGCAGAGACAGAGCGAGACATGCAGATCGAGCAGCAGAGATTTGGGACCCAGGACCCAGAAGTGATACGTCAGGAGATGATCTACCGCAAGGAGACCTTCAAACGCATCGAGGAGGATTCTCTACTGATGTTACGAGACCGTTCTTCGTACCAGGTTCTACTTGCACAGGTTAGAGCCGCACCTCCACCCCCACCGGAGGAAGACATGGCTGATGCACCCCCAGCAGATGAGGATCCGGAGGATGATGATGAGAGCGATGGCGAGGATGAGCCAGAGGATGCAGATGAGGAGATGGAGGATGAAGAGGACGAGGACACCGATGACGAGGAGCCGGAGTATGATCCAGAGGAGTAAGACCCCGTGGACCCAGCCGGTATGGACGTGCCAGTTGGTGTAGATATTGTAGTTGCAGAGGGTTATCCGATAGAGGAAGAGGAGGTAGCCGCAGATGATGACGCAGGTGATGATGCAGTAGTACCAGTCTTACCAGGAGGAGTTATAGCACAGCTAGCAGTTGAGTGGGCCGCAGAGATGGCTGCGCATCCCCATGGATTCGAGATCGGAGCACCGGAGTTGGCACATGCTATGGTACAGGCTGAGGCACTTGCAGCCGCATTTGATGCAACCCAGGCTGACATGGCAGCTGATGCAGGAGATTTGGGAGCTGTTGTGGAGCATGATGGACCCGAGCTGGTCGAGGATGTTGTGATAGAGGATGAGGACATGATGGATGACGATGACATGGATGAGGATGATGTTTTGTCTGAGGTTGCCCCAGAGGACGAGGCTTCCATCTATGGATCCGATGTGGACAACTTTTGAGTCCAGTACCTTTAGGACTTAGACTTTTTCGTCTGACTTTAGGACATGTTGTCCACTTACTTTTGACGCTTACATAGACAGCTATTGACCGTAGCCTTTTTGTATAGGTAGCCACCAGTAGTGGTTTTGTGTATATCTTTCTTTTGTATAGATCTTGTATAGGATCATGTACTACGCGGTACACAGATGATCTATTGTGTACTCCGCTGTACATCTTTTGGGTATATATATATGTGGCAGATCATTTCTCTTGATTATTTCTGTTATCATCTCCTTATTATGTTATGGTTGTGATTTTGATCCATGTTATGCTTTCTGTTATTTAAGTATGATCATTTCCCCGAGGAGATTGTCAGCTAATCGTTAGATCCTTCATAGGTACACCTCACACGGATCACTATGGTGGGACCCACAAGGAACCAAGCACGACTGGGAGCACCCATTCCTGAAGGTATGGACCCAACTGGAGTCTTCGAAGCTTTCATGCAACGGATGGAGCACATCGGCGATACCTACAATCATGCCACCAACGGCAATGGCAACAACCACTTTGTCCCTCCAAGGCAGACAGGCGATAAACTGTTGGAACGATTTCGTGGCTTACGACCTGAGAAGTTCGACGGCATGGCAGAGTCCTGGAAAGCAGAGCAATGGATACGAGAGTTGGAGCTAATCTTTGAAGCCCTGGAGTGCAGTGAGCTGGACAAGAGACGTCTAGCCGCATTTCAACTGACTTACTCTGCCGCAGACTGGTGGGAGGCCGAGAGAGCCACGATTGGGATCGACGCTGCAAGGAGAATGCCTTGGGAAGCATTCAAGACTCGATTTCTCGAGAAGTACTTCCCTGAGGACGAAAGAGATCAACAAGAGAGGAATTTCCTGAGTCTAACCCAAGGAAACTGGACAGTCAGGGAGTATACTACACAATTTGAGCGACTTTCCCGTTTCGCTCCACATATGATAGACACCTCCGTCAAGAAGGTCAAGCGATTCCACCAAGGACTCAACCCACACCTCCGGCACATGATGATAGGCCATCTGGGCCAGTCATTTGAAGGGATTGTCCGTCTTGCTTCAAGTTTGGAAAAGGATGCTTACCCTGTGCAAGGACCACAAGTGAATCGACCTCCGCCCAGGACCTTCCAACCAAGGAACTTTCCCGCACAATCATCAAGGAACAATCAAGGATGGAAACCCCAGACCAACAACTATCGGGGAACTAAGCGCACATGGGATGGGACAAGGAAGCCCCAAGCAAATTTTCTTCGACAACAGAATCAACAGCGAGGACCACCTCAGGCACAGCCCGTCGCCCAGCGACAGAACACTGATGGATGTTTCAACTGTGGAGTGCCCGGACATATTGCAAGGTATTGCACAGCCCCCAAGACCAACCGCCGTAATGACCTCGTTTGCCGCAACTGTAACAAGCCTGGCCACATAAGTAAGGATTGTCGAGCACCACGTGGAGGCTACTATGGAGCGCCTGCTCAAGGACAGCAAGGACAGGTTAGGGTGAATGCCATCATTCCTGACAATGCAGGGTATAATGCTGAGGAACAGCAGAACTTGGAAGGTACACTCATTTTATTTCACTGTCAAGTTAGAGCTTTGTTTGATACCGGTGCCGCCCGTTCTTTCATAGCTATTAAGATGGTACGTGAATTGGGTTTGTTACCCCTAGCACTTGAACCGACCCTTAATGCCGTTTCGCCCTTGGGAGTATCCGTTAGGTTAGGTAAGGTGTGCAAGGATTGTCCCTTGACACTAGAGGATAGAAATTTTCCAGCAGACTTGATAGTCCTGTCAATGTCTGAGTTCGACGTGATCCTAGGAATGGATTGGCTTACTAAGTATGGCGCTAACCTAGATTGTGTTAGTCGGACCATTGTCTTTTCGACGCCTGGTTGTCCGCAGATCAGATTTCAGTGCCAACCGTTGAGCGACATGTTTATCATGAGCTACCTATCCACGATTAAGACTTCAAGCACGGAGCTTACTATCAAGCAGATCCCCGTTATTCAAGACTTTGAAGATGTGTTCCGAAGTATCTCAGGACTTCCACCGAAGAGAGAGATAGACTTCTGCATTGAGTTAGCACCCGGAACGTTGCCGATTTCCAAGACCCCGTATCGGATGGCGCCAATAGAAATGCTAGAATTGAAGAAGCAAGTTCAGGAACTTGAAGATTTAGGTTTTGTTCGCCCGAGTACATCACCTTGGGGAGCACCAGTTTTATTTGTGAAAAAGAAGGACGGAGAGCTACGACTCTGTATCGACTACAGGGAGCTGAACAAGGTCACGATCAAGAATAGTATCCACTTCCCCGGATAGACGACCTGTTCGATCAACTACAAGGATCAAGGATATTCTCAAAAATTGATTTGCGTTCAGGATACCATCAATTGTTAGTTCGACCGAAGGATATACCGAAAACTGCCTTCAGGACGAGATATGGACACTACGAATTTCTAGTGATGTCTTTTGGATTGACTAATGCCCCGGCAGTATTCATGGACCTAATGAATAGAGTATTCAGACCCTATCTGGATCAATTCATTATAGTATTCATCGACGACATTCTAATTTATTCAAGGACGAAAGAAGAACATAAGAAGCATCTACAAATTGCTCTACAGACTCTCAGAGACAATAGTCTGTATGCGAAATTCAGCAAATGTGAATTCTGGCTTCAGGAAGTTAAATTCCTGGGACATGTGATATCACAGGATGGGATTTCCGTAGACTCATCTAAGATCGATGCAGTCTTAAGCTGGAACAGGCCAACCAACGCGACCGAAGTTAGGAGTTTTCTAGGATTGGCTGGGTATTACCGGAAATTTGTGGAAGGATTCTCTAGAATCGCAGGACCGTTGACAAGCCTGACTAGGAAGGAGACGAGGTATGAATGGACTGATAGACATGAGGATGCATTTCGGGAATTGAAGGAGAGACTAACCTCAGCACCCGTACTTGCGATACCTAAGAGTGGTGAACAATTCATAATCTATAGTGATGCATCACACCAAGGACTTGGTTGTGTGCTAATGCAAGAGGGAAATGTCATCGCATACGGATCAAGACAATTGAAGCCGCATGAGAAGAACTATCCGACGCACGACTTAGAACTAGCCGCTATCGTGTTCGCCCTGAAGATTTGGAGACACTATTTGTATGGAGAAAAGTTTGACTTGTTCTCAGATCATAAGAGCTTAAGGTACGTGTTCTCTCAGAAGGAGTTGAACATGCGACAACGGAGATGGATGGAACTACTCAAGGACTACGACTTCTCTTTGCAATACCACCCGGGTAAAGCAAATGTTGTAGCCGACGCTCTGAGCCGGAGACCACGCCTTTTGGTTGCTTCGATTTTGATTAGAGAATGGCGAGCAATGGAGACGTTAGCCGAATTCGATCTTCAACCAGTGGAATCAGGAGAAGGACAACACCTTGGATGCCTTGTTGTACAACCGACTCTCATCAGCCGCATCTTGGCAGCTCAACAGTCGAACGAGGATTTAAAGTTATGGTTTGCTAAGATGTCCGCAAAGGAACCCGAGATATGGAGTATTAGTACGGACGGAGCACTGAGATGCAAAGGTAGACTCTGTGTGCCAAATGACGATGGACTCAGGAAGAACATTCTGGACGAAGCACACAAGTCAAGGATGACTATCCACCCAGGAGGAAACAAGATGTATAAGGACTTGAAGAGAAACTTCTGGTGGGAAGGAATGAAGCGAGAAGTAGCCGAGTATGTATCGCAATGTCTTATTTGCAAACAAGTAAAGGCAGAGCATCAGAAACCACCTGGGCTCCTACAACCGCTGCCGATTCCCCAATGGAAATGGGAGCATATCACCATGGATTTTGTAGTTGGATTGCCAAAGTCTCAGCAAAACCACGACGCTATTTGGGTAATAGTGGATCGACTCACCAAGTCAGCACATTTTGTCGCCTACAACATGACGTACCCTGTTGAAAGATTGAGCCGGATGTATCTAGAGCAAGTAGTGCGACTGCACGGTGTACCCGTCTCAATAGTTTCAGATCGAGATTCACGCTTTACCGCAGAATTCTGGAAGAGCCTTCAGACAGCAATGGGAACTTCATTAAATTTGAGTTCAGCCTTTCACCCGCAGACAGACGGTCAGACAGAACGAGTCAATCAAGTGATGGAGGATATATTGCGAGCCTGTGTCATTGAATTTGAGAGTTCATGGGAAACGCATCTACCTTTGATCGAGTTTGCCTACAACAACAGCTACCACACGAGCATAGGGATGGCACCGTTTGAAGCCTTGTATGGAAGACCTTGCCGATCGCCGCTGTGTTGGGCCGAAGTCGGAGATACTCAACTACTTGGACCCGAGATGATTCGAGAAACCAGTGAGAAGATCCAGATTGTACGAGAAAAGATGAAGACAGCGCAATCCAGACACAAGAGCTATGCCGACAAGCGACGGAAAGATCTAGAGTTTGCAGTTGGAGATCACGTACTAATTAAAGTCTCGCCAGTTCGAGGTATCGTCAGATTCGGACAGAAAAGAGGCAAGCTATCGCCGCGATTCATAGGACCATTCGAGATCCTAGAACGTGTTGGAAAGGTTGCTTATCGACTTGCGTTGCCGCCAAAGATGTCAGGAGTGCACAACGTTTTCCACATCAGCATGTTGAGGAAATGTGCCCATAACCCAACACACGAGATCAGTTTTGAAGATATCGAGGTGAACGAGAACGTGACCTACAACGAAGGACCAGTGCGTATTCTAGACCGAGGAGTGAAGAAGCTCAGAAACAAGGATATTCCGCTAGTGAAGGTTCAGTGGAAGCACCACGACGAAGGAGAAGCTTCATGGGAGCTGGAGTCGGAGATGCGAGAGAAGTTTCCATTTTTGTTTTAACCCAGTTTATTTCGGATTTCGGGGACGAAATCTTTTGTGAGTGGTGGATGATGTAATACCCTGTATTCTTGTAATGTATTATGTAACTAAGACATTGTATGTTTCTTTTAATACTTGTATGAGCTTGGCCTTACCCTTGGTATATTTTATATACCAATCGATTGAACTTTGTCTCAATCGATTGATTGTTCCAATCGATTGAACTTTATACCAATCGATTGATTGTATCAATCGATTGACACTTATGTCAATCGATTGGAGGCAGCTGGGCAGATTCTTTTGCTCTGGCTGGGGAGAAGCCACGTGAACACTCTCTCCTTATATATACCAGCCCATTTTGGGCGTATTTCTGTTTACAGAAATCAGAGAGAGTGAAGGGGAGGGCTTTGTGTGTGTGTTATATATATATACACTCATATATATATATACTCATATATATACTTACATACACTCACACACACACAGAGATGGACTGAGACGAGAAGAAGAAGAAGAAGAAGACCAGAAAGAAGAAGAGAAGAAGGAGAAGAAAGAGAAGAGAGAAGGCAGAGAACTAGAGAGAGAGAGAAGAAGACCACCATTGAAGCTCAAGCTTCAAGACACAACCAAACGCACCCTTAACGCCTAGGTGAGTTTTAAACTCACTTGGTAACTTGATATTGATGTTAGGACATGTTTTGAATGAAGAAATGGAAAGAAACCATGTAGTTTCGTTTATATGTTGCTGGGCAGTCTTCTCTGTGAAGAAGACGAAGTGTCAATCGATTGACACTATATCAATCGATTGACATCTTTCATGTCTCAATCGATTGACATTTTATATCAATCGATTGACATGGATTGTGATCCAATCGATTGAACTTTCTTCCAATCGATTGACACTACTTTTATACCAATCGATTGACATCTATATCAATCGATTGGAAGTTACAGTTTACTGTGTTACTTGTTTAATTGATGCAATAACTGTTTAGTTGTTTATTTACTGTTCAGTATTTCCAGCATGCTTTATTACTGTAATACAAGACCTGATAATGAGTTAATGCGACGTAAGATCGTAGTAATAACAAGACTATCGGATAATGTTGATAATGATAGATAACGGAATAGTTGTGAATCCTTTGGAGTTAACGTTCATTTCATTCAGAGTAGTCGGGCCACATTGGGATTGTCATGTATCGGTTATAGAGTTGAACTTAAGTAGGTTTGCTAAGATTCGGGAACCTTGCGTGGGCGGGCTTTGGTCGATCATATGTTCTTAAAAGCGGTAGACAGACGAAGGTGTCTATGACTTGCGGTGAACCGGACCATTTGCCCTAAGATAGCCAGATGATCTAATCATATGTTCTTAAAAGCGGTAGACAGACGAAGGTGTCTATGACATGCGGTGGACCGTGATCACTGGTAGACGTCGCTAAGTCGTGGCATAGAATGATGTACTGTTGTTTAAAGCGTTATATCCCTGACATGCGGTGGACTGTGCATATGTTCTTAAAAGCGGGGGATGGACTAACGTGGTATCCATGACATGCGGTGGACTGTGCATATGTTCTTAAAAGCGGTGGATGAGCAATGGTATGTTATAGAGTTGAACTACTGTCGAGTCTGTCTCCCTTATCTAGACGTGTTATCGGTCTTATAATGAGTAGAACATTAGTAATCGGATAATTGGTTTGATTAAAGGAGTTACCCTTACTGAATTCTAATTTGGTTACGGCTTATAACTTGTAATAACTTCAATAGTCGATACCCTGTTAGTATCTAACTCACTCAGCTTTCATTAAGCTGACGGCGTTTATGCCGCTGGACATTTCTACGTTCCAGCGCACCCTGATTATGACTATACAGGTGAAGGGCCTGCAGGAGAGGACTACTATGCCGGTGACGGAGTTCCTGTGGAGAATTTTCCCGACGGAGGTCAGACCGAAGAAGACTACTACGCCGAGGACTACCTTTATGCCAACTGAAGACTAGATTAGAATTGTAGTTAATTGTCCTTACTGTTTTAGAACCCTATTTTGTAGTCAGGCATATGTTGCCTTGACATTCGTACTTCCGCTATTTTATATTTGATTCGAGACTCTGATATGTAATAGTTAGTAACTTCTGTTGACTTTATGTTACGTTGTGATCAGAACCTAGACTTCATTCTGTTACACTATTACTTCTTGTTGCTTAGTACTGCGTGGTGTGGACAATCATGTGACTTCACCCGTCATTCCCTATGGACCCATAAAGGAAATTTATTTTTCTCTATTTATGCCGTTCCGGGGCGTGACAGGATTTTTGGTATCAGAGCCTAGGTTGTATACCTTTTCGCTCACAGATTGTCCCACACCATCTGGTCCTAGAACCTTGAGATTCTATAGATGAGTATTAAGATTAGTTCTGACTTAAGGTAGTCCCTTTTCAGGTAGCATGGCACCGCCGCTGTTCGTTCCAGACGAGTTCGGAGGACACTATGTGTATGAGAGTAGTATTGCGCCAGCCGATCCAGAGTACTATGCCTGGAAGGTTAGACAGAGAGCTATTGCAGAGACAGAGCGAGACATGCAGATCGAGCAGCAGAGATTTGGGACCCAGGACCCAGAAGTGATACGTCAGGAGATGATCTACCGCAAGGAGACCTTCAAACGCATCGAGGAGGATTCTCTACTGATGTTACAAGACCGTTCTTCGTACCAGGTTCTACTTGCACAGGTTAGAGCCGCACCTCCACCCCCACCGGAGGAAGACATGGCTGATGCACCCCCAGCAGATGAGGATCCGGAGGATGATGATGAGAGCGATGGCGAGGATGAGCCAGAGGATGCAGATGAGGAGATGGAGGATGAAGAGGACGAGGACACCGATGACGAGGAGCCGGAGTATGATCCAGAGGAGGAAGACCCCGTGGACCCAGCCGGTATGGACGTGCCAGTTGGTGTAGATATTGTAGTTGCAGAGGGTTATCCGATAGAGGAAGAGGAGGTAGCCGCAGATGATGACGCAGGTGATGATGCAGTAGTACCAGTCTTACCAGGAGGAGTTATAGCACAGCTAGCAGTTGAGTGGGCCGCAGAGATGGCTGCGCATCCCCATGGATTCGAGATCGGAGCACCGGAGTTGGCACATGCTATGGTACAGGCTGAGGCACTTGCAGCCGCATTTGATGCAACCCAGGCTGACATGGCAGCTGATGCAGGAGATTTGGGAGCTGTTGTGGAGCATGATGGACCCGAGCTGGTCGAGGATGTTGTGATAGAGGATGAGGACATGATGGATGACGATGACATGGATGAGGATGATGTTTTGTCTGAGGTTGCCCCAGAGGACGAGGCTTCCATCTATGGATCCGATGTGGACAACTTTTGAGTCCAGTACCTTTAGGACTTAGACTTTTTCGTCTGACTTTAGGACATGTTGTCCACTTACTTTTGACGCTTACATAGACAGCTATTGACCGTAGCCTTTTTGTATAGGTAGCCACCAGTAGTGGTTTTGTGTATATCTTTCTTTTGTATAGATCTTGTATAGGATCATGTACTACGCGGTACACAGATGATCTATTGTGTACTCCGCTGTACATCTTTTGGGTATATATATATGTGGCAGATCATTTCTCTTGATTATTTCTGTTATCATCTCCTTATTATGTTATGGTTGTGATTTTGATCCATGTTATGCTTTCTGTTATTTAAGTATGATCATTTCCCCGAGGAGATTGTCAGCTAATCGTTAGATCCTTCATAGGTACACCTCACACGGATCACTATGGTGGGACCCACAAGGAACCAAGCACGACTGGGAGCACCCATTCCTGAAGGTATGGACCCAACTGGAGTCTTCGAAGCTTTCATGCAACGGATGGAGCACATCGGCGATACCTACAATCATGCCACCAACGGCAATGGCAACAACCACTTTGTCCCTCCAAGGCAGACAGGCGATAAACTGTTGGAACGATTTCGTGGCTTACGACCTGAGAAGTTCGACGGCATGGCAGAGTCCTGGAAAGCAGAGCAATGGATACGAGAGTTGGAGCTAATCTTTGAAGCCCTGGAGTGCAATGAGCTGGACAAGAGACGTCTAGCCGCATTTCAACTGACTTACTCTGCCGCAGACTGGTGGGAGGCCGAGAGAGCCACGATTGGGATCGACGCTGCAAGGAGAATGCCTTGGGAAGCATTCAAGACTCGATTTCTCGAGAAGTACTTCCCTGAGGACGAAAGAGATCAACAAGAGAGGAATTTCCTGAGTCTAACCCAAGGAAACTGGACAGTCAGGGAGTATACTACACAATTTGAGCGACTTTCCCGTTTCGCTCCACATATGATAGACACCTCCGTCAAGAAGGTCAAGCGATTCCACCAAGGACTCAACCCACACCTCCGGCACATGATGATAGGCCATCTGGGCCAGTCATTTGAAGGGATTGTCCGTCTTGCTTCAAGTTTGGAAAAGGATGCTTACCCTGTGCAAGGACCACAAGTGAATCGACCTCCGCCCAGGACCTTCCAACCAAGGAACTTTCCCGCACAATCATCAAGGAACAATCAAGGATGGAAACCCCAGACCAACAACTATCGGGGAACTAAGCGCACATGGGATGGGACAAGGAAGCCCCAAGCAAATTTTCTTCGACAACAGAATCAACAGCGAGGACCACCTCAGGCACAGCCCGTCGCCCAGCGACAGAACACTGATGGATGTTTCAACTGTGGAGTGCCCGGACATATTGCAAGGTATTGCACAGCCCCCAAGACCAACCGCCGTAATGACCTCGTTTGCCGCAACTGTAACAAGCCTGGCCACATAAGTAAGGATTGTCGAGCACCACGTGGAGGCTACTATGGAGCGCCTGCTCAAGGACAGCAAGGACAGGTTAGGGTGAATGCCATCATTCCTGACAATGCAGGGTATAATGCTGAGGAACAGCAGAACTTGGAAGGTACACTCATTTTATTTCACTGTCAAGTTAGAGCTTTGTTTGATACCGGTGCCGCCCGTTCTTTCATAGCTATTAAGATGGTACGTGAATTGGGTTTGTTACCCCTAGCACTTGAACCGACCCTTAATGCCGTTTCGCCCTTGGGAGTATCCGTTAGGTTAGGTAAGGTGTGCAAGGATTGTCCCTTGACACTAGAGGATAGAAATTTTCCAGCAGACTTGATAGTCCTGTCAATGTCTGAGTTCGACGTGATCCTAGGAATGGATTGGCTTACTAAGTATGGCGCTAACCTAGATTGTGTTAGTCGGACCATTGTCTTTTCGACGCCTGGTTGTCCGCAGATCAGATTTCAGTGCCAACCGTTGAGCGACATGTTTATCATGAGCTACCTATCCACGATTAAGACTTCAAGCACGGAGCTTACTATCAAGCAGATCCCCGTTATTCAAGACTTTGAAGATGTGTTCCGAAGTATCTCAGGACTTCCACCGAAGAGAGAGATAGACTTCTGCATTGAGTTAGCACCCGGAACGTTGCCGATTTCCAAGACCCCGTATCGGATGGCGCCAATAGAAATGCTAGAATTGAAGAAGCAAGTTCAGGAACTTGAAGATTTAGGTTTTGTTCGCCCGAGTACATCACCTTGGGGAGCACCAGTTTTATTTGTGAAAAAGAAGGACGGAGAGCTACGACTCTGTATCGACTACAGGGAGCTGAACAAGGTCACGATCAAGAATAGGTATCCACTTCCCCGGATAGACGACCTGTTCGATCAACTACAAGGATCAAGGATATTCTCAAAAATTGATTTGCGTTCAGGATACCATCAATTGTTAGTTCGACCGAAGGATATACCGAAAACTGCCTTCAGGACGAGATATGGACACTACGAATTTCTAGTGATGTCTTTTGGATTGACTAATGCCCCGGCAGTATTCATGGACCTAATGAATAGAGTATTCAGACCCTATCTGGATCAATTCATTATAGTATTCATCGACGACATTCTAATTTATTCAAGGACGAAAGAAGAACATAAGAAGCATCTACAAATTGCTCTACAGACTCTCAGAGACAATAGTCTGTATGCGAAATTCAGCAAATGTGAATTCTGGCTTCAGGAAGTTAAATTCCTGGGACATGTGATATCACAGGATGGGATTTCCGTAGACTCATCTAAGATCGATGCAGTCTTGAGCTGGAACAGGCCAACCAACGCGACCGAAGTTAGGAGTTTTCTAGGATTGGCTGGGTATTACCGGAAATTTGTGGAAGGATTCTCTAGAATCGCAGGACCGTTGACAAGCCTGACTAGGAAGGAGACGAGGTATGAATGGACTGATAGACATGAGGATGCATTTCGGGAATTGAAGGAGAGACTAACCTCAGCACCCGTACTTGCGATACCTAAGAGTGGTGAACAATTCATAATCTATAGTGATGCATCACACCAAGGACTTGGTTGTGTGCTAATGCAAGAGGGAAATGTCATCGCATACGGATCAAGACAATTGAAGCCGCATGAGAAGAACTATCCGACGCACGACTTAGAACTAGCCGCTATCGTGTTCGCCCTGAAGATTTGGAGACACTATTTGTATGGAGAAAAGTTCGACTTGTTCTCAGATCATAAGAGCTTAAGGTACCTGTTCTCTCAGAAGGAGTTGAACATGCGACAACGGAGATGGATGGAACTACTCAAGGACTACGACTTCTCTTTGCAATACCACCCGGGTAAAGCAAATGTTGTAGCCGACGCTCTGAGCCGGAGACCACGCCTTTTGGTTGCTTCGATTTTGATTAGAGAATGGCGAGCAATGGAGACGTTAGCCGAATTCGATCTTCAACCAGTGGAATCAGGAGAAGGACAACACCTTGGATGCCTTGTTGTACAACCGACTCTCATCAGCCGCATCTTGGCAGCTCAACAGTCGAACGAGGATTTAAAGTTATGGTTTGCTAAGATGTCCGCAAAGGAACCCGAGATATGGAGTATTAGTACGGACGGAGCACTGAGATGCAAAGGTAGACTCTGTGTGCCAAATGACGATGGACTCAGGAAGAACATTCTGGACGAAGCACACAAGTCAAGGATGACTATCCACCCAGGAGGAAACAAGATGTATAAGGACTTGAAGAGAAACTTCTGGTGGGAAGGAATGAAGCGAGAAGTAGCCGAGTATGTATCGCAATGTCTTATTTGCAAACAAGTAAAGGCAGAGCATCAGAAACCACCTGGGCTCCTACAACCGCTGCCGATTCCCCAATGGAAATGGGAGCATATCACCATGGATTTTGTAGTTGGATTGCCAAAGTCTCAGCAAAACCACGACGCTATTTGGGTAATAGTGGATCGACTCACCAAGTCAGCACATTTTGTCGCCTACAACATGACGTACCCTGTTGAAAGATTGAGCCGGATGTATCTAGAGCAAGTAGTGCGACTGCACGGTGTACCCGTCTCAATAGTTTCAGATCGAGATTCACGCTTTACCGCAGAATTCTGGAAGAGCCTTCAGACAGCAATGGGAACTTCATTAAATTTGAGTTCAGCCTTTCACCCGCAGACAGACGGTCAGACAGAACGAGTCAATCAAGTGATGGAGGATATATTGCGAGCCTGTGTCATTGAATTTGAGAGTTCATGGGAAACGCATCTACCTTTGATCGAGTTTGCCTACAACAACAGCTACCACACGAGCATAGGGATGGCACCGTTTGAAGCCTTGTATGGAAGACCTTGCCGATCGCCGCTGTGTTGGGCCGAAGTCGGAGATACTCAACTACTTGGACCCGAGATGATTCGAGAAACCAGTGAGAAGATCCAGATTGTACGAGAAAAGATGAAGACAGCGCAATCCAGACACAAGAGCTATGCCGACAAGCGACGGAAAGATCTAGAGTTTGCAGTTGGAGATCACGTACTAATTAAAGTCTCGCCAGTTCGAGGTATCGTCAGATTCGGACAGAAAAGAGGCAAGCTATCGCCGCGATTCATAGGACCATTCGAGATCCTAGAACGTGTTGGAAAGGTTGCTTATCGACTTGCGTTGCCGCCAAAGATGTCAGGAGTGCACAACGTTTTCTACATCAGCATGTTGAGGAAATGTGCCCATAACCCAACACACGAGATCAGTTTTGAAGATATCGAGGTGAACGAGAACGTGACCTACAACGAAGGACCAGTGCGTATTCTAGACCGAGGAGTGAAGAAGCTCAGAAACAAGGATATTCCGCTAGTGAAGGTTCAGTGGAAGCACCACGACGAAGGAGAAGCTTCATGGGAGCTGGAGTCGGAGATGCGAGAGAAGTTTCCATTTTTGTTTTAACCCAGTTTATTTCGGATTTCGGGGACGAAATCTTTTGTGAGTGGTGGATGATGTAATACCCTGTATTCTTGTAATGTATTATGTAACTAAGACATTGTATGTTTCTTTTAATACTTGTATGAGCTTGGCCTTACCCTTGGTATATTTTATATACCAATCGATTGAACTTTGTCTCAATCGATTGATTGTTCCAATCGATTGAACTTTATACCAATCGATTGATTGTATCAATCGATTGACACTTATGTCAATCGATTGGAGGCAGCTGGGCAGATTCTTTTGCTCTGGCTGGGGAGAAGCCACGTGAACACTCTCTCCTTATATATACCAGCCCATTTTGGGCGTATTTCTGTTTACAGAAATCAGAGAGAGTGAAGGGGAGGGCTTTGTGTGTGTGTTATATATATATACACTCATATATATATATACTCATATATATACTTACATACACTCACACACACACAGAGATGGACTGAGATGAGAAGAAGAAGAAGAAGAAGACCAGAAAGAAGAAGAGAAGAAGGAGAAGAAAGAGAAGAGAGAAGGCAGAGAACTAGAGAGAGAGAGAAGAAGACCACCATTGAAGCTCAAGCTTCAAGACACAACCAAACGCACCCTTAACGCCTAGGTGAGTTTTAAACTCACTTGGTAACTTGATATTGATGTTAGGACATGTTTTGAATGAAGAAATGGAAAGAAACCATGTAGTTTCGTTTATATGTTGCTGGGCAGTCTTCTCTGTGAAGAAGACGAAGTGTCAATCGATTGACACTATATCAATCGATTGACATATTTCATGTCTCAATCGATTGACATTTTATATCAATCGATTGACATGGATTGTGATCCAATCGATTGAACTTTCTTCCAATCGATTGACACTACTTTTATACCAATCGATTGACATCTATATCAATCGATTGGAAGTTACAGTTTACTGTGTTACTTGTTTAATTGATGCAATAACTGTTTAGTTGTTTATTTACTGTTCAGTATTTCCAGCATGCTTTATTACTGTAATACAAGACCTGATAATGAGTTAATGCGACGTAAGATCGTAGTAATAACAAGACTATCGGATAATGTTGATAATGATAGATAACGGAATAGTTGTGAATCCTTTGGAGTTAACGTTCATTTCATTCAGAGTAGTCGGGCCACATTGGGATTGTCATGTATCGGTTATAGAGTTGAACTTAAGTAGGTTTGCTAAGATTCGGGAACCTTGCGTGGGCGGGCTTTGGTCGATCATATGTTCTTAAAAGCGGTAGACAGACGAAGGTGTCTATGACTTGCGGTGAACCGGACCATTTGCCCTAAGATAGCCAGATGATCTAATCATATGTTCTTAAAAGCGGTAGACAGACGAAGGTGTCTATGACATGCGGTGGACCGTGATCACTGGTAGACGTCGCTAAGTCGTGGCATAGAATGATGTACTGTTGTTTAAAGCGTTATATCCCTGACATGCGGTGGACTGTGCATATGTTCTTAAAAGCGGGGGATGGACTAACGTGGTATCCATGACATGCGGTGGACTGTGCATATGTTCTTAAAAGCGGTGGATGAGCAATGGTATGTTATAGAGTTGAACTACTGTCGAGTCTGTCTCCCTTATCTAGACGTGTTATCGGTCTTATAATGAGTAGAACATTAGTAATCGGATAATTGGTTTGATTAAAGGAGTTACCCTTACTGAATTCTAATTTGGTTACGGCTTATAACTTGTAATAACTTCAATAGTCGATACCCTGTTAGTATCTAACTCACTCAGCTTTCATTAAGCTGACGGCGTTTATGCCGCTGGACATTTCTACGTTCCAGCGCACCCTGATTATGACTATACAGGTGAAGGGCCTGCAGGAGAGGACTACTATGCCAGTGACGGAGTTCCTGTGGAGAATTTTCCCGACGGAGGTCAGACCGAAGAAGACTACTACGCCGAGGACTACCTTTATGCCAACTGAAGACTAGATTAGAATTGTAGTTAATTGTCCTTACTGTTTTAGAACCCTATTTTGTAGTCAGGCATATGTTGCCTTGACATTCGTACTTCCGCTATTTTATATTTGATTCGAGACTCTGATATGTAATAGTTAGTAACTTCTGTTGACTTTATGTTACGTTGTGATCAGAACCTAGACTTCATTCTGTTACACTATTACTTCTTGTTGCTTAGTACTGCGTGGTGTGGACAATCATGTGACTTCACCCGTCATTCCCTATGGACCCATAAAGGAAATTTATTTTTCTCTATTTATGCCGTTCCGGGGCGTGACATAAGTGCCTACCTTTCTTCAGGGCACTCAAAGGGAGTAAAGATTTTGAGTGGACAGAGGATTGTGAGAAGGCGTTCCAGAGCTTGAAGAGTTACTTGGGAAGCCCAATGATGTTAAGTACTCCGGTCAAAGGAGAGGAACTTTTTCTCTATTTGGGAACTTCAAGCCACGCAGTCAGTTCGGCATTGGTGAGATTTGATGCAGGAGTTCAAAGGCCCATTTACTACACCAGCAAGACGCTACTGGAGAACGAACAGAGGTATCCCGAACTTGAAAAACTTTCGTTTGCTTTGTTGATATCAGCACGTAAGTTACGACCTTATTTTCAAGCACACACTATAGTGGTACCAACCGCACATCCACTCAGGTCTGTGTTGCACAGACCTGACACATCGGGCCGGCTTATGAAATGGGCTATCGAACTGGGAGAGTTTGATATTAGATTCAGCCCCAGAACTGCGATCAAGGCTCAGGCCCTAGCATACTTCATCGCGGAATTCCAAGAAGAGGCATACGGTGAAACAAAGAAAAAAGATACGGAAACATGGTTAGTATATACTGATGGAGCCTCTAGCCGAAGAGGGAGTGGTGCAGGCGTAGTATTACAGGCACCGGATCAGTCTCAGATTGAGAGGGCAGTGGCTTTCGCTTTCAAAGCTTCAAATAATGAAGCAGAATATGAAGCCTTGATTATCGGGCTACAGATGGCCAAGTTATGTGGGGCGGAGCATATTGAGGTCAGATATGATTCTCAACTGGTGGTAGAACAAATGAAAGGTGGATTTGAGGTGAAAGATGATAGAATGAGGTCATATAATCAGATCGCACAAAGATTAGCAGAACAGTTCATCAGTTTCATAATAACAAAAATACCAGGAGTTGACAATTCTCGTGCTGACGCCTTGTCGAAATTAGCATCAGCATTGGAGGTGAGTTCCGAAACGGGTATCCAAATTGGAATCCAGGAAAGGCCGAGCATCTGCCAAACACCAAGAGTGTCTGTGGTAAGCTCGGAAGATTATAAAGACACTTGGATCATGCCTATTTATTTATATATCACTGAAGGGGAATTACCAGAAGACAAGTTGCTCGCTCGAAAGTTGAAACTTAAGTCAGCAAGGTACGTTGTCTACGAGGGAATTATGTATAGGAGGTCTTTCACTCAACCTCTGCTGCGATGCCTAACTCCCTATCAAAGTAACTACGTACTCCGAGAAATTCATGAATGTATATGTGGAAATCACTGTGGATCGCGCTCCTTGGCTCATCGAGCCTTGACGTTGGGTTACTTTTGGCCGAATATGAGGGAAGACGCTCAACAGTTAGTTAGGAGATGTGAGAGAAGCCAGAAATTTGCCAACTACAAGCACAGTCCAGGCCAGCCCATGATACCAATGACTAGCCCTTGGCCGTTCATGCAATGAGGGATGGATATAATTGGGCCATTACCAAGGGCTATTGGGGGTAAGAAGTTCGTGGTAGTAGCTGTAGATTACTTTACCAAATGGGCAGAAGCAGAAGCACTGGTGAAGATCGGGCAAAGAGAAATGAAGAACTTCACTTGGAAAAACATTGTGTGCCATTTTGGTATCCCACAGGTGATAATAACGGATAATGGCACACAATTCGAGGGGGGAACATTTTAGGAATTTTGTAAAGGGTTAAACATCAGTCATCATTTCGCGTCTCCTGGGCATCCACAAGCTAATGGACAAGCCGAGGTAACTAATCGTTCAATTATTGACGCCATGAAGAAAAGGTTGGATCGGGCTAAAGGTAACTGGTTGACCGAGTTCCCCGGGATACTGTGGGCATACAGGACAACCCAGAGAACTGCAACGGGGGAATCACCGTTTACCTTAGCATATCGTACTGAGGCAGTACTTCTAGTTGAGATCGGTATGCCTTCATCAAGAACGGCAGTCTGTAACTCAGAATACAATGAGCAAGCCATTCGCAAAAATTTAGACTTGTTAGAAGAAGTGAGGGATAAAGCTCTGGTAAGAATAGCAGCGTATCAGCAAAGGGTTGCAAAACGGTATGACTAGGGAGTCAAACCCAAGTACTTTCAATTGGGAGATTTAGTGCTGAGAAGAGTTTTCCCCAATACGAAAGAGCCAGGATCCGGAAAGCTAAACCCCAAATGGGAAGGACCCTACAGAGTAGTTAAGATTAACAGGCCAGACACATACTGGTTGGAAGACATGAGTGGAAAGACAATTCCGAGACCCTGGAATGCAGAGCATCTTAGAAAGTATTTCATTTAGTCAAAAATTACTTTCCCAGCTATTGTAAAAACGCATATTTTCATTCTATGTAAATACGCAATTCCCAATTTTCTGTGAATATCCAAGACAAGCCTTCATGCACACAGTTTCATCCAATTTGATGTGGCACAATGAGTTCACAAAATATAGGGATCAGGAATCCCGAAGTGAACATAAGATCTCGGGTCTCGCCTGAGTGTAATGAGTTCGCAAAATACAGGGATCATGAATCCCGAAGTGAACATAAGATCTCGGGTCTCGCCTGAGTATAATGAGTTCGCAAAATACAGGGATCATGAATCCCGAAGTGAACATAAGATCTCGGGTCTCGCCTGAGTGTAATAAGTTCACAAAATACAGGGATCATGAATCCCGAAGTGAACATAAGATCTCGGGTCTCGCCTGGGTGTAATGAGTTCACAAAATACAGGGATCATGAATCCCGAAGTGAACATAAGATCTCGGGTCTCGCCTGAGTGTAATGAGTTCGCAAAATACAGGGATCATGAATCTCGAAGTGAACATAAGATCTCGGGTCTCGCCTGAGTGTAATGAGTTCGCAAAATACAGGGATCATGAATCCCGAAGTGAACATAAGATATCGGGTCTCGCCTGAGTGTAATGAGTTCGCAAAATACAGGGATCATGAATCCCGAAGTGAACATAAGATCTCGGGTCTCGCCTGAGTGTAATAAGTTCACAAAATACAGGGATCATGAATCCCGAAGTGGACATAAGATCTCGGGTCTCGCCTGAGTGTAATGAGTTCACAAAATCATGGCAGACTCACAAATATGTAGCTGCAGATTCCGTAATATGTTATTAAGTTTTGAGTCAGCACAAACACGGATTTTGCATGGCATAACGTCCTCACAAGCATCTCACACTGAATCTAAGCAACACACAGTGTGAAGAACTAAGTGCAGCAAAATACGTCATGCCAACCAAAAATCAAAGTCTAGTCATAACACCATCACACTGTGTATATTTATACAGAAATTGAATAATCCTAAAAAAAAAAAAAAAAAAAAAAAGGCGCTACATCAGGTTTGAGGAGCCGCTGCCTCAGCATCAGGGAGGGAGGATGAATGGTCTTCAGCACCATCTCGTGCATGAGTTAAGATGTCAGGCCTCGTTGACGGATCAGATTCTGGTAGAGCAACTACAGAGCTGGTTTCTCCCCCAAGGTTAGCGGTAAGCTCTGACACTGACTCCACATCAGGGTCCAACAGAGATGGATCAAGGTCAGGAAAACGAGCCTTGAGGTGCCCTAAGCGCTCCATGACTTTTTCCTTACACTCTTCCCAACCCTTGTCAAACCCGTCTTGAGCAAAGTCAGTACCTTTGGCTACAAGCTCATCCAACTTCTCCTTGAAGAAAGCTTCGGCGACTTTCTTCTTTTCGACTTCAAGTTTAGCCAAGAAGGCAGCACGGTCTTTTTTTCTACCTTCTCTCTCTACCAAGATGTCTGCACTCATTTTCTGAGCGCTATCTCGGGCTTCATTCAACAGAGAATCAGAAGTTGCCTTCCCCACATTGGCCTGTTCCAAGCTCTTTTGCAGCTTCTCGATTTGGGACAACAGCTCCGAGTTTTTCACCACTTGTTCTTCCAGTTGATTCTCGAGGTCAGCACCCTCACAATTCAGCCTCCCCAAGGCAGATTGAAGATATAATGCCTAATAAAAAAAAATAATAATAAAAATAAGTAAAATAAAAATAAAATATATATATACATAGGCGTATATCTAAATATGTGCGGTATGAAAGAATCACAACAAACAACCGGACCCGAGAAGGGAACGGACATACCTTGGTCAAGTACTCGGTGATTTTGAGGGTCATCTCAGGAGCTTTCCTGGCCTCGATCTGGGCTGGGAACCTATCAGCGGCTTGTTTAAGGTAGCCCTGGATATAACGATTTAGGCTCCCAGGGCCCCAAGGTAGCTTAGAAGCGTCAGCTGTCTTCCCACTGCTCATCACATGACCAATGTCTAGGTTGGTCGAGGTGGCCTGAGGATGTAACCGAGGGGATTGCCGAATGGAAGGAGGTGTGGTAACTACATGTTGAGGGAGATCGGGTGACTCCGAATCCGGAACTGAAGAGGAAGAAGGAAGAATCTGAATGTCGCTGTCATCTGGCTCATCCATCAGCCTTAATCTACGAGCGGCATGAACGTGAGCTTCAGAGCTGGGTGGATTAACCGGTTTCCTTTTCCGATGAACTAGTTGTGCTCCGGCCACTCTCGCACTAACTTCGTCCATTGTTATCAATCCGGCGGAAAGAAGTGCTTCTTGTGTAATTATCTGATCTACCAGCCTAACCTCTGGTGCTAGCCACGCCTTCAGTTTCTCGCGACGAGCCTCAGTAATAAGTGCCCGAGCTCTGGTCTCTGGAGCTGCAAAAGTTACAGTAATTATCAGAACTCAGATAAACAGAGTTGTGAAGTAAACAGAGTAAAGACTGAATCTTATGGGGACTGCCCATTTTTCTGGGAACGTTCCCAATATAACCCCTGATAAAAAAGAAGGTATTTTTCCAACCCTTATGAGAAGTTGGAAGATCTTGGATGGCTTGAAATCTCTTCTCGCCAGTAACGTAGAATCCACTGCCCTTTTTAGATTTGATTTGCATTACTGTTCTAAGGGTTCCTAAATCTAAGTCTACTCCATTGCGGTCTGCTAAAATTAGGGAACCAATCAACATCTGCCATCCATTGGGAGCCAGCTGAGAAGGGCAGAGATGGTGGAACTTCAAAAAATCACAGAAGAAAGGATGAAGAGGAATCCTGACCCCTAAACGGAAAAAGTAAGTATAAAAAGCAACCTCTCCCTCTTGGGGCCTGAAAACAACTTCCCCGGGGCCAGTGTGGATACCGGGATTCCACCGCTTCGTTTTGTTTTTGAAACTTGTTTGATTTTTGAATCAAGGAAAGAAAAAAGGTCTGTTGAAAACAGATACAGAGTCGCCACTTGGTCTTTAAGGAACCAAGAAACCTTATTTGACTCACCCAAATGGATAAAGGGTACTAGCCCTTCATAACCAAAGAACTTGGTTCGGGGTTTTGGTACGAGAGAGGAAGGAGCCTTTGTCACGACTAAAACACCCTCAACTCGCCCCGTCTTTCGACGGGCCTCAATTAGCATCCAAATAATCATCTTATACTACGTTTGGTTCGACAAATAATACTATGATAGTATATTACATCACATAAGAAAATTTGAAAATGGAAGATCTAAAGATAAGATATCATTCATAAGATCTAAGCCAAATATCACACAATGTAAAGTGAAAATCACACAAATAAACCTAGGAAAAATCGTCTAATCATATATCAATTAATCAAGTTTCCTAATCTAAAGGGGGCATGAATTGTTATTGAAACAAATAAACAAAGAAAAAAAAATATGCTTAACAAGCTAGTATGATGCATGTTAATCTTTGAGAAAAGAAGACCTCTCAATCCCCGAGATGGATGAGAAAGGATGATTAGATCGGGGGAAGCATGAACGTGTGATCAAGTTCTTTCCTTATAATCTTCTTAGATTAAGAGTTACAAAAACCCCAAATCTTGCATGAATGCAATGTATGTATTCTAAAATGTGCAAAGGCTGTAGTGTGTTTTGGGTACATGGATTTCTAGAGTGACTTAGAAGTCTATAATGTGTATGAATGAATGAATGAAATCATCATGGGATATGTACAAATGTAGTATGAAGTACTTCCTAAGATATGAACTAATTTGGAATACATATAAGCATCAAATCAAAGAATAGAAGTTAAATTGTGCTTGCTGTGAATAGTGGACAGAACAGTATCATGATCTTGGGAAAATTGAAAAGAGGGGTTAGGAACGTTTTCAATGCATGATTTTTTATGGAGATGTTCCTTATTGTGTCTAGAATACAACCCAAAAATCCAATCTTTAATAACTATTACATATTGAGAGAAATCACATAAACAACAGAGGTCACTCAGAAACAGAGTCCGTACCGTCAACTGAAATGTTAGAAAATCTTAGAAAATGAAAAAGAATGATGTAGAGGCCCATTTTATACATAAAGTTTCCTAAGACATTGAAGTTTAAGGAAAAAATAAGTTAGGACCACCCCTTTTGGAAAGTTTTTCTGAAAAAGAGGTTGGAAGTGGACCTAGCTGCTGTGACAGCAGAGGCAGAATGTTTGGAAGGAATGTTTGGGTCCAAATGGACCATTTTCAAGTACTTCCAAGTCAAACCAAAAATCATGGGTGTTCTCCAATGAGTGAGGAAGACTTTCCAAGTGGCCTTGCATCTATATGTTGAGTATTGAGTTCTAGAGAAATCTTTGAACTCAGCTCACTCACTGTTTTAACTCACTGTTTTGAAGATTTTGGGGAAAATAAGATTTTCTTTCTTGAAATCAAAATGAGAGGGATTGAGGGGGGTTTTGAAATAGAGGTTTTGAAAGTGCATTTTTAATACTCAATAAAGATTATGACCACCTAAAATGCCAACATTCAACTCATCATCAAGAACCTCCAAGATTGTTGGAGAAACTTATTTTTATTTGAGCATAACTTCAATACACTTCAAGGATACCTTGGAGGTATTGAAGTTATGATCATCATCTATCAAACATGTTTTTGAGGTCAAGAGCTACTATCCATAAGGATTCATTCACCCCAAACTTCATGTCATCACTTTAGATGATAATGAACTAGTAAGTAAATAAAGAAAAATAAAGAAGAAATGAGATAAGAAGAGATAAACAATAAATAAACAAGCAAGTAGATGATGATCAATAGATGATATTCACGAAGCATGAGACTTGTAGATTGGTGTTTCACTCATATGTAATGACACTAGACATGGAAGAAGCTTCCACTCTCTTGAATGCTCACTAAAAATGGTGGTTGGGAGTATTGAATGTTGAAATAAATGGGAGTAATGTAGTAAAAACAAAGTTTAGAACTCACTTTTGTTTTGAAAATCCAAGAAGAAAGCTTCTTTTCTCTCTATTCTAACCTTATCTCTACAACTTTCTCTCCCAAACTTTCTCTAAACTTCTATTTCACTCCCCAAAATGAAGAGTAATGGGGTGTTTATATAGGCCAACTTGGGGTGGTTTTGGGATTTAGAAAGTATTCTCATTGGCTCCAAATATCTGAAATCATAAAACTATGTCGTTTTGGTTTTTGATTAATCAAAATGGGACCACAAAACAAATTACAAAAATATACTGCTCTGGAGGGGAGTGCCGCGGCGGCACTGCTCCTCCCCCGTCCAGATAATGCTGTTTAGGCCCCCTGAAGTTCCGGTATTCGCGAAAAGACCCTATTTCGTCCGAAATTCACAGAAAATGCGTACGAACTCCAAATTGAGGTTGTGATATACCGTTGGAAAGGTAATGGAGTCTACTTTACATGAAAAATAGTTCGGGGATAGATCACTTTGAAAAGTTTTACGGTATTCGCGATAAAAGCTGATTTGATCGCCTTTTTCGGCTTTGGAAATCCATAATAAATTCGTTTTAAATCTAGGGATTATGTGCGATATATCGTTGGAAAGCTATTGACCTCTAGTATCCATGAAAAATATTTGAAAATTGTTTCGGTGCCCCGATTTCAAAGTCAAATCTTGGTCAAACTGGTCAAACTTGGGATTCCCGGGAAGTTCTGGGAATCTCCGGGGGCTCCCAGGAGTTGACGTTTTCGCTCGATTCTCTTTTAAAACTCATTTTAATACTTTTCTAATGATTCCGGCGAATTCGGATGATTTCGGTCAAACTTGGTCAACCTTGGTCAAACCTGGTCAAACCTTGGTCAAACCGGTCAACGAGGACTTTCCGGGAACTTCCGGGGGTCTCTGGGAGCTGACGATTTTATTCGATTTTACTTAAAAACTCATTTTATCATTTTTCTTACGACGTAGCATGTTTCCAGAACTTTTGGGACCAAATCTGAGAGTTTTCGGGCTTTCAGGGGCATTTTGGTCATTCTGAGCATTCTGAGAGACAGAACTAACTTCCAAGAGTCTTTTAAGTCTTTTTCGATCATTGTGAACCACCAAGATATGGGTCTCCTAAATCTGATAGCCGACAAAATGGGGTGTCTACAGCCAGGAACCCTATATTCAAGGTCAGAGGGAACCGAATATCTATCTCTAATTCGTTGTAACCCTTGAGAAGTTACAGTAGACGGCTCCGAAGGTCCAGAAGGTTCGATCGGGCGTCGTTGAGAGGATTGGGCCTCCACTTCGCGACCCTCTACTGTCACAGTCCCCGAAGGACCGTAGACTTCAACACTCTCGGTGCCGGATGAAGACATAAAATTAAGGAGAAAATGATAAGGAAGAGAGAAGTTACTGACCTAGAAGGACGAAAGAGAGTAGGAAATCTCTAGTTGCTCCAACAAATGAACGAGAAGAAGGAAAGTGGGATAAAGTTTTACTAACCTGTCAATATAAGGGCAGCCAGAAGAGTCACAATGATGAAGGAAGTGACGTTCCGACGACAGAGTTCCCAAATTTCGAGGCACCTCTTGAAAAAAGAAACGTCATATTTCAAATGTTGATAAATCGTACCATTTCTCCCTGGTGTCCTCTATCCAACGATCAAGAATAGAGGATTTTTGGGGGGGAGTAGCTGATATGCCCCAAAAATATCGCCCCAATCATCTACCGACACGTGGAGCCCAGGAATGAGTCAACCCAATAACCTCAGTCCATGATCAATTATCAGTGATCATAGAAGGAGAAAATGGTGGGCATAACCCCATGATCATAACCCAAGTAGTGGGTAGCTTAGCCCACTACTACGTAGTGGGCTAATGGGTATAATGTTCCTGAAAAAATACAGACAGTTACACTTCAAGCCAATATATATAAACAGCTAAAACTCACATAGAGGTAAAAAAAATCCTTCTCCACTTTTCATTCTGGTACATAAAAATTCTTTCATAATCTAACTTGATCGTCGGAGGAGGCTGAGGGTACACCCTTCGCCTTTTCTTTGCAGGTATTCAAGGGACATCAACAAATCATCGCTCGGTGCAGATTTTTGCTACATCACACTTGCAAAACTTCTAGCTCCACACGCGCATTATGCAATGTGGGTGAGTACATACACCATGTCTTGCATGTTGTACATGCGTGTGGAGAGAAAAATGTAGTAATGGGTATATTTTGTGATTTCCAAAGTAATTAACTTTTATCCTCAGTAAAATTAATCTGCTAATTAATCTCATTGGCATAGACCTTTTTTAATTCATTCATTTAAAAATTGATACTTCTAGACATTTTGTTTGTAGGTTTGCGTTTTCCATCCATATATGATATATATACACACACATATATATATACAGTCAGGCTCTAAAGAGGGCGTCCTTTTTTTCTTAAAGAGAGGGTCTCTGTTTTCGCCGTCAGATCGTGTTTTCATTAATGGCAGTTTTGTCATTTCACAGTTTTTAAACACGATCCGACGGTCAAAACAGAGGTCCTCTCTTTAATAAAGAGAGGACGCCCTCTTTAGAGAATCTTTGTATATATATATATACATATATTATACTACTGTAATATATATATATATAATATACTCAGATGTTCATCAACCAGGGACATTGCATTATGAACAAAGGACAGACGGACATCACCATGTCGGCCCCCAACGCGTTGACTACATACGCACACTGCAGCTTTGTTAGTTCTATGGAGTATACGTCAATGCTACAACAATTATTATATAATGAGGGGACTAACAGTAGCCAACGCAATCAGTTATCTCCTCATAGATTATATAGTATAAGTCCTTTATATAGTGTTTTTTTTTTAGGTAATCGGGATTTTTGGGACAACTTGCACATACTTAGACTAATTTTTCAAAGTTTTGGAGTCATGGGGTGAATATCTTCAATGGCCACACTTTTTATGACTCAAACACTACTAAACTTCTTAGGTAGTACACCCAAAAAAACTTACCACTCAATCACAAATGATGTGGTTAAATCCTTTATATGGTTGGATTCTACTAATAGTTATACAAATATATACAGACACATATACAATAAGGCTAGTGCTAATGCCAAAGCACAATGAGCTAATATCAAAGCAAAAAGTGTCACTAAAAGCTTTAATCTTAAAACTTTTAGTGACACTTTTTACTTTGGCATTAGTACATTGTGCTTTGACATTAGCATCACCCTACAATAATATTCTAGCATTTATTCAGTATATTTTTCAGGTACAGTACTATATATGATGCTATGTGTACTTGCATACACCCTCTCTATATATACACATACACCAAACTTCTACAAGGGTTGTTTGGAACAACTTTTGGAGTTTACAATTAATTGTGAGTAGCTGCAGAGACAAGATTTTTGGTCGGGGAAATGGGGTTCGGGGGTAGCGCTCCCGATGCAATATTTTTTTGATTTACTTATACGTGATTATGTGTAAAATTGGTTTTATGTGTAAGAATTAGAAACCAAACGCTTCGTATACTTGTGGGAGATGTTTTGAGGGCTACTTATACATAATTATGTTTAAAATTAGTTTTTTTTCCCCTAATTAACGTGTTTTTTTAGGGGACATAAAATGAAATATAAAAAAAATTCTCAAAACTAAATTTTTCCCTGGCCCTACCTCTGCCCCTGATTGTGAGACTTCAAAATAAATTTAAACTAAAATTGTTTGGCAACTCCAATGCTTGTTATAAAGCAAAAGCTACCATGGATAACTTTTGATCAAAAACAGTGATATATGTTGCAATTGATTGCACAAGCAGAAGCTGAAGCTGTACCAAACGACCCTTACTGGGATACTCTGAAAGGAATGAGGTGTAGAGAGAAATAGCTTCACTTTCATAGGTTTTAAATAGTCTCAACGAGGGATACACAAGGGCAGATCCAGGAATCTTGCTAAGGTGACAAGCAGGGCCGGCCCTGAGGTTTTGGGGGCCTTAGGTGAACTTATAAAATGAAGCCCTCTGCATATAAGCATGAACCAAATATCAAATCCGGAAATGTAGTTCCTAAAAGCCATTTGGGTGTATTTAGGGAAACCCAAATTGTTATTTTAGGAAGGGGATTGCCCGAAGAATTTGAGTGCTTTAGTACAAAGATACTCCAAAAAAACTACAAGTAAGCTCAATAAATTTCAAATATTCAGTTCTATTAATAATATGCAAGGAAAGGGGCCAAAAATATTGAAAGGTCTTAAATTTGGGAAAGTTGAGAATGTGCTTTTTTTTTTAATAGAGAAAATGCTAAGTACACCAGTTTTGTGCACCTAATGAATATTGCATTTTTTTTTTTTTGTCTGAAACCCCCTAATAGTGGATAAGTCCATCGCAAAGTAGGACTTTCTTGGGTCTTGGGATTTTTAGGTTGTGTCTGAGCCTTTGGGCTTAACATTACTATTCAGTGTTTGAGATTAAAGGTTTAAAATTATTCAAAATATTGAGAGCTTTAGGTGAGAGCCTACAATTTTACATCTCAGGGCCGCCCCGGTGACTAGCTCAATAATTTTCAACAAAATTAGGGAGAAATCCTATATACTGAAAGCATATTTATACATGAAAGTTTTCGTTTCATATTTGTGGGTGGGGGTCGGTCGCCCCTGCTTTACCGCTTGGATCCATCCTTGGAGATACAATTAATTAATCAGCCACCATACAAATTAATCAACCACCATGCTTTCTATTATATTTAGGGACATGCTAGTATAACCTATAGATTACAAGTAAGGTGGGAATAACAATATATATATATATATATATAGATTTCAAGTGAGGTGGAACCAAACCATGCATGACTGACGAGTTCACGTTTGTCACACCCCTCTGGTATTGTTCTATAGAATCAAATTGTTCCCTTTCATCAAGAAAATATAATGTTCTCTCTCTCCAGCTTGCTTAATGTCCACATGGCAGTTACAATTGTAAAAATCTGAGAGTTAAATGAAATTTTTTGGCAAACCAGTTTAGTGTTGCAATAGCCAAAAAATTAAAAAAAAATGTGAGTCAATCGCTAAAATTTGCAGCTGGCCAAAAGTTATCTTGCGCTTCTTTTGACCAAATGTGGTTTTCTGCAATTGAATAACAGAAATAGAAACTATTGCCAAATCCAAAAATAAGTGGGGTCCATATCAGTTTGTTAATGTAGGTCCCATCTTCGTATTTGAGACGTGGAAAACATAAGAATCAGTACCAAGAGTCAGTTAGTCTAAGTAGAAGGGGCTTTGGCTGCTTAAGCAAGGGTATTAAGTTCGACTCCTTGTGTATGCAAAAAATTATTTTGGGAGAGGTCTCCACTTTGGTGCCCAAAGTACCTCGAAGGATTAGTTCTGGGCGGAAGACGTGGGGATTCCTTGAGAAACCAAAAAAAAAAAAAAAGAACCGATTCTTTAGTTTAGACAAAATTGATTCTAAACATTTTTGTGTTTGTGTAGATGCTTTTTTACTTTATTGTAGTCTGCCCTTGACTAAGAAACACCCAAGAAATGGTTATCTTGGAAACCAACTAATACATAATTTTTATATACGCTAATTAAATTTGAGAATGTTGCTGAACCTCTTATAGTGAGTACTATTTTACGCATTCCCAAACATATCCTAATAGTAAGAAAATTTGTTGATGTATTCTAGCGTTGTATCACGTTCAGCTCTTACGTAACGAAAGGTGAACAATTCACGCAGAAAACCCTTATTACCCAACATTTTTCTTTTGCATTATCTCTCAGAACATAACCAAGTGGCCATTTAAATTAATGTAGTATGAAAAAGACTTGGGGTAAATTTCTTTACTAACATTTAATGCTGACATAGGTTGTCATAGTTCAAATAACAAATAACTTGATATTTATAAGTCATCTCTAATGCATAGACTCGGTATTCGAACCTCATCTCCTCCCCCATTTCACAAAAAAAAAAAAAAACACATTTTATGCTGCTTCATTTTGTGGTTGGTATGGGCATATACATATCACAGCAACACGATTTTATTAAATTTTTTTTTTTGTGTCAATTGCAAGAGGACGGAATGGAGGAATCTCACACTCAAATCGGCGTCAAATGAGCTATACTAGAGAACTTTCTTGAAGCTTGAGAGAAAAAAATGAAAAAAAATAAAATAACAACTTTCCTGATTTGTTTCCATTTATTATTTAAGTATTGGTCCACCTCATACTTTAGGGAATAATAGATTTGGTGAGAAAAGAAGAAGAAATTATTAAATGTGTGTGACAATCACTGAGATCTTCTCCAATATTATATGACTCACATAATACTTAGCTATAAGATACTCAAATCGCAGTGAAAATAAAATGAATGTAATGATTCACAGAATCACAGGTAATTTCTTTAAAAAGAAGTTTGCAATGAGTTAATTGTGTGAGTAATGTCAACGATTCCAAATCTGTACCTATTTTTAATGATCAATAATACTAGGGTGATATTGTGGGGTCCAATGAAATTATCTGAATCCTACAATGCCAGTTAAGAGAGAGAGAGAGAGAGAGTGTGTGTGTGTGTAAGTGTTTATAAAAAATGCTTATCATTCAAATATTACTCTTTAATGATACTAAATTTGTGCCCAAATGATCTGTTCGTGGGATCACATAGATCCATTTCAAATGCAATCAAGTGGCTCCAATATAGGTGTGGGATGTACTCATGTACTCCCACTGCTAGTGTCACAACTCATCCCGTCACGGGTCAAAATAGGACACGTGGCACGTCGTCAAGGTTTATCCAATCCATTTAAAAGTTATAGCAGCGAAAAAGAAACTTAAAAGTTACAATGAGTATTCAACTTCTTTGAAAATAGTACGCTCGAAGTCGTAAAATCCATATAAATTTGAAAAGTTAATAATATTTCAAAACAAGAATAAATATGTTGAAAGGGACCCTTAAGGTACCTTAAGAACCAATTAGACATTTAAATATTTTTCGGAAGAAGTACAAAAAGTGTTCATGTAGCACGAATTTCGACCGGTCGAACTGCCCCTTTCGACCGGTCGAATGACCCTTTAGCAGAATTCTTTCTAACAATAAAATTTTGCTAAAGATCTATTCAACCTTCACTCATTACAATACTTTCAGTATGCCAAGCTTGTTCTAATCCTTTAAACTATAAAAGATTGCAAGATCAAACGAAAATCTTATGAATCCTTGAAAAGAAACAATAATGAAATGAGCTAAGGATTGTTTGGCCCAATTCATAAAAGTAATACTAATCTTTCATTCAAAATCCGGATTTGACAAGTAAAGCTTTCAAAACCTGAACTCATGAGTTCCGATTGGTTTCAAATATAACCAAAAGAGGTTTTTAATACTTGTTACAACATTTCTGCACCATCCCAAAGGTTCCAAGTTAAGTATACAACCAACCTACTCAAAACCCGTTATTACATACTTGGAATGGAATACAAAAATATACATGGAACGATCCCCGGCATTCCTACGGCTTCACTCCTCACGCTTCTTTTTCCCTTACTTCTTATCACCTACAATGGAGTAAATCTCCACTGCTCAGCTATATGCTGATGGTATAATTCTAAGCATATGCATATATGGCAATTCATGCTTTAACATCGATACTCATATTGACTAGTATCTAGGGAGAGAGATACGCATTCATTCGGTAATGGACCAATGAAACCGATGCCGTGGAGGGTCTTCTTCCAACAACTCATCCAAGTGCCCTTGCAGGGCATTCTCTCAAACCATGCACTGTGCCCTGGCAGGGTCTTCTCCCAAACCATGCACTGTATCCGTCGCTACAATAACTCTCAAATATCGAGAGGCTTACCCCCGACATGAATTTGTTCCAAACTCCCATTTGACCCACATAATCACTTAACATGCTCACATAATCATCTCAACATGCTTTTCATACATATTCGCGAGTAAAATTAACGGACCTAAATTAACACATGAATTTTTCCCGGATCACAATTTCATACATGGTATCTAAAATATCCAAAATTTCTTATATAACATAAGTCAAGAATTCATACCTCAAGCTACGCTCCTAAGATTTCAGGAGAAGTACTAGGAATCCGATTCTACGCCAAATCTCCGAATACAAGCGAAACCTACGAGTGCTACATAGTTTTCCCTAAAATTCTAATTTTAGTATTTTCATAAAAACTTAGCCAAACAAGACATAAGAAGTGACAAAACGTAGCCCTTACCTCAAGGAGTCCGAATATGAAATTTTGGTTGAAAACAATCGGACAGAAAGTCGTCGATTAGCGTCGGGAAGTCCGAAGCTCCCAAAATCTTCCTTTTCCCCTAAGCCCCCATTTGGTTTGAGAAATTTGTAAATATCTCCACCACCTCATTCTATACATAGACACATTTTTCAGAAATCACGTTTAACTCCCCACGAGTTTTCTAAACTTCTGATTATTATCTCAAACGTCTAAGTTATGGCTTCACGAGTGAAAATCTATAATTAATAAAAGTTTTCGCCTGAGTTCTGTTTGGGTTCGTAATTACGTCCCGAAAACTCTTTTCATGAAATTTCTAGATAACCTACTTTTTATGCAACATATCATTTCCATTATTACTATATCATTTAAAGTGATCTCAAGCAAGATCAAAACTATCAGAAATTACACTACACATGTATTGTTACTATTCACATATACCAGATAATATAAAAAAATATTTAATCACATAAATGTCATTTAATCACGTCAATTCCTCATTGATTGTCTGTCACACCCCAATTTTTAGACAACCAAGTATTAATCAAGGGAGAACCCTCAACTAATATCCAGCTGTCCAATCATCAAAGGTGCTTGTAATATAAAAACATCACATAGTCTGTACCGAAATAAATCATCACTCACATGAGCTATATCAACGGTCAACATCCAACCATAAAAGTCAAACCTAGATTTAAAATTCAATTCCAAAACATAATAAATATCTAAAAAGAACACTTCACTAAAACAACTTAAATTGTCAAATGGCCCACAATGCCAGAAATTTATTACTGAACTTTCTAAAATGAAATAAAAGCAAATAAGGAGAAACGGCACAAAGACTCCATATGCCTCCTGCTGCTAGGTGCCAGGTGCCACGAACTCCCTACTAGCCCTGCAAATTTCGATCGGCTATGCTCCAACAAGAACGCACTTGCGAGAAAAACTCAACGGGTCAGTCACATGACTGGTATGAGTTAAACCACACACACAACTTTGGGATCACACGTTGACCCTTTAACTACCACTCACAACATTAGCTCGGGCAAGAGAATAGTTCCACTTCACATATCGGGACGAGCTATAGTTTCTTTTTATGTGGTGGCCATGCAGTTCTCGCCCGAATTTAAATAAAAAAATATAAAAAAATACTACCTTCCGTCTCATGGTGAGTCAATACCTGCATAATGTTAGTAGACCCACCATCCTGCAACCACAAAGATTAATAACAACAAAATACCACAAGATTATGCAGATCTACTTGTACAAATATATCGCAAGAATTATCATCACCATTTACTCATTACACGCCCAAAATAAATATATAAGAAAAGAACAGTAGTCGAGAAAAATCAACATTTTAGATCCTATAACTCATCGGAAATTTTATTGACACTAATCTTCTTACTTTTATGAACAATTCATTTTTCAATTTCCTAGGTTCACCACTTGGCTACCCTCCATGGTATACCCACACATATATCCCATGTGTGCCCGAACATACTACCAACATCCACTCTGGTGCCAGTTTGGTTGGGGTATCAACCAAACCAGGTATACACAACGGAAAGCCAGTTAATATGTCTAGACGTCTAACAAAAAAGCCGGGCATAGGGCTTAGGCCAGCTTGATCACGAAGCCACTGGCAAAAAGGTACACTCAGCAAGTCGAGCTACCAAAAAAAAAAAACATATCACAACTGGGAGTGGTGAACACTAAGGAACTTGAAACCATTTTGCATTCTCGGAATTATAAAATTTAATTGGACTCAACGTTAATGACTATCACCTATTTTTTTATATGTAACACCCGTACCCGGAGAACAGGTTAATTATTGTGTTAATATGCATTAATTAATATAATTAGTGTATAAAACGGATTAAGGGGAGGCTTGGACTCGCCCATGTAAAAAGTGTTCAGAGAGGGACACTAGTTGGAAAAGTCCCCAGTGAGGTGGGACAGGTTTGGAAGTGGGACCCAGTGAAGGGCCTAAATGAAAATATTTGCATTTTACGTGATTAAATGCATTTATATGAATACATGAATATTTGTTTAAAATGCTTTTATATTATATGATAATATAGGTGTTAGCATTTGGTGATAGCTTGGACACCCAATTAAGGGTGTAAATGAAAAAGATTTAAACTTAGTAGGTACGATAGCAATTTCACAAAATATGTGGGACCCACGTTGGGACCCATACGAAATTTAAACAAACACCCATTTAGATAATTGGGTAGTTAATAAAATGTTTGGGGATTTCATAATAGGAACTTAATAAGTTTGGAGGGTGTAATTGTAAAGGAGAGAAAATGTGGTTGACACCACATTGCATGTATATGCAAGTGTGTCAAGAGAGTAACAACTCTCAGATTTAAGACAGAAAATCAAAGGAAAAGAGAGAGCTCGGAGAGAGACGACGAGATTCCGTAACTCCGACGCCGTAATTCCGCCGTTCCGTCGCCGCCGTTCGTCGGATTTACGATCCGAGACCACTTTTGGACTCGTGGAGGTGAGACGGTCATTTCTATACCATTCTTTTACGTTGTAATTGTCTTAATTTCTGTGACCCTTTTTAATCGGTGAGATACGATTGCCGAATACATGTAGGAAATTACACCGGAGTGAGTTTTGAGCTGGGTTTTGGTGAAATTCAGCATCTCTTAGCTTAATTTGGGGTAGAAATCATAAAAGGTGAGTTTTCTAACTAAAGCCTTGATGTGGTTCATGTTATGTGCTTCAATTTCTAGTTAGAAATAATAATTCTGGATTTAGTAATTAAATTCATGTTAAAATTAGAATTATATGTTGATTTGGTGAGGAAATATTCATAATTATGTGATTATGTGCCTATGTGTTAAGTGGTCAATGAATGATTGGGAATAATGGTTCATTATGGTGAAATAAGGGAGGAGAAGAGGAAGAAATCCGCTTTAAGAACGGATGTCCAAGGAATAGAAGTGGCCGCGGGACCAAGGGAAAGGTCTTCGGGTCGGAGTGAACCATTAGCCCATGAATTCTGCGATTACGTATGTTTATGTGCTTAAATTGTTGCACTTCACATGTTCACAACATCTTAAGCATGTTAGTTAATTCACTAAGCGAAATGCTTAAGAAAATCGTTTTCTTATTTCTGTTGTGGTACATAACAACCACCGCAGGTTCGGAGCAAGGTACGGAAAGAAGGTGAATCAAGCTTGGAAATGGGGCAAGACTCGGGATTTGTAGTACATGTTTAATCTTGTAGTATGATGTAAATTATGGTTTTGGACTTGTGGTACGTAAGTTATAATGTTTATAGTTATAGGAGTTGGGGTTAAACTTAGAGGAACTTATGTAATTCCTTATGTTAAAACTATGAATTTTGTGTGTTAGTTAAGTTGGACTATTCCGGCAAGTCCGGGTGTATGTCGCAACCATTTTGGACAAGTTTGGTTTGTGACTAAGTTAAATGTAAAACTTTTGAACTCTTTTCATGTAAAATTCTATGTTCATCCTAGTTTAACCAAGGTTTGGGCTTGTATGTCTTATTTTGACTCAATTGAGCTTGGGTACTAGTATAAAGAGTTTAAAAGTATTCCAATGTGTATTTGAGTTATGTTCAAGAGGTTTTATAAGCTTTCAAAAGTGTTTGGGTGAGTTTTAGCTTCATAATTTCGTGTGGACAGGTTGAAAGTTGCTGCTGCAGAAATGGTTCTGCAGAGGGGCTTTCGACCGGTCGAAGGGACCCATTCGACCAGTCGAAAAACCCACTGCCAGCCCTTTAATTCTAGATGTTCACATGTTTTGTTTTAAATTTTAAAAGGCCAAGAGGATGCCTTTGGGGTACCATTGACCTACAAAAACTTTACTTTCAATTATAAAGGTTGGTAAGTATTTTCCGCGGAATTTCCTAATTGGCGCTAGTTATACTAGTGTTATTTGGCTCAAGCTTGTTTAATAAAGCTTTAAACTTTTCCTCAAAACGTTTTCATGTGTATGCTAGTTCTTAGCATGAACTTGAGTTAGTTTCTTGTTTGAATTCAATTAGAATGAGTTGAAATCTTGCAACGATTGCGTGATTCGACGAGTTTTCACTGCTTTTGTGCACTTTTCGGTAGTTCTAAGTTGGTTGGGAAGTAGCCCCAAGTGACTTGTGTGTTTGGGGACTTCTTGGAATGTTAAATGGGGAAAAATATGGTTCAGAGGGTATCTGGACCGGTCGAATTAACCCACTCGACCGGTCGAATGCCCCTCTGCACAAGACAGTGATTTAGAAGGTATTTTTCGTCGACTTTTACGGAAACGGGCATAACTCTTTGTAGAAAATTCGAATTCATGCACCGTTTTTTGAATTGGAACCGGGACTCAAAGATCTATCTTTTGATGTAAAATTTTCTCATATTTTCTTAATGACCATTTTGCCCTTGGGGCTATTTTGTCACAGTAAACCCTTTTATGTTGGTTTAAATCATGTTTTTCCTTAATAACTAGCATGGTTCTTGCTTATTATTGTATTTTGGGTGCGTATAGTCTTGTTACACGTGTCCTAATCCGTGGAGGCAGATTGGGGGTGTGACATTATAGCTCAACATTATATGAGAATTCATGTATCTCCAAGTAATCTTCATTAAGTTATACGAACGAATAAAAAAAAGAACCACAACGAATCATATTTCCTCAATTTCATACATTTTAATACACTAAAAACTGCTACTGAAATCTTTAATTTCTGTCCAAACGGTGCAGAATCAGGAAAAACACCATTAGACGAAAAACGTGCAGAATCACGTTTTACATAAGGCACGCGGACAAAATGTTCAAATTCAAAGCCATGATTTCTAATAATTTTCTAAAGTTTCTGCAACTATGTGAATTACAAAAAAACGAATTTCACATTTATTTTTTAATAACCATGAATATTTCACATATGGTTTTATCAAACTAACTATTCACTTAACCCTTTCGAATACCCTAATGTCATGATCGCAAAGTCACACGAGGGGAAAGAAAATATCTAGATTATTTCAACAATAACAACGTGTATCCATGTAGCAACCTGTATTTTTGCGTCCCTAATAATAAATAAAATGTCAATTCTATTTCATTAATGTATATTATTTTAGTTGTGATAATCTTTCCATAAATTATTGGCACTATTATTATTAATTTGATAACTCAATGCCATTTTATTTTGCTACTGTGTATTAGCGTTAGTAGGATTATTATCTGAATAATTAATACGTGTGTGAACATTTATAAATACCATGTCTTTAATTTTGTAGTCCTTAGTAATTTTTAAGAGTGTTATATTAGTGCTTAGAACTGTGCCCCTAAGTTACCCTATGATTTAGGATAAAAGTCTTTAATAAAATGTAATATCACATCGCTTACATTTTTATCCCTAATGATTTTATTTGGGATATTTTAATTAGTTAACTGACCAAACCGGGCTAATCGGACTAACCAAACTGATTCAAATCATTAGATTGCAATGACGATCTGTATGTGGGCAATATATGAATGTGTGTACAAGCTTTTACCACACATTTTGTTACTGATTGGAGTTCAAATGATGAAAGATTCGTGGTAACCATGAATATTTCACATATAGTTTTTATTAAACTAACTATTCACCTAACCCTTTCGAATACCCTAATGTCATGATCGCAAAGTCACACGAAGGGGAAAGAAAATATCTAGATTACTTCAACAATAACAACGTGTACCTATTACAAAGATTTAACCCTAATAATTAAATTAAACATGTACTAATTTAATTACTTCCATATACATATATACATACGTGTATTTATATATACTCGGATACACAAAATTTAACTTACCCCGTTCGATTAAAGAATTCGACAATAACGACGTTCCGTGATTCCATACGAGATCACGGACCCGGGACCCTTCTCCTTTCTCCTCCATTTTCTTCTTCTTCTTTTCTCTCTAGCTCTCTCTTTCAGCGGCTGTGTATAGGAACTAATGTTTCCTTTGAGTGCTATGTAACCTAATATTATATTATATGTTTATATGTATGATGCACACACACAATATAACTATACTACACACACCCGCACACTACTACCACTACTACACACACACGGCCCCACACCCTACATATAAAACATTATAACCTAAACACTAGAACAAGAAAATAAATAAAAAAAGTAAATAAATAAATAACATATAAAAAAAAACTAAGGTTGTTACATTGTCCAATCATCGTGTCTTCGATTGACACTCACTGTTGACTCACGTCAACCACTTTCACAATTATTAATCAACATAAATAATTCCATTTAAAATATTTATGCATTTAAAACAAAAAGATTTTCCGGCACGAGTGTGACAGCTAGATATTTTGTACTATTTAAAATGGGAGATCTTTTATGATACATCCAAGTGATTTTTTTTTTTGTATCCTACATTCCAATTCGATGCCAAAATGTAGTAATTTGGCGACAAAATATTACAAGTAGGTTTGAACATGTTGTAACTTAAAAAAAAAAAAAAAACTGATTTTCAAAGTTACAATATGTTGGGACCAAGTGACAACATTACGTGATCACAATTACTTAGGATGTATGATTGAATTTTCCTTAGAATGATATGGAGAATGATATGTAAGTGGTTTCCATTCCAATTCCAATAGAAAGGATACCGGGATCCTTAACATGGAGCACATACATGAGATCATCCCTCTTTTTAATTTTAAATTTTTTTTATGGGATCCCTCTTTATAAAATTATTTCCCCAAGTCCTTGCAAATTGCCTATAAATACTAAAGTCAGAGTTTGAGAACATCACCACCCAAAAAAAAAGTTGTAAACTCCAAGTGTGATTTCAACTTTCAACAAAATTTGAACAAAGACCATGAGGCCTCTCTCAGGCTTCTCTGCTCTCCTCTTGCTTTTCTTGGTAAGTAGTATCTCTTAACAAGCCATGCCTAGTTTTATTCAAATTTTGTTAAACTAAACTAAACATTAGGCGCGCGCACACACACACATATCTGGCATGTTTGTCTCTATAGCTTCTATTTTTGCGATTTCATCTGAAAAACTGCTTTTGGGTAAAAGCTGTCCAAGATATCTTTTGGCCAACCGCGAATTTCTGTAATTGATTCACACTTTTTTTGCGATTGCATCGCAAAAGCTGGTTTGTCAGACATGGTATATTTTGAATATACAAAAGAATTCAAGTTAGCCTTTGATGAGTTTCTTGTATTCTAATTTCTGTTCTATTGTGTCTATCTAGCACTCCATATTTATATATCCTTTGCATTTTTAATTTTTTATTTTGTGTGTGTGTGTGTGTGTGTGTGTGTGTATCATATTCTCAACTGAATTTCCTTTTTTTGATTGGATCAGGTGATTAGCCTTGTTGATGCAAGAACAGATCCAGGTGAATACTGGAAGAACATAATGAAAGGCGAAACCATGCCTAAAGCAATTCATGATCTTCTTCATCATCAAGATCTTCCTGGAAAGGCCATAGACAAACAACTGTTTATAAAGGATTTTGATATAAAGCCTAATGCTATAATTTACCACAGCCATGTTGATCCTAAAGAAGTGGAGCCTTTTTTCAAGCCAGAAGCAGAGAAATCTGCTAATCCTGTAGGCTAATCGTTCCCTGAGTAATTGTAATTAATCACTTAAAAAGTACTTCACTTTTTAAGTGTATCACATGGGTTATGGTTTTAAGTAGCAGTGAGTTTGTGTTTGTTAATGTTTATAATCTTTGTTTGGGTATTGAAATATTTGTTATGTGATGGCCATCTCTGGAAGATTATAGATTTGAAGCTTGCAAATTTTATTTACCAATCCGATGATTATGTTTGAAAATGTTTAAATATATATATATATATATATAAATATATATGCTGGACGATTTCACCAAATTTCTAGAGATCCATATATGATTATGAATTTATAACAGTAGATTTCACACTAACAAAGTCATTAACACAACATTAATTGGTCTTCATTTTGGTTCTTTATCATATATTCTGCATATATCACAGCATTTATGCGACTGTTTTGAGTCATTTCTTTTTCTCTTTCTTTTTCAAAGAAAATCTCTGATAATTACTAAGGAAAGTGAATGCCAAAATTATTGCTGTAGAGATTTTGAGAAGATATTAATTTGAGAAAATGATTCCTTGTCTAAGCTCTTTTTAGAGCATCTCCAACCACATTGTCTAAAAATTTTCTCTAATTTTTAGTCAAAATAGCTAGAAAGTTTTCTTAGCTAATCACTTTTAAACCCCCAACTCTAATCCCCATTATAGGGAGGTTTGCATTATTATATATTAGATTTTATACAAAAGTTGAAAATATAAATGCACTATCTCCTCAAATGAATATGATATGCATTATTCTTCATTATTTTACTTTTCGGTAATTACCCATATTCACATTCTCTCTCCTCAAATGTGGAGAACAAAAAATGGATTCCCAACCATTTGGAGAATCCGTTGGAGCTCCAAAAATATACTTTGGTTCCCCAAAATAGCTAGAAAGTGACTATGGATAATGTGGCTAGAGCATCTCCAACCACATTACCTAAAATTTCTCTAATTTTTAGTCAAAATAGCTAAAAAGCTATTTTAGCTAATTAGTGTTATGCCCCCAACTCCAACCATGTTCTCCATTATAGTAGGGGTGTTCAAAAACCGAATTGAACCGACAAATCGAACCGAACCGATCTGTTCGGTTGGTTTTCATTTGATTTGTGCAGTGTAAAACTGAAACCGAGCCGAAAATTTACACACTTCGAACCGAACCGAAATCGACCAATTTCGTCAAAAGCCACATCGAACCGAACCAAACCGAACCGTTTACACCCTTACATTATAGTGAGTTTTGAATTATTATATTAAATTTTTATACGAAAGTTAATTTTAAAGCATTCTCTCTCCTTAAATGAATATGGTATGTATTATTTTTTATTATTTTATTTATGGGTAATTACCCATATTCACACTCTCTCTCCTCAAATGTGGAGAACCAAAAAGGGTTTTCCAAAATGGAGAATCATTTGGAAAACCCGTTGGAGCTCCAAAAATACATTTTAGTTCTCCAAAATAACTAAAATGTGAATATGAATAATATGGTTGGAATTGCTCAATCTAAGAATCAAAGGGATGATTGCTAGTTTTAATTCGAGTTTGTGTTACAGTATTATATATGTTGTGTTTGCTTGCACCAAAACCAGACCAGAGATTATCTCGTGGGACTTAATTGGATTGGCTGCATTGGCGATAGTACTACAATAAAAAAAAGAGTAATATTTGGGGCACTAACAACTTTCACTAACACTTACTAACACACTCTATCTCTCTCCTAGTGGTACTGTGGGGTCCGCAGTGGGCCCCGCAGTACCACTAGGAGAGAGATAGAGTGTGTTAGTAAGTGTTAGTAAAAGTTGTTAGTGCCCCTAGCATTGCCCTAAAAAAAAAAGGATCACAATGAACTTTTGCTCCGCACGCACATCAAATACACAAAGATGATGTTGACAATAACTCTTAATGAGTCCACCAAATATCATAGTCAATGCCCACCCATGGTTTTAATTAGAAACTTGAGAATGATGCCTGCATGTGTTTTGGACTATTTGCAAGGTCATTTAAGGCGGTGAAGATGCCAGAAGAGAACCATTATGGAGCTAGATAGACAAATACATATGGGCTGATTGAACATATATATGTATATGTAAAACCTATAAATTTAGGACACTCATGTTTTTGTTATGTACAATTATATTTTATTATTTAATATTTTATACAATAAAATAATGTAAATTTCTCAAAAGTAAAAAAAATTCATAAATATTAAATGGAATGAGTGTACATAACAAAAATATAAGTGCATTTATCTCCACCCTAGATTTATCAGTAATGCTACAAGCACAGATAAATGCATAGAATTTGTGCACAGAAT
Organism: Hydrangea macrophylla; assembly: GCA_033977485.1. Classification (NCBI taxonomy): domain Eukaryota; kingdom Viridiplantae; phylum Streptophyta; class Magnoliopsida; order Cornales; family Hydrangeaceae; genus Hydrangea; species Hydrangea macrophylla. Next base: position 98,505,856 of record CM066992.1, read on the forward strand.
TGATCCAGACCACTCATTTCGGTGGCCCCCATACCAAAATGTGTGGGGGCCATCGAAATGAGTGGTCCGGATGAATTCTGTGCACAAATTCTGTGCAAATATTCTGTGCACAAATCATTTCTGTAGATTTATATATGAATCCTTTGCTTCCAAGTTAAAGATCTCCCCCTGTACAGAGAAAGAGTATTCTAACTAAAAGGTCTCCCCCAAATGGACATAAATCAAATCACATGATTCATTTTTATTAATTTAACCAAACAGATCAAATTTGTTTAACAGCCTTTTTAATGTGATGGTAAAAAGGGTCAAATGAAGGTCCATAATCTCAACCCATAGTTGTCTCTATAGCTGTAAAGTTGTAATACATTGAAAAACAAGGGAATTTTACTCAAAAATCGTCCAAAATAGACTTCTTCTTCTTCTTCCACCCCCTCCCCTATTTAACATAAGGATATGATCTGATTAAATTTCAATAATCAAAGATTTTTGACCAAAATTAAAACCCGGTTGTTCTTTAAACTCAATTAATTCTAGAGCAACAATTAGCTTTTTCAACCTTTTCTTTTACATCACGGGCTAAAAGCAAAGTGAGCTAAGAGAAACTCAATAAATGACTATGAAGAAGCAATTATAATTGAATTTGAAGCACATATTTAAATATGCTCATTTGAGAGGACAGCCAACATGCCATGGGACCAGTAGTCTAAGCTATTACATTGTTACAAACTCCTAAGTTATAGACTAAAAGCCACACCAAGTAATCTATTTAAATTATAAGGACCTGGAATCCAAATGAGAATTTCCCGGGGAAGAAATAGCAAACAGGGGAAGTCCCTGGCTTAATTCCGAGCACACCAAATTAAGGAAATATGATTTGGGCACCATTTAGAGGTTTCCATTTGACAAACAGCAATTGCTTCCCACTCCATCCCCATTTTCACCTCCTACTGACAAACAGCAATTACATACCATAAACCGATTTATTCCATGACTGCCAAGGTAAATGAAACCGAAAATGAAAGGTTCTAAGGCTCGCATGGTAATGTTGTGGTTTTTGATTTTCTATTTTGGTTTTCATTTTTTTGTATTGAATTAGAGGCAGACATCAATATAAAAAAATGAAAACAAAAACTGAAAACCGAAAACGACAACGTTACCATGCTAGCCTTATTGTACGGAAACTTGTATGGCATGTATGTAAAGTACGGTCAGGCTCTTGAGTGAACAGGGTTGAGTGATCATACCCAGTGAACGTATTTTTTTAGCCTAAAAGATTCGACTGCAGGTTCTTTTAGGCTAAAAAAAAATAAATGTTCACTGGGTACGTTCATTCAAATTTGCTCACTTAAGAACCTCACCGATGTAAAGTATATGTCCGAGAAACTATTATGTGATAAGCATCCTTCTTAAATCCACAAAATAAGAATCAAATAAATGTAATGGTCACACGAGATAATTTCTTGAAAAAAAAAGTGTGAATTGCATTTAAGTATGACAGTAGGCAGTAATGTTAATGATTCCAAATTTATATCCACATGATCTGTCGCTCTATCAGTGGAACCAACTAGAACCATTTCGAAGGGATTTCAAGTGGTTCCACTACTGCAGTGAAATGTGATCCCACTGTATTTTGTATTTAAAATGGATATGTAAATGGTTTCCATTCCAATTTCTACACGAATAATACATGGATCCTTAACATGGAGCGCATACCCCGAGATCATCCCTCTTTTTTATAATTATTTCCCCAAGTCCTTGCAAAATGCCTATAAATACTAAAGTCACAGTTTGAAGAACCTCACCACAAAAAGAAGAAGAAGAAGTTGTAAACCTCAAGTGTGATTTCAACTTTCAACAAAGTAAGACCAAAGACCATGAGGTTTACTACCCAAGAGTCGTAAGCTTCTTGGGTGTACTATCCAAGAGGTTTAGTGTTCGAGTCATGGAGAGCGTGGCCACTGGAGTATTCACCCGGCGCCTCCAGGCCTCGGGGGATTAGTCGAAGTGCGCGCAAGCTGACCCAGACACCCCCGATTACCAAAAAAAAAAAAAAAAAAAGACCAAAGACCATGAGGCCTATCTCTGCTTTCTACGCTCTCTTCTTGCTTTTCTCGGTAAGCATCTCTAAACAAGCCATGCCCAGCTTTATTCAAATTGTGTCAAACTAAACTCAGTATTAGGCGCACAACCCCTGAACCCCCAACACACACACACACACACACCGGGCGGCATGTTTGGCTACAGTTTCTGCTTCTGCGATTCCATATTAACAAACTAAAGTTGTCCGAAATAGCTTTTGGTCAACCGCAAATATATGCTATTCATTCACATTTTTTTGCGATTGAATCGCAGAAGCTGGTTTGCCAACTAATTTCATTTTTGTTTTTGATTTGCCAACCGGGTTTTGCATACATAAAAGAATTCAAATTACCCTTTAGCCTATGCATTATTATTTTCATTTTATGTATATGACATATATTTAACTCAATTTTCTTGCTCTTGTTCTTTTTTTTTTTTTGGATCAGATGATTAGCCTTATTGACGCAAGAACAGATCCAGGTGAATACTGGAAGAACATAATGAAAGGTGAAATCATGCCTAAAGCAATTCATGATCTTCTTCATCATCAAGATCTTCCTGGAAAGACCATAGACAAACAACTCTTTATAAAGGATTTTGATACAAAGCCTAATGCTATAATTTACCACAGCCAAGTTGATCCTAAAGATGTGAAGCATTTTTTCAAGCATGTCATTGAACCAGAAGCTGAGAAATCTGCTAATCCTGTGAAGCCAAGGCCAAGGTTCTCGCGTAATCGTAAAAACTAGTTAAAACACATTTTAAGTGTGTCAGAATGGGTTATGATTGTATCTTTTTAAGTAGTGAGTTTGTGTTTTTATTTTTATTTTTTTATTTTTATTTTTTATGTTTACAACCTTTGTATGGGTATTGAAATATTTGTAATGTGATGGCCATCTCTGGAAGTTTATAGAAATTCAAGCTTGCAAACTTTATTACCAATCTGAGGCTTATTTCTGGTTGGTTTCCCCAAATTTCTAGAGATCCATATATGATTATGAATTTATAACCCTATGTATTACACTTACAAAGTCATGAACACAACATTAATAGGTCTTCATTTTGGTTCTTATCAGATAATCTGCATATCTCAGAGCATTAATGTGACTGTTAACACTCATTTCTTTTTCTTATTTATTTATTATTATTTTTATAATAATAATAATTAAAAAAAAACATTCTCTGATAACTAAGGAAAGTCAATGCCAAAATTATTGTTGTAGAGATTTTGAGAAGGTACTTATTTGAGAAAATGATTATGCCCCTTTTAGGTCTTTCGTAAGGCTCTGTTTGGTTCATGAGGGAAAGTAAACTAGTTTCCTTGTGTTTCCCTCATATATGCTTAAACAACAATAAAAATTAATAAAAAAATATTCAATATAAAATTGTAAAGTAGGAAAAAAAGGAAGAGAAATGACTTGCGAAATTTGTAATGTGTAATTTATATCTCAACTTATTCCTTTCTTTCCTACCTATTTTCCATGTTGTTTTCCTAATTAACCAAACAAAGGAAAATGTTTTTCCTCAGTGTTTTCTTTTCTTTTCCCTCACTAAATCCATGAACCAAAATGGAGCCCAAGAATCAAAGGGATGATTGCTAGTCGCTTACTCAACACGTGAATTGTTACAACAGTTAATTTAGGGATGTGGTATCACAAACTAATAAGATGTCACTAATCAAGCACACGTCAGTCCTGAGCTTAAGGAAAACATGTCTCCTCATAAACACTATGCACATGTGTGCTACTGTATTACCGTAATGTTATTGAATATTTACTCTCTTAACACGCTATTTGTGTTAAGTTGAGTGTCCTTGATAACATGCGTTTGCTTTCACTCGCACATCGAATACACACAGTTGATGGTGACTAACTTTTAATGAGACCATCAAATATCATAGTCAATTGTCCACGTACCCATGGTTTTTACTAGAAACTTGACTATGAATTGATGTCTTCATGTGTTTTGGATTATCTGGAAGTTTTCATATGGTGTGGATAGCTGGAGAGAACCATGGTGCCAAACAAATACATATGGGGCTGATTTAAACATATGTATGTATATACATAGACTTATATATATAAATCTTTTGCTTCCAAAACATCTCCCCCATGGTACACGGAAAGAGTATTCTTACTGTGGATTTCCCCCAGTTGAACATAAATCAAGTCATATGACACATGATTGATTTTGATTAATTTAACCATACATTCAAAGTTAGTTGCAACTTTATCTTTTAAGTCATGGGCTAAAAGGGAAACTCGATAAATGACTATAGAGAAGCAATTATATTGGAACTTGAAGCACGTACAAATTTAAATCTGCCCACAGGAAGAGGACACCCAACATATATGCGATGAGACCAGCAGTCTACGTTATTACATTCTTACATACTCCTAAACTATAAAATCAAAGCCACACCAATTAAGTAATCTATTTAAGTTGCAAGGACTTTAATTACTAGATACATAAGCACGAGTCCGAGGATAGATCAAAGTAAAACCCCGTGATTACCTATGATGAAATTGGAATCCAAACGAGATTATCATCTGGGAAGAAATGGCAAACAGGGAAAGTCCCAGGCTGAATTCCGAGCACACGAAATGAAACGTGATTTTTACTCCATTTTGAGGTATCCATGTGACAAACAGCAAGGGCTTCCACTCTATCCCCATTTTCACCTCCTAGTGAGACCTTAAACACCTTGCTTTCACTCTCTTGGCTATGACAATAGAAAATTGCATAAGGGTACGGCATGGTGTGACATGCCACAATCTTTTGAGCAGAAATTTCTTGGGGGAATTTCAAGATTGTGTAGTTCTGTAGAAGGGTTTTTGATTTTGTGAGGTGGGTTGTGGATAGAATTGTCATTTGGCTGTCCAATCCGAACGTGCCACGTGCAAAGTCACGCATCGATTCTAAAGAGGTAGCACATATTTTGGTCTCCCCTATGATGGGTTTAATCTCACATTCCCTAATTGTGTCCTCCATGGCATTGGCTTGGGGAGAGCCTTGTGAGAAGGAAAAAAGTTGAAGAAGATTCAGGAGTTCTTTTGATGAGAAGGGAATTGAATCGGCTTGTTCTCTAGGCAACAAGTGAGGAGAAGAAGAAACATCTCTTTTGGGAAAATATATAGGCATTTCATTTCCTAGCCTTAGATCTTCTAACATGAAGAACACAATTAGTGAAGGGTCCATATGATCCATGTGGGAATGGGATGATGAAACACCACGATCATGCTCGTTATGGAGACGTAAAACATTATTTCCTTCGGGGATGAGATCTTTTATGGAATTTCCCATCAAGTCATTACCATTAGGATCATAGTACATTGTTACCTTGTTTTCGTGATTATGGTCTGTTTGTTCTTTACGAATCTCCCTTGCTCTGCTTCCATGAGCATACTGCAAAACAAATTAATAGACTTTGAACTTTCTAAATCTTTACACATAGTAAACACACAAAGCTTCATGAAGAAAAAACAACTAGTTTGTGTTAAATGGGACTGAAGACAATGATAGTATCTGAGTAAGTATGATATGATTAATACTTGTACATTCTGCAAAAGTTCCCATTTTTATCTTTTGAATCAAGACCTGCTTAACGACTATTATTACCTTTACATCCCAAAAAATCATCTATCAAACATGTGTATATAATGAATAAGTACAGTTCAGAGATTACCATAACAACCAGTACTAGATGCAGGAAGATCCTCCCAGAAGCAAAGCCAACACCCATCTTCTTTTCTTGAAACTCCTTTTGGCTTATTTTTCCTCTCTCATAAACAGAACAATCTATTATTTGATTCACTAAGGATAAGCATGCAGAGACTTTCAATGATGATTAGATTAAAAAAAAAAAAAAGAATATGAAGGTATAGGTAAAATGCACTCGTTACAGAAATGACCTCCTTTTGCTAGGGAATGGAATTGCAAATAATTAATCTATGGTATGTGTGGATACCGGCATTTGGGCCCATTTTTGTTTTTAAAACAATTTCTTTTCATATTCAAATTCAAATACGAGTCATCACTTAATTTTTTAGGAAAATTAAGAAACCATTTTTTTTAAAAGCAGTCGATCTTTTACGAAACCAAAAATAATCTGGGTCCGGGGATTATGGAATGAAAGAGGAAGTAGCCCGACGGACTAAAACACCCCCTTTCATCCTATCTCGTTATAGGCCTCTACTCATCATCCTATTTAATCGAATTAATAATCTAAGCATGCCCTCAACTAATACATAGATATAAGTATACATATCACAAGCATGTGAAAAAGGATGCAAAATTGCTAACGATAAAATATCATTCATAAGCCACATAATTCAAGTAGCAGCAAAATGATGTGCAAGTAGGGAACTAGAGAACTTACCCGGGAACCAGCCGCGAAATGGGAAACGTGCAATGCATACAAAGAATAGAAATTCTAGGAAAAATGTCTCTAATCACATATACACATAAGGCAAGACCTAAGCTAAGGTGTCGCGCATGGAGTCGAAAATCAATAAATAAACAAATAAAATAAACTAGAGAAGAGACGAGAAGTCATACCTCCAAAGCGCTACAAAACAAGGGTTAGTCCACATGCTTCACATAATAATATGACATCAAATAATCAATCCTAAATCTCTAGCTTAGATCTATCAAGCATGGAAAGAATTGACAAAACAATGAATCCCTTTTGATTAGTTGGAGTCATAGCATCTTTATAGATATACAAGCCTCAACTAGGAGCCAATGTAATATCCATATAGGGGTTCTATAATCCCAACACGATCATAAGGAATCCATGTTTATATTCAATTAGGTTCAACTAAGCCTAATTTTATCCAATAACTAGTTCTAATCATAAGCATCAATGTACATGAATGAATGAATGAACATGAACAAGAATGAGATATGAATTTATTCACTAATTTGGACCACTTAGTCTCTGAATTTAAGCTAAATTATCATTATTCAAAACATGATTTGGGACCCAAGACATTAGGAAACCATTTAAGTTAAAATCAATGAGACTAGACAAAAACAGTGACTATTTTTCCTAAATTACAGAGAGCAGGCCAGATTTTAAAAGGTAGAAAAACCATACTTCCAACAGTTGGATATTAGTGATTTTTGGATATGATATGCCTCTGTGAGTCTAGTTTCTAACCCAAAAAGAAAATCAAGGTTTTAACGGTTAGATCTCTGGGAATATGGAAAACACTAGACATCACTCAGGAATCTGCAACTCTCTGTCCAGAGATCTTGTACGATTTTCTAAAAATAGTAAAAAAAATAAGAAACACTTAGATCTTCTTAGAGTATCTTCCTAACACATTAAGGTACTTATAAAAAATTATTAGAGGCCAAGGAAGTTCGATTAAGTTTCTGATTTATTAATTTTAAAACGGACTTACTGTTCTGAAATTTTGGACAGAGAGTTGCTTGTTTTGAAATCACAAGACCAAACCATCTTAGACATGGAATTTCATCAAAACAAAAATCACAGAGGTGCTTAAATGAGTTATGAACATCCTCCAATTGGTCTCATCCAGTTTCCAATGAACCATGATTTTATAAAAATCTTTGATCACAGTTGGTTTATGGATTCACTGCACCTTTGTTAAATTGATGTTCATATTTCGAATCAAACTTGATCCATGATTCTAGAAAGAACTAGGATCAAGTATGACTATGATTATTGGAATAAATAATGAAACATGAAGAGATTCATAGATTTAGCCTTAATGGATTTCCATCATAGGTCTCATAACAAGAGAATCCTAAGGTCTTACTTAATCTCATGAATTTTGAATATAAACTATGAAAATCTACACCTAATTCCTCTCTCAAACATATGATCCTTGAAGAATATAGAGCCATGATATCCTAATCCTCTCTAAAATTAATGGTCCTTGGAGACTAAATGAGATCCAAATTTACATAAACCTCTATGGGATATAGCATGAATCCCATAAGATTCTTAGTGAAGAGATTCAAATCATGAGCTAAGACTTGAATTCAACCAACTATGTGTAGATATGACCATAATTCACTTTAATCTCCATATGGATCATAGGATCATAGGAAACTAAGAAATCAAACTCAACGAGACTCAATAAGATATATAAAATCTCATGAATCTTAAGAGAAAAATAGAAATAAAGAATTAAAGTTTACTTAGAGAAATTGGAACACAAATTCTTCAAAAATCAAACTTATCTTAAACCCAAGGCATCAATTGGATTCAAATTAATGAAATGTTATGAGATTCAATCACAAGCTCTAAGTGGTGTGTGATGAAATGAGGTAGGAAGAGAGGTTTTGAAAATGTATAAAGTTCCTAGAACTATGAACTTGTGATTGAATTTGCCTAATTCTACCAAGGATTGAGAGGTTACCTCTATGACCTCAAGGATTTCTTCTATTTCTTGGGAAGCTCTTTCAAAAATCTTCAAGTTCTTCTCCAATTCTTCAAATTCTTCAAGAAAACTCTCTTTTTCTTCTCAATTCTCCCTTCTCTTATATATATATATATATATATCTCTTGTATATATCAATTTGATTCCAAGATTAAGTGAAAAGTTCCCAAAAGTCCCAATAATGGAGATGAAGGTCTGTTTATATAGACCAACATGACAAGGTTAAATGGATAAATTCGGGTGAAAACCCATGTGCAAAGTTTTCTTCTAGAACATGTGAAAAAAGCTGTCTGTTACAGTGCGCAGCACTCGATGACTTGCCTGCGGCACTCAGTGAGTGCCGCCGGCTTCACCGCGTGCCGCGACTAACAGAATTTTGCCTTCTTTTTAATTTTCAACATATATATTAACATAAACTTAATTTATTTAGTAAAGTATATACTAATGTACTTATATTTGTAATGTACTTTATTAGAATATACCCATATGCATGGTATATATTCCCATATATCATTTTATTTATTTTTTCCTTTCTTATTTTTCTTTATTTTCAAGACTTCTTTTTCAAAATTCCTTTTCACTTTCTCCTTCTATTTTTTCTCTTTTCAGAACTCTTTATTTTCTTCTTTATTTTTTTTTTCATATCTCATTATCATTACTATATATATATATATATTTTTTGAATGAATTCTCAGATTGATTTCCTCATACGTTCTTCAACATTCAGGTTTCTCCCGAATACCCAATTTCTCCTTGTTTTGTTTTGAATTTCAAAATTTTATTTGAAGAATCTTTAAAGGATTTGAATTTTCTGAAAAATCTCCGAATTTCACCGGTCATCGTCATCATCAGTCTTAAGAGGTAACCAATCCCTGGATTTGACGTTTGGTCAAAATCGGGGTGTCTACAGTTTGCCCCTCTTCGGCAGAGCTTGTAAAGCAACGTGTATCACAAGTGAATGTCGAAACCTGTGTGAAAGACAAGCCTTTGACCAAGCGGTCGAATCCAGGTAAAAACAAAAAGTGCGTTGCAAAAGTCGGGTGTGCAGAGAGCCAAAAGCTGGTCTTGCTCAATGGTGAGCTGCCTACGTATCCCATCGGGAATCAGACTAGGACGTAGTTCGGGCAAAGGACAACACATAAACGCAAATAACCACACAGATGTACTCCTATCTTATCGTAATGCATATGCTCAAATTTCATGTCTCATGCTCCCAAATGTGATGATCCGGAGTCATGTTGATCTTCCTATTATCAGAAATGCGCCTTTGTCACGACCCATCCCGCTAACGTGCGGAAATAGGACACGTGGCACGCCACCAAGGCTCAACCAACTATTAGATAATTATACGCAGCGGAAAAGAATTTTAAACAACCTTGAGAATAAAAAACTTTAGGAAACATTACCCTCCGAGTGGTAAAATTCATATAAAATTTAAAACGTAATTGTTTTTCGAGTCGGATGAATACATGTTAAAAGGGGTCCCAAAGGTACCCTAAGAACCAATCAAAACATTTAAAATATTTCCGGAAGGTATAGAAAAAGATTTCTTACAGGGGGTATTTCGACCGGTCGAGCGACCCCCTTCGACCGGTCGAATGACCCTCCAGCAGAACTCTGCCTAATGCTGCAGAATTGTGCTAAGGCATCAAACAACCCACACATAACACCTCAACCCCACATGCAAACCAATTCAAACTTCACAAGTCACAACTTACTATCAAAACCAACGTTTAGACTTACCAATCCATGAACAAGGACGATAAAGAAACAAGCTAAGGCTTGTTTGGATTAAAACATGAAGGTTCTATTACATTCCTCCCAAAACACAAAATTAACAAGTTAAGCATTTAACACACGAATCCATGAGTTCGGATTCATTACAACGTAGTTAAAAAGAGTTTTAAGACTTATTACAATATCATGAACACCGTACTACACCTTCCAAGTCAATTCCATAGTTCTAGTTATTTAAAGCGCTAAATATTACAAGGCTTGGAGAAGAAAACAAAAACATATACAAGAGGAGAATCCCTGTCGCTCCCGCGGTCTCACTCCTCACGTTTCTTCTTTCCTTTCTTTCTTTCACCTGCAATGGAGTAAATCTCCACTGCTCAGTTATATGCTGAGTGCACAATTATAAACATATGCTTATATGACAATTCATGCATTAAACATCTCAAACACATCAAATAGTCTCTAGGGAGAGAGACACACATTCATCCGGTATATCGGCAAGCCCAAAGTCTATCAACCGCGATGCCAATGGCAAGCCCAGAGTCTATCAACCATTGCACCCAACTGCTCTGGCAGGGCCGGTTCCCAAACCAAGCAAGTAGCCGTCGCTACTATAACTCTCAAACATCGAGAGGCGTACCCCGACATGAATTTGTATCACACTCCCCTTTGACCCACATAGACACATAGCATGCTCATATAATCATCTATACGTGCTTTCATGGCATTTTCATGTGCATAATTAACGGGCCTACTTAATACATGAATTTCGCCCGGATCCAAAATATTAGGTCCGATAATTAAAACATGAAATTTCCTATAATTCATAGGCTTAGAATTCATACCTCGTGCGATTTTCTTATAACTTGGAAGGATGAATTAGGAGACTAATTAAACGTCGGATCTCTGATTACAAGGGATTCCTACAAGTTTAGACATGTTTTCCCCAAAATTTCAACATTAGGACTTTTATAAAAACTATGCCAAACAAGGCCTAAGTGGTATCAAAATGAAGCTCTTACCTTAAGGAGCTCAAATATGGAATTTGGAGAAAAACTGACGATCAGAAGGTCGTCGATTTGTGTCGGAAAGCTCGTAGCAATCAAATACCCAAATCTCTCCTCTCTTGATTTCCAATTTAGGTTTGAACTAATGAAATTAATTCATGAGTTTCTATACATAGGCACGACTCTCGGGAATTACGTTTACCTCCCCATAAGTTCTCAAAACTCCTAATTATTCCCTGAAACGTCGCACACGTCCATTTTATAACTTTACGAGTGAAAATTATCAATTTCAACAGTTTTTGACTAAGTCTCATTTGGTTCCAAAATTACGTCCGAAAACTAAATTCTGTGAAATCTCTACACAACCTACCTTTTATATAACGTGACACTCACGTTCTCACCACAGTTCTTAAAAAGATATACAACAATACCAAAATTACCAGAATTTACACTACTCAGGTAAATTCACTATTCATCATAATACCAGAAAGTCAAATAACATTTAAATCATATAAATGTCATTTAATCGTGCCAATGTAAAATGAACTATCAGGTTCTCGTGTCCTCACTGACACCTTGCCGTTGACTCACAGTCAACTCCAACCCCAATTATCAATTAACATTGATAAACTCACAGATTCAAATACGCATGATAAAAACTTATGAAATTTTGGAACGGGCGTGACAACTCTCCCCTCCAAAAAGGAAGTTTGTCCCCAAACTTATACCTCATACGTCGAACAGGTGCGGATACTCATTCCTCATCTCTTCCTCATGTTCCCACGTAGCTTCCTCGATTGAATGACTATGCCATAAGACTTTCACCATCGCAATCGTCTTAGTTCTCAATACTTGCTCTTTTCGATCCAAGATCGCTACTGGTTGCTCTATATAAGATAAGTCCTCTTGGATTTGTAATGGTTCAGGTACTATGATTTTATTCGTATCCGTCATACACCGTCTCAACATCGACACGTGGAATACGTTGTGCACGAATGCTAACTCCGATGATAAGGCTAATCGATAAGCCACTGGTCCTACTCTCTCTAGGATCTCAAAAGGTCCTATAAATCTCGGGTTAAGTTTCCCCCGCTTTCCAAATCGAACAATGCCTTTCGAAGGCGATACTCGCAAGTATACGAAGTCACCTACTTCAAAAACCATCGGTCGTCGTTTAGAGTCCGCATAGCTCTTATAGCGACTCTGAGCTACCTTAAGTCGCTCCCGAATTAACTTCACTTTCTCAGTAGTCACCTCTATTAACTCAGGTCCTAGCAACTTCCTTTCCCCAACCTCGGTCCAACAAATTTGGTGATCGACACTTGCGCCCATACAATGCCTCGTAAGGTGCCATGCCGATACTTGACTGGAACCCATTGTTGTAAGCAAATTCAATCAAAGGTAGATGTTTCTCCCAATCACTCCCAAAATCTAAAACACAAAGTCTCAACAGATCCTCCAGTGTCTGAATCATGCGTTCTGACTGTCCATCAGTCTGAGGATGAAATGCAGTACTGAAACTCAACTTCGTACTCATAGCTTTTTGTAAACTTCCCCAAAATCTTGATGTAAAACTACTATCTCGATCCGATATAATCACTGCTGGAACTCCGTGTAGTCTCACAATCTCTTTCACATACAGCTCGGCTAACTTCAAAGGTTTAGTCGTCTTGATCGGTAGGAAATGCGCTGACTTTGTTAACCGGTCAACTATCACCCAAATCTTATCATTCTTGTTGAACGAGCGTGGAAATCTAGAAACAAAGTCCATCATAATCTCATCACATTTCCACTCTGACACTGGTAATGGTTGCAATAAACCTGCAGGTACTTGTCTCTCTGCTTTCACTTGTTGACATGTCGAACACTCTGAAACATAATTAGCGACTTCACGCTTCATACCTTTCCACCAGAAGTTTTCTCTCAAGTTCCGGTACATCTTATTACTTCCCGGGTGCACTGAATATCTAATACTATGTGCTTCTTCCAGGATTCTATCTTTCAAATCTTTCACATTCGGTACACATAATCGGTTCCCAAGCATCAATACTCCTTGTTGCAAGGTGAACCCCGGTCGTTTTTCCAAAGGTATCTCATCTCTCATTTTGCACAGATAGACATCGTTAAATTGTGCCCTCTTGATCTCATCAATAATATCAGGGTGTGCTATGATCGCCATCATTAAGCCACCATTGGTTTCTGGAATTACATCCAACTCTAACTGTTCCATTTCCCTTACTAATTCTTTCTGTGGTGTTAGCTCGTCGGCTAAGTTCCGTGTCGTCTTCCGGCTTAACGCATCGGCCACTACATTAGCCTTTCCCGGATGATACTCTATAGAAAGATTGTAATCCTTCATCAATTCCAACCATCTTCTTTGTCTTATATTCAGGTCTCGTTGAGTAAAAATATACTTCAAACTCTTGTGGTTGGTGAATATCTCACACTTTTCCCCGTATAGGTAGTGTCTCCAAATTTTTAAGGCATGAATCACGGCGGCTAATTCAAGATTGTGAGTCAGATAATTTACCTCATGAGTCTTCAACTGTCTTGAAGCATAAGCAATTACTTTGCCACCTTGCATGAGCACACATCCCAAACCTTGATGTGATGCATCGCTATAAATCACAAATCCTTCGGTCCCGGACGGTATTGTCAAGATAGGTGCTCTTGTCAACCGTGATTTCAACTCTTGAAAAATTTCGCATTCTGAACTCCATTCAAACGTAACATCCTTCCTCATCAACTTTGTCATAGGTAGCGAAATTCTCGAGAAGTTCTCAATAAGACGGCGGTAATATCCTGCCAATCCCAAGAAACTTCGAATTTCTGACACTGAAGTCGGTCTTTACCAATTTGATACAGCTTCTACTTTGTGAGGATCAACTGAAACTCCATTCTTGTTAACCACGTGGTCAAGAAAAGTAATACTAGGTAACCAAAATTCACATTTCTTGAATTTTCCAAACAGTTGCTTCTCTCGTAACCTCTGAAGTATAAGTCTCAGGTAGTTCTCATGTTCTATCTCATTCGCCGAGTAAATAAGGATATCATCGATAAACACTATCACAAAATCGTACAAGTAGTCCTTAAAGACTCGGTTCATAAGATCCATGAACACGGCTGGTGCATTTGTAACTCCAAATGGCATGACTAAGAACTCGTAGTGTCCGTATTGCGTTCTGAAAGCTGTCTTCTCTACATCCTCGGCCTTTACTTTCAACTGATGGTAGCCCGATCTCAAGTCTATCTTGGAGAAAACTTGTGCCCCACGAAGTTGATAAAATAAATCATCAATTCTTAGTAATGGATACTTGTTCTTGATTGTCAGCTTGTTTAGTTCCCGATAGTCCATACACATTCTCATTGAACCATCCTTCTTTTTCACAAACAATACTGGAGCTCCCCATGGTGATATGCTAGGTCGAATGAAACCTTTGTCAAGCAACTCTTGTAGTTGAATTTTCAATTCTTTCAACTCCACGGGTGCCATTCTATATGGTACCTTTGATATGGGTCTTGAGTTTGGCGTTACTTCAATGGTGAACTCAATTTCCCTCTCAATCAGAACATCTGGCAAGTCATCAGGAAATACATCTGGATATTCTCGCACTATTGGAATATCTTCTACCTTCAGTTCGGTCGCTGCCATGCCAGTCACTTAACACAAAAATCCCTGACACCCTTTTCTCAACAACTTACCCGCTCGAATGGCTGAAATCAAATACGGTGGCGGTGAAACCCCACCCCCTTGGAAACAAAAGTTCCCATGCACCGGCGATCAAAAGTTAATCTCTTTCCGTTCATAGTTTATCGTGGCTTGGTTAAGGGCTAACCAATCCATTCCTAGTATCACGTCAAAGTGGTTCACGACGATTGGTATAAGGTCTACGGTCATCAACTTCTTGCCTAGTTGGATTTCACAATTCTTGTATATCGTAGACGTCATGATCGACTTACTAAGTGGTACGGCAATAGATAATTCATACCCTAACGGTGCCGATTTAACATTCAAATGTTCAACAAAGGCATGCGATACAAATGAATGCGTAGATCCTGAGTCAATAAGTATGCTTGCTAAGTGCGAACATATAGGCACCATACCTGAGACCACTGTCTCCGAAGCAACCATATCTCCCGGGTTCATCTGAAATGATCTCCCCTGGCGTTGCTCTGTCCTCTGTCCCCCATCGTTGGTCTGTCTAGGCTTTGAACCGCTAGAAGCCATAGAACTAGCTCCTTGTGGAGGACGTTTCCTCGGGCAATCCCTAGATCGATGTCCAAGCATCCCACAATCAAAGCACTTACCCCTCATATCAGGTGTAGAATTGGTACTACCCGTTCCTTGGTTCTTATTCTGGAAGTTAGTCATGAAACAGCGGCCGGTGTGTGGTCGATTACAAAGCGGACAGATTGGTATGTTACTCGTTGTCCTTCCTTGTGCGCTGAAACTGGAACTAGAACCAGGACCCCTTGAAAAAGGCCTCTTGAAGGATCCTCCTTGGTTCCGATCACCACCCTCATAGTTTCTCTTCCCTTGTTGGCCTGACTGATATTGCCTCGATCTCTCCATCCCACTTTCAGCTACAAGTGCTGTTTGTTGTACCGCGGCAACTGTTGAATGTTCATAGGTTTCGACCCTCAAACGGATATTCTCTCTCAAGCCATCCTCGTACTTCCTTGCTCTATCTTCCTCTGTCAACACAGACCCCTTTCCAAATCTTAATAAGGCATTGTACCTCGAAGTGTGCTCTGTGACTATCATATCTCCCTGTCGAAGATTATCAAATTCTCTCTTCTTTGCATTGAGAGCAGCCCTTGGAAAGAATCGGCGATTGAACTCTGCCTTGAATCCCTCCCAAGTTATTGGTGCCCTTTGGTCTAGCACATTTACCCACCAGTTCTGGGATTCACCCTTGAGTATATCGCTGGCATTCTCAATTTTCTCCTTATCGGTCATCGGGATCGATCGAAAAATCCTTTCCATGTCCATAACCCAATGTTCTGCCAGTGTCGTGTCAGAAGTCCCATGAAACTCTATCGGTTTTTTCCTTGTAAATTGTTCTGACACATATCTCATACCCCTATTCTCAGGCATATGCACCACAGCTATCGGTTCTGGCTCCAATGGAGGTGTTGGGGGCAATCGCTCCGCTATATTCCTGATCATGTCTCCCATATTTCCCATCATTTCTGCCATTTGATTCATACGTCGAGTGTGTGGCGACAGATCTCGCTCTTCGTCACTCATGATTACAGTCCTGTCAATCTCAATGCATAAACACTATGCATGTACAACAGTATTTATAACATGTATATGTGGATATCGCAGGTTTTCAAAATTTACCCACTTTTAAAACAAATATTTTCAAATTCAAAGAGTCGCCACTTAATTTTTAAAATGAAAAAATTAAGAAACCATTTTAAAAGCAAACTGATCTTTTGCGAAACCAAAGATAAACTGGGTCCGGGGATTATGGAATGAAAGGGGAAGGAGCCCGGCGGACTAAAACACCCCCTTTCATCCTATCTCACGATAGGCCTCTACTCAACATCCTTTTTAATCAAGTTATTAATCTAAGCATACCCTCAATTAATACATATATAGGTATACATAACACAAGCATGTTGAAAGGGTGCAAAATTGCTAACGGTAAAATATCATTCATAAGTCACATAATTCAACTAGCAAACATCATGATATGCAATAGGGAACTAGAAAACATACCCGGGATCCGGCCGCGAATATCAAACGTGCAATGCATGCAAAAATAAACCTAAGAAAGGTCTCTAACACATATATACACATAAGGCAAAACCTAAGCTAAGGTGTCGCACATGGGGTCGAAAAATCAATTAAAATCAATAAAATAGATTAAACTAGAGAAGGGTTGAGAAATTGTACCTCAAAGCGCTACAAAACAAAGGTTAGTACACATGCCTTAGACAAGATATAATATCAAAAGGTAATTAATCATAGGTCATGTTCAATTAAATTCAACTAAGTCCAACTTCATCCAAGAACTAGTTCTAACTATAAGCATCAATGTACATGAATGAATGAATGATTATGAACAAGGATGAGACATGAATTTATTCACTAATTTGGATCCCTAAGCCTCTGGGTTTAATCTAAATTATCATTATTCAAAACATGGTTTGAGTCCCAAGACATTAAGAGACCATTTGAGTTGAAATAAATAAGATTAGACAAAAACAGTAGCAGTTTTTTGTGATTTACAGAGAGCAGACCCGACGTTCAAAAATGGAAATAAAATACTTTCAACGGTTGGATCTTACTGATTTTTGGATATGTTATGCCTCTGTGAGTCTAGTTTCTAACCCAAAAAGAAAATCGAGGTTTCAACGGTTAGATCTCCGGGAATACTGAAAATACTAGACCTCACTCAGGATTCTGCAACTCTCTGTCCAGAGATCTTGTATGATTTTCTAAAAATAGTAAAAAAATGAGAAACACTTAGATCTTTTTAGGGTACCTTCCTAACACATTAAGGTACGTATAAAAAATTATTAAAGGTCATGAAAACTTGGTTAGGGTTCTGATTTATTAATTTCAAATGGGACTTATTATTCTGAAAGTATTCTAGAACTCTGGACAGATTATGATTAGCTCACAAAAACCATGATCAAACCCTTCTAATCACAAGATCTTGCTAAAACAAAAATCACAGTGGTAAAACAATGTGTTATGAACATTTTCCCGTTGGTTTCATTCGATTCCAACGGTCGGATTTCAAACTAAAAATCCTTGATCAAAAACAGTTTATGAACCCACTGTTTCATTTTGCTAGTTCAAGTTTATTGATTGGCCTCAACTATTAGAACATGAAGTTGGGGCTCAAACCAAATTACTTCTTCTACCATTTGATGGTCATTGAAGACTATGAGGCATACTACACTTATGGATCTCGATGAAGTATTGAAATGAACTTCACAAAATCCTCAAATAAAGAATTCAAACCTATGGATCCAAGTTTGAATTCAACTTATCACTCCTACCATTTGATGGTCATTGGAGTTAGAGACATACATACTCATAGGTTCTAGATGAAGTATGAAAGACTTCTTAAAACCTAAGAGAAGGATTAGTTCAAGCCATGGGAATAAACTTGAATTAACACTTTTTCTCCTACCACTTGATGGTCATTGGAGACTATGAGGCATACTATACTAGTGGATCTTGATGAAGTATTGAGATGAACTTCACAAAATCCTCAAATAAAGAACTCAAACCTATGGACCCAAGTTTGAATTCAACTTATCACTCCTACCCTTTGATGGTCATTGGAGTTAGAGATGAAGTTAAAATCTACTCAAACCTCATTGGAATATAATAGGATTCCATAAGATTTCTTAATGAAGAGGTTCAAGTCATGGATTAAGACTTGATTCTCACTAATTATATGTAGATTAAGACTATGATTCATTCTAATCTCCATATAGATCATAAGATCATAGGAAATTAAATAATCAAACTCAAAGAGGTTCAATGAGATATGGAAGATCTCATGAGCCTCACAAGAGATGGTAGAAATAAGAAATCAAAGTTTGTCTAGAGAAACTAAGAACACAAACTCTTCAAAATTGAATTTATTTTAAACCCAAGGCATCAATTAGATCCAAATTAATGAAACATTATGAGATTCAATCACAAGTTCTAAGTGGTGTGTGATGAAATGAGGTAAGAAGAGAGGTTTTGAAAATGTGTAAAGTTCCTAGAACTATGAACTTGTGATTGAATAGTCCTAATTCTATCAAGGATTAAGAGGTTACCTCTAGGACATCAAGTATTTCTTCAACTTCTTGTGAAAACCTTCCAAGATTTCCCAAAATTCTTCAAATTCTTCAAGAATTTCTTCTTCTCTCTCTCTCAAAATATATATGATTCTTGTATATCTCTCTCTCTTAATTCTCAAGTTCAAGTATATCCCAAGTCTCCCAAAAATGAAGGTGAAAGTTTTGTTTATATAGACCATTAATCCAGGGATAAATGGGTAAATTCGGGGTGGAAACCCATGTGCAAAGATTTCTTCTAGAACATGTGAGAAAAGCAGTCTGTTACAGCCAGCGGCACTCGACGGGTGCCGGCGGCACTAACTGAATGCCGGGCGGCACTCCCTGAGTGCCGGACGGCAAACACTGAGTGCCGGCGCGGCACTCAGTAAGTGCCGCCGCGTTTTCCGCGTGCCGGGGCTAACTGAATTTTGTCCCTCTTTTTGATTTTTCAAAAATATGTTGGTGTAAACACAATTTTTTCTATTCTATATATATATATATTTGTATTAAGATCCCCCATGTGCATGGTATCAACCATGTGCATGGTATATTTTGAATATACTACTCTTTTTTTTTTTGTATTTTCTCTTTTTCCAAGATTTTTTATTTATTTTGTCCTCCCATCTCTTTCAAAAGAACTCTTTATTATTTTTATTTTTATCTTCTTAAAAAACTGGTTCCCAGACTGGGTTTCTCACACGTTCTTTTTTTTTTTGTTCGGGTTTCTCCCGAATACCCAAACTCTCTCTCTCTTCCTTCTCCTTTTTTATATTTTCTATTTTAATTTTGAAATTTGCCTTGAAGAATCAATTGAAGATTTTGAATTTTCTGGAAAATCTTCGAGTGTAACCGGCCATTGTCATCATCGGTCTTTTAAGAGGTAACCAATCCCTGGATTTGACGTTTGGTCAAAATCGGGGTGTCTACAGTTTGCCCCTCTTTGACAGAGCTTGTGAAGCAACGCGTATCACAAATGAATGTCAAAGCCTGTGTGAAAGACAAGCCTTTGACCAAATAGTCGAATCCAGGTAAAAACAAAAGTGCGTTGCAAAATCAGGTGCGCAGATAGCCAAATGCTGGTCGTGCTCAATGGTGAGCTGCCTACGTATCCCAACGGGAATCAGACCAGGACGTAGTTCGGGCAAAGGACAACAATACACCAACGCAGGTAGTCACACAGATGAATGCACCTATCTTATCGTGATGCACATGCTCATGCAATCTTATATCTTATGCTCCCAAACGTGATGTTCCTGAGTCACGTTACTCTTCCTATTATCAGAAATGCACCAAATACATCGAATCATCCTATTATGACACCGTCTTACTTTAAGAACATCATGACTAATGCAAATTCATTTTACAAGCGTTTTGAGAATCGTCTGATTGACTGAGATGCGCCTTGCGCCTTACACTCCATGGCCGAATCAGGTAGCACGCAGAGAGATTGAGCAGCTCTATGCTCAAAATCCCCAAAATCATCTGATCGACTAAGCCGAATCAGGTAGCACGCAGAGAGATTGAGCAGCTCTATGCTCAAAATCCCCAAAATCATCTGATCGACTAAGCCGAATCAGGTAGCACGCAGAAAGATTTGAGCAGCTCTATGCTAGAAATCCCCAAAAATCATCTGATCGGCTAAGCCGAATCAGGTAGCACGCAGAAAGATTTGAGCAGCTCTATGCTCAAAATCTCCCAAAATCATCTGATCGGCTAAGCCGAAATCAGGTAGCACGCAGAAAGATTTGAGCAGCTCTATGCTCGAAATCCCCAAAAATTATCTGATCGGCTAAGCCGAATCAGGTAGCACGCAGAAAGATTTGAGCAGCTCTATGCTCAAAATCTCCCAAAATCATCTGATCGGCTAAGCCGAAATCAGGTAGCACGCAGAAAGATTTGAGCAGCTCTATGCTCAAAATCTCCCAAAATCATCTGATCGGCTAAGCCGAATCAGGTAGCACGCTGAAAGATTTGAGCAGCTCTATGCTCGAAATCCCCAAAAATCATCTAATCGGCTAAGCCGAATCAGGTAGCACGCAGAGAGATTGAGCAGCTCTATGCTCAAAATCCCCAAAAATCATCTGATCGGCTAAGCCGAATCAGGTAGCACGCTGAAAGATGAGATGCAAATTTACTGCCTCACCAAGTAAAATCAAAGTTGACTTGGTTCAATTAATTCCTAACTTTCAAGAGCTGATTAAATTTCGGATTAACTTTCCTAAACCTGGAAACACTTGGATTCATATTTGCTTTGAAGATCAATTATATTAAAAGTCGGCTGAATTTTCTCCTAACCTGGAGTCGAACCAAATCAATTTTCAAAGTTCCAGAATCAAACAAGACTCTCATATCAAATCAAATTTCCAAAGATTTGAAACCAATCAGGCTCAATTCAAATCTATTTTCAAAGAATCAGAGCCAATCAGGCTCAAATCAAATCAATTTTCAAAGAATTGGAACCAATCAGGCTCAAATCAAATCAATTTTCAAAGAATTGGAACCAATCAGGCTCAAATCAAATCAATTTTCAAAGAATCAGAGCCAATCAGGCTCAAATCAAATCAATTTTCAAAGAATTGGAACCAATCAGGCTCAAATCAAATCAATTTTCAAAGAATCAGAGCCAATCAGGCTCAATTTAAATCAATTTTCAGAGAATCAAAGCCAATCAGGCTCAATTTGAATCAATTTTCAAAGAATTGGAGCCAATCAGGCTCAAATCAAATCAATTTTCAAAGAATTGGAGCCAATCAGGCTCAAATCAAATCAATTTTCAAAGAATCAGAGCCAATCAGGCTCAAATTAAATCAATTTTCAAAATTCTGGGGTCAATTAGACTCCAAATTATTCTTTTTCCAAAATCTGGAGTCAATTAGACTCCAATCAAGTTCAATCTTCATAAAAATCCGGAGTTGATTAGACTTTATTAACTCATTTATTGCAAACGGGTGTTCCTTGACAAAATTTTTAACAAGCAGGGGCTAATTCCCATTTACAAAAGGGCTTTAAAACTCATTTTTCAAACCTCGGGGGTTCTTTTGAAACGAGGGAAAATTTACAAGGACATGGGAGCAAAATTCGGGGGTTCTTTTGTAAATAATGAAAATCAGGAGAAAAAGGGCCACCTGTCACACGCGGCGGCATTCGGTGAGGGGAAACCGGCACTCACTGAGTGCCGGCCGGCACTCTACCAAATGCCGGGCGGCATTCAGTGAGTGCCGGCGCCTTTTCGCCGAGTGCCGGTTTGAGCAGCAGTTTGTTTTAAAACTTAGTTTCTTCTTCTCTCTTTTCCATTCTCTCCTTCCTCCTCTCTCGGATTTCTTCTCCAAAATCTCACCTTCTCTTGATTCTTTCTTCAAGAACCACTCACAATCAAGGTATGTTTCATAAAGATTACATCTTTGTTTCAATCATTGTGCTTGCAAACATGTTTCTTGATGTTATTTGATCTCTCTCCTTCAAGATTTGATATGAACATTGACTTCCCCTTTTTCATGTTTGTAGATTCCCCAATGGCTAGTGGTTCAGGGTCTTATGGTCCCCCCAAGAAGAAGTACAAACCCAATCCAGTCCACAGTTCATCAGTTCTACTTGCCGATCCCGGGGCACATCTCTCGGCACGGGCTTTCAATCGAATGGTATATTCCCAAACTTTCCTTTTTATGTTTATGATGAGATAATGCAATGTAGTGCTATGAATGATGAGCAATGAATGCATGCATGAATGCCCTTTCTCCCTTTCTGTGCTAATGTAGTATATGACAATCAATGCTTGCATGAATCCATATTTGAAAATTCAACATATTCACCAATCCCTTCTTTTATGATTAGGATTTGATGCTTGGTATTGTGTCCCCCTCTTTTTATTATTGCCCTTAGTTGGACACATTGATTTCATTATTCCATTTATTCATTGCTAATGGGCGGTTGTGCTAATCTGGATGAATTTTGCATATGCTTAATATTTTGAATGAACCTAAAATCCAATCATTGCTTACAACCCACAAACATTTTGTTTGTGCTTAGACCTCACAAGAGATCCCTTATTATTTTTTTTCAAATCAACGAGTCTCCTAGACTCCAAAGAATTTCATTATTTTTCAAATCAACGAGTCGCCTAGACTCCAAAGAATTTCTTATTTTCAAGCCAATGAGTCGCTTCGACTCCAAAGAATTTCTTTATTTTTTCAAATCAACGAGTCGCCGAGACTCCAAAGAATTTCTTATTTTCAAGCCAATGAGTCGCTTCGACTCCAAAGAATTTCTTTATTTTTTTCAAATCAACGAGTCGCCGAGACTCCAAAGAATTTCTTATTTTTCAAATCAACGAGTCGCCTAGACTCCAAAGAATTTCATTATTTTTCAAATCAACGAGTCGTCTAGACTCCAAAGAATTTCATTATTTTTCAAATCAACGAGTCGCCTAGACTCCAAAGAATTTCTTTATTAGTTTTTCAAATCAACGAGTCGTTTAGACTCCAAAGAATTTCTTTATTTTTCAAATCAATGAGTCGCTTAGACTCCAAAGAATTTCTTTATTTTCCTTTACTCACTCAATTGCATTGCTTGGATCCCGAAAGAAAGTAATTATTATTCCTTCATTTTCTTATTTTCTTTTCTCTCTCTCTTTTTTTTGTAGTCTCCAGAATTTGTCCTCAAGGGTCATGGGAGCATGGCCCATGGCCGAAGGTGGTATATGGAGCTCTCTGACGATGTGAGAACCTTAGTCAATAATGCTGGATTTGGGCTATTCGCTTTGCTCCTGGAGAAGAGTACAAATGACCGGACCCACATTCAAGCCTTGGCGGAAAGATGGTGGGACACAACGAACACATTCCATATGCCTTTCGGGGAGATGACGATGACTCCCTTAGACTTCGCCATGATCACTGGCGTCCCGTTTGGTGGCCTCCCTATTGCCCGTTATGACGATCTTCAGAACCGTCATGAAGAAATTATTGACTTGCTTGGGGCTCATCCAGGGGATTTCATAGTTCCCGCAAAATGGTTCCTGGATACCTTCAAGGATCAGGCCTTCACTGACGATCAAATGGCCAGGGCCTTCATCATGTATGTGCTGGGTTGCTCGCTGATGAGTACAAAGGGTGACACAATCAGTCTGGGGTATCTGGCTTCTCTCACAGACGTCGATCGCATCTCCCAATACAACTGGGGAGGGGCAGGTTTGGCCACTCTCTACAACCACATGAGTGAGGTTTCTAGGGGAAATTCCCCCTCCACGGGCGGGTACTGGAGAGCTTGGGAGGTAAAGCTTCAACTTTATTATTTATTTATTCATTCATTTCATCTTTATTCCTTTTATTTTTATTGCATTCCTTTCCTCAAATTTGAAAATTGAATTTTTGCCTCTTTATTTTGCCTTGCAGATATGGTCGCATGAATACCTCCGGATGAGAGCTCCCAGTACTCGGGACAATGAGGCGGCTATCATGCCTCAGGGCTTGAAGTGGAGGAAAGAGGCAACGGGCCGAAAAGTCGGGGCTCACGATTTTGTTGGTTACCGGAACCTCCTCATTAATTTGCGTGAGATTCATGTGATATGGAACCCGTGGGCAGCGGCCCTCCCAGAGGCAGGTGAAGCAATTCAGGCGACGGTGGCCTATTCTAGATTGAGGGTTCTGATGGTGGGTGAGGCGTGCCGGGAATGGTACCTTGGTGAGAGGGTGACTAGGTAATCTCTTGCTGCCCCAAACTTTTATGTGCCGTGGGTCCCTCCAGCTACTATGAGAAGTACAGAAACCCTGGATCACGAGGACCTGGTAGCTGCTTTAGACGGGGAAAACATTGCAAATCTTTTGGACGGCCCTGATGGTTATGCAGCCTTTAGATTGAACTCTCTTATGCATAATTTTCCCCTCATGGATGTCGTCCGGGTAACAAATATTATTCACATTCACATATGTATACTCTTTTTATTTCTGCTTTCCATTCCTTTCAATCTCCTCTTTTTTTTTTTAAAAAAAAAAAAAAAACTCTTATTTGCAGCCTATTCCTGGGGTTGCTGAACCCCCAGCCCTTCCGCAGTGGAATTTGAGCGTTCCCACGGTCGACATGGGTCAAGAGACCATGTATCAGTTGACCCCTTACTCTTAGAATGTCCCAACTATCCCTCTACAATATGATACAGTCCCCCGGGATTATGCTGAAGAGGGTCTGTCATATGCGCACACCGTCCAGCACTGGATTCATGGACGTGAATGGAGGGTAAATCCTTTTTTGTTTGGAGCAAAATTCTCTTCTTTTATTTTATTTGCAAAAACAGCCACAAAACTCAAAAGATTTTCTTATTTATCTTCAAAAAGAATCAAAATGATCACCTTTATTCTAATGACTGTATTCTAATTCTCTCTTTTTTTTTTCTTTCCTTTTTCTTTTTTTTTTCTTTCTCAGGCTGATGGAGCAAGGTCCACTGCCGATCTTCAGGCTAGAGCTATGGTATTACATTCCTTCTCTTCTTTTCCTTTCTCTTTTCTTAATTGCATTACTTATTTCGCCTGTTCTTTCTTACAGGAAGCTGAGATGGCGGCTCTGAGGAGACAACTCCAGGAGTTCCAATTGAGCCAGGGCGGCGGCTATCAGGGAGGTGCTGGCGGTAGTGGCCAAGGCGGCGGCTACCAAGGAGGTGATGGAGATGGGGGAGATGGAGGAGATGGAGGTGATGGCGGAGATGGGGGCGATGGCGGAGCTGGGAGAGGTCAGGCAGCTCAGCAAACGCCCAGAAGGAATCCTCGTCGTAGACGAGGATAGCTTATTTCCTTTATGCTATGTCATGTCCCTGCGAGGACAAAGAATATCGAATTCTCTTATTTAGGCGAATTTAGCAATACTCATGCATGGTGGCCTGCGTGCCCATTTTGAATTTGTTTATATTCATGCTTGATTGCTTCCCCGTATTAGATCTTGAATCTTTTTCCCTTTGCTTATTTAGATCATGAATACCCTCTCTTGGCTTTATTTTAATGAGTGATGCAAGCAACGGTGCTTAAAATGATGATTGGCAGCATTTTTTATTCAAATTATGTGCAGGTTTGGGCTGATTGAAGTTACAAAATGACCCATGTGCCTTTTAAACCTGGGCCGGCACTCGGTGAGGCTGGGCGGCACTCCGTGAGTGCCGTGCGGCATTCGGAGACTGCCGGCCGGCACTCAGTGAGTGCCGCTACTTTACATCGAGTGCCGGTCCGGCCCCCTTTTTCTATATAAGCTGCCATTTACCCATTCCTAGGTTCATTCATGATTTCTAGAGCCATTTTGCCTTCTTTTCATTCAAACTTTTCTTTTTGTATCCCCCTCCTTTTCTTTATGGCCCCTATCAGTTCCGACATCCTGTACCCATGGATGGATTCCCTTTCTGGCATAGATCGACTCAATCTTGAATCCCACAGACTGAATGACCTCTTCGCTTTTCGCCATACAGCTCTGGATGAGGACTTGCTTCGAGCGGCTATTATGTGCTGGGACCCTTCTCTTCACGTCTTTCGGTTTGGTCACGAGGAGGTCTGTCCCCTCTTTGAGGAGTTTAGCGCCATCCTCCACACCGATCCGTATGCTGATTTGATTGTTCCACAGATCCAGGCAGGATATATTCAGGATTTATCGGCCCTTCTTGGCATTTCTCGGGGCGCTGCCGGCTCCCTTGTTCATGACCATCATATTGATTTCGACCGCCTCTCCTCCACTTACGCACCCATTGGCGATCCTGATGATGGGAGATATCAGGTCATCAGGCGGAATGCCCTTTCTCTGGCGATGCTTTCACACTTTTTATTTCAGTCTTCCACTGATATCCTGATTCCGATCGTATGTGGCCTCCGAGAGATGCGGAGTGCTGTTATGCTCGTTCTGGGGGAGACTTTTCTAGGTCTGGATTATGCACATACCGCGGGATCGATGCTGCTTTCGGGGTCACCCCACGTTTTACAGATTTGGCTCTTTGAGCGCTTGGGCTTCTTTGCTCACATCCCCCCTGGGAGACAGCTCCCTTATGATCGTATGGACGTCCATTACCCTTCCCGCACAGTTACCAGCTGGCTTACTTGGTTTCGAGGCTTGAGTTATGAGGACATCTGTTGGATATGCCCTCGCTGGTCTTATTGCTCTGTCGCAGTACGTCTTCCTGGGCGCCCCAGGATCTGGTTGACTGGTCTGCGAGTTACCACCTTTTACATTCCCAGCCGGGTAGCCCGCTAGTTCGGCTTGCTCCAGGATGTCCCCGATGTTATTACTGCTGATTTCTTGAGGAGCTCTGTTCTACGTCCTTCGACCGTAAGGATGTTTGCAGAGGCTTGGCATGATAGGGTATCAGCTCCCTTTAGGAGGATTCCAGCTCCAATCGTCCCGACCGCAGAGTATTTGCTTGAGATTCAGTTACTGGTCAGGGGGTAGCTTCCAGATAGACAAAGTAAAAAAGAAAGAAGCAAGATTTTAAAAGTTTTGACAAATTCTACTTGACTTTGGCTAGGTTTATTTTCTGTGATGCATTTTTTTTTTATTCCGAAAATGCTCTGATCATGAAGAATCAAAGTTAGCACTTCTTTAATTTCTCTGGGTTATGAACAATTTTCCCCTCAATGCCTCCTTCGGCTTTTATTACTCCTTCATGAGTCTTGCTTAGTTTTAATCTCTCTATGTAATGAATTCTTGTTTGTTTTCACATGATGCACATTTTGATAGCCAGTATATCCAGAAATGGGTTTGAACTTTGTCTGGGTTCATCGGCTCTATCAAACGAAGTTTGCCCCTGGTTTCGGGTTCTAGATGTGGTTCTAGGGCAAACGCAAGTTTGCCCCTAGTTTGTCACGGTGAAAACTTGGGGCTCTTAAATTTGTTTGGGTTTTGGACCGAGGACCTTGTGAGCCCGCCTACTTATCCCCGAACGGGTATCAGGTCCGCAGTAGTTCAGCCAAGGCTAGAAAGAACACACGTACATCTTTTATTTTGTGACCGAATCGAGCAGGTTGCCTACGTATCCCCTACCGGGAATGAGGTCAAGCGTAGTTCATCAATTCTGGAGGTTTTGAAAGACAAGGTTTCAAGCAAAGTATTTTTTGAGGCGATCGAGGTTGATTGGTTGTTTAAACTCAACCCCATCTAGGTCCATGAGATAGGCAGCTCCCCCGGAGAGGAGTGTCTTGATGATATATGGTCCGACCCAGTTGGGTTTGAATTTTCCTCGTGGGTCATAAACGGGCGCTTTAAGTTCTTTGAGGACCAGGTCGCCCTCAGCAAGCTTCCTTGGGCGAACCTTTTTGTTGAAAGCACGAGCTATCCTTTTCTGATATCCCCGAGTATGGTTCACAGCAGCCAACCTCCTTTCATCGAATAACATCAATTCCTCATATCTCCCTCGCAACCATTCCAGTTCAGTTACCTCACATTCTGCCAAAACTCTTAGAGATGGTATTTCAACTTCCACTGGTAAAACAGCCTCCATCCCGTAGACTAATGAGTACGGTGTAGCCCCAGTTGAGGTTCTCACAGAAGTTCGATATCCCCACAATGCGAAAGGTAATTTTTCATGCCAATCTCTATACGTATCCGTCATTTTCCCCAGGATGGCTTTCACATTTTTGTTTGCGGCCTCTACTGCTCCATTTGTTTGCGGTCTGTATGGTGAGGATTGGTGGTGGGTGATCCTATACTTCTCTAGGAATGGGATAACCTCTCCCTGAAAATGACTCCCGTGGTCAGAAACAAGCTCATTTGGCACCCCGTATCTGCAGATTACATTCTTCTGGATAAAATTCACCACATCTTTTGCCTTCAAAGTTGCGTATGATGCCGCTTCCACCCATTTGGTAAAATAGTCTATTGCCACAATTATGTACCGGTGCCCGTTTTAAGCTTTCGGAATTACTTCTCCAATGATATCAATACCCCATACAGAAAATGGCCAAGGGGTGGTCATGCTATAGAGCTGGGAAGGTGGGGTATGCATTAAATTTGCATGAACCTGACATTTATGGCATCTCTTAACATACTCACAGCAATCTTTATCTAAAGTCGTCCAATAGTATCCTTGCCGAATTATCTTTTTGGCCAACATATGTCCACTCATGTGGGGCCCACAGACTCCTTCATGTACTTCTTCCATCATTTTCCTTGCTTCCCTTCCATATAGACATTCTAAATTATAACCGGTGTAGGACTTCTTCCACAACTTTCCCGCATAGGTTACAAATTGAGATGACAATCTACGAATCGCTCTCTTATCCTTCTCTGAAGCTCCTTCGGGGTACTCTCCTTTCTCAACAAAGTTCCAAACATCTATATACCATGGTATCTCAACTTCTTCCTCTTCTCCAATGGCGGCGATTATTTCATACGAAGGTCGGGTTCTCTCTTCTATAGACAATGAAATCATGGAGACTCCTACAGGAATTTGGATCATTGAGGCTAAGGTTGCTAGGGAATCTGCCAATTGGTTCTCTTCACGGGGAAGATAATAGAACGAAATTCTTTTGAATTGCACCTTCAGGCTCTCTAGGTATTCATGGTAAGGTCTCAACTTCTCATGCTTTATTCTCCAGTCACCCCTCACTTGTGATATTATTAGATTAGAGTCTCCGAAAACATCGATCTTCTCTACCCCCAAAGTCAAGGCTGCTTCCATCCCAATTATACAGGCTTCGTACTCTGCCGTGTTATTAGTCGAATTATACTTGAGCTTAATGGCCAATGGAGTGGGGGCCCCGTTAGGTGACATGAGGATAATCCCTACCCCGTATCCTATTTGATTAGCTGCTCCATCAAAGTACATTTTCCAAAGGTCCTCTTTTACTTCCATTACTTCTTCATCTGGAAACTTAAATTCCCCCTTCTCTTCGGATTCTATGGCGAGGTCAGCTAAATATTCGGCAACAGCTCTCCCCTTGACAGATTTGGAAGTGACATATCTGATATCGAATTCAGCTAGCATCATGGTCCAACGGGATATCCTACTGGTTAGGGCAGGTTTTTCAAAAAGGTATTTGAGTGGGTCCATTCGGGATATCAGGGTGATAGGAAAGGCTAGCATGTAATGCCTAAGGCGACGGGTACACCAAACTAAAGCCCAACAAGCTTTCTCCAACGGTGAATAGTTCAACTCATACCCAGTCATCCTCTTACTTAGGTAGTATATGGCTTTTTCCACACGCTCCTCTTCATCTTCTTGGGCCAGCATACTGTGGATACCGGGCTTCGGACCACTTCTCTTGTTTGAGATTGTTTTGAAAAGGAAAAGAAAAGGTCTGTTGAAAACAGATACAGAGTCGCCACTTGGTCTTTAAGGAACCAAGAAACCTAATTTTGACTCACCCAAATGGATAAAGGGCACCGGCCCTTCATAACCAAAGAACTTGGTTCGGGGTTTTGGTACGAGAGAGGAAGGAGCCTTTGTCGCGACTAAAACACCCTCAACTCGCCCCATCTTTCGACGGGCCTCAATTAGCATCCAAATAATCATCTTATACTATGTATGGTTCGACAATTAATACTATGATAGTATACTACATTACATAAGAAACTTGAAAATGGAAGATCTAAAGATAAAATATCATTCATAAGATCTAAATCAAATATCATGCAATGTAAAGTGAAAGATCACACAAATAAACCTAGGAAAGATCGTCTAATCATGTATCAAATAATCAAGACTTCCTAATCTAAAGGGGGACATGAATTGTTATTGAAACAAATAAGCAAAGAAATCAAAATATGCTTAGCAAGGCTAGAATGATGCATGTTATTCTTTGATAAAAGAAGACCTCTCAATCCCCGGGACGGATGAGAAAGGATGAATAGATCAAGGGGAAGCATGAACGAGTGATCGAGTTCATTCCTTATAATCTCCTTAGATTAAGAGTTACAAAAACCCCAAATCTTGCATGAATGCAATGTATGTATCTAAAAATGTGCAAAGGTTGTAGTGTGTTTTGTGTACATGGATTTCTAGAATGGCTTAGAAGTCTAAAATGGGCAAGAATGAATGAATGAAATCAACATGGGATATATACAAATATAGTATGAACTACTTCCTAAGATATGAACTAATTTGGAATGCATATAAGCCTCAAATCAAAGAATGAAAGTTAAAGTGTACTTGCTGTGAATAGTGGACAGAACAGTAGCATGATCTTTTGGAATTTGAAAAGAGGGGTTAGGAATGTTTTCAATGCATGATTTTTTATGGAGATGTTCCTTATTGTGTCTAGAACACAACCCAAAAGGCCAATCTTGAATAGCTATCACAGATTGAGAGAAATTACATAAACAATAGAGGTCACTCAGAAACAGAGTTCGTACTGTCGTCTGAAATGTTAGAAAATCTTAGAAAATGAAAAAGAATGATCTAGAGGCCCATTTTATACAGAAAGTTTCCTAAGACATTGAATTTTAAAGGAAAAATAAGTTAGGACCACCCCTTTTCGAAAAGTTTTCTGGAAAAGAGGTCGTAAGTTGACCTAGCTGCTGTGACAGTAAAAACAGAATGTTTGGAAGGAATATTGGGATCCAAATGGACCATTTCCAAGTACTTCCAAGTCAAACCAAAAATCATGGGTGTTCTACAATGAGTTAGGAAGACTTTCCAAGTGGCCTTGCATCCATATGTTGAGTATTGAGTTCTAGAGAAATCTTTGAACTCAACTCACTCACTGTTTTGACTCATTGTTTTGAAGATTTTGGAGAAAACAAAGTTTTGTTTCTTGAAACCAAATGAGAGGGATTGAGAGGGGTTTTGAAATAGATGTTTTGAAAGCACATTTTCAATACTCAATAAGGATTATAGCCACTTAAAATGTCAACATTAAACTCATCATCAAGAACCTCCAAGATTGTTGGAGAGATTTATTTTTATTTTTGAACATAACTTCAATACATTTCAAGAATACCTTGGAAGTATTGAGGTTATGATCATCATCTATCAAACATGTTTTTGAGGTCAAGAGCTACTATCCATAAGGATTCACTCACCCCAAACTTCATGTCATCACTTAGATGATGATGAACTAGTAAGTAAATAAAGAAAAGAAAAAGAAATGAGATAAGGAGAGATGAACATATATATAATCAAGCAAGTAGATGATAATCAATAGATGATATTCATGAAGCATGAGACTTGTAGATTGGTGTATCACTCATATGTAATGACACTAGACATGGAAGAAGCTTCCACACTCTTGAATGCTCACTAAAATGGTGGTTGGGAGTATTGAATGTTGAAGTAAATGGAAGTAATGAAGTAAAAACAAAGTTAGAACTCACTTTTGTTTTGAAAAACCAAAGAAGAAAGCTTCTTTTCTCTCCACTCTAACCTTATCTCTACACTTTCTCTCCCAAACTTTCTCTAAACTTGCATTTGACTTCCCTAAAATGAGGAGTAATGGGGTGTTTATATAGGCCAACTTGGGGTGTTTTTGGGATTTAGAAAGTACTCCCATTGGTCCCAAACATCTGAAATCATGAAACCACGTCGTTTTGGATTTTAATTAATCAAAATGGGACCACCAAAATATTTACAAAAACTTACTGTTCTGGAGGTGAGTGCCGCGGCGGCACTGGGCCACTGCCGCGGCGGCAGTGGGCCAGTGCCGCGGCGGCACTGCTCCTCCCTTCGTCTGGATAATGCTGTTTAGGCCCCCCGAAGTTCCGGTATTCGCGAAAAGGCCCTATTTCGTCCGAAATTCACAGAAAATGCATACGAACTCCAAATTGAGGTTGTGATATACCGTTGGAAAGGTAATGGAGTCTACTTTACATAAAAAATAGTTTGGGGATAGGTCACCTTGAAAAGTTTTGCGGTATTCACGATAAAAGCTGATTTGATCGCCTTTTTCGCCTTTGAAAATTCATAATAAATTCGTTTTAAATCCAAAAATTACGTGCGATATACCGTTGGAAAGCTATTGACCTCTAGTATCCATGAAAAATGTTTGAAAATTGTTTTGGTGCCCCGGTTCCAAAGTCAAATTCTGGTCAAACTGGTCAAACTTGGGATTCCCGGGAAGTTCTAGAAACCTCCGGGAGTTCCCGGGAGCTGATGTTTTCGGTCGATTTTCTTTTGGAACTTGTTTTAACACTTTTCTCATGATTTAAAATGATTCTGGTGAATTCGGACGATTTTCGGTCAAACTTGGTCAAACCTTGGTCAAACCTAGTCAAACCTTGGTCAAACCGGTCAACGGGGACTTTCCGGGAACTTCCGGGGGTCTCTGGGAGTTAACAATTTCATCTGATTTCTCTTAGAAACTCATTTTTTCGATTTTCTTACGACGTAGCATGTTTTCAGAACTTTAGGACCAAATCTGGGAGTTTTTGGGCTTTTAGGGGTCATTTTGGTCTTTCTGAGCATTCTGAGAGATAGAGCTGACTTCCAGGAGTCCTTTTGAGTCTTTTACGATCATTGTGAGCCACCAAGCTATGGGTCTCCTAAATCTGATAGCCGACAAAATGGGGTGTCTACAGTTTGCCCCTCTTTGGCATGAACTTGCGAGGCAACGCATGTCGCAAGCGAGTGCCAAAGTTTTGAAGAGACAGGTCTTTTGGAGGCTATAGATTTAGGATAAAAGTGTTGCAAAAGATGTAATGATGCTGAGGCTAGTGCTGGTCGTGCTCTGTGTGAGCTACCTACGTATCCCAAGGGGAATCAGACCAGGACGTAGTTCAGGGCAAGGAACCGATCATACATGCACATACACAACAATCAGGCGGATGCTATGCTATAAGAGTGATATGCAATGTATGGATGTGATATGAATTGTGTCATGAGTCCTATCATGTCTAGTGTTGTGACCCTAGTATGAGCAAGTGCTGTGGGGTGTGCCACTCCGAGTGGGCTGGTGTTGTGCTAGTGTTTGCGATTGTGATGCGGTGGGTGACTCGGATAAGGACATCAACGTTTAGAAGTCTCCGGGTTTTTAGGGGCAAACTTTTGGAAGTGTGCTTTGCGAGCGAATGTAATTGGGTGTGGGGTCTCAGAGGACTATGATCGAAGATGTCTTTTTGGCAAATAACCGACGGACACAGGGGCTCCGGAAATTAAGAGACTGACATAGAAGTCACGGGACGAACGTGAAATCCTGGGACGTCCTATGATGAACATGGAGGCCCTAATGGTGTGATGAGAGCGATGGACCGACGATGTTTGCATCGAGATGACGAGTCGACAATGGACTACTGACGGTGTATAAATCCGCTGAGGATTAATCTGAATCTGCTGGGGATGAAGCGATACTTTCTAGGATCTCTCTTCAACTGCTCCTTTTGACCGAATCTTTCGGGCCTGCCGGGGTCTCTGGGAGCTGATATCTGTCTGCTTTTGTCCTCGGAGGATGATGCAGGGTTCACGGGGAATCTCTTTTGGTGCTCAATCCAAGAGAGCCTGTCAGGGCCTCTGGGAGCTGGTATCTGTCTGCTTTTGTCCTCGGAGGATGATGCAGGGTTCACGGGGAATCTCTTTTGGTGCTCAATCCAAGAGAGCCTGTCAGGGCCTCTGGGAGCTGGTATCTGTCTGCTTTTGTCCTCGGAGGATGATGCAGGGTTCACGGGGAATCTCTTTTGGTGCTCAATCCAAGAGAGCTTGTCAGGGCCTCTGGGAGCTGGTATCCGTCTGCTTTTGTCCTCGGAGGATGATGCAGGGTTCACGGGGAATCTCTTTTGGTGCTCAATCCAAGAGAGCCTGTCAGGGCCTCTGGGAGCTGGTATCTGTCTGCTTTTGTCCACGGAGGATGATGCAGGGTTCACGGGGAATCTCTTTTCTTCCTTCGGTGCAATAACTAAAAACCAGGATCAGTTACCAGATTTATCGGAATTCGCGACGATTGTCCTGAAACGACCGATTCGGGTCTTCGGGAGCCGATTTTTCCCAGTTTTTGTCTGCTGGAGGTAGTTCTGACAACTTTTAGTCTGCTTGGGGTAAAACCTCATAAATCTTGACTGGAACGGGCCATCGGGGCTGATCGGGGCCAAAAACGGGCTGAAAAAGGCCAAAACGGGCCAAAACGGAGCAAAACGGAGCGACGCGGGGCCCACGGGGAGCAGTGCCGCGGCGGCACTGGGCCACTGCCGCGGCGGCAGTTGGCCAGTGCCGCGGCGGCACTGGGTGGCCGGACTTCATCTTCTTATATGTCGGGTTTTTGAGCTTTCCAAGCTCATTCTTGGCCATTTTGAGGTGTTTTTGAAGCCAAAATTCACCAAAACGCAGCTTGTGCGTGCTCAGGTGAGTAATCTTTCCCCGTAGTTGGATTTTTGATTGGTGTTTTGGTTTGCCCAAATTTTCAAGAAGAAAGTTAAAATGTGACTTCCATTTTTCTTGTAGATCCATGGCTTCGAGCTCAAGGAGACCGTCTAAGAAGGCCAAAGGACGAATGAAGGCCGAGATGCACACCCCGGACGTGATTTTGCGAGACCCCCAACACCATCTTTCGGCCGCGGCTTTAGCGAGCTCGGTATGTGAAACTTTCGACATTTTAGGACCACTTTTATGTATTATGCTAGTTTTGTGAGCCGTAGTGTGTACTTAGAGACCGTTAGAAGCTCGACTTGTGCTCAAATGTTGATTTTGTGAATTTTTGCTCTCGGGTTGTGAATAGTGATTTTGTGCATCTTTTGTCGCCTTTGTTGTGTGCAGGTGCCGGAAGTGGCCTTGAAGGGCCATGGTAGCCTTGCCCATGCTTTCTTATGGTATACCCAGCTTTTGCCCACCGTTAAGAGGATGGTTGATGATGCCGGGTTCGGAGGCTTCGTCCGCTTGGTTTCGAAAAGTAGCAACGATCTGGCTCACCTCTATGCACTGGCCGAGAGGTGGTGGGACACTACCAATACTTTCCACCTGCCGTTCGGAGAGATGACCATGACGCCTTTTGATTTCTCCATGATCACGGGCTTGAGGGTCGGCGGGAAGCGCCTGGTTCTGGACTATTTTTATGAGATTGACCCGGAGGCGGTGGAGATGTTGATTGGGGCTGTTCCCCCCAACTTGGAGAGGCATTGGTTCCCCTGCGGCTGGCTTTACCGGGCCTATGGTAGAGGTAATCACAATCTGAACAATTCCCAGCTTTTGAGGGTTTACCTTCTGTATGTCCTCGGGTGCTCCATCTTTGCGACAAGGAACGACCGGGTGAGCTTGAGGCTCCGTTCTTGCCTGGCGACCATTGATGAGATCCCCTCCTACAACTGGGGCGGTGCTGCCCTGGCTCATCTCTACAAGCATATGGGGGAGGTCTCTCGGGGCGATGTTAAATCTACTGGGGGATTCTGGCGAGCTTGGGAGGTATGCACTGCTTCTTCTTTTATTTTCCATCTCTTTGATTTTCATACCTGTTCTGATTTCTCCTTTGTCTGTGTAGCTTTGGAGTTTTGAATACTTGAAGATGTTGGCTCCCTCCCCAGCGGACGAGTCAGGCGAGGATGAGGATGGTATGGCTCCTGTGCCTCTATTCCCACGAGGCTTCAGATGGCGGAGGGACGTTGTTGGGGTGAAGAGCGGGGCCCATCGGATCGTTTTGCTTCGGA
Organism: Hydrangea macrophylla; assembly: GCA_033977485.1. Taxonomy (NCBI): domain Eukaryota; kingdom Viridiplantae; phylum Streptophyta; class Magnoliopsida; order Cornales; family Hydrangeaceae; genus Hydrangea; species Hydrangea macrophylla. The sequence goes on from CM066992.1 coordinate 98,542,403, forward strand.
ACTTCTTAACTGGGTTGACAGCCTCTAGTGTTGATTGGACGCCTTGGGAGGGCGTCGCTTATGCCGCCACTGAGGAGATACAAGCGGTTAAATCTCTTACCTCTTGCCGTCTTCTGCTGGAGAGTACTGAGTGCAGACAGTGGTTCCTTGGTGAGCGGGTGTCTCGGCAGGTGGTTGGTGGTTCCCAGTATCGCGTCCCTCATGATCCTCCTGTGATGGATGCCAGTGACCTTTCTGGAGATGCTCTGCTGGCGGCTTTAGCTGGTATCGATGTTTGGGACCATTTTCTTTCTGAGACCAGTTATGAGGCTTACCGTGGCCGTTTCCTGATGCCTAACTTCCCACTCCTGGAGGTGAGTTCTTTTTGTATTTTTTTGTTTATATTCATTGCTCATGTTTTTGATCTATTTTATTCTGTGCCTGCAGCTTCGCGAGATGTACAGGAGACAGGCTCCTCAGGCTCCCGACCCTATTCCTCCTTGGGATTGGAATGTCAATGTTCTAGGCGCTGATGGCACTCCCCAAACGATGGAGGTGCCGCGAGTCACATGTGGGTACCCTACTCAGCCAGCGGGCGTCCTCAACGTTCCTTGGAGTTACGCTGAGGAGGGTCACGCCTTGGCAGCTAGCCTACGGTCCCTGGTCCTTACACGAGACCACCGGGTATGTCTCTAATTTTGCACTTTCTTAAGGTTACAAGGTTCTAACCCTGGATTTTTTATTTTGACAGATGGATGGTATGCGGCAATTTGCCGCCAATCAGATGGCGTCCTTGGTAAGTCTCTGACTCGACTCTGTTTTTGTACTTTTTTTGTTGTTCCCTTACTGATTGCCCTCATTTTTATTTGTGTGTGCAGTATCGTGGAGGCGGGGCTGGCTCATCGAGGACTGGTCCAAGATGTAGAGGCGGTAGGAGGAGGCCGTCGCCGACGTACACTCCGGGTGGTCCGACGGAGGACGAAGAAGAGGAGGACTGAGGCTTCCTAAGCGGGGATTATTATTTTATTTTCTTTTCCTGTTTTCGATTGGGTTGTACCAAGGATATGATTATTAGGACAGTGTAGGACGATGTGTAGCACAATTTGTGACCTTTTGACAGAGTATTATGATGTTTTGCCTCCTAGGCCGGATATCTTCCGGTTTTAGAGGCGCAGTTGTGTGCTTGTTGATATATGTGCATTGTGATTGCTGGATGTTACTGCGATGGGCAGTTTTGTGATAGTGAATGCTTTTGCCTTGCAGGTGGGATAGTCCGTGAAACGGGGAGGTGCTGCCGAAATTTTGAATTTTGCTAGAGCCGCGACAGAAAATATGGCTTTGTATGATCCTGCTCATCTCACAGCTTGGCTGAACATTACGGATGGCGTGGAGCGGATCAACCTCTTCAGCTATGGCTTGACCGAGCTGTTTTCTCTTCGCCAGATGACCCTGAATACAGAGTTCTTGCGTGCTGCTATTGCTCACTGGGACCCAGTGAACCACGTCTTCAACTTCAACGGCCTGGAAATATGCCCCATGCTTGAGGAGTTCTGCGCTATTCTCGGCTATGATTCTGACTCGGACTTGATTCTCCCTTCTGCTGATACCCTCAGCCCTACGCGGGCCTTGGCTGAATACCTGAATTGCTCTGTCACTATTTCCCGCCGGCTGATTCAAGGTGAGGTTCTCAACATTGCTTCTATTATTGCCCGGTATGCCAGTCCTGGGAATCCCAGCATGTATGATGCTTCCCGTGGGGCCGCTTTGATATTGTGCATGACTTCGCACTTCCTGTTCTCGAGCACTTCCGTTGACTTGGTGCATGTGTGCCTCGGGCTGAAACTTAGCAGGAATCCCATGGCCATGGTTCTAGCTGAAACTCTGAACGGTTTGGATAATGCCTTCAATCAAGGGACTCCTCTTCTTTCTGGGGCGCCTTTGGTGTTACAGGCTTGGCTTTACGAGCGCCTTCAGCTGTGGACGGGCCATATACCACCAGTTTACTTTCGTCGGGCCGTGCTTCATTCTCACTATACCTTTGCCGATTGGGTGGGCATGATGAGCACCTTATCTGAGGCTGACATTTGCTGGATCGTGAGGCGTTGGGGCCTCTATGCTATCACTACGAGCCTCAGGGGTCACCAGAGAGTGTGGTTGATGGGTCTGAGAGAGACTTCTTTCTATCATCCTCGCCGTTTGGCCCGACAGTATGGACAGGTTCAGGAGGTTCCCCGGGGGTTTACTGAGAGGGTCTTTGCTTCCAGGATCAGAGCTACCACTATTGCTGCTTTTATTGATGGTTGGACTGACCGAGTAAAGGCCTACTTCTAAAGACCTTTGAAGAAATAAAAGACACTAAGACGAGACTAGTCCTGACTGATTTTGCTCATTCCTCCAAGTGTCTTTGAACATGTGGTTGCTTTTTGAAAGACTTTTATTTCTTTGATTATTCCTGCTTATGTAATATTCAAAGTTTGTTTATCGGTGAACCTTGGTTATTTTGGGAATCTCATTTTATGCATTTTAGCTTCCTGAAAACATGTTGTAACTTGAGATTTCATTTAGTTGTTGCTTTTGGTACTTGCTTGAGCATGCTGGGGTTGTTAGAGGCAAACGAGGCGGGTAGCCAAAGTTTGCCCCTAGTTTGGGATATATATGGTTGTGAGGCAAACGAGGTAGATGACCGACGTTTGCCCCTAGTTCAGAAGAGGTTCAGGCAAACGAGGCGAGTGGCCGAAGTTTGCCCCTAGTGTGGAGGGTGGTTTTTGGGTTATGGTAAGGACCGCGACTTTATTTTCTCACGTGCTCATAATTTTTGCCTAGGCACCAAGGAGGTGACCTAGCGAGCTATTTTCTCTCTTTTGTTATTGCTCACTTTGGATTTAGCTCTAATTGTTGCCTAGGCGTCCTTTCGGATTTTCGACCTAGCGAGCCATCCTTCTTTTTCTTTTTGAAAGTCTGCCTACGTACCCCCGAGCGGGGATCAGGTCCAACGTAGTTCGGGCCAAGGTTTTGAAAGGAAAGGCTATTTTTGTTGGTGGAGCGACCGAACCGATGTGGTTGCCTACGTATCCCCTAGAGGGAATCAGGTCGAGCGTAGTTCAAGGCAAGGCTTGAAAGGAATGGTTATTGGATAGTCAAGCATAGTACTTTTTGAGGCGATCCATGTTGATCGGTTCTTTGAATTCGACACCATCGAGGTCCATGAGATAAGTTGCTCCTCCGGAAAGAACAGTCTTGACGATATAAGGGCCGACCCATTTAGGTTTAAACTTCCCACGGGGATCAAAGATCGGAGCTCGCAACTCCTTAAGGACAAGGTCGCCCTTGACAATCTTCCTTGGACGAACCCTTTTGTTGAAAGCACGGGCTATCCTCTTCTGATAGATTCGGACATGGTCGACCGCCGCTAGACGCTTTTCATCTATGAGGGTCAATTCTTCATACCTTTCTCTCAACCAATCTGATTCAGAAATTTCACACTCTGTCATTACGCGTAGGGATGGTAATTCTATCTCCACTGGCAGTACCGCTTCCATCCCATACACTAGTGAGTAAGGAGTCGCTCCTGTGGACGTTCTTATCGATGTTCTGTATCCCCAAAGTGCAAATGGTAGCTTTTCATGCCAGTCTTTGTAGGTATCAGTTGATTTTTGCAGTATGGCCTTGACATTCTTGTTTGCAGCTTCGACTGCCCCATTGGTCTGTGGTCGGTATGGCGATGACTTGTGATAGGTGATTTTGTATTCCTCGAACAGGTCCCTGACTTCTGCCTTGAAATGACTTCCGTTATCCGAAATAATCTCATGAGGGACTCCATAACGGCAGATGAGATTTCTCTTGATGAATTTGGCCACTTCCTTGGCCCCTAACTTGGTGTAAGATGCAGCTTCTACCCATTTTGTGAAGTAGTCTATGGCCACCAGAATATACCGATTTCCATTTGAGGCCTTCGGAACGATTTCTCCAATAATATCGATTCCCCAGGTGGAGAATGGCCAAGGCGAGGTCATGCTGTATAGAAGAGATGGCGGCACGTGCATCATGTTTGCGTGAATCTGGCACTTGTGACACTTTCTCACGTATTCGCAACAATCTTTTTCCAATGTTGTCCAGTAGTATCCTTGTCTCACGATTTTCTTGGCCAGCATGTGGCCGTTCATGTGTGGGCCGCATACCCCTTCGTGTATTTCTTCCATCATTCTTCTGGAGCTCTTCCCAAACAAGCAGGTCAGGTTGTGACCGTTGTATCCTTTCTTCAGCAGTTTCCCGCTGCAAATGATGAATTGCACTGCGAATCTTCGAATTGCCCTTTTGTCTCTCTCGGTGGATTCTTGGGGGTACATCCCCTTTTCTATGAAGTTCCAGATGTCCTGGTACCACGGTGTTTCATTCTCTTCTTCTTCGATTGTGGCGATCATGCTGAACGAAGGCTCGTACCTCTGCTCAATTACCAAGGGCATCATCCTGACTCCCACAGGAATTTTGATCATCGATGCTAGAGTGGCCAAGGAATCTGCCAGTTGGTTCTCTTCCCTGGGCAAGTAGAGGAATGTGATATTTTCGAACTGCCTTTTGAGTTGGTCGAGATGATCATGATAGGGCTTCAACCTTTCTTCTTTTATTTTCCATTCTCCTCTGGCTTGTGATATGATGAGGTTTGAATCCCCGAAGACATCCAACTTCTGAACTTTCAGCTCTAAGGCTGCTTCCATTCCCAAAATGCATGCTTCTTACTCAGCGGTGTTGTTGGTGGAGTTATAATTGAGCTTGACTGCCAACGGAGTGTGGTCCCCGCTTGGTGATACGAGAATCATCCCCACTCCGTATCCCTTCATATTGGCTGCTCCATCGAAGTACAACTTCCACTGCTCTTCCTTGATTTCCATGATGCTTTCGTCTGGAAATGGAAAGTCCCCACTTTCTTCGGAGTCAATGGCATGTTCTGCGAGATGCTCAGCTACGGTTCTCCCTTTTACCGACTTGCTCGTAACATACTTGATATCGAATTCGGATAATAGAAGTAACCAACGGGATATACGACCGGTCAGGGCGGGTTTTTCGAGAAGGTATTTTAGAGGATCCATGCGGGATATGAGCACAACTGGAAAGGCCAGCATGTAGTGCCTTAGTCGGCGGGTGCACCAAACCAAGGCCCAACACGTTTTTTCGAGGGTAGAATAGTTGAGCTCATACCCAGTCATCCTCTTGCTGAGGTAATATATGGCTTTTTCGGAGTGGCTTTCTTCTCCTTCTTGGGCTAGCATGCAACCCATGGCACTTTCGGAGACAGACAGGTAAAGGAATAAGGGCTTATGAGGGGTGGGTGGTGAAAGGACAGGTGGATTTTGAAGGTAGGCTTTTATTTTGTCGAAAGCGGCTTGGCATTGGTCATCCCATTGGAACTTCTCCCCTTTTCTCAACAATCGGAACAGAGGATCGCATGTAGCTGTGAGCTTAGAAATGAAACGGCTGATGAACTGGATTCTTCTGAGGAACCCCCGTACTTCTTTTTCATTCCGTGGTGGCATCATTTCGAGGATTGCCTTGATCTTAGAGGGGTCCACCTCTATCCCCCTTTGTGTGATGAGAAAACCCAGGAGTTTACCGGAGGTTACGCTGAAAGTGCATTTCTTTGGATTCAGCCTCATCTTGTATTTGCGCAACCTTTCGAAGAACTTTTCCAGCGCTACCAGGTGCCCTTCTCTATCCTTGGATTTTACAATCATGTCGTCTACATATACTTCTACCTCTTTGTGAATCATATCATGCAGCAGAGTGGTGGCAGCTCTTTGGTACGTTGCCCCCGCGTTCTTGAGCCCAAAGGGCATTACTCTATAACAGTAGGTTCCCCAAGGGGTGGTGAACGTCGTCTTTTCCCGATCTTCTGGCACCATTAGAATCTGATTATACCCTGAGAAGCCATCCATGAAAGACAGTAGCTCATGTCCTGCGGTGTTGTCTACCAAAACGTCAATGTGGGGAAGCGGGAAGTCATCCTTGGGACTGGCCTTGTTTAGATCACGAAAGTCGACGCACACACGAACTTTCCCATCCTTCTTCGGGACTGGCACGATGTTGGCAACCCATTCCGGGTATTCGGTGACAATGATGAACCCTTCCTTGAACTGCTTCTCCACCTCTTCTTTAACCTTGAGTGCCCATTCCGGTCTCATGCGCCTCAGTTTCTGCTTGACAGGTTTAGAATTAGGGAGGAGAGGAATATGATGTTGGACGATGTCGGGATCAACCCCAGGCATGTCTTCGTAAGACCAAGCAAAAACATCTTTGAACTCTTTTAGCAAGAGGGTTAATTTTTCTTTTTCTTCTTTATTAAGGGTTGAGCCAATTTGCACAATCTGTGGATTATCTATTTCACCTAAGTTAACTGATAAAGTATCTTCGATTATTTCATAAGCAGGTGGTTTTTCAATTAGTTGCTTTAGTTCGATTGGGAGATCCTCGGAGGGATCTGTGCATTCACAGGTGTCAGACACAGAGGAGTAAGCAGAATCGTCTTTCATTTCATTCATGACAGGTGAAGTGATTACATTGGATAGTGGTGGGCTTACAGCAGCCGACTCCAGTACAGACTCGATAACTGGTAGTACAGACTTTGGGGGGATAGGGGATTGGGAGACACAGACAGATGACTCTACAGCCTGGTTGCTCAGACCCTCCTCAGCAGGCTTGATCTGATCATCTTGGCTCTTTGGCCCTCTTCTTCTCTTCCTCTTCAGCGGATTCTTCCCACATCTTCTTGATCGCCTCAGTGTCAAGGTATTTTAACCAGTCCTCCTCTGGGGTCTTTTCAACTTCTTCGGGGTAGAACGGGTCTTGATACGGGGGCCTCTCGCAGTCAGCGAAGATTTCAAGCCCAGGGTGCCTTCTCCCGGTGGTTCGATGGATCCATGGTTCAGGGAACCCGAAGTAAGGGAAATCATCCCCTTCCTTGACGAATTGTCCATTTAAAGTCTTGCGGTATGGCGGGAGACCCTTCACCCTCTTCTTCCATGGCCTTTGTAGCTCGACGTCCTCATCAGTGGGCTTGTACCCCAACCCGAAAGTGCCTTGTTGCCCTTTGATCTGCGGGAATTCCCGAATTCCTTGCTGGCGTCGACCCAACCCCATTCCGGGGAAGTAGTTCATCTTACGGACAATGTTGACGACTGCAGAGTGGACCTCAGGGAATCGGTCTTCGTCTTCGATCACATGAACTTCTTCCATGAAAAATCCTCCGATTTCTCCTTCTTCCAGTTCAGGTATTTGGACTTCAAAAATGGGAGCGTAATTCGGGAAGGCCTCACTTCCCCAACTATTACCGAGGATGACCTTTACCTCCCTCTCATGAATGTACTTGATCATTTGATGCACAGTGGATGATACAACTTTGTTGGCGTGAAGCCAGGGTCTCCCAATTAGCAGATTGAACGAGGCAGGTATGTCCATGACTTGAAAAATCTCGGTGCTCACCAAAGATCCTACCCGGATTTGGAGAGAAACAGTTCCCATCACATTTCTTCTAGTGTTGTCATAGGCTCTCACGGATTGCACTGATGGCGTAATGTCGAGGATACTGACCCCCAAAGCAGTGGCAGTTCTTAAGGCACAAACATTCAAATCAGAACCTGTATCGACTAGACAAAACGGCACCTGTTGTTCCTTACATCCCACAGTAATGTATAATGCCTTGTTATGCGCGGATCCCTCTGGCGGCAGGTCCTCGTCGGAGAATGTAATGATGGGGTCGGGGGTAAGTGCACCCAAGAAAGCTACCATGTCCTCCGGCGCGGCGTCGATGGGGACTTCAATCCCAGCCAAGGCATTTAACACGGCTTGCCTGTGCTTATAAGATGTCACCATAATATCCCACATCGAGAGATGCGCTTGGGTTTTCTTTAGCTGCTTGATCAGCTCATTGTCTTCTTCGATGACCTCATCCATCTTTCCCTTCCCCTTGTCTTTAACTGGACCTTTTTCGACGGCTTCGGTGGCAGGCTGTGGAGGCTGATAATGACGGCCTGACCTGGTTAGGTGATCAATCTCGGCAGGAGTAGGCCCTTCTACAGTCCCATCCTTCTTAAACCAATCACAATCCGTTCCCACAAATGGCTTTTCTGGCTCATTCCAGATGGAAGCATCACTCTCGTCGTTAGGGTCATACCATTTGAGGTCTACCGCCCCTAGGTCATGCTCTTCCAGGAAGAACAAGTCCTGCTCGTCGTCAAGCTGCTGCTGCCACTCGTCATTCTCCCCTCTGATCAGATGAATCCCCTCAGAATTCGGGATGTCAATGTAAAGCAAGGGTTGTCCTAGGGGGGTGATATAAGTAGCAGGGTTGAAGGGTACGGGACTGGACTCAATGAGGTTGACATTTTGGTGGTTTGGTAGGGGATTTTGGGTGATATGAGGCTGCTTTGGTGGCGGCTCGATGATATTCTGGTCGATGAGGTCTTGGATGTCGTGGCGGAGGCGCATGCAATCATCAGTGTTATGGCCGGGGGCTTGGTGGTAAGTACATCGCTTGGACATATCGCAGTTAGGCGGGAGCGGGGTATTTCGAGGCTGGAGTAATTGGAGATGGCCTTTTTTGAGGAGGCGATCTAGGGCTGAGGAGAGAGAGATTTCTAGCTTGGCAAAACTGCGAAGGGGCTTTTTCTGGAAAGGGCGGTTGGAGGAATTTGCCTGGTTGGAGGGTTGGTATGGCCTTGGAGGATATGCCATGGGTTGGCCGCTAAGGGCATTGACATCCGGGGGATTCCGGGGGTAGTTGGGCCTTCTTGGCTGACTCGGAGGGTCTTCCTTTTTGATTTTCCCCTCCCTGATAGCATCTTCGATTCGGGTTCCGACTTCAAACAACTCCTCAAAGGTGGAGATGGACTGGTAGAATAATTTCTCATGATAGAGCGGCTGCAGATTCCGGATGGGCATCCTTACCTGTTCTTTCTCGATTGGCCGGTGGGTCATTTGGGCTACCTTGTTCCTCCATCTGCTCAGAAATGCAGCGAAGGATTCATTGTTGCTTTGCCGGGTTGTTTCCAAATCCCTGACGGTGACGTCCAGCTCTTGATTGTAAGAGTAATGATCGACAAAGACTCGAACAATGTCCTCCCAGGCCCGGGTTTTGGAGGCTTCCAAGGTTAGGAACCACGATAGTGCAGATTTTGCCAGAGTTTGCGGGAATAGCATCGCGATGTGCTCGTGGGTGCAACCTATGGACTGGAAGATACTCATACATAGCTTCACGTGGCTTTTCGGGTTTCCCGTTCCATCAAAGCGATCGATGGCAGGCATTTTGAAATTCTCTGGCAGTTTCAGCTTGACAGGCTCGAAGAGGCCTTCCAGATCCAACATGTAATCGTCGATACCCTTGCTTTTTCTGAGTACGCTTTCCAGTTTATCGACCTTGTCCAATTTTTCTTGGAGCTTTTTCTCATACGTAAGCGGTGGGACCCCTTGAAACCAGTTTTCCTCCCCATTATTCTCATGTAGAGGAGGTTCAAACCCTGGTGGCGGAAACTCGGGCGGAGGTCGCGGCTGTTGCTGCTTCAGTTCTTCCATGAATTTTAGGACCTGGGCTAGACTGTCTGATTGTTGGCTTATAGTCGCTCCCAATTCAGTAACCTTGTTTTCCAACTCTTCCCTATTCATGCTGACGTAAGCTGTCGGACTGATTCTGATTAACCGATTATCCGCACTTCTGACCCACGAATAAGACCCTGACTGCTGACCTTGGGAATCTATACTGACCTGACAGATTTTGAAAGGGCTAGATTAGATCTTTGACAGTGGTGACTCTAGGCAGACAAAGATAGTGATGTGGACCGACTCGAAACAGTGCGTGCAAATTGATGGGGAATGGTGCATGCAAATGGGACAAACATGCGGATGTAAGCCCTAGTCTATATGATGCTCCTATTTCTAACAGATAGCAGCTAAACAAATAAGGTCCTAGCTATACAGAGTGTGCTAACCTTACTTTCTAGTATGATCACCGAGGGATGACATGGATTTTCGAGATACTCTGGAAATTTTGGACAGAGTTTTTGTGGGAAACTGGTCAATATGGTCATATCTGGGATATTCGGACAGAGTTTCTGGGAGAAACTGGTCAATATGGTCATATCTGGGATATTCGGACAGAGTTTCTGGGAGAAACTGGTCAATGTGGTTGTATCTGGGATATTTGGACAGAGTTTCTGGGAGAAACTGGTTAATGTAGTTATACCTGGGATATTCGAACAGAGTTTCTGGGAGAAACTGGTCAATATGGTCATATCTGGGATATTCGGACAGAGTTTCTGGGAGAAACTGGTCAATATGGTCATATCTGGGATATTCGGACAGAGTTTCCGGGAAACTGGTAAGTACGGTTATAGTGATCATACTTTCTAGCAGGTTTTCATACTCCTATGTCTCAAGACCGACAAACAAGGTTTGCGGTGTATATCTTTGCGAGCATGGAGCAGACATCCTTGTCATGATGCTTAGGCAGGTCAACTCAATGTGACTACATGTGAGTGATTGCCTTGGGAATCATAAGAAAGAGGTTCTGTTCTATGCCACATAAGCGTCTACACCGCGCAGGTAATCCCATCAGGGCATACAGCAGTTATATCATGTTGTCCTATCTGAAAAGATAAATGAACAGTCCTATGAAAGGTTCTACAGGAATCTATATGCAAAGGCTGGGTTTAGTCAAAGAGGGTCCGTTGACGAGAGTTCCAATATACCGTCAGGGAGACAGTACGGAGGTTTTTACTCTTTTTGATATACCTTGGAAGGTACAGTATCAACGGTGACTTGTGCCCTGGCACAGCAAGACCTGAACAATGTCAGCGCCGCGTTTCAGACACAGTCGGAGGGGGGAAATGCAAGAGTGCAATGCGGTGAACCAAACACAGTAAAAAGATGATTTTAAGGATGCTTCTTATGAGTCAAACCTCTGTATTATTTTGTTTTAAAATAAAAATCCCCAGCAGAGTCGCCAGATTGTGGATACCGGGCTTCGGACCACTTCTCTTGTTTGAGATTGTTTTGAAAAGGAAAAGAAAAGGTCTGTTGAAAACAGATACAGAGTCGCCACTTGGTCTTTAAGGAACCAAGAAACCTAATTTTGACTCACCCAAATGGATAAAGGGCACCGGCCCTTCATAACCAAAGAACTTGGTTCGGGGTTTTGGTACGAGAGAGGAAGGAGCCTTTGTCGCGACTAAAACACCCTCAACTCGCCCCATCTTTCGACGGGCCTCAATTAGCATCCAAATAATCATCTTATACTATGTATGGTTCGACAATTAATACTATGATAGTATACTACATTACATAAGAAACTTGAAAATGGAAGATCTAAAGATAAAATATCATTCATAAGATCTAAATCAAATATCATGCAATGTAAAGTGAAAGATCACACAAATAAACCTAGGAAAGATCGTCTAATCATGTATCAAATAATCAAGACTTCCTAATCTAAAGGGGGACATGAATTGTTATTGAAACAAATAAGCAAAGAAATCAAAATATGCTTAGCAAGGCTAGAATGATGCATGTTATTCTTTGATAAAAGAAGACCTCTCAATCCCCGGGACGGATGAGAAAGGATGAATAGATCAAGGGGAAGCATGAACGAGTGATCGAGTTCATTCCTTATAATCTCCTTAGATTAAGAGTTACAAAAACCCCAAATCTTGCATGAATGCAATGTATGTATCTAAAAATGTGCAAAGGTTGTAGTGTGTTTTGTGTACATGGATTTCTAGAATGGCTTAGAAGTCTAAAATGGGCAAGAATGAATGAATGAAATCAACATGGGATATATACAAATATAGTATGAACTACTTCCTAAGATATGAACTAATTTGGAATGCATATAAGCCTCAAATCAAAGAATGAAAGTTAAAGTGTACTTGCTGTGAATAGTGGACAGAACAGTAGCATGATCTTTTGGAATTTGAAAAGAGGGGTTAGGAATGTTTTCAATGCATGATTTTTTATGGAGATGTTCCTTATTGTGTCTAGAACACAACCCAAAAGGCCAATCTTGAATAGCTATCACAGATTGAGAGAAATTACATAAACAATAGAGGTCACTCAGAAACAGAGTTCGTACTGTCGTCTGAAATGTTAGAAAATCTTAGAAAATGAAAAAGAATGATCTAGAGGCCCATTTTATACAGAAAGTTTCCTAAGACATTGAATTTTAAAGGAAAAATAAGTTAGGACCACCCCTTTTCGAAAAGTTTTCTGGAAAAGAGGTCGTAAGTTGACCTAGCTGCTGTGACAGTAAAAACAGAATGTTTGGAAGGAATATTGGGATCCAAATGGACCATTTCCAAGTACTTCCAAGTCAAACCAAAAATCATGGGTGTTCTACAATGAGTTAGGAAGACTTTCCAAGTGGCCTTGCATCCATATGTTGAGTATTGAGTTCTAGAGAAATCTTTGAACTCAACTCACTCACTGTTTTGACTCATTGTTTTGAAGATTTTGGAGAAAACAAAGTTTTGTTTCTTGAAACCAAATGAGAGGGATTGAGAGGGGTTTTGAAATAGATGTTTTGAAAGCACATTTTCAATACTCAATAAGGATTATAGCCACTTAAAATGTCAACATTAAACTCATCATCAAGAACCTCCAAGATTGTTGGAGAGATTTATTTTTATTTTTGAACATAACTTCAATACATTTCAAGAATACCTTGGAAGTATTGAGGTTATGATCATCATCTATCAAACATGTTTTTGAGGTCAAGAGCTACTATCCATAAGGATTCACTCACCCCAAACTTCATGTCATCACTTAGATGATGATGAACTAGTAAGTAAATAAAGAAAAGAAAAAGAAATGAGATAAGGAGAGATGAACATATATATAATCAAGCAAGTAGATGATAATCAATAGATGATATTCATGAAGCATGAGACTTGTAGATTGGTGTATCACTCATATGTAATGACACTAGACATGGAAGAAGCTTCCACACTCTTGAATGCTCACTAAAATGGTGGTTGGGAGTATTGAATGTTGAAGTAAATGGAAGTAATGAAGTAAAAACAAAGTTAGAACTCACTTTTGTTTTGAAAAACCAAAGAAGAAAGCTTCTTTTCTCTCCACTCTAACCTTATCTCTACACTTTCTCTCCCAAACTTTCTCTAAACTTGCATTTGACTTCCCTAAAATGAGGAGTAATGGGGTGTTTATATAGGCCAACTTGGGGTGTTTTTGGGATTTAGAAAGTACTCCCATTGGTCCCAAACATATGAAATCATGAAACCACGTCGTTTTGGATTTTAATTAATCAAAATGGGACCACCAAAATATTTACAAAAACTTACTGTTCTGGAGGTGAGTGCCGCGGCGGCACTGGGCCACTGCCGCGGCGGCAGTGGGCCAGTGCCGCGGCGGCACTGCTCCTCCCTTCGTCTGGATAATGCTGTTTAGGCCCCCCGAAGTTCCGGTATTCGCGAAAAGGCCCTATTTCGTCCGAAATTCACAGAAAATGCATACGAACTCCAAATTGAGGTTGTGATATACCGTTGGAAAGGTAATGGAGTCTACTTTACATAAAAAATAGTTTGGGGATAGGTCACCTTGAAAAGTTTTGCGGTATTCACGATAAAAGCTGATTTGATCGCCTTTTTCGCCTTTGAAAATTCATAATAAATTCGTTTTAAATCCAAAAATTACGTGCGATATACCGTTGGAAAGCTATTGACCTCTAGTATCCATGAAAAATGTTTGAAAATTGTTTTGGTGCCCCGGTTCCAAAGTCAAATTCTGGTCAAACTGGTCAAACTTGGGATTCCCGGGAAGTTCTAGAAACCTCCGGGAGTTCCCGGGAGCTGATGTTTTCGGTCGATTTTCTTTTGGAACTTGTTTTAACACTTTTCTCATGATTTAAAATGATTCTGGTGAATTCGGACGATTTTCGGTCAAACTTGGTCAAACCTTGGTCAAACCTAGTCAAACCTTGGTCAAACCGGTCAACGGGGACTTTTCGGGAACTTCCGGGGGTCTCTGGGAGTTAACAATTTCATCTGATTTCTCTTAGAAACTCATTTTTTCGATTTTCTTACGATGTAGCATGTTTTCAGAACTTTAGGACCAAATCTGGGAGTTTTTGGGCTTTTAGGGGTCATTTTGGTCTTTCTGAGCATTCTGAGAGATAGAGCTGACTTCCAGGAGTCCTTTTGAGTCTTTTACGATCATTGTGAACCACCAAGCTATGGGTCTCCTAAATCTGATAGCCGACAAAATGGGGTGTCTACACATACACCCCATTGAGTTCTCGGTTACGGATAGGTATAGCAATAGAGGTTTCCCGGGCTTAGGAGGTGATAGGACAGGCGGGTTTTGAAGGTAGGTTTTGATCTTTTCAAAGGCTTTTTGGCACTGGTTATCCCATTCGAACTTTTCCCCTTTTCTCAATAATTTGAACAACGGGTCACAGGTCATGGTGAGTTTGGATATGAAGCGACTAATGAACTGTATTCTTCCAAAGAATCCTCTCAACTCCTTCTCATTCCTAGGTGGCGGCATTTCGGCTATAGCTTGGATTTTGGTGGGATCTACCTCAATTCCTCTCTGGGTAATCAGAAATCCTAGTAGTTTTCCAGTGGTGACCCCAAAGGTGCATTTTTGCGGATTTAGCCTCATCCTGAACTTCCTCAGCCTTCCAAAAAACTTTCTTAATGCCTCCAGATGCCCTCCCCTTTCTTTGGATTTTACTATCATGTCATCCACATATACTTCTACTTCTTTATGAATCATGTCGTGTAATAATGTGGTGGCAGCTCTTTGGTAAGTTGCTCCTGCATTCTTAAGCCCAAACGGCATAACTCTATAACAGTAAGTCCCCCAAGGTGTGATAAAAGTTGTTTTCTCTCTATCTTCTGATGCCATTAAGATCTGGTTGTACCCTGAAAACCCATCCATGAAAGACAGAAGTTCATGCCCCGCGGTATTATCTATTAACACGTCGATGTGGGGTAAAGGGAAATCGTCTTTAGGGCTAGCTTTGTTCAAATCTCGAAAATCTACACAAACCCTAACACGACCATCCTTTTTAGGAACCGGTACAATATTGGCGACCCAATCAGGATACTCGGTGACAATCAAGAATCCAGCTCTCAATTGCTTTTCAACTTCCTCTTTCACTTTAAGCGCCCATTCAGGCCTCATTCGCCTTAATTTTTGTTTCACGGGTTTTGAATTTGGGAAAAGGGGAATATGGTGTTGGACAATTTTCGGATCAATTCCTGGCATATCATCATAGGACCATGCAAAGACATCTTTGAATTCTTTTAATAGATTGATTAATTCTTTGCTTTCCTCATTATTAAGTGTGGAGCCGATAGAAACATTTTGTGGATTACCTTCATTTCCCAAATTAACGATTAGAGTGCTTTCCATGATTTTGCATGCAGGTTCATTTTCTTTTTCAATTAATTTTTGCAATTCATGAGGTATTTCATCATTTTCATCACATGCATCACAGTTATTATTATGCGCAGTCAAGTAAGCAGAATTAGTCACATTCTCATTAACTTTCTTGGGAGCAATTACAACAGACATAGAAATGGAAAGACGCCTCATTTGGGCCAATACAGACTCTGGGTGAGGGGGGGACCTATCACTAGACTCAAAGACCCACTCTTTCTTGCTTTCCCCTCCCATATCAGCTATGAAGCGATCTTCCCTTTCTTCTTCCTGAGTAATCTCTTCTATTTCCACTTCTTCCGGCTTCCCTTTGTACTCTGGTTTATCCCTTTCTTTATTCTCGTTACTGTCTTCTTTATCCCGACCCTTCTCACCCTCATCCTTGATCTCTACAGAGCTCCCTTTTTCGATCTTCTTGTATCCTCCTTCTAGCAGGTTCTTCATTGCCGAGCCATCCATAGTACAGACCCAGTCCTGAGTAACGGCAGATTTTGCAGGCTGCTGAAGATAAGGATCCTCATAATCAGAAAAGTTATGCGCAAAGAAAATCTCGAATCCTGGCTTCATACGCTTCTCTGCTTCATCCATCCACGGCTCTGGAAAACCACAAAACGGAAAATCTTCTCCCTGCTTGATGAAGTACCCATTGAGAGTTTTCATGTATGGTTCCATCGGTGCATCCGTTGCTTTCTTCTTCTTTTTCAACTCTTCCTTGGTTGGCGAGTATCCTAGCCCATGGGTGTGGGTTTGTGTGATGATACTTGGGAATTCTGACAACCCTTGGTATTTCTTACCTAAACCCATCCCTGGGAAGAACCCCATTTTTCTCATGATCCCGGCCACCAGTGGACTGGCGTATTGATCAAAATACAGTGGTAAAAATTCCTTCGGCTTCCCCTCTTCTATGACGTTAATGAATTCAAACCCACCCAAACTTGCTTCACCTTCTTGTATCTGTACTTCTAAAATCGAAGCACTTGATGAGGCCCCAGACACATTTATCCAGCTGTCCCCCAGAAGATCATATACCTTGTTTTTCCAAATGTACTTAACCTTCTGATGGATGGTTGACGGAATGGCACCCAAACTATCAAGCCACGGCCTTCCCAAAAGCAGGTTAAATGATGCAGGAATGTCAATGATTTGGAATTCCGTTTCTCTTTCACCAGTCCCGACAGAGAGATTCAGAAAGATGATCCCCATCACTGCCCGTAGAGTATTATCATAAGCCCTCACCTTTTGTTCCGATGGTATAAATGTAGATTCATCGAGCCCCATCCTTTTAGCTGTTCGAAAAGGACATACATTTAATGCAGACCCGTTGTCGACGAGGCAGGCCGGTAGAGAATTTCCTAGGCACTCAACGGTAATGTGCAACGGCTTATTGAAAACAGGTCCCCCAGGAGGTAAGTCAGCTTCAGAGAATGATATAGCCAGGGTTGGGTTTCTGCCGATCATGCCGACGAGATCTTCCGGAGTAACATCGATGGAAACATCCGACTGATTGAGAGCGTCAAGGACTGCTTGCCTATGACACTTGGAAGCGATTAACAACCCCCAAATAGTGATATTCGCCTGTGTCTTCTTCATCTGCCTTAAGACTCTGTCTTCCTCTTCTTCCTCATTCAGTTTCCCTTTTCCTTTATTCATTTCTTGTTCAGGGTGATCCTCCTCAAGTTCGTGTGGTTTAAAATGCCTCCCAGACCGTGTGAGGTGACTAATATCTTCTTTAACCCAAAGTCTATCTTGTGCTTCAACAATTTTCAAACCTTCCTCCTCACTTTCATACCAAAGGTCCTCCTTATCTTTACTAAGATCCTGAATACCATCCCCTTTGTACCAAAGTGAATTGTCAGCTTCGGGTGCCCACCAATCTGCTGCGTCAACAGTCCCTTCTATTTCCTTCCCTTTGCCTTCATCTACCAACCCTTTCAGAGTGCAGATTTGCGAGTCCTCCAATATCTAATAAGCTTTTCTCGGACTTCCCAACTTGGTGATCAATGCTGATGGGTCAAAAGAGCTCTCCTCATCTCCCAAGTAGTAAATTCTGGGCGGTGGTACGGCATGATGTTCTGGTAGTGGATTTCTGGTAACATTTGGCGGGTTGGTGGGTGGTTCAGATATTATTTTCTTGTCAATCAAATCCTGAATCTCATGCTTTAGTCTTAAACACCGGTCAGTTGAGTGCCCCTGCTCCTGATGGAACTTGCAGTATAAATCAGACTTGAAATTTGGAGGTGGTGGATTTAGTCTGGGTCGTGGCTCTAGTAGGCGAAGATGTCCTTTTGCTACCAGCCTATCGAGAGCTGTGGACAAAGATACTCCCAACTCTGAAAACCTCCTTAAAGGCTTATCCCCTCCCCTCTTTGGGTAATTTCTGGTTACATCAAACTTTTTCTCAGGTTCGCTCAGTGCGTTCACATCTGTAGACCCTGAATGACCTCCCGAATGTCCTCCCCCTGTTCCATAGTTCGGTCGTCTGTACCTGTTCACTGGCTCCTCCTTTTTAATGACCCCTTCCTGTATCGCGTCTTCGATTCTGGTTCCTACATCGAACACCTCGGTGAAGGTATTGAGGGATTGGAACCTCATCTTCTCCTGATAGACGGGTTGGAGATTCTTCATCAGCATTCGGATTTGCTCTTTTTCAGTCGGTCTTTGTATCATCTTAGCAGCCTTCCCCCTCCATCGGCTTAGAAATTCAGCAAAAGACTCTTTGTTCCCCTGTCGGGTAGTCTCCAAATCCCTGATAGTAACATCCAGATCCTGGTTGTATTCGTATTGGGCCACAAACGCTTTTACCACTTCTTCCCAATTTCTGGTCTTCCCTGGTTCCAGAGTGAGATACCAAGACAAAGCAGCCCCAGTTAACGTCTGTTGAAACAAGACTGGCATCATGACCGTGCTTAGACCGCTAGGCTGAAATGCCCCTATACACATTCTTATGTGGCTACGCGGGTTCCCTGTTCCATCAAACTTATCGAATACAGGCATTTTGAATCCTGCGGGCAATACCTCACAAACCCCCTCGTACAACCCTTCTAACTCCAACAAATAGGTATCAACTCCTTGGGCCTTTCGTACCACCCTTTCCAACTTCTCCATTTTCTCAGTCATCAGTTTGTCTTTCTCAGCCCTCTCCTTTTCTAGTCTCTCCCTTTCTATTCTCGGCGCTTCAATCCCTTCTGTTTCATCAAACCAATCTTCATCCCTGTGAGGAGGATCATTGCCTGGCTGCTGTCGTGCCAGTGCTTCTATCATAGTCATCATTCTAGTCATTTGTCCCGCTTGCTGTTCCACCATTGTCCTTAACTCTACCATCTCCCTTGCACTAGCCTCTTGTGCCATCTCTTTTCTCACTAGTCTTGCAGTAGAATCTCTGTACCAGGCTATGCTCGTAGTTGATTCTATCTTTTCCCTACAACCATATTCGTTTCAGTTATTTTAATTTAACAACTTTTTCTCCCTTTTCAACATTATTTGTTTACCTTATTGATTTATATACTTTCAATGAATGATCCATATGCCATGCGGATGCAAATGCATGTGTGTGTGTGTGCCTATTCTATATGCTAAAATAAAGAAAATTTCTAATCCTAACACATAAACACATAAGCACATAAAATCCTCATCCATGTCAAGTGCGCTTAACTTCTCCTTTCATCGTGATCCTCATTACCCCTTCAAGGTTTTCAAACTTTTAGAGTTTTTGAAATCCATTTAACAAGTATTTCCCTCAGATGATGGGATCTTTTCAAAATTCCTTAAGAAGCTTTCCTTTGAGGACAACAACATTTCTAAACAAAAGATGATTGGTTTGAAATTTTGCTTTTGAAATTTATTTGAGAAGCATTTCTTTAATTGGAGAGATCTTTCAAAAATAATTCTCAAGGATTTTGAACCTTTTATTAAAAAAAAAAAGGATATGAAAATATTTCTCAATAAGAAAAATGATTTGGTTTTTTTTTTTACTTGAAAAATGAACCTTAAACATTTTTTTCTTTGAAAGGGTAAAAAAAAAAAAAAAATTTCAAAACAATTTATTCTTCTTTTGGATAAAAGATGATGATTAATCAAAAATTTTCATAAACCATGAACTTTGGATTCTTGGGTAGGAGCATCACACGATTAGATAATCATCGCACTTTTCATGAATTCGGATGCATACAAGGTCAATGATGCTTAGCTAAACATGATACAAGAGATGTAATCTTATAATCAAGATTTGGCTTATTCTTATATGTCACAGGACATGAAAAGGAATTGCCCAAAAGTGATTAAAAGGTTACTTATCTTTTATCAAGAAAGCATCGTCATCATCTCAAGTAATCCCTTTCGGGCATACAAAACTCCCTAGCACATAAATCCTAATCAAGAATTTAATTCCTAATTTTGAAAGGTTCTATGGAAACTACTATGCAAAGGCCGGGTTTTGGTCAAATAAGGGACCCTTGACACACACCCGATAGGATGCTTCATATACCAATACATGGTACGAGATCAAGGGTGATCACACGGTCCCATGATGACTTGACCGACCGGGTTGCCCCGAGCCTCCAAGGTCATAGTTCCATGCAATCGACTGGCGAAACATGCAAGTGCAATGCAACGGGCACACAAAAATTAATTAATTCGATTAAAAGGATGCTTTCAAGTCTAATCCTCGAGTGAACCCAAAATCAAAATTCTGGTCTGCGAAACCAGAGATTCTGGGTTCGATCCCCAGCAGAGTCGCCAGATTGTGGATATCGCAGGTTTTCAAAATTTACCCACTTTTAAAACAAATATTTTCAAATTCAAAGAGTCGTCACTTAATTTTTAAAAGGAAAAAATTAAGAAACCATTTTAAAAGCAAACTGATCTTTTGCGAAACCAAAGATAAACTGGGTCCGGGGATTATGGAATGAAAGGGGAAGGAGCCCGGCGGACTAAAACACCCCCTTTCATCCTATCTCACGATAGGCCTCTACTCAACATCCTTTTTAATCAAGTTATTAATCTAAGCATGCCCTCAATTAATACATATATAGGTATACATAACACAAGTATGTTGAAAGGGTGCAAAATTGCTAACGGTAAAATATCATTCATAAGTCACATAATTCAACTAGCAAACATCATGATATGCAATAGGGAACTAGAAAACATACCCGGGATCCGGCCGCGAATATCAAACGTGCAATGCATGCAAAAATAAACCTAAGAAAGGTCTCTAACACATATATACACATAAGGCAAAACCTAAGCTAAGGTGTCGCACATGGGGTCGAAAAATCAATTAAAATCAATAAAATAGATTAAACTAGAGAAGGGTTGAGAAATTGTACCTCAAAGCGCTACAAAACAAAGGTTAGTACACATGCCTTAGACAAGATATAATATCAAAAGGTAATTAATCATAGGTCATGTTCAATTAAATTCAACTAAGTCCAACTTCATCCAAGAACTAATTCTAACTATAAGCATCAATGTACATGAATGAATGAATGATTATGAACAAGGATGAGACATGAATTTATTCACTAATTTGGATCCCTAAGCCTCTGGGTTTAATCTAAATTATCATTATTCAAAACATGGTTTGAGTCCCAAGACATTAAGAGACCATTTGAGTTGAAATAAATAAGATTAGACAAAAACAGTAGCAGTTTTTTGTGATTTACAGAGAGCAGACCCGACGTTCAAAAATGGATATAAAATACTTTCAACGGTTGGATCTTACTGATTTTTGGATATGTTATGCCTCTGTGAGTATAGTTTCTAACCCAACTTGAAAATCAAGATTTCAACGGTTAGATCTCCGGGAATATGGGAAATACTAGACCTCACTCAAGATTCTGCAACTCTCTGTCCAGAGATCTTGTATGATTTTCTAAAAATAGTAAAAAAATGAGAAACACTTAGATATTTTTAGGGTACCTTCCTAACACATTAAGGTACTTATAAAAAATTATTAAAGGTCATGAAAACTTGGTTAGGGTTCTGATTTATTAATTTCAAATGGGACTTATTATTCTGAAAGTATTCTAGAACTCTGGACAGATTATGATTAGCTCACAAAAACCATGATCAAACCCTTCTAATCACAAGATCTTGCTAAAACAAAAATCACAGTGGTAAAACAATGTGTTATGAACATTTTCCCGTTGGTTTCATTCGATTCCAACGGTCGGATTTCAAACCAAAAATCCTTGATAAAAAACAGTTTATGAACCCACTGTTTCATTTTGCTAGTTCAAGTTTATTGATTGGCCTCAACTATTAGAACATGAAGTTGGGGCTCAAACCAAATTACTTCTTCTACCATTTGATGGTCATTGAAGACTATGAGGCATACTACACTTATGGATCTCGATGAAGTATTGAAATGAACTTCACAAAATCCTCAAATAAAGAATTCAAACCTATGGATCCAAGTTTGAATTCAACTTATCACTCCTACCATTTGATGGTCATTGGAGTTAGAGACATACATACTCATAGGTTCTAGATGAAGTATGAAAGACTTCTTAAAACCTAAGAGAATGATTAGTTCAAGCCATGGGAATAAACTTGAATTAACACTTTTTCTCCTACCACTTGATGGTCATTGGAGACTATGAGGCATACTATACTAGTGGATCTTGATGAAGTATTGAGATGAACTTCACAAAATCCTCAAATAAAGAACTCAAACCTATGGACCCAAGTTTGAATTCAACTTATCACTCCTACCCTTTGATGGTCATTGGAGTTAGAGATGAAGTTAAAATCTACTCAAACCTCATTGGAATATAATAGGATTCCATAAGATTTCTTAATGAAGAGGTTCAAGTCATGGATTAAGACTTGATTCTCACTAATTATATGTAGATTAAGACTATGATTCATTCTAATCTCCATATAGATCATAAGATCATAGGAAATTAAATAATCAAACTCAAAGAGGTTCAATGAGATATGGAAGATCTCATGAGCCTCACAAGAGATGGTAGAAATAAGAAATCAAAGTTTGTCTAGAGAAACTAAGAACACAAACTCTTCAAAATTGAATTTATTTTAAACCCAAGGCATCAATTAGATCCAAATTAATGAAACATTATGAGATTCAATCACAAGTTCTAAGTGGTGTGTGATGAAATGAGGTAAGAAGAGAGGTTTTGAAAATGTGTAAAGTTCCTAGAACTATGAACTTGTGATTGAATAGTCCTAATTCTATCAAGGATTAAGAGGTTACCTCTAGGACATCAAGTATTTCTTCAACTTCTTGTGAAAACCTTCCAAGATTTCCCAAAATTCTTCAAATTCTTCAAGAATTTCTTCTCCTCTCTCTCTCAAAATATATATGATTCTTGTATATCTCTCTCTCTTAATTCTCAAGTTCAAGTATATCCCAAGTCTCCCAAAAATGAAGGTGAAAGTTTTGTTTATATAGACCATTAATTCAGGGATAAATGGGTAAATTCGGGGTGGAAACCCATGTGCAAAGATTTCTTCTAGAACATGTGAGAAAAGCAGTCTGTTACAGCCAGCGGCACTCGACGGGTGCCGGCGGCACTCACTGAATGCCGGGCGGCACTCCCTGAGTGCCGGACGGCAAACACTGAGTGCCGGCGCGGCACTCAGTAAGTGCCGCCGCGTTTTCCGCGTGCCGGGGCTAACTGAATTTTGTCCCTCTTTTTGATTTTTCAAAAATATGTTGGTGTAAACACAATTTTTTCTATTCTATATATATATATATTTGTATTAAGATCCTCCATGTGCATGGTATCAACCATGTGCATGGTATATTTTGAATATACTACTCTCTTTTTTTTTGTATTTTCTCTTTTTCCAAGATTTTTTATTTATTTTGTCCTCCCATCTCTTTCAAAAGAACTCTTTATTATTTTTATTTTTATCTTCTTAAAAAACTGGTTCCCAGACTGGGTTTCTCACACGTTCTTTTTTTTTTTTTTTGTTCGGGTTTCTCCCGAATACCCAAACTCTCTCTCTCTTCCTTCTCCTTTTTTATATTTTCTATTTTAATTTTGAAATTTGCCTTGAAGAATCAATTGAAGATTTTGAATTTTCTGGAAAATCTTCGAGTGTAACCGGCCATTGTCATCATCGGTCTTTTAAGAGGTAACCAATCCCTGGATTTGACGTTTGGTCAAAATCGGGGTGTCTACAGTATATACAACAACATACATATGCATCAAACATCTCTACAATATGTGGATGCATTCTAGAATATGTGGCGAAAGCACTCAACACTCCACTCGTCGTCGCACGTTCCCAAAGTTTTGTTACCTCTAGCTCTGATACCAATAAATGTCACGACCCATCCCGCTAACGTGCGGAAATAGGACACGTGGCACGCCACCAAGGCTCAACCAACTATTAGATAATTATACGCAGCGGAAAAGAATTTTAAACAACCTTGAGAATATAAAACTTTAGGAAGCATTACCCTCCGAGTGGTAAAATCCATATAAAATTTAAAACGTACTCCCTCCGTTCCATTTTGAGAGTCCATTATTCCATTTTGGGATGTCCCAAAATAGTGTCCACTTTCCTGAAATTGATGTACAATTTTTACTTACTTTCCAAAATTATCCCTCCTTGAAATCTACACCAAGACAAAACTAAAAAAGTTGTTGTAATGATTAGGGGCAATTGTGGAAAGTAGGTGTAGATTCTTTTTGTCCCCTTAATAAGTTGAGTTCCCAAAGATGGACTCTCAAAATGGGACGGAGGGAGTAACTGTTTTTCGAGTCGGATGAATACATGTTAAAAGGGGTCCCAAAGGTACCCTAAGAACCAATCAAAACATTTAAAATATTTTCGGAAGGTATAGAAAAAGATTTCTTACAGGGGGTATTTCGACCGGTCGAGCGACCCCCTTCGATCGGTCGAATGACCCTCCAGCAGAACTCTGCCTAATGCTGCAGAATTGTGCTAAGGCATCAAACAATCCACACATAACACCTCAACCCCACATGCAAACCAATTCAAACTTCACAAGTCACAACTTACTATCAAAACCAACGTTTAGACTTACCAATCCATGAACAAGGACGATAAAGAAACAAGCTAAGGCTTGTTTGGATTAAAACATGAAGGTTCTATTACATTCCTCCCAAAACACGAAATTAACAAGTTAAGCATTTAGCACACGAATCCATGAGTTCAGATTCATTATAACGTAGTTAAAAAGAGTTTTAAGACTTATTACAACATCATGAACACCGTACTACACCTTCCAAGTCAATTCCATAGTTCTAGTTATTTAAAGCGCTAAATATTACAAGGCTTGGAGAAGAAAACAAAAACATATACAAGTGGAGAATCCCTGTCGCTCCCGCGGTCTCACTCCTCACGTTTCTTCTTTCCTTTCTTTCTTTCACCTGCAATGGAGTAAATCTCCACTGCTCAGCTATATGCTGAGTGCACAATTATAAACATATGCTTATATGACAATTCATGCATTAAACATCTCAAACACATCAAATAGTCTCTAGGGAGAGAGACACACATTCATCCGGTATATCGGCAAGCCCAAAGTCTATCAACCGCGATGCCAATGGCAAGCCCAGAGTCTATCAACCATTGCACCCAACTGCTCTGGCAGGGCCGGTTCCCAAACCAAGCAAGTAGCCGTCGCTACTATAACTCTCAAACATCGAGAGGCGTACCCCGGCATGAATTTGTATCACACTCCCCTTTGACCCACATAGACACATAGCATGCTCATATAATCATCTATACGTGCTTTCATGGCATTTTCATGTGCATAATTAACGGGCCTACTTAATACATGAATTTCGCCCGGATCCAAAATATTAGGTCCGATAATTAAAACATGAAATTTCCTATAATTCATAGGCTTAGAATTCATACCTCGTGCGATTTTCTTATAACTTGGAAGGATGAATTAGGAGACTAATTAAACGTCGGATCTCCGATTACAAGGGATTCCTACAAGTTTAGACATGTTTTCCCCAAAATTTCAACATTAGGACTTTTATAAAAACTATGCCAAACAAGGCCTAAGTGGTATCAAAAATGAAGCTCTTACCTTAAGGAGCTCAAATATAGAATTTGGAGAAAAACTGACGATCGGAAGGTCGTCGATTTGTGTCGGAAAGCTCGTAGCAATCAAATCCCCAAATCTCCCCTTTCCTGATTTCCAATTTAGGTTTGAACTAATGAAATTAATTCATGAGTTTCTATACATAGGCACGACTCTCGGGAATTACGTTTACCTCCCCATGAGTTCTCAAAACTCCTAATTATTCCCTGAAACGTCGCACACTTTCATTTTATAACTTTACGAATGAAAATTATCAATTTCAACAGTTTTTGACTAAGTCTCGTTTGGTTCCAAAATTACGTTCGAAAACTAAATTCTGTGAAATCTCTACACAACCTGCCTTTTATATAACGTGACACTCACGTTCTCACCACAGTTCTCAAAAAGATATACAACAATACCAAAATTACCAGAATTTACACTACTCAGGTAAATTCACTATTCATCATAATACCAGAAAGTCAAATAACATTTAAATCATATAAATGTCATTTAATCGTGCCAATGTAAAATGAACTATCAGGTTCTCGTGTCCTCACTGACACCTTGCCGTTGACTCACAGTCAACTCCAACCCCAATTATCAATTAACATTGATAAACTCACAGATTCAAATACGCATGATAAAAACTTATGAAATTTTGGAACGGGCGTGACAGCCTTATGCTTCAGATTCTCCAGTTATGTTATAGTTTTATTCTTGCGAACATGTGTTTCGAGGAATCATCTGATCGACTGAGCCGCTTCACGCTTTACACTCCATAGTCGAATCAGGTAGCACACTGAAAGATTGAGTCGCTTCACGCCTTACACTCCATAATCCTCCAAAAATCATCTGATCGACTGAGCTGCTTCACGCCTTACACTCCATAGTCGAATCAGGTAGCACGCTGAAAGATTAAGTCGCTTCACGCCTTACACTCCATAATCCTCCCAAAAATCATCTGATCGACTGAGCCGCTTCACGCCTTACACTCTATAGTCGAATCAGGTAGCACGCTGAAAGATTGAGTCGCTTCACGCCTTACACTCCATAATCCTCCCAAAATCATCTGATTGACTGAGCTGCTTCACGCCTTACACTCCATAGTCCAATCAGGTAGCACGTTGAAAGATTGAGTCGCTTCACGTGTCAAGCCCCGGAGCAGCATAAATAGAGAAAAATAAATTTCCTTTATGGGTCCATACGGAATGACAGGTGAAAGTCACTAATAATCCACACCACGTAGTACTAGTCCAAAAGAAAAGCAACAGTAAACAACTGAGAATAACACACAGTGCTAACTATTACAAAATATCAGAGTATGGTCCACAGGATCACAACAGGTCTGAAGACAACAAATGCCCAAGTACCCGCTAACAAAAGGTTTAACAGAACAATCCGAAATGAAATCTAACTATAACATCTTCAGTCTTCAACTGGCATAAGGATAATCCTCCCTGGCGTAACCATCATCGGTGGGGCCTTCCTCTGGATAATAGTCATCAGTGTACTGGTCATTACCTGCAGAATAAGGGGCAGGATATTCTGGACGGGGAAAGTCCAGGCAATAAAAGGCCGTCAGCTTACTGAGAACTGAGTGAGCATAAACTAACGAGGTACCAATTATCTGAAGTAAACACGAGCTTATGAAAAATACGAGTTAACATCTTATTATAAGGATAACATTATCTTGCTCCTCTATTCCTTCTTGTAAACCGACCCTTATCGTCTTGTTACTCAAATACCGAACTCAACAGACTCTGATTTCCATGAACAGACTCAATCGTTTAACTCTAGGGATACACCCTTATTCTGCCCATCGCTTTTAAGAGCAATATATCCTGCTCACCGCATGTCATGGACTCCACGTCAGTCTGTCCCCAGCTTTTAAGAACAATGGTCCTGTTCACCGCATTTCAGGGATATAACGTTTCGAACAAGGCATATCAATCTATTGCCACGACTTAACGTCATCTACTAGTGATCCCAGCTCACCGCTTTTAAGAACAATGGTCCTGTTCACCGCTTTTAAGAGCATATCACAGATCATCCAGTCTATCTTAAGACTTCTTGGTCCAGCTCACCGCTTTTAAGAACCATGTATCCGGTTCACCGCTTTTAAGAGCATATCATGACCAATCGTCCGTCCACGTACCATTCCCAGAACTTACCAAACCTACTTACGTTCCATTCTACATTGACACATGACAAATTCCCAATGTGGCCTGACTACTTGGATTAAAAGAAAACGGACATCGAACTCATACAAGAAACAACACGTCACCCACGTCTTCATATTACTTTTTATTCATTATCCATAGATCTTTGGTGTCACATTACTCCTGTCTACCCCATAGTCGCATAATGGAATTCCGAATCAGAAATCGAACAACTAAACCTCTTATATAATAAATAGGCAAAGGAATCCATGTTCTGATCATGTCAATCGATTGGGACTAAGTTCAATCGATTGGTATCAAAATTATAGCAATCGATTGAGAACCTGTCAATCGATTGGTATCTGAAAAGTGTCAATCGATTGAAATCCTATTCAATCGATTGGGATGTCAATCGATTGAAATTCTATTCAATCGATTGGGATGCAACTGATGTCAATCGATTGAGATTATGTCAATCGATTGGCACTACGTCTTCTCCAGCAGATTGTAAAAACAGCATATAAAACGTAAACTACAAGCATTTAACCCATCTAAGCTTCATAATAACTTGCATAAACCTCACATAAAGGGACCAAGTGAGTTAGAAACTCACCTAGGGTGCGTTTGGATGTGTTTAAGCTCGAAACCTCCAAGCTTTCTCTCTTTCTCCTCTTCTCTGTCTCTGTCTTCCCTCTCTGTCTCCTCCTTTCTTCTTTCTGTTTCTCCCTCTTCTCTCTCCCAGCTGCTAAGGCAGTGAGTGTGTGTATAGAGTGTGTATATATGTAGATATATAGATATATGTATGTATATATCTCAAGAGTATGTCTCTCTCTCTCTCTCAATGGTCTGAAAACAGCCCCAAGGCCAATAAATGAGACATATATATAGAGATATGGGAGTGCCACACGTTTAAAGCTGAAGGAAAGAAGAAAACTTGTCTCAGGTTATGTCAATCGATTGGGACACAAGTCAATCGATTGGCAACAGATATTTGTAGTCAATCGATTGGAAACAATGTCAATCGATTGGGATAATGACACGTCATCACTTTTAGTCGGTTGAATGTCAATCGATTGGGATACTTATCAATCGATTGGTATCTAAAAAGTGTCAATCGATTGGGAAACTTATCAATCGATTGGTATCAAAATTTACCAAAAGGAAGAGAAAGTTTATACGAGTATAGAAATGAAATACCAGGTCTTATTAATATACCAAAATACAGGGTATTACATCACGCATTACACTCCATAATCCTCCCAAAATCATCTGATCGACTGAGCCGCTTCACACCTTACACTCCATAGTCGAATCAGGTAGCACGCTGAAAGATTGAGTCGCTTCATGCCTTACACTCCATAATCCTCCAAAAATCATCTGATCGACTGAGCCGCTTCATGCCTTACACTCCATAGTCGAATCAGGTAGCACGCTAAAAGATTGAGTCGCTTCACGCCTTACACTCCATAATCCTCCCAAAATCATCTGATTGACTGAGCTGCTTCACGCCTTACACTCCATAGTCCAATCAGGTAGCACGCTGAAAGATTGAGTCGCTTCACGCCTTACACTCCATAATCCTCCAAAAATCATCTGATTGACTAAGCCGCTTCACGCCTTACACTCCATAGTCCAATCAGGTAGCACGCTGAAAGTTTGAGTCGCTTCACGCCTTACACTCCATAATCCTCCAAAAATCATCTGATCGACTGAGACACTTCACGCCTTACTCTCCATAGTTGACTCAGGTAGCACACTGAAATTAGCATGGATTCGTTGCGAAAATCAAGGACAAAAATTTTTCACGGGGCAAAGTCAATGCTGATTCGATTAGATTCATAATTCCCAATCCCTCCCCCTTTTTTAGGGGTTACTTTTTCGGGATTCAACTTCGAATTAACTTTCCTAAATCTAGAACTACTCAGATTCAAATCTGCTTTAAATTTCTGAAATTAAGGATCTAAATCGGCTCAATCCTCCCAAAATCTAGAGTCTATCAAATTAAATTCCAAAATCGGGAGTCAATTAGACTTTGATCAAATCCAAATTATTTCAAAATCCAAATCAATCTTTCAAAATCCAAATCAACTCAATTTTCAAAATTCTGGAGTCAATCATACTCTAATTAAATCAAATTTTCAAAAAATTCGAAGCTGATCAAACTCCAATTTATTCACTTCCCAAAATCCGGAGTCAATTAGACTACAATTAAAATCAAAATGTCAAAATTCTGGAGTCAATCAGACTCTATTCATATTAAATTTTCAATATCCAGAATCGATCAGGTTCCAATTTTTCAATTTTGCAAAATCAGGGGACAACTGAGCTTAAATCAAATCAATTTTCAAAGGATTG
The DNA here is from genome assembly GCA_033977485.1 of Hydrangea macrophylla. Lineage (NCBI taxonomy): Eukaryota > Viridiplantae > Streptophyta > Magnoliopsida > Cornales > Hydrangeaceae > Hydrangea > Hydrangea macrophylla. Next base: position 98,572,373 of record CM066992.1, read on the forward strand.
GAGCCAATCAGGCTCAAATCAAATCAATTTTCAAAAATTTCGGAGTCAATCAGACTCTAATCAAATCGATTTTCAAAAATCGGAAATCAATTAGATTCCAATTTAATCAAAATTCAAAAAAAATTCAGAGTCTTGCAGACTTAAATCAAAATTCTCAAAATCTGGGGTCAGTTAAGCCCCAAATTATTCAATTTACAGAACCCGGAGTTATTCGAACTCCAATCAAATCAATTTTTTTGAAAATCTGGAGTCAATCAGACTCCAATTAAATCAAATCTTTCAAAATCTAGAGTCAATCAGTCTCCAAACAACTTAAATTGCCAAAAATTTGGAGCCTGATTAGACTCCAATCTGTTCAACTTCCCAAAATTGGGGTCGATTAAACTCCTAATCAAATTTGTTTTCAAAACTTCGGAGCCTAATTAGACTCTAATTTATTCAATGTCTCAAAATCTGGAGTCAATTAGACTCCAATTAAAATCAAAATTTCAAAATTCTGGAGTCAATCAGACTCCAATCACATCAAATTTTCAATATCCGGAGTCGATTTGACTCAATTTAGTTTATTTGCCGAAACTGGGTGTTTTTCACAAAAGTTCCTTACAATCAGGGCTCATTTTGATTTGCAAAAGGGCTTAAGAACTCATTTTTCAAACTCCGGCGGTCCTTTCAAAATGAGGGAAAAACTTTGAGGATATGGGAGCAAAATTCAGTGGTACTCATTATAAATATGAAAATTAGGAGGAAGAAGGCCACCTGGCACACGCGGCGACACTCGGTGAGGAGGAGCGACACTCACTGAGTGCCGGTCGACATTCCATCAACTGCCGCGCAGCACTAACTGAGTGCCGACGCCTTTTCGTCGAGTGCCGGCCTGACCAGCAGTGTGTTTAAAACTTGATTTTCTTTATTTCTTTTCATTCTCTTCTTCTTCCTATTTCGGATTTTCTCTCTAGGATCTTACTCCCTCTTGATTCTCCAATCAAGAATCAATCAAAACCAAGGTATGTTCACTTTTCAACCATCAAGATTACATCTTTGCTTGATTTAAACTCAAGGTTATGATCATCTTCATGTTTTCCCCACAAATTCCATATGAAACTTTAACTTTTCAACCCTTTTGCTTGTAGATTCTACAATGGCTAGTGGTTCAGGGTCCCATGGTCCCCCCAAGAAGAAGTATAAGCCCCACCTTGGCCATAACCCATCAGTTTTACTTGCCGACCCCGGGACGCATATCTCGGCACGAGCCTTCAACAGATTGGTATACTCCCAAACCTCCCTCTTTTATTTGCTTATAATGAGATAATGCAATGCCATGTGGTATATGATGAACAATGCATACATGAATGCTATTATGACTTCGTGTATTTTGAATGTTTTAAAACTTATTTCCGATATCCCCCTCCCCCTTTCTTTTTTTTTTGAATTGATTTCTTGTCATGATTTGGGGTTCAATGCTTGGTATTGTGCTTTTTGTTTATCGCCCTTATTTGGATTCATTGATTTCCTATGCTCATGGATTCCTCTATCTCGTTTGCCTATTGCTAATGAGGGTTGCACTGACCCCGTGAAGCACTCGAATTTTACGTAGACCATGCTTTTACTGAACTTAAAACCTATTGTCAACGAGTCACTTAGACTCGAAAGAACTTATTTCGTATATTTCGTGAAAACAACGAATCTCTTAGACTTGAAAGAACTTTTTTCAAAACAACGAGTCGCTTAGACTCGAAATGATTTTTTATTTTTTCTTGAAAACAACGAGTCGCTTAGACTCGAAAGAAATTTTTTTCATTTTTCTCTTGAAAACAACGAGTTGCTCAAACTTGAAAGAATTTTCTTATTTTCAAAACAACGAGTTGCCTAGACTCGAAAGAATTTTTTTGTTTTTTTCTTGAAAACGACGAGTCGCTTAGACTCGAAAGAACTTTTCTTATTTTTCTTGAAAACAACGAGTCGCTTAGACTCGAAAGTATTTTCTTATTTTCAAAACGACGAGTCGCTTAGACTCGAAAGAAATTTTTATTTTTTTTTCTTTGAAAACAACGAGTCGCTCAAACTTGAAAGAACTTTTTCTTATTTTTCTTGAAAACAATGAGTCACTTAGACTCGAAAGAACTTTCTTAAAACAACGAGTCGTTTAGACTCGAAAGAATTTTCTTATTTTCAAAACAACGAGTCGCTTAGACTCGAAAGAATTTTTTTTTATTTTTTTCTTGAAAACAATGAGTCGCTTAGACTCGAAAGAACTTTTCTTATTTTCAAAACAACGAGTCGCTTAGACTCGAAAGAACTTTTTTTTTTATTTTTTCTTGAAAACAACGAGTCACTTGGACTCGAAAGAACTTTTTTTTTTCTTGAAAACAACGAGTCGCTTAGACTCGAAAGAATTTTTTTTTTCTTGAAAACAAAGAGTCGCTTAGACTTGAAAGAATTTTCTTATTTTCAAAACAACGAGTCGCTTAGACTTGGAAATCAACAACTATATTTCTTCAAAGAATCAAGTTGCTTAGATTCTAAAACTCATTTATTTTCTTTCTTCCTCTTATTTTGTTTTTCTTCTGTCCTTTTCTTGCAGACTCTGGAATTTGTCCTCAAAGGCCATGGGAGCCTGGCTCACAGCCGAAGATGGTACGAGGAGCTTTCTGATGAGGTTAGAACCCTGGTCAACAATGCTGGATTTGAGCTTTTTGCGCTACTTTTAGAGAAGTGTTCGAACGATATGACTCACATCCTGGCTCTGGCGGAACGATGGTGGGACACAACAAACACATTCCACATGCCTTTCGGGGAGATGATGATAACTCCTCTAGATTTTGCTATGATCACTGGCATCCCCTTTGGCGGCCTCCCGGTTGCTCGCTATGACGATCTCCAGACTTGCCATAAGGAGATTATTGACCTGCTCGGGGCTCACCCAAGAGAGTTCATAGTGCTAGCAAAATGGTTCTTGGATACCTTCAAGGGTCAGGTCTTTACCGACGACCAGATGGCTAGGGCCTTTATCATGTATATGTTGGGTTGCTCGCTGATGAGCACGAAGGGGGATAGGATCAACCTCGGGTACTTGGCCTCTCTTGCAAACATCAATCTCATCTCTCAGTATAACTGGGGAGGGACAGGGCTGGCTACTCTTTACAACCACATGAGTGATGTCTCTAGGGAAAATTCGCCCTCCACTGGCGGGTACTGAAGAGCTTAGGAGTTAAAACTTTGTTATTATATTTCAATCACACTTTTATTTTATTCATCTCCTCCAATTTTATTTTGAAAACCGAATTCACTATTTTTCTTTTTCTTTTACAGATATGGTCTTATGAATATCTTCGCATGAGGGCTCCCAGTACCCGGGAAGGCGAGGCTGCGATCATGCCTCAAGGTTTAAAATGGAGGAAAGGAGCGACATGCCAAAAAGTCGGGGCCCACAACTTTGTAGGCTACAGAAACCTCCTTATCAACTTACGTGAGGTTCATGTGGTGTGGAATCCTTGGGAGGCGGCCCTTCCAGAGGCTAGCGAAGAAATCCAAGCTGCCATAGGTTTTTCCAGGATGAGGATCCTGATGGTGGGGGAGGCGTGTCGGGAGTGGTACCTCGGCGAGAGGGTAACTAGGCAGTCACTTGCTGCCCCAGCCTTTTATGTGCCTAGGGCTCCTCCTGCTACTATGAGGAGCACTGAGACCCTGGATCATGAGGACCTCATCGCTGCTCTAGGTGGGGAGAACATTGCAAATTATTTGGACGATCCAGATGGCTACCCAATTTTTAGATTGAATTCCCTCGTGCACAACTTTCCTCTTATGGATGTTACCCGGGTAACAGATATTTCATTCTTTTTCATTTTCTTTTAAAATTTTTCTTTTATTTTGCAATAATACTCACATAGACTTGAACCCCCTTTCATAGCCTGTCCCTGGGGTTGCCGACCCTCCAGCTCTCCCACAGTGGAACTGGAACATTCCCATGGTACAATGGGTCAGGAGACCATGTACCAGCTGGCCCCTTATACCCAGAATATTCCGTTCATCCCTCTGTAATATGATACAGTCCCCAGAGATTTTGCAGAGAAGAGTCTATCATATGCACACACTGTCCAACATTGAGTTCATGGACGCGAATGGAGGGTAAATCTCTTTCTGGAAACAACCTTCTTATTACTTTTTCACAATTCCAATTTTATCTTTATACTAACAACTGTATCCAAACTCTTTTTTTTTCAGGCTGATGGAGCAAGGGCCACTGCTGATCTTCAGGCTAGCGCTATGGTATCACCATTTTTACACATTTCCTCTTCCCCCTTTTTTATTTCACTTATTCTTTATTTTATTTTGGCTTTTCAGGAGGCCGAGCTTGCTGCCTTGAGGAGGCAAATTCAAGAGTTCCAGTTGGATCAAGGTGGCGGCTACAAGGAGGTGCTGGTGGCAGTAGCCAAGGCGGTGATGGAGGTGACGGTGGAGATGGCGGAGATGGCGGAGCTGGGGGAAGTCAGACAGCTCCGCAAGCACCTAGAAGAAATCCTCGTCGCCGACGAGGATAGCCGATCTCTCTTTCTTTTATATTACGTCCCTGTGAGGACGAGAACTCCAAACTTTTCTCTCTTTAGCGGATTAACTTAAGCGGCTTGATAGTATTCATGCATGGTGACCTGTGTGCCAATTTTGAATTCTGTTTATATTCATACCTGATTACTGCTTTAGCTTTAGACTTTATTCCTCTTGTTTACTCAAAACATGAATAATTCTATTTACTTATTGATGAATGGTGCTTGAATGATGGAATGGTGATACTCTTGTTCAAATTTCTATGCAGGTTTGGGCTTATTCAAATTATAGACTGACTTATGGACATTTTAAACTCTGGTCGGCACTCAGAGAGGCTGACCGACACTCACGGACTACCGCACAGCACTTAGTGACTGCTGGCCGACACTCAGTGAGTGCCGCCACTTTTCATCGAGTGCCGATTTGTGCCATTTTCTTATATAGAGTGCCATTTGCCCATTTCAATGCCCATTTGAAACTCCTAAGGCCCTTTTTCTCTTCCTCATTCACATTCTTCTTCTATATTCACTCTCCTTCTTCTATATTCACTCTCCTTCTTCATGGCTCCCATAAGTTCTGACATTCTATACCCGTGGATGGATTCTCTTTCTGGCATTGACCGACTTAACTTCGAGTGTCACAGATTGACAGACCTCTTTGCATTCCGCCGTATGGCTCTGGACGAGAGCTTACTCCGAGCTGCTATTATATGTTGGGACCCCTCTTTGCATGTCTTCCGGTTCAGTCATGAGGAGGTTTGCCCGCTCTTCGAGGAATTTAGCGTCATTTTCCATACCGACCCTTATGCTGATTTGATCATCCCCCATATACAAGTAGGGTACATCTAAGATCTAGCAGCTCTTCTTTGTATTCCCCAAAGTACCGCCAGCTCTTTTGTTCGGGACCGGCGTATTGACTTCGACCGTCTTTCTTCTATTTATGCTCCTGTTGGTGATCCTGATGACGGAGGATATCATATTATTAGACGCAGTGCCCTTTCTTTGGCTATGCTCTCCGATTTCCTATTCCAGTCTTCCTCCGACATCCTTATCCCTATCGTTTGTGGTCTTTGAGAGATGCGGAGTGCTATCATGCTTGTTCTAGGAGAAACTTTATTGGGTTTGGATCATGCACAAAACACCGGATCGATGTTGCTTTCAGGGTCACCTCATGTTTTGCAGATCTGGCTTCTCGAGCGTTTAGGCCTCTTTGCTCACCCTCCTGCTGGAAGACTGCTTCCCTATGATCGCCTGGATGTTCATTTCTGCTATTGCACGGTTGACGGCTGGCTTACTTGGCTTCAGAGCCTATGTTGTGGGGGACATTCACTGGGTGTGTCCCTGATGGACTTACTGTTCTGTCACTGTGCGGCTTCCCGGATGCCAGGGGGTTTGGTTACCAGGTCTGCATGCCACCACTTTTTACATCCCCGGACGGGTGGTTCACCAGTTTGGATTGCTTCAGGATGTCCCGGACACTATTGTTAGGGATATATACTAAAAATCATGCTTTATGTAGTTGATTTATTATTCATTTAATAAAATCAGTTAATCCATTTTTTTATGAGAATCTGTGTGGGCAATGTTTGTATTATATTATTTATTTAATATTATGCATGTGTGTCTCTCATTCTATATAGTAGGTGGTTTGGTGTGTAGAGTTCGGCTTACACACGGAAGATCAGGCCATCAGATATTATAGAATATAAGATTTTGGTTTACAGTCTTAGATGGAATTGGACACACCATCGGTAGGACTGTAGCATGGTGTTGTAGTAGGTTTGTCTTGACTACGGAAAACGGTATAGTTTCAACTCACTATGCTGGTACACTTTGTGTATTAAACGGGACTGACTTGGGGTAATTATCTTTATACTGACTTATAAGATAATTAATACCTCATGGCTATTATGAGTGCTTATGCTCTAAATCCTAAGTTAATTTGTAGACACGTACATTTGATATTTACACTTTGATCCCTAAAAGGGTGATATCCTTAAATGGGTCAATATCTCATTGGATTGGGTGGCAATATTAATTGTGTGGTGGATATTAATTAATGATGGAGTCCATGTCTCAATTTTGGGATTGATGATATCCCCTTGAGAAAGCTTATAAGTTTTGATTATGTCAAACCCTGCAGGTGGATTTTGTATCCGACATATCAGATAAGTTAAGCAGAGGATCTCAAGGAATTTTAAGAAATTAATTAAATATGACTGTCAGTAATTATATTTAATTAATGGATATCTGTAATCTTAACATGGGGAGATAATAAGCATTTAATAACATGGAGCTCGAAATATATTTTTGAGATAAGGGTAGGAGTGCAATTATAATTCTTTAGTGGTATGAATTATAATTTATGGAAATAGGAATCTGATTCAGTTCGAATTAGGGTTTCCTAATTCCATAAGGAAGCCTATTCCTTATTGACTTCTTATGGTCCCTATCGTAGCCTATATATATGCTGCTTTGGCTCTCTCTTAAGTTTGCATTTTTCCATCAAGAGTATTATAACTCGGAATAGAAAAGAGAGCGTAAAAAGAGAGAGCAGAAACATAAAGGATTTCGAAGGAGCCCACACTCAGTTCGATATTCTGGCAGCAAAGGAATACGATAGAAGATTGTGAGCTATTATCGAGCTCGTGTTCTTGATTCGTCTACTACAACAATCCGTTTTAGCAGTTTAAGATAACCCTAGTTCCACCCTTGTAGGGTTATTGTAGTTTTCACGTAATTTCTTTTGCAGTACCAACTTATACGCGCTGTCAATGGATTCTGGGAACACAGTTTCCTAACAACTATTACGGTTGATTTTTCAAGGAGCTGCACTCTACGCCCTTCCACAATGAGATTATTTGCCGAGGCTTGGCATGACAGAGTGTCAGCTCCTTTCCGGAGGGTCCCTTCTTCAGTTGTTCCCACTGCCGAGTACCTTCTTGAGATTCAGACTTTGGTCGGAAAATAACTTCTAGACAAACAAAAAGGGAAAACACAAGATTCTAAAAGCTTCCGACAAATCCTGCTTGACTCTTACTACGCTTTTGTGATGTATTTCAATTTTCATAAAGACTTTTCTTTGTATCAGGAAAATGTTCTAATCATGTCAAATCATAGTTTGCACTTCTGCCATCTTTTCAGATTATGAAAATTTTCCTTTTAATGTCTCTCTTAGCTCTTATTATTTTGCTTTGAGTTTTGCTTTAGAGTTTTAATCATTCTATACTATGAATCCTCATTTGCTTTCCACACAGTACCTATTTTGATAGCCAGTAGATCCAGAAACGGGTTTAGGTATTTTCTGGATTCTTTGGTTTAGCAAACGAAGTTTGCCCCTAGTATAGAGGCTTTGATTCTAGTTCTGGGGCAAACACAAGTTTGCCCCTAGTTCGGCATAGGGGAACTCAGGATATTGGGTCACACTGAGAGTTGGGTTTCATTTGGACCGAGGGCCTTGTGAGCCCGCCTACTTATCCCCGAATGGGTATCAGGTCTGTAGTAGTTCAGCTAAGGCCAGAAGAGAAGTGCCTTTTAGGCAAGTTTATTTATGTGACCAAACCGAGCAGGTTGCCTACGTATCCCCTAGCGGGAATCAGGTCAAGTGTAGTTCATCAACTCTGGAGGTTTTGAAATGACAAGGTCTTAAGCAAAATATTTCTTGAGGCGATCGAGGTTGACTGGTTGTTTAAACTCAACTCCGTCTAGGTCCATGAGATAGGCAGCCCCTCCAGAGAGAAGTGTCTTAATGATATATGGTCCGACCCAGTTGGGTTTGAATTTTCCTCGGAGGTCATAAATGGGCGCTTTAAGTTCTTTGAGGACCAGGTCACCCTCAGCAAGCTTCCTTGGGCGAACCTTTTTGTTGAAAGCACGAGCTATCCTTTTCTGATATCCCTGAGTGTGATTTATAGCAGCCAATCTTTTCTCATCTAATAGCATCAATTCCTCATATCTCCCCCGCAGCCACTCAAGTTCGGTTACCTCGCACTCTGCCAAAACTCTTAAAGATGGTATTTTGACCTCAACTGGTAGAACGACTTCCATCCCATAGACTAATGAATACGACATAGCCCCTATTGAAGTTCTTACGGAAGTTCAGTATCCCCATAAAGCAAATGGTAACTTCTCATGCCAATCCCTGTATGTATCTGTCATCTTCCCCAGGACCATCTTTACATTCTTGTTTGCGGCTTCTACTGCTCCATTCATCTGGGATCTGTATGGTGAGGATTGGTGGTGGGTAATCCTATACTTTTCTAAGAATGGGATAACTTCTCACTGAAAGTGGCTCCCATGGTCAGAAATAAGCTCATTTGGCACCCCGTATCTGCAGACTATGTTCTTCTCGATAAATTTACCACATCCTTGGCATTCAGAGTTGCATATGATGCCGCCTCCACCCATTTGGTGAAATAATCTATCGCCACAATTATGTACCGGTGTCCATTTGAAGCTTTCGGGACTACTTCCCCGATGATATCAATACCCCCACACAGAGAACGGCTAGGGGGTGGTCATGTTGTAAAGTTGGGAAGGTGGGGTACGCATAAGATTTGCATGGATCTGACATTTATTGCATTTCCTAACATACTCAAACAATCCTTATCCAGAGTTGTCCAATAGTACCCCTGTCGAATTATCTTTTTAACCAACATGTGTCCATTCATGTGGGGCCCGCAGACTCCTTCATGTATTTCTTCCATCATTTTTCTCGCTTCCCTTCCATATAGATATTCTAGGTTATAACCGGTATAGGACTTTTTCCATAACTTTCCCGCATAAATCACAAACTGAGCTGAAAACCTCCGGATCGCCTTGTAATTTTTTTTTGACGCCCCTTCAGGGTACTTTTCTTTCTCAATGAAACTCCAAACATCCGTATACCACGGTACTTCTGTCTCTTCTCCTCCTTCAATGGCTGCGATTGTCTCGAATGAGGGCTGAGTTCTCTCTTCTATGGACAGGGAATCATGGAAACTCCTGTAGGGATTTGAATCATCGAGGCCAAGGTTGCTAAAGAATCAGCTAGCTGAATTTCCTCACGAGAAAGGTAATAAAATGAGATTTTTCTAAACTGCACTTTTAGGCTCTCGAGGTATTCATGGTAAGGTCTCAATTTCTCATGCTTTATTCTCCAATCACCCCTTACTTGCGATATTATCAAATTCGAGTCCCCAAAAACATCAATCTTGTCAATTTTCAAGGCCAAGGCTGCTTCCATCCCAATTATGCATGCTTCGTATTCTGCCGTGTTGTTGGTTGAGTTATACTTAAGTTTAACGGCCAACGGGGTAGGGGCCCCATTAGGTGATATGAGGATGATTCCAACTCCGTATCCTATCTGATTGGCTGCTCCATCAAAATACATTCTCCACCGGTCTTCCTCTACTTTCATCACCCCCGCATCAGGAAACTTAAATTCTCCTCTTTCTTCGGATTCTATGGCAAGATCAGCTAAGTATTCGGCGACGGCTCTCCCTTTGACAGATTTGGAAGTGACATATCTAATATCAAATTCGACCAACATCATAGTCCAGCGTGAGATCCTACTGGTCAAGGCAGGTTTTTCAAAGAGGTATTAGAGTGGGTCCATTTGGGATATAGGGTGACTGGGAAGGCTAACTTGTAATGCCTAAGGCGACGTGTACGCCATACCAAAGCCCAACATGCTTTCTCCAACGGCGAATAGTTCAACTCATACCCGGTCATTCTTTTGCTTAAGTAATATATGGCTTTCTCTACACGCCCCTCTTCCTCTTCTTAGGCCAACATGCACCCCATGGAATTCTCGGTAACAGATAGATATAGCAATAAAGGCTTCCCAGGTTTGGGAAGTGATAGGACAGGTGGGTTTTGAAGGTAGGTTTTGATCTTCTCGAAGGCTTTCTGGCATTGGTCATCCCATTCAAACTTTTCCCCTTTCCTCAACAACTTGAATAGCGGGTCACGGGTCAGGGTGAGTTTGGATATGAAACGGTTGATAAACTGTATTCTTCCTAAGAATCCCCTCAACTCCTTCTCATTTTGGGGTGATGGCATTTTAGTTATGGCTTGAATTTTGGTCAGATCTACCTCAATCCCCCTTTGTGTAATCAGAAATCCCAACAATTTCCCTGTGGTGACCCCAAAAGTACATTTCTGCGGGTTTAATCTCATTCTGAATTTTCTTAACCTCTCAAAGAATTTCCTTAAAGCCTTTAAGTGCCCTTCCCTCTCTCTGAACTTTACTATCATGTCATCCACGTACACCTCTACTTCTTTATGGGTCATGTCATGTAGCAGGGTAGTGGCGGCTCTTTGATAAGTTGTCCCTGCGTTCTTAAGCCCAAATGGCATAACTCTATAACAATAAGTCCCCCAGGGTATGATAAAGGTAGTCTTTTCCCTATCCTTAGGTGCCATTAATATCTGGTTGTACCCTGAGAACCCATCCATGAAAGATAAGAGTTCATGCCCTGCCATATTGTTTACTAACACATCAATGTAAGGTAAAGGGAAATCGTCCTTAGGACTGACTTTATTCAAATCTCAGAAATCCACACAAACCCTAACGCGACCATCTTTTTTTGGGACTGGTACAATATTAGCGACCCATTCTGGATACTCGGTGACAATAAAAAATCTAGCTCCTAACTGCTTTTCAACTTCCTCTTTCACTTTTAGCGCTCATTCAGACCTCATTCGCCTCAATTTTTGTTTTACGGGTTTTCAGTTTGGGAAGAGGGGAATATGATGTTGGACTATTTCTGGATCAATCCCTGGCATATCATCATAGGACCATGCAAAGACATCTTTGAATTCATTTAATAACTTGATTAACTCTTTGCTTTCCTCATTACTAAGTGTGGAGCCAATAGAAATATTTTGTGGATTATCTTCATTTCGCAAATTAATCGTCAAAGTGCCTTGAATGATTTTACATGCAGATTCATTTTCCTTTTTAATTAATTTTTGCAATTCATCTGGTATTTCACTACATTCATCACATGCATCACAATTATTATGTGCAGTCGAGTAAGCAGAATTAGTCATATTCTCATTAACTTTCTTGGGAACAATTACAACAGACATAGAAATTGAAAGACGCCTCATTTGGGCTAATACAGACTCTGGGTGAGGGGGATACCTATCACTAGACTCAAAAACCCATTCCTTCTTCCTTTCTCCTCCAAGATCAGTGATGAAGCATTCTTCCAAGTCCCCTGTCTGAGTAATTTCCCCCATTTCTTCTTCCTCTGGTTCTTTTCCAAGTTCTGATTTCTCCCTTTATGCTTTTTCCTTGCTTCCTTCTTCACCTCTGTTTTGTCCATCTTTATTCACACTTTCTTCGGTACTACCCTTTTCGATCCCTCTATGTTCCTCTCCAGCAGGTCCTTCATCGCCAAGCCATCCAGAGTGCACACCCAATCCTGAATAGTGGTGGATTTTGTGGGTACTTCCAGGTAAGGGTCCTTATAGTCAGAGAAGTCATGTGCAAAGAAAATCTCAAATCCCGGCTTCATGCATTTTTCCACTTTATCCAACCATGGCTCCGGGAAACCGCAAAATGAAAAATCCTCTCCTTCTTTGACAAAGTATCCATTGAGAGTCTTTGAGTATGGTTCTATTGGCGCATCGACCGATTTCTTCTTTTTCTTCATTTCTTCTCTTGTCGGCTGATATCCCAACCCATGGGTATGCGTTTGTGTGACAATGTTTGGAAACTCGGACAATCCTTGGTGCTTCTTACCCAGACCCATCCCCGGGAAGAATACCATCTTTCTCATAATTTCGGCTACCAACGGACTTGCATACTGATCAAAGTAAAGCGGTAAAAACTCTTTTGGCTTGCTGTCTTCTATCACATTGATGAATTCGAACCCGCCCAAGCTTGTCTCTTCCTCTTGCATTTGTACTTCCAAAACTGGGGCACTAGATGAAGAACTAGATGCATGTATCCAACTATCCCTTAGAACATCACAAACTTTACCCTTCCAGATGTATTTGACTTTCTGATGGATGGTTGACGGGATGGCACCCAAACTGTCCAGCCATGGCCTTCCCAGAAGTAGATTGAAAGATGCAGGAATATCGATAATCTGGAACTCTGCCTTCGTTTCCCGGGTCCCAATAGAGAGATTCAGAAAAATGATCCCCATAACCGCTCGATGAGTATTGTCATAGGCCCTTACCTTTTGCTCTGATGGTATAAACGTAGATTCATCAAGCCCCATCCTTTTGGCTGTTCGGAATGGGCATACATTCAATGCAGACCCATTGCCAACAAGACAAGCCGGCAGAATTTCCTAGACACTCGACGATAATGTGCAACGGCTTATTGTGAGCGGGTCCTCCAGGAGGTAAGTCAGCTTCAGTAAAGGAGATAGCAAGATTCGAGCTCTTATTGATCATGCCGACAAGATATTCTGGGGTGATGTTGATGGAGACATCAGATTGATTAAGAGTATCGAGGACCGCTTGTCTATGACGCTTGGAAGCAATTAATAATCCCCAAATAGTGATATTCGCTTGTATCTTCTTTATCTGTCTCAAGACCCTATCTTCCTCTTCTTCTTCATTCAGTTTCCCTTTCCCCTTGTCCAATTCCTGGCCTGAGTGATCTTCCTCAAGTTCGTGTGGTTTAAAATACCTTCCTGATCGCATTAAATGCCTGACCTCTTCTTTAAACCAAAGATCATCCTGTGCTTTAGTGACTTCTGGATTTTCTTCTTCTTTCTCACTTTCATACCAAAGATCCTCCTTAACTTTATTGATGTCCTGACTGTCATCCCCTTTATACCAAATAGAGTTGTCATCTTCAGGTGCCCACCAATCCACAATAGGAGCCTTTTCTATCACTTTTCCCTTGTTTCTATCCATCAGTTCGTCCAAAATGCAGATGTTCGAATCTCCCAGTATCTGATAAAACTTCCTCGGGCACCCTAACTTAGTGATCAGTGTTGATGGATCAAAAAAGCTTCCTTTACTTTCCAAATAGCAAACTCCGGGTGGCGGTACCGCATGATGATTCGGTAGTGGATTCTTGGTGATGTTCGGCGGGTTGGTGGGTGGTTCAGATATTACCTTCTTATCTATCAAATCCTGGATTTCATGTCTCAACCTTAAGCATCGATCGGTTGAGTGTCCCTGCTCTTGATGGAATTTGCAGTATAGATCAGCTTTGAAATTTAGGGGTGGTGGATTTGGTCTCGGTCGTGGCTCCAATAGGTGAAGGTGCCCCTTTGCTAGTAGCCTATCCAGAGCGGTGGACAATGACACTCCCAAGTCTGAGAACCTCCTCAAAGGCTTATCTCCTCCTCTCTTCGGGTAACTCTTGACTGTATCAAACTTCTTCTCTGGTTCGCTTAGTGCATTCACATCTGTAGGACTTGAATGACTCCCTGAATGCCCTCCTCCTGTCCCATAATTCGGACGCCTATACATGTTCACCGGCTCTTCTCTCTTAATAAACCCTTCTTGTATCGCATCCTCGATCCTAGTTCCCACATCGAACACTTCAGTAAAGGTGTTGATAGATTGAAACCTCATCTTCTCTTGATAGACGGGCTAGAGATTTTTCATTAGCATCCGGATTTGTTCTTTCTCGGTTCCCTATACCATTTTGGCTGCTTTTCCCCTCCAATGGCTCAGATATTCAGCAAAAGATTCCTTATTTCCCTGCTGAGTAGTCTCTAGATCTCTGATGGTAATATCCAAATCCTGATTATACTCGTATTGGGCTACGAATGACTTGACAACTTCCTCCCAAATTCTGGTCTTACCAGGCTCCAATGTAAGATACCAAGATAAGGCAGCCCCGGTTAATGTCTGTTGAAACAGATCAGCCATCATAGTCGTACTCACGTCGCTTGGCTGAAAAGCCCCTATACACATCTTGATATGGCTACGGGGATTTCCTGTCCCATCGAATTTATCAAATACAGGCATTTTGAATCCTACAGGTAATACTTCACAAACCACTTCATACAATCCCTCTAGTTCCAGCAAGTAGGTGACTACTCCTTGGGCCTTTCAGACTACCCTCACCAGTTTCTTTACTTTCTCGGTCATCAGCTTTTCTCTCTCAGCCTTTTCTTTCTCCATCTTTTCCTTTTCTGCCCTCGGTACTTCAGCTCTTTCTTGATCATCGAACCAATCATCCTCCCTACCAGGTGGAGGAGGATCAACAACTGGTGGTTGTCGGGCTAGTGTTTCCATCATGGTCATCATCCTAGCCATTTGACCTGCCCGCTGTTCCACTATGGCCTTCAATTCTGCTATCTCTCTTGTGTTTGCTTCTTGTGCCATTTCTCTTCTTACTAACCTTGCAGTAGAATCTCTGTACCAGACTATGCTCGCAGCTGATTCTATCTTTTGCCTACAACCACATTTTATTCTTTTATTTAATTTTAAAAATCAAAGAAATTTTCTTTATTTTGTCATTTTATTTGTAAAAGAAATTTTCATGAATGGCCCATATGTCATGCAGATGCAATGCATGTGTGCGTGTGTGCCTACTCTATATGTCAAAGAAAGAAAATTCTAATCCTAACACATAAACACGTAAGCACATAAAATCCTCACCCATGTCGAGTGCGCTAACTTCTCATTTCATTGTGATCCTCTTCACCCCTTCAAAGTTTGAAAATTTTAGAACTTGTGAAATTCATTTGACAAGCATTTTCCCTAGATGATGGGATCTTTCAAACCCTTATGAAGCTTTCCCTTGAAGGCAACAACATTTCTCAACAAAAGATGATTGGGTTGAAGTTTTGCTTTGAAATTCATTTGAAAAGCATTTCTTTAATTGCAGAGATTTCTCAAATACAATTCTCAAAATTTTGGATTATATTCCTTAACCAAAAGGTGATTGGGTCGAAACTTTGCTTTGAAATCCATTTGAAAATCATTTTAAATAATAAAATAATAAAAAAATAATTCCCAAGATTTTCGGGTTTCTTCCTTAAAATATGCCTCAACAAGGGTTGACTCGAAATTTTGATCAAAAAGTAAAAGGTTTTTTTTTTTTTTTGAAAGAGCGATTAAATACTTTGAAATAAAAATGGCAAAAATCTGTTTGTTTTTAAAGATACATTTAAAATTCTTTGGGTAGAAGGATCACATGATCGGAATATCACCATACTTTTCATGAATTCGGATGCATACAAGGTCAATGATGCTTATCTTAACAAGATATAAGAAATATAACCTTGTAATCAAAGAAATCTTGCATATTCTCAAATGTCGTGGGACATAAGAAGGAAATGCTATCAGGTGATTAAAGGGTTACACATGTTTCATCAAGTAAGTATCGTCATCATCTCAAGTAATCCCTTTCGGACATTCAAATCTCCCTAGCACATAATCTTAATCTAGAATTTGATTCCCTAGATTGAAAGGTTCTATAGAAGCTATCATGCAAAAGTCGGGTTTTGGTCAAATAAGGGACCCTTGACACACACCCGATAGGATGCTTCATATACCAACACATGGTACGAGATCAAGGGTGATCACACGGCCCCATGATGGCTTGACCAACCGGGTTACCCCGAGCCTCCAAGGTCATAGTTCCGTGCAATCGACTGGCGAGACATGCAAGTGCAATGCAACGGGCACACAAAAATTAATTAATTCGATTAAAAAGATACTTTCAAGTCTAATCCTCGAGTGAACCCAAAATCAGAAATTCTAGTCTGCGAAACCAGAGATTCTGGGTTCGATCCCCAGCAGAGTCGCCAGATTGTGGATACCGGCATTTGAGCCCACTTTTGTTTTTAAAACAATTTCTTTTCATATTCAAATTCAAATACGAGTCGCCACTTAATTTTTTTAGGAAAATTAAGAAACCATTTTTTTAAAAGCAACCGATCTTTTGCGAAACCAAAAATAATCTGGGTCCGGGGATTATGGAATGAAAGGGGAAGGAGCCCGACGGACTAAAACACCCCTTTTCATCATATCTCGTGATAGGCCTCTACTCATCATCCTATTTAATCGAATTAATAATCTAAGCATGCCCTCAAATAATACATAGATATAAGTATACATATCACAAGCATGTGAAAAAGGATGCAAAATTGCTAACGATAAAATATCATTCATAAGCCACATAATTCAACTAGCAGCAAAATGATGTGCAAGTAAGGAACTAGAGAACTTACCCGGGAACCAGCAGCGAAATGGGAAATGTGCAATGCATACAAAGAATAGAAATCCTAGGAAAAATGTCTCTAATCACATATACACATAAGGCAAGACCTAAGCTAAGGTGTCGCGCATGGAGTCGAAAATCAATAAATAAACAAATAAAATAAACTAGAGAAGAGACGAGAAGTCATACCTCCAAAGCGCTACAAAACAAGGGTTAGTCCACATGCTTCACATAATAATATGACATCAAATAATCAATCCTAAATCTCTAGCTTAGATCTATCAAGCATGGAAAGAATTGACAAAACAATGAATCCCTTTTGATTAGTTGGAGTCATAGCATCTTTATAGATATACAAGCCTCAACTAGGAGCCAATGTAATATCCATATAGGGGTTCTATAATCCCAACACGATCATAAGGAATCCATGTTTATATTCAATTAGGTTCAACTAAGCCTAATTTTATCCAATAACTAGTTCTAATCATAAGCATCAATGTACATGAATGAATGAATGAACATGAACAAGAATGAGATATGAATTTATTCACTAATTTGGACCACTTAGTCTCTGAATTTAAGCTAAATTATCATTATTCAAAACATGATTTGGGACCCAAGACATTAGGAAACCATTTAAGTTAAAATCAATGAGACTAGACAAAAACAGTGACTGTTTTTCCTAAATTACAGAGAGCAGGCCAGATTTTAAAAGGTAGAAAAACCATACTTCCAACAGTTGGATATTAGTGATTTTTGGATATGATATGCCTCTGTGAGTCTAGTTTCTAACCCAAAAAGAAAATCAAGGTTTTAACGGTTAGATCTCTGGGAATATGGAAAACACTAGACATCACTCAGGAATCTGCAACTCTCTGTCCAGAGATCTTGTACGATTTTCTAAAAATAGTAAAAAAAAATAAGAAACACTTAGATCTTCTTAGAGTATCTTCCTAACACATTAAGGTACTTACAAAAAATTATTAGAGGCCAAGGAAGTTCGATTAAGTTTCTGATTTATTAATTTTAAAACGGACTTACTGTTCTGAAATTTTGGACAGAGAGTTGCTTGTTTTGAAATCACAAGACCAAACCATCTTAGACATGGAATTTCATCAAAACAAAAATCACAGAGGTGCTTAAATGAGTTATGAACATCCTCCAATTGGTCTCATCCAATTTCCAATGAACCATGATTTTATAAAAATCTTTGATCACAGTTGGTTTATGGATTCACTGCACCTTTGTTAAATTGATGTTCATGTTTCGAATCAAACTTGATCCATGATTCTAGAAAGAACTAGGATCAAGTATGACTATGATTATTGGAATAAATAATGAAACATGAAGAGATTAATAGATTTAGCCTTAATGGATTTCCATCATAGGTCTCATAACAAGAGAATCCTAAGGTCTTACTTAATCTCATGAATTTTGAATATAAACTATGAAAATCTACACCTAATTCCTATCTCAAATATATGATCCTTGAGGAATATACACTACACCATATGGGCAAATTTGTAACGGACAGGATTTATGATTTGTAACGGGTATACCCGTTACTAATTTGTAACGGGTATATCTGTTACAATTTGTGAAAAACCGTTACTAATTGCCATTAATTTGGTTACTTAATTTTTGTAACGGGTGTATTTATATTTATAACGTTTATATCCGTTACGAAATTGATACCAAAAAATAATAAAATAATAAAATAAGTTTTCAAATAGAAAACCATCGGGCTCTTGTATTTGGGTTTTCATTAAATGAGAGAAAGAAAGAGATGGAGGAGAGAGAAAGGAGAAAAGTGAAATTGGCCCTAGATCCACACCGCAGACCTCCTGCAGCCGCAGCCGACCTGACCTCCTGCTTCCGCCGCTGACCTCTTGCAGGTACCCTTCTTCTTCTTCTTCTTCTTCTTCTTATGTGGTTCTTCTTCTTCTTCTTCCTCCATCTTCTTCTTCCTCCATCTAAACCTAGATCTAGATTTGTTGTGATTTTTTTTTTAATCTTTTTTTTTTTCCACAGCCTTCTTACGATTTCACCCTCTACAAAATCAAAATCTCGAGGTCACTCTTCTCTCTCTCTATATATATATATCATCTATATATTTGTATTACATACAGATATGCAGATATCTGTATGTATATCATCTCTGCCACATGTTTCTGCTAAGGGGGAAATTAAAAATCCTTCAACCCTTTACCAAAAGTCGTATCAATTTTTCGAGTACATGAACATTTTTTTTGTAAGATTTAGGTTTAAGTTTAAGTAAAATCAATTTGGTATGGGTTTGGGTCAACGATTGGAAGGGATAATTGAGGTTTTCACCCAAATATAGGCGGTAATGAATGAGTAAGGGTTGAATAAGTTGAGTTTTAGTATCAGTTATGGTATTCCACTTTTTTTTTGTTTCCAGTTACTAGCAACAACAAAATAAGGTATTAGCAAGACCATGGATGAAAATTCCATCTGAGACTTATTGTGGAGGGAACAATTCATTGGGGGATAGTAGATAACATCACGAATGAATTTGTGATAGAAGAAGTAGAGTTAACCCTTTAAATTCAGTTGAAAAACTTGACCATTGATTGGTCCCGAAAATGGATTCTTAATATTTCTTGGAATGTAGTTTTTAGAAAGCAGTCATTAAAATACTTTCAGCAATGTAGTTTTTAGGAAAGTAAATAGTGGTTAGTTGTTGGAGATGAATTCTTAATATTGCTTGGAATGCTACATGTCTTCTTGTATTATTGAATCATAAGCATCTATGAGGGAAAAATCTGATTTTTTTATGGAGTATAGCTGGATGCCAAATTGATTTCTTTGATTTGTATGAGTTCTTTGTTTCAGCTGATCGGTTGATATTTTCTTTGCTTGTTTTTGTGATATTGCTAGTTTTATTGATGTTTACTAAAGTTTCAAAGAACCACCTTTCCTTTAATACTTTTATAGCTATCATCTATTTTTGTTCATTTCTATTGCATTAGGTGGATTTGGTACTATCATTATATCATAGGGTTGTTTCAGGGGTGCTTGAAATGACAGAGCCTTCCAAGGTTATTCATGTTCGCAATGTGGAACTAGAAATTTCTGAGGTACATTATCATCTTGGTTGTCTCTTTCTCACTCTATATGGAAATGTAAATGCAGCTGTTGTTCTCTGTCTTTTCTAGCTGAGCAAGAAATACATATTACACTCTTTGTTGTCTTAATAGTTAATATCTTAATAGCATTGATTTAAGTAACATACAGCTCAGTAAAATAAAATGGTAAACCCACCTTGCAAAAACAACTACAGCAAGAGATTAAGCAATCTAAAGGTTTAAGTGGTCCTTGATTGGTGTGGTACAAGCTTCTCGGTAACGAGATTGTTGCTCATCAATTTTATGATTTCAAATGTCTTCAAGTGATGTTAAATATTAAGTTTTTCCCCCTTCTAATGAAATAGATTTTGCTACAAAGAAAAGCTACTGAAATAGATATTGTAGTGTATTGACATTGTGCTCGATAAGTTAAACTCCATTTTGACACTTTTTCTAATTCATTAATGCAAGGGAGTGCGATGAATAAAAAACTGGAAGCATTTCATTGGTTAATGAGCTATACAATACAACCACTTTTTTTTTCTCAAGTCTTTTTTTCCTCTTTCAAGGGACGTTGTTGTGTAGAAAATGGAGTTAGTAACCATACAAGCATATTTCAACTTAAATTTTACATGGTAGTAGTTTGAATTTTCTCATTATTGGTTATTGGTCAAAACTGCACTTGTATTGTTGTATGAACCTGTAAGAGCTGCATTTCTCAAATCTTAGATTTTGAAACGACTTGTTCACGTCTCAACAGTATTAAAATCCTGATAGTTTGTGTCTCAACCATACAAGCATATTTCAACTTAAATTTTCCACATAATCCTGATAGTTTAAGATCTTTCCATCAAGTTGTGAGTTCGCGTCTCAACGGAATCCATCATAGTGTTTTTTTGTTCATGACTAGTGATCAGTTGTGCAATTGAAATCGCAGATATTTATTTATTGAAATTTCATATTTTGAAGTTCCTGATCTACAAAGTATGTTTGGTGGCTAGGTATAAGAAAAGCATTGTCTTGGTATAAGTTTTTGGATTCTTGTAACTACACAAATCTTATGTTTTTCACTTGACCCTTCAAGTTTATTTACTTGAGTTTATTTTATTTGCAGTCATCTATGTCACAACATTTCCTACACAGTTAATGTTGTTTTTGTTAAATTTTAAAGATAGTGACCCACTATCAAATTTCTTTGCTATGGAGAACATTTACTAAAACATTGATCGATTCTATTGCCTTAGTTCTTTTTTTTTCCTCCTTTTAATGACTGATTTTTGTACTTTTGGTTTTGCCTGCAGTTGGACCTCCGGGATAAGCCAACACTTGAAAAGCTTTTTGCTTCAACAAAGTAGGTCTTTTTAAATTTTTGTTAAGAATGTACTTTTTTGGACTCTGTCACTTTGAAGTCCAGACTTTATGCTCCATTTTATTCACTTCATGCAAATTCTATACATGACTGCGAAGTTGAATCTCTAGTTTTTATTTCGTTTGCTTTAGTTATGACCTCTAGCTATTCTTATTCTTGCTCGTAATTTTTGCCCTGCAGATTTGATGTTGTTATCCATTTTATTGGATAAAAAGCCGTTGGTGAAAGTGTGGTAAAACCATTGCTGTACCATAACAATAACCTTATTGGGACAATAACTTTATTAGAAGTCATGGCTGCCCATGAATGCAAAAAGGTATTTCTCTCATGTTATTTCATATTACATATTTTATTCTTTGCATTTGAGAATTTACTATTTGAGTGAAGTTTTTATTCAATATTCTATAACACTTCTTAATCTACAATGTTTTTTGGGGTTGATTTCATTAAATAGACCAAGCACCCACCAATCAGCCCCTATGAAACCCAATGGACTGCCACACACCTCCCAATTTGAATAAAACCCAAATCCAGCCTTGCCTCGAGGCATTGTGACACACATTCAGCCACCCACTGATTTCTCCACCATCGCAAGCCTATTTTCACAGCAAACATTCTGCAGCAAACATGACCACATAAAGCAAAAATTCTGCAGCAAACATGACCTCAGAGAGCAAAAATTCTGTAACAAAGTTCCGCTATAATAAACCCAAAACCAGAAAGACCTCCATTTTTCTCAGCAATGAAGATTTTAATAAACAAAATAGGTAACCACGAACAAACAAAGGCAAAGGCCTCTTGTATCCAGGCAGTATTATGAATCCTTCTCCGATCTACGACCATTGATAGAATGTGCCCTTATATGCTAGGACAATCCTTTATTTTGTTTTATGCTATTAGTTACTTTCAATATTTCAAATTTACTAATTTATATGACTATATGTGTGTTTGTATGTATCTATTCGTCGGTACACACCAAAATGTTCAGCGCATGGTTTAATAAAAACAATTGAAATTCCATCCTTAAAACATTGAGAAATGCTATGCTTGACACATTGAGTAATGCTATGCTATATATCATAATTACAAGTTGATTTTTTGGTAACATATAAAGGCTTTCCTATATAAGCCAATGTCAAAATTGAGTAAACAAGGTATTGGGTGTCCACTTCAAATGTGTTTTTCCAAATGAGCACATGCTAAAAGCTAGTTCGAAATTCTGAAATTAGATAATTGACTTAAAGTGGTAGATTTCTGAAAGGGAAGAGGTGGAGATAATAGATAGTATTAGTATAATGAGATTTGAAATAGCATGCTTACAAGTGGATGGTAGATTTCACATGTCTCTAGGACCATACAAAATTGTAACTGATAGAGGTCTGCAAGTAATAAAATCTGTGTTTTGCTAGTATTTCTGCATGTTTGCTTCATTTGTTATTTTCTCCTGGTTAATTTGAAAGTTAACAAACATGGATAATTGGATGGGCTTCTTTTGGTTTTGCAATGAGGTAATCTAGTGGTTACCATCTAGTTTGCAATTGTACTTGTTAGCCCCTAAATAGATCTAAAAACAGCCCCTGATTTACTGAATTTTTCAGCAGCTAATTAGAGTGTAAAACAGCCCCTGATTAGAGCTTAAAACAGCCCCCCAACAGCCCCTGTTTTGCTGAATTTTCAGTCCCAAACAATCCTTTCTTGTTGTAATGTTTTACTAATTTTCTACCCCAAGCCAACGAAGATTTCTTCGCCTCACTGTAAGCACCCAATACGAAATGAAAAAAAAATAAGAAAGTCTTCTCATCTTTTTGAAATTATAGTATTTCATGAATCAACTACAAGAAATTTACCTTTCATCGTTATGATCGGCACTTTTGTTCCTAGCTGGTGGTAGACACACCCCAATATAACAGTAAGTAAGATTGGGAATGAATAGATCAATACATTTGCATCTGTAAGTAGGAAATGATTGTTTGGTGAACAAGTGTTTTTCAAATAAGAAGTGTGTTGAAATCTGCAAATACGTTTTGCGGTTCATACATGTTCTATCTTATAATGCACTCTTTGCTAGTTAAGAAATCTAGGTAAAGAAAATGGGTGTTTGTTATTAGTAGTTCTTTGTTTTATTCGTTCTCCACGTTTAGATGACGTTAGAAACTAACGAATTTCAATATACACTAAAAAATGATATGGTATCTGCTGAGTATAAGATGAGGCTGTTGGATGATATTGGCCATGTACAAACAACACTCCTTTATTGTTGCTTTCTCTTTTATCTTAAATTCTTTAAACAATATAAAATGTGAAAATTTTGTAGGTAGGCTAAGACGAAAAAAAAAGGAGTGTACTGTTTTCCTTGTGCTGATAGTACCTCTTCCATGTTTTGTGTTGTCAATGAGCTAAGTCATTTTTCTAACTTGTGAAAATAGAAATTAGTTTTTGTTTCCTTTTTGCTAATACATGAATTTTGTAAGGTCTTTGAAGAGTTATTTTCCCTTTTTTGTTCTTTTCTTTCTTTGCCTCACTTTTAGGTTTCACAGAATTTTCGAAGTGACACATCAAGACAATGCCACTCCAATTGCCATGCTTGATTGGATTAAGACAATTAAACCCAACTAAATTGGCCGATTAGACTAGTGTTTAGTTCAAGTCAGATCTTAACGCTTCTGCCTGGCTAGAAAGGTTCTTAAGCTTACATAATATTATCTTTCTGTTAATTTCTAAAAGATAATAATTTCTCTTTTCTTTTTCCTCTCGAGGTTGCATAGGCCATTTCTGAAGGCAGAAGCAGTGGGTATTGTGAAGGCAGAAGAGATGGGTCATTGCTGAGGAAAGATTTGAGGTAACCCTTGTTAGGATCATTTTTTTAGTGATATTTTCTTTTAATTAAGTAGTTATGTATACTATTATTTAAGGCATTTCATCAAGGCTACAGGATTGGATTATAAAAGAACACAAAGTCTGGCATTTACTACTAGCCTTATGATTACTGATTAGATAATGACCATCAAGATTCATAATCATAGATGCCTTAAACAGTTACAATCACCATATTTTAAAAAATTAAAGTTCTTTGGAATGGGACATGACCAACAACATATCTTAATAGTATTTAGACTAGATAAAGATGAGCTGAGATTGAACAAGCCATATAAGGGGACTGGATGTGGGCTGGGCTAAATTAGGTGAATTAGTGAAAGATGCAACTAAAATAGAGTTTAAAGCCATATAAGTAACAAGCAAGTAGACTGTGGGTTAGGCTAAATTATTTTGTTCATGTACTAAGATGTATACTTTATTGCTCCTCGAACATATTTTTACATACATGTTATTCAAATAAGATTTTTAAATTGGGTGTGATCGCAAACAATATGGTGAGTTTTACATTCACTTTCCCTTATTTATTAAAATAATATTATTACTATTCTTTTGTGATTTCTTTTTCTAACACCATCATCAATTATGGTGAAAGACAGGGTGGTGATGATCCCAGGCAATGAAGAAGGAAGAGATTGAAGCAATTTTAAAAAGTTAAAGTTAATGAAATTGTTTATGGACAAAGAGATTTGTGTATTTTGTTTTTCTTGAGTTAATTTCATGTGTAAGATGTAATGTAGTTAAACTAAGAACTTGGGTATGGACAAAGATTTATAAGATGAAATATTTTGGATTCTACTTGTGTTTGGTATTGATTGAGCTTGTTATTTTTGTGTTTGTATGGATTATTATGCTTGTTAATTAGGTGCAAAAAAAAATAAAAATAAATTGGGGAGCATATAAATTAATTATTATTATTATTATATTCTATTAAAATTTGTAACGGGAATATCCGTTACAAAATCCGTTACTAATTTTATGCATTTTGGAAATTAGTAACAGAAATAACCGTTACTATTTCGTTACAAACCGTTAGTATTTTTTTAAAAAAATCAAAAAAGTTGTATATTTATCCGTTACTAAACTAATTTGTAACGGGTATATTCGTTACAAAAGTTGTATTAGTAACAGGCATATCCGTTACAAATATCCGTTACTAATTAGCAACGGATATATATGTTACAAAAATCCGTTACAAATTTGCAACGCCATATTTGTAACGGGTATATCCGTTACAAATAATTTTTGTAACGGATATACCCGTTACAAATCGAGCCATATGGTGTAGTGATAGAGCTATGACATCCTAATCCCCTCTCAAATTAATGGTCCTTGGAGACTGAATGAGATCCAAATTTACATAAACCTCTATGGGATATAGCATGAATCCCATAAGATTCTTAGTGAAGAGATTCAAATCATGAGCTAAGACTTGAATTCAATCAACTATGTGTAGATATGACCATGATTCATGTGACGCCCCGCAAAAATAAGCGTATTTCCATTGAAAAATTAAATGAATCACACTTGATTCTTTAAAATAAAAATACAAAATTTCTTTAAAACTCCCAGCAGGTCCATATTCTCCACGGATCTTCTATATCATCCTTAACCTTGTCTCCCTTCTAGGCTTCGGTTACCGGCACTGCCTGCATCTAAAAACCATACCGGGAAGTATACAATATGACATGAATAATAAAGGCTCAAAAGGATAATGAATTACCACGACGACATAAGAATTGCTAGGATCAAATAATATAGACCAATCACTCAACCCACCCGTTCATACAATTTACCCGCTCACCCACATGAGCATCGTACAAGGTTCCTCTTGGTCACATAGCAAAGAGCCACCTCACCTCACCTCACCCGTCACCATTCCTCGGTCCCTGAGGCCTATTGGACTGTTGGTAGGTGCTCATTGCTCATGTACCCTTTAGTTCCATAGCACTCAGCCAAAAATAATATATTAATAACATTTTAACCAAAAAGACATGGATTCCAAGAAAAGACAACATAAGCAAAGAGAGTACAAATAGGGATGACAAGAAAATACTCCGGAGATTAAGAGGATATTGTACACAACCCGGTACCTATAAATGATGTTGAGCAACTCCCAAACACTTCTCTTCTTCTTCTTCTTCTTCTAACTCGAGGTATATGTATATCTATAATTGTGTATATATATATAAATCTCTCTCTATGTGACTCTCTCAAGCTCTCTATGCTAGAAGTGTAGAATGTGTGTGTTTGAGAGAGTATTTGAGTGTATAAATAGCCAAGCTTCCACTTGGAGACAATGGCCTAACAATCCACTTATTAACCTCTAACTTCTAATTAATTGGTAGCATTCTAAAAACTGCTACTGAAATCCTCATTTTCTGTCCAAACGGTGCAGAATCTGAGAAAATTGCATTAGACGAAAAGTGTGCAGAATCGAGTTTTGCTTGAGACAACGCGGGTAGAATCTTAAATTTCCTTCTTTTTACTAACAAAAATCTGAAAACAAAATTCTGCTACTGTTAAAATTAAAAGAGAAAATATTAGATTTAATTTTAAATATGACTCGAAAAATCTTAACTTCCAACACGAATATCAAATCATTTAATCTCACGCAACTTTTCCCAAAAAAAATATATTTTTAGTTCATGACTTATAAGTTTGAAAAAAATGACCAAAATACCCCTGTGACCAATTTTCGCTAAAATCGCACACGAAGTCAAAATCGTCAATTTAAACATGAAAACACGGGTTACTACAATCTACCCTCCTTAATAGAGATTTCGTCCCGAAATCTAGAGATAAAAGCATTTGGTAAATAACTTCATAAATTTCTTAAAATAATGTTTAAAACAAATATAGCATATTTTGTTTTATAAAATAACAAAATTTTTTTTTTTTTTTTTTTTTTCAAACTTCTCTGACTCCTCCCAGGCGATGTAGACTATCTAACCTTGACATAGTCCTACATTTCCGGCTGGGGACAGGCTCTGATACCATTTGTGACGCCCCGCAAAAATAAGCGTATTTCCATTGAAAAATTAAATGAATCACACTTGATTCTTTAAAATAAAAATACAAAATTTCTTTAAAACTCCCAGCAGGTCCATATTCTCCACGGATCTTCTATATCATCCTTAACCTTATCTCCCTTCTAGGCTTCGGTTACCGGCACTGCCTGCATCTAAAAACCATACCGGGAAGTATACAATATGACATGAATAATAAAGGCTCAAAAGGATAATGAATTACCACGACGACATAAGAATTGCTAGGATCAAATAATATAGACCAATCACTCAACCCACCCGTTCATACAATTTACCCGCTCACCCACATGAGCATCGTACAAGGTTCCTCTTGGTCACATAGCAAAGAGCCACCTCACCTCACCTCACCCGTCACCATTCCTCGGTCCCTGAGGCCTATTGGACTGTTGGTAGGTGCTCATTGCTCATGTACCCTTTAGTTCCATAGCACTCAGCCAAAAATAATATATTAATAACATTTTAACCAAAAAGACATGGATTCCAAGAAAAGACAACATAAGCAAAGAGAGTACAAATAGGGATGACAAGAAAATACTCCGGAGATTAAGAGGATATTGTACACAACCCGGTACCTATAAATGATGTTGAGCAACTCCCAAACACTTCTCTTCTTCTTCTTCTTCTTCTAACTCGAGGTATATGTATATCTATAATTGTGTATATATATATAAATCTCTCTCTATGTGACTCTCTCAAGCTCTCTATGCTAGAAGTGTAGAATGTGTGTGTTTGAGAGAGTATTTGAGTGTATAAATAGCCAAGCTTCCACTTGGAGACAATGGCCTAACAATCCACTTATTAACCTCTAACTTCTAATTAATTGGTAGCATTCTAAAAACTGCTACTGAAATCCTCATTTTCTGTCCAAACGGTGCAGAATCTGAGAAAATTGCATTAGACGAAAAGTGTGCAGAATCGAGTTTTGCTTGAGACAACGCGGGTAGAATCTTAAATTTCCTTCTTTTTACTAACAAAAATCTGAAAACAAAATTCTGCTACTGTTAAAATTAAAAGAGAAAATATTAGATTTAATTTTAAATATGACTCGAAAAATCTTAACTTCCAACACGAATATCAAATCATTTAATCTCACGCAACTTTTCCCAAAAAAAATATATTTTTAGTTCATGACTTATAAGTTTGAAAAAAATGACCAAAATACCCCTGTGACCAATTTTCGCTAAAATCGCACACGAAGTCAAAATCGTCAATTTAAACATGAAAACACGGGTTACTACAATTCACTTTAATCTCCATATGGATCATAGGAAACTAAGAAATCAAACTCAAAGAGACTCAATAAGATATATAAAATCTCATGAATCTTAAGAGAAAAATAGAAATAAAGAATCAAAGTTTACTTAGAGAAATTGTAACACAAATTCTTCAAAAATCAAACTTATCTTAAACCCAAGGCATCAATTGGATCCAAATTAATGAAATGTTATGAGATTCAATCACAAGCTCTAAGTGGTGTGTGGTGAAATGAGGTAGGAAGAGAAGTTTTGAAAATGTGTAAAGTTTCTAGAACTATGAACTTGTGATTGAATTTGCCTAATTCTACCAAAGATTGAGAGGTTACCTCTATGACCTCAAGGATTTCTTCTATTTCTTGGGAAGCTCTTCCAAAAATCTTCAAGTTTTTCTTCAATTCTTCAAATTCTTCAAGAAAACTCTATTTTTCTTCTCAATTCTCTCTTCTCTTCTATATATATTTCTTGTATATATCAATTTGATTCCAAGATTAAGTGAAAAGTTCCCAAAAGTCCCAATAATGGAGATGAAGGTCTGTTTATATAAACCAACATGACAAGGTAAATGGGTAAATTCGGGTGAAAACTCATGTGCAAAGTTTTCATCTAGAACATGTGAGAAAAGTAGTCTGTTACAGTGCGCGGCACTCGATGACTTGCAGGCGGCACTCAGTGAATGCCGGCGCGGCACTCAGTGAGTGCCGTCGGCTTCGCCGCGTTCTGCGGCTAACAGAATTTTGCCTTCTTTTTAATTTTCAACATATATTAACATAAACTTAATTTATTTAGTAAAGTATATACTATTGTACTTGTATTTGTAATGTACTTTATTAGAATATACCCATATGCATGGTATATATTCCCATATATCATTTTATTTCTTTTTTCCTTTCTTTTTTTTCTTTTCTTTTTAAGACTTCTTTTTCAAAATTCCTTTTCACTTTCTCCTTCTATTTTTTCTCTTTTCATAACTCTTTCTTTTCTTCTTTTTTTTTTCAAATCTCATTATCATTACTATATATATATTTTGAATGAATTCTCAGACTGATTTTCTCATACGTTTTTCAACATTCAGGCTTCTCCCGAATACCCAATTTCTCCTTGTTTTGTTTTGAATTTTGAAATTTTATTTGAAGAATCTTTGAAAGATTTGAATTTTTTGAAAAATCTCCGAATTTCACCGGTCATCGTCATCATCGGTCTTAAGAGGTAACCAATCCATGGATTTGACGTTTGGTAAAAATCAGGGTGTCTACAGTATGGTATTTTCAGGGAGATTTTGGACAATATTTCAAGGAATCTGAAGAAAAACTTTACTTGTAGCACCCAAGTTCCTTTTTTTTTCTTTCTTTATTTGTCCTTTATTTGTTTCCATTGATAGCTAGTGTGGAGTCCAATACTAATGTACAATAACCTCTCTCTAGCGAAATTTTTTAGGGGTATTTTGATAATTTTCAGTCTTTTGTTGTCCCTATTCTATGTTATCTGTTCTCGGCTACGATGATTCATGTGTTCTGTAATTTTCATTTTTTGGTCCATGAGCATAGTAAAAATCTCAGGAACTAAGGGGACGTAGACACGTAAATATGGTTTTTCTTGTTTATTTTTCTGTTTTTTTTTTGTCTCTCACATATACTTGATAGGGCTTTAACCGTAATTATGTTACCCTATCATTCTCTAATTACATTTCTCAGTTTTGTTTTTGCTACGGTTTTCAACTGGAATACTGTTGGTCAGTGGCTTGAATTCTCACTTGTTAACCTCTGGATGGTCTAAAAGCAACTGTGATTTTTTTGACGTAATGCACTCTAGTAGGTACTCATTTGAAAATAGTTCAAACGGTCCAGCTCCCTATATTCAATTAGGATTGGGTTTTTGCTTCTAATGCGGACAATTTTGGAACTTGTGAGAGAAAATTTGTAGGTGGGTTTGACAGGTTTGAGAGTACTTATTTTGTTGGCTCTACTATAATGGATTCCATATATTCGCTCTTCATATGTGGAGATAGGCGTGTTGTCGAACTACATATATTTGGAGTAGTTTTGAGATCTCATATATATATATCTACTCTATATAATAAGAAGACAGCCACATTTAACAAGCACGTCAAAAAATATGAACTTCCTCTTTTGCCCTTCATTATATTATAATTACTTATATATCTATCTATACATCGTAAGGATATATTAATTTGTGTGAGGGTATATCTGTCATTTTGGACAAATAATTACATTCAAGTCAGCTTTTGAAATTTTATTTAACAA
Source organism: Hydrangea macrophylla (assembly GCA_033977485.1). NCBI lineage: Eukaryota > Viridiplantae > Streptophyta > Magnoliopsida > Cornales > Hydrangeaceae > Hydrangea > Hydrangea macrophylla. The sequence goes on from CM066992.1 coordinate 98,602,946, forward strand.
GCACGTCAAAAAATATGAACTTCCTCTTTTGCCCTTCATTATATCATAATTACTCATATATCTATCTATACATCGTAAGGATATATTGATTTGTGTGAGGGTATATCTGTCATTTTGGACAAATAATTACATTCAAGTCAGCTTTTGAAATTTTATTTAATATAATAATGAGGTTTTAATCAACAATCTTGTGTCTAATTACATTTGGGTCAACAATTTTTGGGAGATTTATTATTGACTTCAAAAAAAGTCAACAAAAGTGGCTATTTTGGTGGCTATTTAGAAATTGGTCACTAATATTTACAATTTGGTCAACTTCTTCTCTCAAATGAGGTTTCAATCAACAATTTGTGTCTAATTAAATTTGGATCAATAATTTTTGGGATATTTATTATTCACTTCATAAAAAGTAAAAAAAAGTGACTATTTTAGTGGTTATTTAGGAATTGGTCACTAATATTTCCAATTTGCTCAACTTCTTCTCTCAAATTTAGGATTCATATATTGTAATATGTGTAATTGCATTTAGGTCAGCAAGTTTTGGGATATTTATTATTCACTTTAAAAAAATTTAAAAAGTGGCTATTTTAGTGACTATTTAGGAATTGGTCACTAATTTCACATTTTGGTCAAATTCTTCTTTAAAAATTAAGTTTGGTATATCTAAAATGTCAAATAAAGTGGTTATTTTAGTAGCTATTATGAATTGATCACTAATATTTACATTTTGGTCAACTTCTTCCCTCAAATTCAGGATTTATAGATTGTATTTGAATATCAATTAAAGCCTACAAACACGTTCATGCCATTTTTTAGAGGAAATACCCTACTTGTGTCATATATTTTTAGTGGCGCTTTATTAGTTACCTTTACTACTCATGTATAAGATAGTCATAATTATCAACTTCTTCCGTCAGAAGAGTTTTAGATTAAATAGTTACATTTACAATTTCTTATTTAACTGTTTTAACATCTTATTATCTCTAATGTCAAGATTAATACACAATATATCTAGGAATACAACTATCCGACGGGCATGTGCCTTGCACGTGCACCCACACTAGTATATATATATATATATATATATTCTTTTACTCTATTTTTCCACACTTTCTCTATATTCAAATCAGTGCTCTATTTATTTGACGCATATCTGTTTGATGGTACTATGTAACAACAAATACACTTCCAATTAAGTTTTTGGATGACAAAATGGTTTTTTTTTTTGTAGAAATATTTGGGGCACTAATAAATTCCATTAACACTCACACCCACACTCTATCTCTCTCCTAGTGGTACTGTGGGGTCTGCAGTGGCCACAAAGTGCCATTAGAAAAGAGATAGAGTGTGGGTGTGAGTGTTAGTGGAATTTGTTAGTACCCCTAAAATTATTATTATTATTATTTTTTTAAGTTAATTAAAGGCAAATGCAACTCCATAAAACATATTCCATCAATCACTTTAAAGTACATAGTTGGAGGTTGAAAATAAACCTTCTTGAAGTAGACTCCATATATATCTTTATTGATTTTCATAATACCACACTCTTTAGCTTTGTCCACAATTTTAGAAAAAAAATCAGTATAAGCTTATAATAATACAAGCCTTAATCCCAGAAATTGTGTCATGATCCATGAGCAAGGCTAGACTCATGGACCTAAGCTAGCATAGGTTCCGTTTGATAAAATTAAAAATTAAGTGCTGGATTTTAAGTACTGAAAATTTTAAGTGATTGAATTTGTAATACTGAAAACAGTATTTCAAATACTATAAAAGACTGTACTTAGTGATTATTTCAGTAGAATTTTTTCACTTAAAGTTTTTATTAGGTTTTTGATTGCCTTTTCAATTAAGTGATACATTATCAAACACATTGAAAATAAATAATTGCTAAAAAATTTTAGCACTTAATTGGGTTATCAAACACACCCTTAGAGGCAAAATAAACAAAATGAGATTGTCCAATATCTATATCTATATCTATATCTGTATCTATACTATATATAATTGTACCAATGACTATAAATGTTTTACACTTTTATCAATTGGTGCACTTTCACTTAAGTAATTTTCTTTGAGTTTTAATAAGTTTGGTATGCCACTTTTTTTGGTCCGTCCATAAGATTCCTACAACCTAATAACAACACTTTAAGTATTTATTTTTCCTTGACAATTGCTTGTACCACTCTCATTTTTTTGAGCCCATCTATGAGAATCCCAATTAATACACTTCCTAAGGATTTAGAATGCCAGTTTTTTTTTTACACTGCTTCTACTTATTGTAAGATAATTATAAATTAGGATTCTCACTTTGATAAGGTTTCAATTACATTGGTTCTCCTTCCAATTTCCAAGTTTTCTCATAAGAATAATCTATTTCAAATTGTTGTTATATTAGCTGTAGATAACTCTCAAACTTATTAGTCTCAACTATATTAATCCCTATTAAGACTCCTAAAAATGAGTTTTAAATACATTTACGGTACAAAACATAGTCGTCACTTATTTGATTAGAGGATTGGTTGAACATTTGTCCTATATTATTTGTTCAATAAATGATTGGTTAATACCTATTTGATTAAAAAAAATCATGGTTAATTACAGAAATACCCCATGTAGTCAGGCGCTTTTTCAGTTACCCCATGTAATTTAAATTGTGTTACTAATACCCCATGTGGCCTAGACTTAAGTAACATAGTCACTTTTTCAGTTAAAGTTAACAGAAAATTGGTAAAAATACGAAATTACTCCTACTACATGCTAATGGGAACACCCTATGCACTTAAATGTTTATTTAGGTATATGTGATATATTATTATATTAATTTGATATTATATTTGTTACTAGAGACTATTTTATGGTCACTTTGGGGGTACCTTTGTGAGAGCGAATTGAGCACACATACACACAACACATAGAGTCTTGGTGATAATTATTTTTTGATCTTAGTACATCACTACACTAGGTTTCACAGTGTACCAAGGGTAGATAAAAAAAAAAGAAGCAAAAATATCACCAAGACTTTGTGTGTGTGTGTGTGTGTCCAAGGGTAGATAAAAAATAAAATAAATAAATAATACATCACCAAGTCTCTGTGTGTGCACACATCCAATAGTAGATCAAAATATATATATATATATAATATATCACTAAGACTGTGTATGTTGTGGGTGTGTGGGTGTGTCCAAGGGTAGATCAAAAATAAAAAATAAAATAAATTCGCTCTCATAAAGGTACCCCAAAATGACCACAGAATGGACTCTAGCAACAAATATAATATCAAAATAGTATAATAATATACCACATATGTTTAAATAAACATTTAAGTACATAATGGTGTTCTCATTAGCATGTAATAGGGGTAATTTCGTACTTTTACCCACTTATGTTAACTTTAACGGAAAAAATGACTATGTCACTTAAGTTCCGACTACAGGGGTATTAGTGACACAATTTAAAGTGCAGAGGATAAGATCAAACAATTTTTTTTTTAAAGTATATTCAAATAAAAATTAATTCAATGTAAGCACATTGCGCACCACAATCAAAGGCTACTCTAATTTGTGTTAAGTTTTTGAAGAGCACTTTTGCTCACCCAAATTTGGTTTACCATTGCTCACCATACCTTCACTGCCTGACATGTGTCCCCTTTCATTCCCATTTTGCCCTTATATGAGACACAAATCAGGCAGTGAAGACATGAGTGAGCAATGATGAACCAAATTTGGCTGAGCAAAAGTGCTCTTGTTTGAAATTATATATCCCATCCGTTAAAGTCCTTTACTTCAGAATGGGATTTTCCAATTTAAGAGTCATATTCAAACATCAACCGGACCAATACAGGACAACTGATTAATCCTCCTTCTCAAGCGGGTATATCCTAGAAAAAGACCTCAGTGGGGGTGCCACCAAAGTCCCTCCGATGGTCAAGTTAGCAACCAGTTGGATTAGGGTAAGAATGTGTCCTTCGTGACCCTCTCAACTCGACTAGCTTCATCCTCTCCTCCCCAGACACATTCTTGAGCGTTTCGGCCCATTCCTTTCACTTCTCTCTATCTCTCTCCTCTTTTGCTCTTTCAAGGAGGCTTTTTTCTCCTATTTTTTTCCTCTCGTACCTCAGGCCTCAACAACTTCTTCTGTGCGTTCTTGGACAGAGGTTGAATCCAGAGCCACTATTTTGCACGAATTGGGATTAGGATTGGGTTTAGATTGAAATCTGCGTATCTCCTGGTTTTAATGTCATGAGCTAATCTTGTTCTTTCATTTCCTTTTCACCAACAAAAAAAAGAGAGACAAATTGCATACTACATATGTGAAATATTTTCATGTTGGACTCCCTTTCTTCTGAGTATGCTTGATACGAGTCTTGAAGCCTTGAGGTTAAGGAGGTAGTGAAAAGTTGGGGGATCTTTTTTTAGGAATATATATTTCATATGTAGCTGGTTACAATTTTTTAATACGGGGTATTTTTTCTAGGCAATAGTTAATAAAGTAAAAAAGATAAGTTGGAAAAATAATAAAAGGTTATTTAAGAGATAGTAATCCGGCTCTCTTTTTTTTTTTTTTAAAGGCAATATATATTACTTAATTTTTATTTTCTTTTTTTCTTTTTGATAAGATTGTCATATATATATGTGTATATATATATATATATATGATTTTGTAGATGACCTGTCTGATTCATTCTACAAAACTTGAGCTCAGCCTCAACAGAGAATGGCCTCCACTCAACTGACTCAGTGAGCCCACCCCAGCATGTGAACACTTCAGAGTTCAGACCAACATGCATGATTAATTTTTTGGTTCTGTGCTCTTGATTCTATAGATATGATTTGCACAATTGGTCTGCTATGATCATAAACTTACAAAGAAGAACATGATCCTAGCAATAATAGCATAATTGGATAAGATATATATGGTAGCGAGGTATTTTTATTTTATTAGCCGGCCAGAAAACATAATAATTAGAGCCCACTTGCATTATTTTTTTTTTGGTGATATGTACTACACACTCCCATCCCATAAACCCCCATCTAATGAGATCTGAACCCGCTATCACCCGCAAGCAAGGTTAGAGTCGGGATTTGATGTTAGTGAGAGCACAAATTTACATAGGGTTTGACCAGAATTTTTTTTGGGAAGAAATACCATAGTTCCGAATTTCTAGGGTTTAAAAATGTATATGTTGTTTTCTGTGAGTTTTCACACATAGTGAATTGATGAATAAAACATAATTGTTTAAAAACAAACCAATCTCTCCACAACTCTTTTTAAAAAAAAATGAGTTTGTATATTTAATTTTTTTTCCTTTTTACACGTTGCACGTACAAAACAAGGAATCTTTAATATGTTCGATGTTATATATAGGGGCTTAAATACTTGAGAGTTGGGTAGTTAAGATGTTTATTTGGAGAAATTATTCAGTGAGCCCGTCATGCCACGTCAGCATGCTGACGTGGTGTGACCATTTAATCTCAGTCATCCACTTGCCCCCTCCTTCTAGGGGGATCATGACAAGTGGTTATCAGATTTCAAATTTGAAATTCCACTAACCACTTGTCATGATCCCCCTAGAAGGAGGGGGCAAGTGGATGGCTGAGATTAAATGGTCACACCATGTCAGCATGCTGACGTGGCGTGACGGGCTCACTGAATAACTTCTCGTTTATTTGGGTGAAGATTAAAAAAACTTAAGAATTAAAGTAAGATTTTTGAGTTTAAATGGTATAAGTTTAAACCTTAAAGTTTTAGGGGTACAATTAACGCATACAATAAATGATAAATAAGATAGAAAAATGTTTATAAAAAATTGAGTGGGGTCATTGGACACCACATGCCTGCCTTGCTTACAGTTGGGATGGAAGCACTTATCACTAGGTAGTTAAGATGTTTCTAATTGTGTGTATATATATATATATATATTTTTTGGTAATTGCTATGTACACTCGTATATTTGCTATGTACGCCTAAATTCATTTATTCTAATATTTTTCTTCTAAAAATTCTCACTTTTATAAAGGTGAGCGGCGTACATAGCAAAATTAGCGGTGTACATAGCAATTCCCATTATATATTGTGTTTGGCCAAATACAAACTAAAATGATGGTTGTGCGGGTAATATATTTTAGGAAAAATTGATGAAAAGGGCATTAAGCCAAGCTTTTTTGTAATTAAGGATAACTTAAATTAAACATTGGTGATAAGTTCTCCAAGACCATGTTTGACAGGCTGGATAAGAGGGTCAAATAGGATATAAGTTATCCTATCCTATGTTTGGTGCGCCATCGAATATGAGAAAAAATAATCCAAAGGAGTTTTTTCCTAGAAAAGATCTGATATTGATTTCATTGTTATTCTCTGCAACCGAATTCGTTGTGTAATGAGAATTTTTTCTTGGTTGATCATCTTCCTGGTTTGTGTATTGATTTCATTGTCATTTTTTTTAGAAGATCTTGATATTGATTTCATGGTTTGGTTGTTTTGAGTTTTTTTTTCTTGGTTGATCTACAATCTTTCTGAATTTATTTGGTCTGAGATTTTTTTTTTGGGTGTTGATCTTCATTTTTGTTTTAGATATGTAAACAAATGTTTGGAAGAATATTTTTTATTCCATATTTGAAATTTTTTGTGATAAAAATAAGAAATTGGTTCTCAAAAAATGTATTCGAAACTTTAATCCAATGCAGTACCAAACACATGATAGGGATATAAACAACACATCCGACAGTATTATCCTATACGTTCCAAACATAGGATAGCATATATAACAGCTTGTCTGACAGGATTACTAATCCAGTCCGATCCAGCCTTATTCTGTCCAATCCGACAATTTTATCCGGTCTACCAAACGAAGCCCAATAGCCATAGACCAAAATACCCTCATCTTCATCCTCTAACCCTACCCACCCTTAACAGACCTCCGGCCACTACCCTCTCCATCTCCGACGACCACCATAGTTCCAACATCTTACCACCATCCCCACCACTCCTAACCACCAGTGACCACCCCCAACCACTTGACTAACCTCGGCGACCACCACTATCACTACTGAAGATTGTCTTTTTTCTTAACAAAGGTAAAATATTACGTAAAATATCTTAAGTAAATTTCACTTAAAATCTTCACATCGTACCAAGTTCTAGTGCTTACAAAGGCAGTTATCGAAAATTGAAAAAAAAAAATTTACTAGGAAGGTGGTGGTGGCTCGCGATGATGGTATTGGTGGTGTCTCACATTAGTGCTAGCTGAAGAATGCCTTTTTGCTTAAGAAAGATAAAATTTTACTTAAGATTGTACATTCTGCAACATACCTCATATATGGTGACCTTGCATGGTGGTCGCTGGAGTTCGTTATGATGGCAACATCCAGATCAATATCTAGATCTAGATCTTAATCACTAGTCAAGATCTAAATCTATCTCAATCATGAGGCTGCATGTCATCGGAAATGAAGGAGATCGATGGTTGTCGGAGATAAATAGGACGATAGAGGTAATGGTGGCGATGGTGGTGACTCACGATGGCGATGGTGGTGGTAGTGGCTCACGATGGTGGTGATGGGTGATGGTGGTGGTGGCAATTCGTGGTGGCGCAAAGGTGGTGGAGACCAAGATAGGGAGGAGAGAGAAGATAGATTGGTGGTGGTGGTGGTCCCCTATGGTTCTAGGGGCAATTTTGCCTTTTACAATGAAATTTAGAATTTTATAGGACTTTAGGAGGGAAAGTTAAAATTTAGGGGACTTTAAGAGAGAGTTTTTTAGAGTGTGTCCTTGTGTGTTTTTGTTTATAGCTTGTCCTTTAGTCCAAATTGACTCCATCTTAGGGACCTTAGACCAAGTAGCCCTATATTTTATACCTATTTTCTACCATGTAATAGGAGTATCTTTGAATTTCTCAAATCTTATGATCAATTTAGAGGACTTTCTATGTTATAATTATCCATCGCTACCAAGAATAGGAACCACCAAATTATATGACTATAGTGTACTATCAACGGGAAACCTTAGGTGTGTGCTTTTCTATAAGGGAACTGTTGAATACATACACCTAATTGTTCTCTACATCTACTTAGACAATTAGGGATGTTGAATGTACAAGTCCTCCATACATCGAGAAGAGTATAGAAAGTAAAGAGTTGGTGTAATTAGTAATTCCCTTTCCACAGGAAATATTAAGCTACTTCATTCATGGATGAAGCACCCATTCGCGAAACGAACAATAAACTGCCAGTCACCTTGTTAAAAAGTAGGTACTAAAGTACGTAATTAATGAATGATCTAAAATAAAGTTAAGTTACTTTAGTAATCTCATTTTAGCTAGGTTACACCCATGTAGTAGAATAACATGACCCTCAATGTAGCAAGATGAGTTAACTATGTGGATGTAATTAGTAGCTCCATTTTTTATAATGGGGAATGCTAAGCTACTTCATTCATGGTAAAGTATTCATTCGCAAAACGAATAATAAAGTGTCTATCATCTCTGGTTAAAATGGAGACACTAAAGTAATTTTTGAAGTATCTAAAATGACATTACTTAAGTACTCTCATTACAAAATTATTGTAGTAACCTCATTTAAACGAGGTATTAGAGACTTTTATTGTCCATTTTCAAAATAAGCACAATGCTATCCTAATACATCCATGACGTGGAACAACATGACCCATTTGAATCAATAATTTGCCTATAAAATAGCCAGTGATTACAAGGCTTCCATGCAAAACAGAGAATAGAAAAGAATTTCTGTGTAGTGGATCAAAATCATGAAATCACCTTTAGCTTTCTTCATTATCTTCTCCTTTATCTTGGTAAGTACAAGCATTCCTCTACTTATAAAACAGAAATATATCCATTCATGTCTATTACTTGAAATTCTTTTAGAAAGACACACTATGAGAGAATTTCAACATAAGAAAATTCAACTAGACTAGACCAATTCTGAGAAAGCAACGACCAAAGTCTAAAAAAGATTCCTGTTGAGCAAGAATAGCTTGATGGGTTTTCAAATACATATTATATATAGATATATATATATTTGTATGTATGTGTGTGTGAGAGAGAGAGAGAGATTTTTGACATGGGTAATTATCTCTTTTTGAGCAGATTGCAAGGAATGTGGATGCAAGAAATCCAGGGGAGTACTGGCAAGGTGTTATGAAAGATCAGCAAGTGAATAATAAGGATGCAGAAGTTTTGCCTCTCAACACCAAAAAAACTGGTTGTCATGAGTCAGAGAAGGCCCAAAAAGAGAAGTCTTTTCTTGAAAAGTTTGAACCAGGGCCTTATGTCTCAGTATACCATGATGACACTAAGCTTTCAAAAGAGAAATCATTTGTAAAGGACTTTGAGCCAAGGCCTAATCTCTCAGTTTACCATGATGATGTTGGTTTGAAAGAGAAGAAGCCATTTGTTCAAGATTTTGAACCAAGGCTTAGTGCTACTGCTTATGTTGATTAAGTGACAATTTAAGGTTAATGCTATGTTGGTTGCATTATTATTATTATTATTATTATTATTATTGGAGAGTTATGTGAGAGGTAGATGGTCCTTGTTTGTACAACATTTGGTGTGAAGTGTTTGATGTTGTTTGTTGGAATAAAAAGATCAGTGTATTATGGCTATTGAATAGATATGGAAAGTTTAATAGCTGATTCTGATTATGCATAGCTTGTTGGTATATTTGAATGTGATCACTAAAGGCCCAGTTGGCACAACTTCTGCTTCTACTTCTTTATACATAGTTTTTTTTTAGATTCAATCGTAGAATTTGATTTGCCTTTCATTTTACTTTTAAAGTCCTACACTCACTTATAAACTTCAAAAAATATTGCCAAACAATGTCTATGACAAGGTGAACTGTGTGTGTGTGTGTGTGTGTGTGTGTGTGTGTGTGTGTGTGTGTGTGTGTGTGTGTGTGAGGGGAATGGATAAAGTGTTGGGATTATATCATATGTGGGATAATCCTGTTAATTTAGGGATTATGATTTGGCTAGATTCCTATAGTGATTTGGTTTCCTTTGTGATATAGTTGTATTACTTGTCCAATAGGTAATGGGTTGCAAACTCTATATAAGGGGATGTTGTATAGGAATTCAGGAAGCCCTTGGTGTACTAAGTTGTGGGGGGTCTCCTCTCATGGGGGTGACATGGTTTAGGGTGAGAGAGTGAGGGTTCTTTGGGTATTGAGAGCGGGTGTACAACAGTATTGTGGTTGATTTATGGGATTTAATCCAAGTGTTTTCTTGTACCAATTGATTATTCTCAATACTGAAAGAACGGTTCTCTCAGGTGTGGACGTAGACATTGTTTGGCCAAGCCACGTAGAAATCTGTGTTTTTCTTTGGTGTGCTTGTTTATTATTGTTGGTGTATTTCTGTGTGTTTATTAGGAGAATTTGGTTCCGCGTTTTAAATTTTCAACAAGTGGTACCGAAGCCATGGTGGTGAGATCTATGGTGAGCAGAGCACATGGTGATAGTGGAATAGGGGCATGGTGGAAAAAGAAAAAAAAAAGAAAAAAAAAAACCGACGAGCGTCGACATGTGAACAATGCGTTTGGTGACAGTTCACGGCTGGAACCTTTTTTGTGAGCATGCCATGGTCACTTGGCTGGCACGTGACCTGTGGGGGCATTGATGGAAATTTTGGATGGATAATTATCTAGTGTGGTGAGCATAAGTTTACAAAGGTGTTGCAGATTCATCGGTGGGTGTAGTGCGGATTTATGCAATTTTGCACGAATTGGAATTTATTTTGTCTTGATGATTTATATTGCAGCAGGTTGGGATCTATGGCCAAAAAATAATTTTGATGTTACTGTGATTGTAGCAGGTTGCGTATGGTGGAGAGGTTGTCACATTCCACTCATACGGGCATTTCTCTTGGGTTGTTAGATTCTGGGTACAATAAGTATGTGCTTTTGGAGAAAAATAATTTGATGGGTTTCAAAAAAGCGGGTGCAGACACAGGCGCAATTATCCGACAGAGGTAATTGTTAGGATACTGAACGTAGGAACATCGATCAATTATTTTTAGACCAGGTTAGCTATTTGGATGGTGTGATATTGATCCCAAAGTTGCGGAGGAATCTAATATTGTTGCTGAAATCACACACGACGGTTGAGAGAAATGTGAATGGTTTTTGTCGTCTGGTTGATAGAGTTGTACTCCCAAGTTCTCGATGGAAATATTCTTGTAAGTTGGTGAATGGTATATTTTACGGTTCAGACGATGGTGAGGGGAAATCCTGCTGAGGGAAGAGAGGTATCGAGGCTCTTCTCTGGAGTTAATAGGTATAATTAACTCGGGCTTGCACATACATTGGCCGCGGTTTGACAAATCGAAAGTATTGAGACCAAGTTGATTCGGGGTGTGCATGCTGGTACGAAAGACGGTCAATGGTAAATGGTTACAAAGCGGTCAACTTTGTGTGTGCTCTAGTTGAGGGGTGCTAGTCATATGTAATGGAATGATTAGGCAGTTTCCCCACAAGTGATAGAGGAAGTGGTCTCCTCTCATAAGGGTGCATGGTAGAGGATTTTTGGGGTATTGAGAGCGGGTGTACAACGGTATTGGGGTTGGGTTATGGAATTTAACCTGACTGTTTTCTTGTACCAATTGTTTATTCTCAATAGTGAAAGAATAGTTCTCTCGAGTATGGACGTAGCATTGTTTGACCGAACCATGAAGAAATCTGTATTTTTCTTTTGTGTACTTGTTTATTATTGTTGGTGTATTTTTGTGTATTTATTGAGGGAATCTAATTCCGCATTTTAAATTCCCAACATACAGTTCCTTAGTAACTTACAATGCACAACAGCACAGTGGTCCACTTAATTAATACACTACTTCTCATGAATAACGAAAATCTACATATTCTTAAATGATTTTGACTTGATTAGTGAATTAAATAAAAGAGATAACCAACCCTTGTCTGGAGTAAATATTCATTGTAATGGTTATGCCAGGTCAGATCTGTAACCTACTCTCATAGTTAATTTTTTTTGCTGATGTGGGAAATGATTTCCATGGAAATAGAGGGCATGTTAACAAATAAAAATCCCTATTAGATTGGGATACCATGTCACCAAAATAATAGTGATAATGAATATTTTCTCCCTTGTCTGCTTGTTTTTGTCAGTTGAGGCTTGTTTGGGAATGTCTAAAATAATAATAGGTTCAATCGTCCAAGTCTTAGTTTTGATCTCTTTTTTTTTTTTAAGAATTAATTTTAAGAAAGTTAATAGACTGAGCACGAGAAACTGACACTAACTAAACAGTTGAATTTATAGAACCGATTCACTTAAGAACCATAGGATCAATTCTTTGCGTTCTCAAACAAACCAATTTTCCATGTGCTTGTACATCATAGCCCAAAGTCAGATTCAGATAGAGAATTCAGGATGGCCAGTTGGAATATTCAGTTTGCTTAATATTTCCACAATCCAACCATTTTACTCTACAAGAATCGTGATAAAAACTGACCCAGTTCTACTTTTGAAGTGTTTGATAAATTCTTTTATGCTATGTGCTTAATGGGGAAAAAAAGGGGGTTAAATACATTTTACTCTCTGTGATTAGGCCTATTTCCACTTTACCCCATGTGATTCAAAAGTAGATACTTAACCCTCTTGTGATTTCGGACTAAAATGAAATTGTTAAGATTTCCCTCAAAATTGATGAAAACTTTGAAATTGGCCAAACATATTAACACTTGGCTCCCTTTGTGAGGTTAATTTTAGGTTTAATCCTCTATGTGGAGATAATTTTGTCACACCCCGATTTTTTGAAAAGCCAAATATTCAATCAAGTGCATACCCTTATCAATATTGAAGTGCCCAAAAATCCAAGGTTTCTAACCTACACTTAATTTTAAAAGACCACTTTAAGATAATTGAATTTAAATTACTCTCATAAACCACATTATCTCTTTTTAAACACAATCCATTTATCATCAAACTCATTCCCAAAATTATTACAAGAAAATCAAAAGTTTCCCTTTACATAGAAATAATAAAATTTTCCTCCATTGAATCATAATAAAATTATTTGGTTATAATAATCAACTGAATAATTTCAACAATACACTGTCTCAGGTCAGATCTACTATAAACGTCCCCCAAAGTCCAATAATACAACTGAAATATAAGTACACCTAATACAAGTTCTCAACCTTGGCTCACAATGCCAACTAAAAAAAAGAGTATCATATAATAAATAAGGAATGAAAAGTAGATATCTTCAACTTCACAAACAGATCGGCTACTCCACAATGAACTCCAACTATACTATCCTGCATATGTCATTCGATTACATTTCAAACAGAAACGCACCCGAATGCATAACACACTCGGGTCAGTCACATGACTGGTATGAGTTAAACAAAACAAAAGTCTTATGGATCCAACTTGAACCCGTAGATTACAAATCATACTACAACATTCTTGGGCCAAGACAAGTAGTTCCACACACATATCTGGACAATAGAGTAGTTTCCATTTATGTGGTGGCAAGTTGTTTCTCGCCCGAATTAAAACAGCTAAATACTTACATTTCTTAACTATGGTAGGTCGATACCTGCAAAACATTAGTGGGCCTACCATCCTGTACAAATAGAAATTAACACAATAATAAAAACTAATAACAAGGTGCTATTAATTAAAAATGAATTTATCTCCAAGAAAGATCTGGAATTAGACAAACCTTAAAACACGAAAAATGTCCAGAATAAAATTTTCAAGGAAATACAAGCATCCCCATTCATTAATTCTAAATAGGTAATTCAAAAATTAATTATTAAAGTTCAGCTCTTATATAGACGATGTTCAGCAGATTCTGAAAATCGATGAAAATCGTATCAATATGACGTTTTTAGGAAAAGTGTAAAACACGAAAGTTGTTCGGATCGTCGTTTTACTTCAGTTAATGCGAAACGGCCATAAACTATGAATCTAAGTATCCAAAATATTCAATTTACTAATCTGGTCCAGTTTATTACCACATTGCTACGTTCCCAAAAATGGTACGTTACACATAGATGCTACTTTTTAAGCTAACTGGCACAACACCAAAATTTAAAATCATTAAAACTACACGACTACCAATTCCTAGAATTTCATATAACTGGAAATAATAAAACACATTACAACCATAAAACTGTGAATAAAAAAAACACATAATATTTTATCCAATTACACCTTATGTTCACCACCTCGGCCACCCATCCATGGCTCAGCTTACACATATATCCCATGTATCTTTTAACGAAATACTAACTCCCACTCCGGTCCCAACTCCCATGGGGTATCACTGGGATTTGAGTATACACCGAAAGACTAGTCCTTACGTTCTTGATGTCAATAAACAATGTCTAAATACACATGAAATAGACCAACAAGCCGGACATAAGGCTTAAAAATGACGAGACGGGTCATCCACGTAGTCGCCGTCTAATCACACAAGGACGGGTCATCCACGAAGTCGCCGCCTAAAATTATAAGGAGTAGTGGTGAACTCTAAGGACTTTTCTAACGTTCATACATTCACGTTTTTTTACAAAACTCAACTTTTAAGAGATTCATATATCTCAAATCAAATTTCCGTTAAAATCACATTAATCGTTACATGTTCACATAGATTCATAACCCATAAAATCACACAGTCACGATTTCACAAAGCTCAACTATACATGAGAACTCATATCTTTCTAAGTACAAAAAAATTAATTCATATTAACGAGCACGAAATCACACAAAGATATGATGTAGCAAATACGCTTATTTTAACCTTCATAAAACTGCTATTGTAATATGCCTTTCTGCCTAAACAGTGCAAAATTGGGAAAAACACCATTAGACGAAACATGTGCAGAATCGCGTTTTACATGGGCTATGCGGGCAGAATTCTAAAATTCAATGACCACGATTTTATATGAACTATTTTCACTTTCAGCTACCGTAAATTTAGATTAATCAAAATAGTCACATATTCATAATCACAACAACAACAATATCACAAAGATCAATATTAATTGTAAACCCTAGTTTACACATGGATTAAAATACATATATATATATATTCAAATATACAGTCAGGCTCTAAAGAGGGCGCCCTCTCTTTAATAAAGAGAGGACTTCTGTTTTAACCGTCAGATTGTGTTTTCATTAATGACAGTTTTGTCATTTCACAGTTTTTCAACACAATCTGACGGTCAAAACAAAGGTCCTCCCTTTAATAAAGAGAGGTGGCCCTCTTTAGAGAATCTTTGTTCAAATATATACATATATTTATATATATTTTTTCAAAACAAAAGTTTAACTCACTGATTTAGGGCTTCAAGGTTGATAATGATTACGCAAAACATAAGTTTGGGATTCCTCTTTTTTTTTGGTTAAATGGGGGCTAGGTTTCTCTCTCTCTCTCTCTCTCTCTCTCTCTCTCTCTCTCTCTCTCTCTCCGTCTGTTTTCTATTTTCTTTTCTTTTCTTCCTTTTTTTTTGGTTAAATGGGGGCTAGGTTTCTCTCTCTCTCTCTCTCTCTCTCTCTCTCTCTCTCTCTCTCTCTCTCTCTCTCTCTCTCTCCGTCTGTTCTCTATTTTCTTTTCTTTTCTTCCTTTTTTTTGGTTAAATGGGGGCTAGGTTTTAATATATTGTGGACACGCAGCGTTCCACCTCTTTTGTTTTGAAACTTGTTTTTGTTTGGAATTTGATTTGGATCAAAGAAAAAAAAAGGTCTGTTGAAAAAAGATACAGAGTTGTCACTTGGTCTTTAAGGAACCAAGAAACCTAATTTTGACTCACCCAAACGGATAAAGGGCACCGGCCCTTCATAACCAAAGAACTTGGCTCGGGGTTTTGGTATGAGAGAGGAAGGAGCCTTTGTCGCGACTAAAACACCCTCAACTCGCCCCGTCTTTCGACGGGCCTCAATTAGCATCCAAATAATCATCTTATACTATGTTTGGTTCGACAAATAATACTATGATAGTATATTACATCACATAAGAAAATTTGAAATGGAAAATCTAAAGATAAGATATCATTCATAAGATCTAAGCCAAATATCACACAATGCAAAGTGAAAGATCACACAAATAAACCTAGGAAAAATCGTCTAATCATGTATCAAATAATCAAGACTTCCTAATCTAAAGGGGGACATGAATTGTTATTGAAACAAATAAACAAGGAAATCAAAATATGCTTAGCAAGCTAGTATGATGCATGTTAATCTTTGAGAAAAGAAGACCTCTCAATACCCGGGATGGATGAGAAAGGATGATTAGATCGGGGGAAGCATGAACGTGTGATCAATTTCATTCCTTATAATCTTCTTAGATTACGAGCCATGAAGGACCCAAATCTTGCATGGATGCAATGTATGTATCTAGAATGTGCCAAGGTTGTAGTGTGCTTTGTGTTCATGGATTCCTAGAATGACTTAGAAGTCTATAATGTGTATGAATGAATGAATGAAATCATCATGGGACATGTACAAATATAGTATGAACTACTTCCTAAGACATGAGCTAATTTGGAGTTCATGTAAGCATCAAATCAAACAATGAAAGTTAAAATGTGCTTGCTGTGAATAGTGGACAGAAATGTAACTATATCTTTTGAAAATTGAAATGAGGGGTTAGGAATGTTTTCAAGGCATGATTATTTATGGAGATATTCCTTATTGTGTCTAGAACACAACCCAAAAATCCAATCTTTAATAACTATTACATATTGAGAGAAATCATATAAACAATGAAGGTTACTCAGAAACAGAGTTTGTATTGTCGACTGAAATGTCAAAACATCTTGGAAAATGAAAACAAATGATATAGAGGCCCATATTATACAGAAAGTTCCCTAAGACATTGAAGTTCAAGGGAAAAATAAGTTAGGACCACTCGTTTTGGAAAAGTTTTCTGTAAAACAAATTGAAAGTAGACCAAGCTGTTGTGACAGCAAAAACAGAACATCTGGAGAGAATGTTTGGGTCCAAATGGACCATTTTCAATTATTTCCAAGTCAAACCAAAAATCATGGGTGTTCTCTAATGAGTTAGGAAGATTTTCCAAGTGGTCTTGCATCCATACATTGAGTATTGAGTTCTAGAGAAATCTTTGAACTCAGATCACTCACTGTTTTGACTCACTATTTTGAAGATTTTGGGAAACACTTGAGTTTTCTTTCTTGAAATCAAAATGAGAGGGATTGAGAGGGGTTTTGAAATAGAGGTTTTGAAAGTATATTTTCAACATCAAATAGAGATTATAACCTCTTGGAATATCAACATCAAACTCATCATCAAGAACCCCCAATATTATTGGAGAGATTCATTTTTATTTTAACATAACTTCAAGGATACCTTGGAGGTATTGAAGTTATAATCATCTTCTATCAAACATGTTTTTGAGGTCAAGAGCTACTATCCATAAGGATTCACTCACCTCAAACTTCATGTCATCATCTAGATGATGATGAACTAGTAAGTAAATAAATAAAATAAAAAAGAAATGAGGTAAGAAGAGATGAACATTGTATATAAGCAAGCAAATGAACAAATCAATAGATGATATTCAATGGTGGAACCACAAGCATTCAACCTCTCATATGTGTGTATATGGGTGAGTACATCACTCTCTAACTTATAGGAAACTCAAAGAAGATGAAGAAGATGGATTGAAAGATTGAAAATAAAAGTTTAGTTTTTAGAAAACTAATTGAAACTCACATTTTGGATTGGATTTGGAAGAAGAAAATCTATACTTCTCTCTCTCTCTTTCTCCCTAACTCTCTATATCTCTCTCTAATGGCTTCCAAGTTCCCCTCTAAATGGAAGTAAATGGGTCTCCTTTATAGGCCAACTTGGGGAGGTATTTTTGGTTTTAAAAATTCTCTAATTGGTCCAAAATCCCGGAATAATCAAAACTATGTCGTTTTATTTGTTGAAAATTTGAATTAAAACCCAAAAATTAACCAAAAATTACAAAAAAAAAATGAAAAATCACTCAGAGTGCCGCCGCGGCACTTGTCCAGTGCTGCCGCGGCAGTGGACCAGTGCCGCCGATGCAGTCAACTCCCCCGTTGACCAAAAATTGCATTTTGGCCCCCAGAACTCCCAGAATTCACGAAACGGCCCTATTTCGTCCGAAATTCACAGAAAATTCATACGAAATCCAAATTGAGATTGTGATATACCGTTGGAAAAGTATTGAGGTCTACTTTCCATAAAAAATAGTTTGGAGTTGGGTCACTTTGGAAAGTTTTGTGGTATTCGTGATAAAAGCCGAATTGATCGCATTTTTCACCTTCAGAAATTCATAACAAATTCATTTTAGATCCAGAAATAATGTGCGATATACCGTTGGAAAGCTATTGACCTCTAGTATTTGATAAAAATATTTCAATGTCGAAAAGAAGACTTTGATTTTTGGTCAAAATTGCAGTCAAATCAGTCAAACAGTGCACTTCCAAGAAATTCTGGGAAGTTCTGGGAGCCTCCAAAGACTGACGTTTCCGTCCGATTTTCTTTTAAAACATATTTTAAGACTTTTCACATGATCTAGAATGATCTCGAAACTTTTGGGTGAATTTGGATGATTTTGGTCAAACCTTGGTCAAACCGGTCAACGAAGACTTTCCGGAAACTTCCGGGACTTCCGGGGGTCTCTGGGAGCTTACGATTTCAAATATTCATCTTTTAAAATACTTTTTTTTTGTTATGAACAACATCGAATGATTTTTGAGATTTTGGGCCAATCTGGAGAGTTTTGGGCTTTTAGGGGCATTTTGGTCATTTCTGCAAATTCTTTGACTTCTTGAGAGTTAGAGGCAATCTCTGAAAATCCGATCTTTCTAATCATCGAGGTTTGACATGCTTGTGGCCTCCTAAATCTGTTTGCCGACAAAATGGGGTGTCTACATATATGTATACTAGTACGTGCACGAGCGAAAAAAGGGTGGAAGTGGAAAAATAAAAAAATAAATGGTTTATACGAAAGTTTGATAGCTGAACTCAAGATGATTCGCTAAAACAATTTCATTAAGAAAAGATGCAATGATCGAGTAAAGGGGATAAGTTTAACCAAACAACTTAATAATCAAATAACTTTCACGTCGATTGGAATTAAGACGATAGAGTATTAAATATCAATTGTACTTGTGAAGTTAAAATTGTTTAAACTCCAATCATTATGAAATAAAAATAACAAAAAAAGATTAGCAAGTACGGGTTATCGCCAAACATTAAGTACATAACGGTCCTTAAAAAAACATTAAGTGTTCTCTAAAATCTCTCTTAACTAATAAGAATAAATTGACTACAAATCTAACTTTTAACGGGCAAGTTATGCATTCTCAGCATCACTTTGTAGAACGTTTGAGTATCAATCTCAATGTATCTTCCCCAATGCGCTGCGTGCACATAGATCTAGAAATTAACAAAAAAAAAACTATATTAGTTTAATGCAAATGTAAATTATTAAAAAGATAAATTATACGAAAAATGAAATATCTATCTAATATTACTGTATTGACTTTCCAATTCTTCAAATTACGGGAATCCATTATCTTATAATCCCTTACTGCATACTCCCACTCTCATGCTACCTCTTTAAACCATTTCTACAAAATAGTAGTTCATGGGTCAAACAGCAGCACCGTCAGAATCAAGTATAAAATTAAAATATATATATATATATATATTATTTACCTGTCAATTGAACATATCACTTATCTCTTCGTTGGGATTATCCATCACTCTCTTCTCCACGTCACTTAATGCTCGTACACAGAGCAAATTAAATTCCATCTCTGTTAACTTATATTCTAAGTCTCTCAATTCATTAATTTCTTTATTTAGAGACGTGTGCATTTTGTCCTTTGGCCATGACTTTGGAAGTGTTTCGACGATAGAGTACATTAAAATGGACATATTAGGACGAAAGCCTTTTCTCTTAAGCTCTTTGTATGTTTCATATTTTGCTTTAATATGATCCCCTATAGTGGAATCTAAACTCATCGGTTCATGTTCAAGTTTCAGTCATAATGGGTGTATATCACGTTCTGCATCCTCTAACAAATTTAAGAATTTTACTTCAGTCATTGGTTTGTCCTTAATCCACATATCCTCCATAATAGGATTCCAATATTGTGGGAGTTGATGCGCTATCCGTATCATTTTCCATCTTTCTTACTCTGTTTTTGTAAATATTTTACTTTCATCCCAATAGCAGTGCTCTTCAATTATATGTGTACCGAATTTTCATATGGGATTGCCTCTTCGAATTTTATATTTTTAGGTCATTAATTTTATTCCTTCTTCTCGAACGAATAGATGTACATTTCAATATGTGGGGCCTCATAGCAACCTGTATAAAGAAATAGACATGACTACTATGACTTTCTCTTATTTAATGGAACGATGAAAAAGTTTGAATGCCATTTAAATTCTATGTACACAATAATTTTTATAATTTCTGTTGTAAGTTAACATTTGTTTGCACTGGATAATTTTAAAACTACACCCATTGGAGGTGAAAAACTCATAGTTCGGCTATGGAAATTAGGTAAATTCAAGCACTGTAAAGTCAATTTCATTAAAGATGTGTTACATGTACAACATGCTACATCAGCAATTAGCATATATGTAGATTATATTCGATGTGGACAAAATGAACCAAATAAAATACAAAGTGTTACATTTATGAAGTGTAATTTATCTATCAATTCCACTATATCAGGACCTGAGGGTAACCGATATTTATAGTGGAGTCAGAGGAACAATCATGAAGAAGAACTCTTATATGATTGAAAGATGTACATCTGGATAGAGCAACGTATAATTGTCCATGGCTGAAGACAGGATTATACAAGTCAATCCTAATGTGTTGTACCGATTGACCCTGAGCTTTATTAATTGTCATTACATAGGCCAACCGTACAGGGAATTGACGTCTTGTCACATTGAATGGCAGTTTCTGCTGTTGATGGTGCCAAGGATATCCTAGGAATGAACACTAAATTAACAACTTTTTCACCAGTCAAAATTTACGCTTCAATGACACGTGAAGCAGTTTTGACAACCATTAATCTAGTGCCATTGCAGAGTCCATCCGCTGGTGCAATGTTTCTTAGTAATATGATATAGGGCACCCATTTTTTAATTGTAGATTGAATGGGGGCAAACCAGAAGGGTCTAATGAATTAAGGAATTCATTAGGATATCGATTACTGATGGCAAAATCATCTCCATCGTCAATAGATATCTTATCTGCAGCCAAATATGTGCATACCTCACCCGAAAATACATCTAATGCAGCTTTGTTAATAGCATTCACATCGTTATTACGTGCCGAAAGAATTGTCCGTTTAGTGAGATAGCTAGGTGTCGCCGTCCCTTCTAAACCCAACTGTGGATAAATTGTGCGTAGTAGCTCATCAAGATCACGACACTTATGTATTGCAGAAAGAAGTTGTATAACTTCTTGTGTGTTGCTCCCTATCTGATTATGAATATATAATGTCACGCCCGCCCCGAAGGTAGGGGGCGGTTCCCTCTTGGATCGTGACCGTTTTAAAGGAAATAAAATAAAATAAGATAAAAGGCTCAAAGCAGCGAACCAAAGTGTGAAAAAGAAATGTGTGAAAGTATGTACAAGTGGGAGTAGGGCTAGTAAAAGTTTTTCGAGTCGCCACCTAACGTTATTGGGAGTTAGGATCCCTGCAAAGACGATTAGAGTAATCATCTTTGACTTTTGAGAAATAGTTTGAGAAAAGTGGGCCCTTTTAAAATTGTGACTCTTGATAGTCGTGAGAAAACCATAGTTTTTAAAGTGGGTTCGGGGACTCGATTGTGTCGAGGGAAGGTATTAGGCACCCTCGAACATCCGTGACACACGGTTGCCGGTTTAGTGGTTTTCATAGTAACGGGGCGTAAGTAAGAAGCAGTAGAATACATATTAAAGAAATTAAACGCAATCATCTGTGACACGCGGTTGCCGATTTACGTATCTCGACATGAGATAGTTTTGGAAGAGAATAGTTATGTATACGTATGTCAACACAAAATAGGTTGAAAGTATGTATACGTATCTCGACTCGACAGAGTTTGAAAGTATGTACGTATCTCGACACAAAATAGTTTGAAAGTATGTATACATATCTTGACTCGAGATATTTTGAAAGAAAATGGTTATGGCCGCAGCCAAGTATGTGTTGCATACGTATCTCGACAGAGAATCAGGCTGTACGTAGTTCTGCGCTTGTATGTGTGTTGGTGTTTTGGTCGATCTAGACCGTGAAAGTGTGAAATAGTGTTTTAAGTAAAGTCAGTGTAGCTAGAAACTTTAACCTGTACGGTGTAGTCCTAGACTTTAACTTTGAGAAAGTAGTGAGTTATGAGAAAGTGTTTTGAGTAAAAGTCAGAGTAGAACGACTATGCGATGAGTGTTTTTTTGTAATTTTTTGTTTTTATGATTTTTTGTCTTTTTGTTTTATGTGCCGGAAGTAAGGATCGGTGCCCATGAAGAGTGTGAAGACTTACCTGTCTAACCTCTGCTGTTTGCAGATTCCAAGCAAAGATGGCATTAGAGTTTTATTTTGAAAAAGCCCATTTTTGTATTTTTTTTTTCGTCTTCTTTTTTGGTATTTTTTATTTTTATACCAGAAGAAAGGGACAGAGCCCAATGACGTAGAAAAGTTCTACCGAAAGTACGGGTCGGTGCCCAAATGACTGTAAAGTGTACCGGAAGTAAGGGTCGGTGCCCAAGTAATGAAAAAAGTGATGTAAAAGTTTTACCGGAAGTACGACTCGGTGCCCAGTAGTTTTGAAAAGGCTTTACCGGAAGTATGGGTCGGTACCCAGCGAATAGAGAGAAGTATCATCATCATATTTTTTTTGTGTTTCCTGATTTATCAATGAATATCTATAACAGGAGATAAAGTGCAGCTGGGTGGGTCATTAGATCTCCTTCCGGCTGGCGCAGGATATAAAGTCCAATCGTGTGGAGTTCGAAGGTCTTCTTCCGACTGGCGCATAATATAGCAGTTTAATAAAGTTCAGGCGGGTAGGTCATTAGATCTCCTTCTGGCTGACGCAGGATATAAAGTCCAATCAGTTGGAGTTCGAGGCCTCCTTCTGACTGGCGCAGGATACAGTAGTTTGATAAAGTTCAATCGAGCGGGTCATTAGATCGCCTTCCGGCTGACGCAGGATATAAAGTCCAATCGGGTGGAGTTTGAGGGTCTCCTTTCGACTGGCAAAAAGAAGGCAGAATATCTGATCAGTGGATTTATAGGGAGCCCAGACCACAAAGAGAAGATAAAAGAGAAAGAAAAAGGCAAAAAATCTGACTAGTAGATTTATAGGGAGCCCCAGACCACTAAGTGTAAGAGTTTGAGGGAGTTACCTGTGCAGAATGGGCAATTTGAAATTCAGTCAATGTTTGTTGAGAAAGAATCCTGAGCTTTGAAAGGATCGTAATCGAGAAACGTCGCGAAATTAAGCCGAGAAGGCCCGAAGTTGTATTTTGACACGAAATTGACTTGAACGGACATCATAGATAAGTCCGGAAGGGCCGGAATAGTCAAGATGCCTATAAGGCGGGCTGGAATGGGTCCGGGCTGAGTTGAGCGGGACCCGAGGGGGTTACAGCCTGGCCGGTAGAGCTGAAAGTCTCCTAAAAAAAGTAGAAAAGTGCCGGAATGTCCAAATCAGCAAATTCCGATGTCACCGGCGCATTCGGAGCGGCAACAATAGTCAAGAGTCATATAAGTCGAGTTGGAGCGGGCCTGGGCTGAGCTAGGCAAGACCCATGGGGGTTGGAATCTGACCGGGATAATCTGAAATGGGCTTATAGAAAGCCAAACAGTCCTTATAAGTCGGAATCGACCAAATCTGAGGTCACCGGTGCGTCTGGAATGGCCAAATTAGCTTGGAACAAGTGTTTGTTCGTTGAAATCCGGACCCGGAGTGAAGAAAACTGGGAAAAACTAAAAGTGAGAAACACCAGCCATGTCAGCATGCCATGTGGCAAACAATGCCACATGGTGCATTCTGGTTGGCTGGTCGAAGCTGACAGGGCATGCTGACTGGGCGATTGACTGGGCAGTCCATAAGACAACCATCGCCACGTGGCAGCTTCTGAATGGATAACCACTACTAACTCAGCATGACATGGCAGATGACATGTCATGACACATGGCAAGATGATGTGGCAGTCTGTGACATATGTCAGATGCTGGTTGGCTAGTCAATGATGACTCAGCACTGACGTGGCAAACACGTGGCATGTTGACTGGACTGCTGACTCAGCAGATGTTGCCATATGGCATCCTTTGATTGGAGGGTCAATCGGCGAGTCAGCGCTGACTGTGGCTGCGCGTGGGGAGGCAGAACAGAGGGCTGGTGGCACGTGCAGCGCGTGAGGCGACTCTGGTGACCTTTGGAGGTCAGGAAATGTAACACCCGTACCCGGAGAACGGGTTAATTATTTGTGTTAATATGCATTAATTAGTAAAATTAGTGTATAAACGGATTAAGGGGAGGCTTGGACTCGCCCATGTAAAAAGTGTTCAGAGAGGGACACTAGTTAGAAAAGTCCCCAGTAAGGTGGGACATGTATTGAAATGGAACCCAGCGAAGGGTAAATTGGTAATTTGCATTTTAAATGATTAAATGCATTTTATGTGATTACATGAATATTTGTTTATATGCTTTCATATTACATGATAATATGTGTTAGCATTAGTTTGGACACCCAACTAAGGGTATAAATGAAAAAGATTTAAAATTAGTAGGTGCGATAGCAATTTCACAAAATATGTGGGACCCACGTTGGGACCCATACGGAACTTAGACAAACACTCATTAAATAATTGGGTAGTTAATGGAATGTTTGGGGGAGTTCATAATAAGAACTTAAGAAAATTCGGGGGTGTAAGTGAAAAATGGGTAAAGTTGAGGTTAAAACACCTCATGCTTGTGCATGTATAGGTGTAGAAGAGAGGGAGACTCTCATTTCTGCAGAATTCAAAAGAAAAAGAAGAGAGTTCGGAGAGAGAAACGGAGAAACCGTCACCGACGTCGAAATCTCGCCGTTCCGTCGCCGCCGTTCGCCGGATTTACGATCCGAGACCACTTTTGGACTCGTAGAGGTGAGACGATCATTTCTATACCCTTAATTTCTGTTAAAATTGCTAGATTTTAGTAGCTCGTACTTAACGGTGAGACGTCGTCTACCGAATTCTTGTAGGATTCTTGTTGGGGTAGAAATTGAGGTTCAATTGGTGAAATTCAGCACTTCTCTAGCTTAATCTTAGGTAGAATCTGTGGGAGGTGAGTTTTCTACACAAACTAAATGATTGGGTTTAATGTGTTCAAAGCTTCAAGTGGTGTTAGAGATATTCATCCATGTTTAGAAGCTATTATGTTGTTGGATTAATAATTTCATATCAATTTTTATAGAGATTATGTGTTGATACATGTATATGTGCTTATTTGCTTATGTGGTAGTCAATGAGCACGGGGAAAATGGTTCATTGTTGGGAGTAATAAGGGTGGTGAAGAGGAAGAATCCGATAAATACGGAAGTCCAAGGAATAGAAGTGGCCACGGGACCAAGGGAGGTCTTCGGGTCTGAATGAACCATATAACCGGTGACTCGGCGACTACGGTTGTGTTTTTATGTGTTAATCATAGCATTGCACGTATTAAACATACAATCATGTTTAGAATGCTCACTAAGCAAATTGCTTAAGAAAACCGTTTTCCTATTTCTGTTGTGGTACATAACAACCACCGCAGGTACGGAGCAATACCCGGAGAGAAAGTGACGTGCTCGGGATTGGGAAAGAGAATTAGAGCTTGTAAATATGTTTTTAAACTTGTGTTATATGTAACTAGTGGCTTGGGTTCCTTAACTTGTGATTTGAAGTCTTGACTTGTGAGTGGGGAGATGGGAGAGATGGGAGAGATAAGGGAGATTTTGGGTTAGAGCATGTGAACTCTCTTCTAACTTGTAGAATGTTGTAAATATTGGTTTCTAAAATGGTTGGTTAGTTCTCAGCTTGCAATCGAGAGGTTTTGTCTTTCCAACTCGTTGTTTGGTGATTTTGGAGTGAAGTTGAAACCACTTATGCGAATTTCCATGTTTGGTTGTTTAAACGAAGGTTATTGTGTTGAGTCGATCCGACAAGTTTATATCATGTCATTAGTGTTGTGGACAAGTTTTGGTTGTGTGTATGATATTGTCTTAGCTTGAGTTCATTCCCAATCAATTCTATGAACTTTTAATGAAAATTGAGTTCCAAAACTTTAAAGTTTGTTTTTATTCAAAGGAATTGAGTTCATGAGTGGATTTGATCCAATTCTAGTTGTAGATATGTGGTACATGCTTGGTGTATGTTTAAAAATGTTTGGAAATGTGTTTGGAGTTGTTTCCCAAAGTTTTATGAAGTTTGGAGATGGTTTGGATATGTTTGGACTTGAAAAACATGGTTTTTAACCAGCAAAAATGACTTCTGGTAAGCCGGATCGATCCCCCTTTTTGCCTTGGATCGATCCGGGCCTTTTTTGGAAGTCTCTGCCAGTTTTTGACAAATCGGATCGATCCGGGTTTAAAGGTCGGATCGATCCGCGTACAAATTTGGCAGCACGTCGCCTTTTACGGAAACGTGCATAACTCTTTCTAGAAAACTCGGATTTGCGCGCCATTTTTTGCGTTGGAACCGGTACTCAAAGACCTATCTTTTGGTATAAAATTTGCTATATCTTATTAATTACCATTTTACCCTTGGGCCTATTTTGTAACAATAGAGTTGTTTAATGTGGTTAAATACATGTGATTTTTAGTAATTCGAATGGTTCTTTGCTAATTAATGTATGTGGACTCTTGTAGCATTGTTACACGTGTCCTAATCCGCACGAGGCGGGTTGGGGTGTGACAATTTTTGCTATCAGAGCAGTAGGCTAGAGCCTTTGGGGACGAGAGACGTACGATGCGTAGGGTGCACACAACAACACGTAGTTGCATAAACATGCATACACATTTATTTAGCATGCTTTTAAATGTTGATTAGCATGTTATGTGTTTATTTAAAAGTAACGTGTGTGTGTGCAATATGTGGGTGCCAGGCATTATGCCTGGAGGTGACACCTCAAACCGAATGGAACGGGTTGAAAGAGCAATCGAAGGATTGGTACGAGTCGTCGAAACTCATGTGGTCGAAGAAAGACCGGGACAACCGAACCCAAATCCGAGGGAGGAAGTTGCTACTATTTCTAAATTTCATAAGCAGAAGCCGACAATATTCCGTGGGGAACCCGACCCAATGAAGGCAAACTTTTGGGTTTCTGATATGGAGAAGATCTTCAGGGTGTTACCGTGTACGGAAGAGCAGAAAGTTATATTTGCCGCCGATACGTTAAAGGATGAAGCGCAATATTGGTGGCGTACTAAGCTAGGCCCGGGTCAACCGACAACGTGGGACCAATTTCTTGAGATTTTCAATGATCAATATTTTCCAGAGTCATTTGGGGATCAAAAGGCTCAAGAATTCATGGAGTTGGTACAAGGGGGAAAGTCAGTCCGGGAGTACTCCACGCAATTTACGAGTTTGGCAAGGTTTGCCGGGAATATTGTAACAATCGAGAAAGTGAAAGCAAGGAAGTTTGTAGCGGGACTTCGAGGTGACATCCGAGGACGAGTGACCGTATTCCGTCCAGAGACTTATGCTAAGGCATTGGACATTGCTTCTATTGCTGAGAGAGACATTGGTTATACTTCAAACATGCCACCACCACCGAGTCAACAAAGTAAACGACTGGGATCAAGTCAGTTCAGTGGTGAGGGGAGTGCAAAAAGACAGAGTTTAGGAGGATCATCAGCTAGTATTGGTAGTAGTTCCGGTGGAAATAAACCGAGGTGTCAGACTTGTCAGAAATTCCATTGGGGCCGGTGCAATCAACTTCCAAACCCAATCATTTACAATAGTTGCCGACAACCGGGACACATCGCCAGGAATTGTCCAAATCAGAATTTAGATATGAGGGGCCGATGCTTCACTTGTAAGGAATTGGGACATCAATCTAAGGATTGCCCTACTAGACGCCAAGGAGCATTAGGTTCAGGTTCTTCTGCGGCCAGCGCTATCACACCAAGGACTACTCAACCTCCGAGGAGGGAGCAACGAGAGGCAAGATCATTTCAACTCAGGCCGGGAGATACTGCTTCTACCGACACAGTTGTTTCAGGTATGGTTCCCATTTGCTCACATCTAGCAAATGTACTTATAGATTCGGGATCCACACACTCATTCGTGTCACACCACTTTGCTAGGAATTTAGATAAGCCATTAGAGTTCCTAGACTATGATTTATCTGTTGCGATACCGTTGGGGGCTTCATTGGTTAGTTCGGGTGTGTTTAGAAAATGTGAGATTAATGTGAATGGTAAAGAGTTAACTGTTGATTTGGTACCGTTAGTAATTCAACACTTTGATGTGATATTGGGTATAGATTGGTTAGCGGCTAATCATGCTAATATTGATTGTAACACTAAAGGAGTAGCATTCCGTATTCCGAATCAAGATGAGTTTTATTTTCAAGGTAAGGGTGTTGTATCACCGCCGTATATCGTGTCAGCTATTGAAGCTTGTCGTTTATTAAAGAAGGGCTGCCGGGGGTTTCTGTGTAGTATTCTTGATACTAGAGGTCCCGATTTAAAACTTGAAGATATTCCGGTAGTTAGAGAGTTTCCAGATGTATTCCCCGAGGAGTTACCTAGTGTATTGATTGATCGAGAGATTGAGTTCGGTATTGATGTTATGCCGGGGACGCAACCTATTTCACGAGCACCATATCGAATGGCACCAGTTGAGCTGATAGAGTTGAAGACTCAGTTGCAAGAACTACTCGACAAGGGATTCATTCGGCCTAGTGTATCCCCGTGGGGTGCACCGGTATTATTTGTGAAAAAGAAGGATGGTACAATGCGGATGTGCATTGATTACCGGGAAATTAACAAAGTAACAATCAAGAACAAGTACCCGTTGCCACGTATTGACGATCTATTCGATCAACTTCAAGGGGCTGAGGTATTTTCAAAGATTGATTTACGATCTGGGTACCATCAACTAAAAGTTAAAGCTGAGGATGTAGAGAAGACAGCCTTTAGGACCCGCTACGGGCACTATGAATTTCTAGTGATGCCGTTTGGGGTTACTAATGCGCCTGCCGCCTTTATGGATTTAATGAACCGTGTGTTCAAGTCGTATTTGGATGAGTTCGTTATTGTATTCATTGATGATATTCTCCTTTACTCGAAGAGTCCAGATGAGCATGAACAACACTTGAGGTTGGTTCTACAACGACTACGAGAAAAGCAGTTGTTTGGGAAATTGAAGAAAAGCGAGTTTTGGTTGACGAGTGTCACTTTTCTGGGGCATGTGATCTCTAAAGAAGGTATTTCTGTAGACCCGCAGAAGATTGAAGCTGTTATGAATTGGTCAAAGCCGACAAATGTATCAGAGATTCGAAGTTTCTTGGGATTAGCTGGATACTACAGAAGATTCGTCAAGGATTTTTCTAGAATTGCAACTCCGATGACAAGGTTAATGAGAAAAGATGTACCATTCGAATGGAACAAGGAATGTGATGAATGTTTCCTAGCATTGAAAAAGAAGTTAACTACGGCACCAATACTTACGATTCCAACAAGTACTGGGAATTTCAGAATTTACAGTGATGCTTCTCACCAAGGCTTGGGATGTGTTTTGACACAGGATGACAAGGTGATAGCATATGCTTCACGACAGTTGAGATCTCACGAGAAGAATTACCCTACACATGACTTGGAGTTAGCAGCGGTAATCTTCGCACTGAAAATTTGGAGACATTATCTATACGGGGAAACTTGTGAAATCTTCACCGATCACAAAAGTTTGAAGTATTTGTTCACTCAAAGAGATCTAAATATGCGACAAAGAAGGTGGTTAGAACTTATGAAAGATTATGACTTGAAAATTCAATATCACCCGGGAAAAGCAAATATGGTTGCCGATGCCTTGAGCCGAAAGTCGTCGGAAAACTTAGCTTATGCCTTAACAATGCAAGAAGAGCTGGTGAAAGAATTTGAACAATTAGAACTTGAAGTAATTCCTAGAGTCACGGGTGGTTTAATGGCTGCGATCGTGGCACAAC
Organism: Hydrangea macrophylla; assembly: GCA_033977485.1. Taxonomy (NCBI): domain Eukaryota; kingdom Viridiplantae; phylum Streptophyta; class Magnoliopsida; order Cornales; family Hydrangeaceae; genus Hydrangea; species Hydrangea macrophylla. The sequence goes on from CM066992.1 coordinate 98,633,137, forward strand.
CGAGTTTAATTGATGAAATCAAGACTAATCAACTTCTAGATCCAGAATTCAAGAAGATTGTGGATGAATTACCAGAGGGGAGAAGGCCATAATTTAGTTTCCAAGATGGTGTTCTGAAATACATCAATCGGTTATGTGTTCCTAAAGTTGGCGATTTGAGAGACAAAGTTATGGAAGAAGCCCACAAAGTTATTCGATAAATTTGAAACTGAAATTAAATTACGTCTCATTGAAGGGACGTAAAGTACATCTGATAAAATCAAAACTTTATTGTTTAGAAATTCTAAAACTACGACTCCTATAGCAACAGCAGAAACGGTTGCGCTAGAACCTAGAGTAAGTACGATTTCCCCATCACTGCACCTCCTGGTTGATCTGAACCCCTGCAATGAATTACAGATATGGTTAGTCGCACCAGAATCAATGCACCAAGTGTTTGAAGTATCCGTTATAAAACTTACTTCAATCACATGTGATTCAATCATACCTTGAACTCTTGTAGCTAAGAATTCTGGACAGTTCCTCTTCCAGTGGCCCTTCTCACCGCATTGGAAACACTTTCCTTTGCCTTGGCCACCCACCTTCCCTTTGCCCTTACCTTTTCCCTTAGATTTTGCAATCTTAGGGACCGGTCCAACACTTGAACCACCAGTGCCAGCCTTCTTCTTCCCTTTCTTTCCTTTCGGTACAGATCGGGAAGATGAAGCGCTTTTCTCAACGTTCAAAACGTTGACCCCAGGTTTGATCACCCCTTCCGCTGCCAAAAGAGAACTCATCAATTCGCTCATTGAAAAATTCATTTGATTCATATTATAGTTAAGTTTAAATTGAGCGAATGAAGGCGACAGCGAATTGAGGATCATATCAACTTGGGTCTGTGCATCGATGTTGGCACCTAGGGTCTCCAGCTCGTTTAAATAACCAATCATTTTTAAAACATGTTCCTTGACTGGAGTCCCTTCCGACATCTTTGCACTCATTATCTTTTGCATAGCTACCTGTCTGGCAGGCCTGCCATGCTCCCCAAACATCTTTTTCAGGGATGTGATAATGTCACTGGCTGAATCATTCGATTGGAATTGATGTTGCGACACACCAGCCATTGAGGCCAGAATATAGCAACGAGCCATTCCATTCGACTTCTTCCATTTGTCGAACTCGCGTCTGGCAGCTGCCGAAGCATTTGCCGCGGGTTCTTCAGGGCTTGGGGTGGTGAGGACATATATGTGATCCTCCGCAGTTAACACAATATCAAGGTTACGTTTCCATTCAGTGTAGTTGTTTCCAGTTAACTTGTTTTGAGTGAGTATGGTGGCAAGTGGACTAAATGCAGATCCAGACATTATGATTTACTGAAAAAATCAAAACAAAATAAATATGGATATCAGAATTTGACAGTTTGAAATAAAAGAATCCTTTTAAAACTCTTATTTTAAAACTAAGTCGCCGGAATATCGAAACGAAAGAATAAAGCCTCCGTGTGGTGGTCAATGTTCGATCTTTCAATTTATCATAACTTATCCGCTATGCAACTCTTGCAAAACAAGTTATGACTTCCGAACCTATTTGATCTCTAAGTTTCTGAATAATGCCCCGTGTGGGATCCCTTATCCATAGCTTAGCTAGTGTGTACCATTAACTAGGATCCAATCACAACCGTCTCAAGTAGCGCCTCCGTATGGTGGTCACCCTCTAACACGTCTGATTGATCCTTATCAAAAGAAGTTCACATCTAGTAACCAATGAGTAATGCATCCTCCGTATGGAATGATCACCCCTGGCGAGGTGACACAGAATGCATCACTCATCTTACAGTGAACCGTTAATGGAAGATCGTGGGTGTAATTAATAAGACCCTCTCCCACTAGATTTAGTAAAAAAAGGATTTTGCTTTTTGAGAAAATCTGTTTCTACACACTTCCCATAAACATCTAATGTTTACTAATGTGTTGAAAACGGTTTTTGAATTTTATTTTAGAAAACTTGTTTTGCGTGCATGCAACAATGTATTATACGCCAATCACAAACAAAGCACATAAAACAAAAAACTAAAATGAAATAAAAGACATCCAAACGATGCCTCTATCTCCCATGGCTCTATCTCCATAGAACCTGCTTTTGGTTTGATCGCCTCCAGCTCCATCTTCATGGACAACGGCTCCTTGCTCCATCTTCATGGATATTCTAATTCTATTACATTGAACCTATGCCTCTTTTGAAGCTTACAATTTATCTAGAAATAGAAATAGCAACAACAAAATAAAAGGCTAGGGAAACCGGTGCGACTTTCCTTTTCGTAGGATTGAAGTCGCAGCGCCCTTTACATATGCCTTAAAACCAAACCAAACTTAAAATAACACACCAATCTAAAAACATTCAAACACAAAATTAAATGCTCTTGGCGCCATGGGAGATAGCGACTAATCTTTTGCTGCAAAAGGTTAGTTGAACACACATCCACGCATATATATAACAAAATATAACTATTGGAACCCTTAATTGATTCACACAGTATATAAACTCTTTACATACTGAATTAGAACTCAAAACAGCATCTAACTTCTCTGTCATAGTTCAATCGATCGAAGACCGTTCGATCGATCGAACCTTCGATCGATTGAACACTGTTCAATCGCTTGAACATTCTATTTCACAGAATGATTAAAAATTTTGCAGAATACGTTAAAATTAAACTTTTAATTTCAAAATACTTTTAAAACTGTGAAACAGAAAACCTGACAAAGAGTCTGTCTCGATCGATCGAACTCTATTCGATCGCTCGAACAACAGAAGGTTTCGATCGATCGAAACCTGTTCGATCGCTCGAGTACAGAGCGTTCGATCGATCGAACATTCTTCGATCGATCGAACCCATCTTGCATCCAATGCAATCACAGATTTGTATACTGCTGCGATAACACTGCAGAAACAGATCTGTGACAATGCAGTTTCGAAAGCAGTTCTAAAATCAACATGCAAATCAAAATAGTGTTCCAAAAACGCATCTATAGATCCAAACGAGCGTGGCTCTGATACCAATTGTTGGAAAAACAGGTTTAAATGGAAAGATTAAACGCGCAGCGGAAAAATCAAGTTATGAAACTTTATTGGCATGCCCGGATCTACTACTCGTCAATTCTACAGATGCGCACAAGAGGGGACACGAGTTATACCTTAGTGTCTTGAACCCAATTCTGATCTTCAACTTCCAGCAGCCTCCACTAGATGATCTTCACCCTTATGACTCCTGCGGATGCCTGCCAGAAAGACTAGGGTTGGTGGGAACCCTAATAGAGAGGATAGAGAAGGTTTTGGGGCTCCAAAACAGTTTCTGCAGCTTCTGACGTTCAAAACGACGAACAACCTTTTCCAGAACGCAGCTGCCCTATTTATAGATTCCCAGAACCGACTTAGACTTCGAGCGATCGAAGTGCCTTCGATCGATCGAACATTCGATCGATCGAACCATATTCAATCGATCGAACCTTCAGACTTCAATCGATCGAGACATCTTCGATCGATCGAACCTGTCTGGACATCATCCTCAAGCATCTTTCCAAGCATCCTGGCGGAGCTAAGAGTGGGACCTCCTAGGCTCTTTATTGTTGGCTCAGACCAGTTTGTTAATTACCATGACCAAACTCTTTGATCAGCAAACTAACTAACTGGTCAGTTAAAGTTTACTCCACTATAAAACGATAACTGAACTCCAACGCAAAAGAACATATCCGAAGCGATAACTAGACTTGTATGGTGTACTAATGTCCCTCTACCGTCAGCATTCGTAATCATATTCAGGTAATCGGATAACTGTTACTGTCAACCTGAATCATGATTACTTCTTGTATTCCTTGAGTCCCATTCACCTCTCATGATTACCAAACATGTTGATAACTCTTATCAACCAGACTGCAGTACTCAGTAATCGACTTGGTGACATTCTCAAGGGAATGCTTACTCTGAAACAGAGGGTAGATTCTATCTTGACAATGCATGTTCACAACCCTATGAACATGACATACCCAAGATACCCAGGTGTTGATCTTTTATAGACCTCACTGATTGGTAAATCAAAGCAGTCATATCCACAGTCTGTGTTCATAATCGTCTCAAGATTGAGAACACGTACCTTATACAAGTAATGAGTTCCTATTGACTGTTTGACAGCCTTAAGCGTCAATAGGAAACTCAGGTCCGTCAATGCACTATAAGCACTAGCATATCAACTAAGAGCTACACTCTAGTGATTGAGATTAATCACTCCATCCAATGGTAGTTAATTCTGCTACAGTATAGACTTGATGAGGTATCCAGTCTCATCATCCACTGTGACACATTCTAAGTATTAAAGAATAGTAATTCGTATCTCACTTGTGTGCATCTCATACACACACGAATTACTTACTATAATACTTAAGGATTAACAATCATCTCATGAAAAGAACATACATAATAAAATGTAAAGCTGATATCCATATATTAAAATGTCAATGTCTCATACAGAAAGTAATGGTTTGAGGGCACAAACCCAACAAACTCCCACTTGCACTCATAACCATTCAGAACTACATCTAAGACCTAGACTATCTAGATGACGATCAAAGACCTTCTGTGGCAAGGCCTTTGTAAACGGATCAGCAAGATTGTCAGCTGTGGCAATCTTGGTGACAGTCACATCTCCACGTTGAACAATATCTCGGATAAGATGATATTTCCGCTCTACGTGCTTTCCCTTTCCGTGGTTCCTTGGCTCCTTGGACTGAGCCACTGCCCCACTATTATCACAATAAAGCGTAATAGGCGACAGCGACGCTGGTACCACCTCGAGTTCCATAAGGAACTTCTTGAGCCAAACAGCTTCCTTTGCGGCTTCACAAGCAGCCACATACTCAGCTTCTGTAGTTGAGTCTGCAATGCATTTCTGCTTAATGCTCCTCCAACTGACAGCACCACCTCCCAAGGTAAAGAGATGACCGGACGTCGACTTCCTCGAATCTTTATCTGACATAAAGTCCGAGTCAGTGTATCCCACTGGAATTAACTCACTACCACCGTACATAAGCATGTAATCTTTAGTTCTTCTCAAGTACTTAAGAATGTGCTTAACGGCTGTCCAGTGCTCTGGACCCGGATTCGACTGATATCTGCTAACCATGCCAACGGCAAAGCAGATATCTGGTCTAGTGCATAACATCGCATACATGAGACTTCCCACTGCAGAAGCATAGGGAACTCCTGTCATGCGATTCCTCTCCTCCTGTGTCTTTGGACACTGGTCCTTGGAGAACGCTAAACCATGCCTGAAAGGTAACAAACCTTTCTTCGAATTATCCATTGAAAACCTAGTTAGCACCTTATCGATATAACCAGCTTGAGATAATCCCATTATCTTTCGCTTGCGATCCCGAAAGAGCTTTATCCCAAGAATATAGCTCGCCTCTCCTAGATCCTTCATATCGAAAGTACTAGCTAGCCAAACCTTGACCGTTGACAATGCCGCTACATCATTTCCAATGAGTAGAATGTCGTCAACGTAAAGCACAAGAAAAGCCACCACTTTCCCTTCACTCTTCTTGTATACACAAGGTTCATCCAGATTCTGTATGAAACCAAACGATTTGACCGCTTGGTCAAATCGTATGTTCCAACTTCTGGATGCCTGCTTAAGCCCATAAATGGACTTTTGCAACTTGCATACCAAGTTACCTTTCCGACCAGCTATGAACCCTTCTGGTTGTTGCATATAGATGTCCTCCTCAAGATTGCCATTCAAGAATGCAGTCTTGACGTCCATCTGCCAGATCTCAAAATCTAGGCATGCAGCAACGGATAAGAGTATTCTGATGGACTTGAGCATGGCCACCGGCGAGAAGGTTTCCTCATAGTCAATGCCCTCCCTCTGAGTATAACCTTTCGCAACAAGCCTTGCCTTAAAGGTCTCAACCTTTCCATCAGATCCTCTTTTCCTCTTGTAGACCCACTTACAGCCAATGGGTTTAATATTGGCTGGAAGTTCTACAAGATCCCAGACCTGATTAGAATCCATAGATTCCAATTCAGCCTTCATAGCTTTAACCCAATGAGCTGAATCAACATCAGCCATTGCCTCTTCGTATGTGGTAGGATCAGATTCAGATTCTATGGAGACAGCTTCAAAAACTTCTCCTAAGAACATGTATCTATCAGGCTGGCTGATAATCCTCCCACTACGACGAGGTACTGGTGCGGAAATAGGTGAAGAAGTGGTGTTTTCCTGATTTACATCGTTATTAACTACGGGTTGGACTGAGGGCTCTCCTTCTATCTCTCTAAGATCTATCCTTCCCTTAGGTTTATGGTTCATGATATAATCATCCTCCAAGAAAATAGCATTCGTACTGACGAACACCTTCTGTTCTCTTGGATCATAAAAATACCATCCATAAGTACCCTTTGGATACCCCACGAAGTAACATACTTCCGATCTAGAATCCAACTTGCTCATCTTTCCTTTTAGCACATGTGCCGGACATCCCCATATCCGGAGATGTTGCAAAGAAGGCTTGCGCCCAATCCACATCTCTCGTGGTGTCCTGGGAACAGATTTGCTTGGTACTAGATTTAGTATGTAAGCAGCGGTTTCCAAAGCATAACCCCAAAGAAATAAAGGTAACTCAGAATAACTCATCATTGACCTAGTCATGTCTAAAAGAGTCCGATTCCTTCTCTCCGCTACACCATTTTGCTGAGGCGTGCCAGGTGCAGTCAACTGTGACAGAATCCCATTCTGTACGAGGTGATCAATAAATTCATTAGAGAGGTACTCGCCACCTCGATCAGATCGAATGGCCTTGATATGTGTGCCCAATTGCTTCTCCACTTCAGCCCTAAACTCTTTGAACTTTTCAAAGGCTTCAGACTTGTGCTGCATTAGGTACACATATCCATACCTAGAGTGGTCATCAGTAAATGTTATGAAATACTCATAACCACCCCTTGCTCTAATATTTATTGGTCCACACACATCAGTATGAACTAATTCCAACAATGCATTGGTTCTATTGCCCTTTGCAGGAAAGGGCCTTTTGGTCATCTTACCCTCTAAACAAGACTCGCAGACTTCTATTGGTTCGAGAACCAAATCGCCTAAGACCCCTTCTTTGACTAGTCTGCCAATCCTATTTAGATTGATATGACCAAGCCTCATATGCCAAAGCTTTGTTGGATTAGTGGAAGGTCTCTTTTTAGATGGTACAATTACCACTGAGTTATTAAGTTCCATACAAGAATCTTTAGAAATATTGGGAGTAATCACATATAAACCATTTGATTTAACACCAGAACATATAAAAGAACCATTTCTTTTAATCACAACTTCAGTTCCAAAATGAAAAGAATAACCATTATTCGATAAATTTGAAACTGAAATTAAATTACGTCTCATTGAAGGGACGTAAAGTACATCTGATAAAATCAAAACTTTATTGTTTAGAAATTCTAAAACTACGACTCCTATAGCAACAGCAGAAACGGTTGCGCTAGAACCTAGAGTAAGTACGATTTCCCCATCACTGCACCTCCTGGTTGATCTGAACCCCTGCAATGAATTACAGATATGGTTAGTCGCACCAGAATCAATGCACCAAGTGTTTGAAGTATCCGTTATAAAACTTACTTCAATCACATGTGATTCAATCATACCTTGAACTCTTGTAGCTAAGAATTCTGGACAGTTCCTCTTCCAGTGGCCCTTCTCACCGCATTGGAAACACTTTCCTTTGCCTTGGCCACCCACCTTCCCTTTGCCCTTACCTTTTCCCTTAGATTTTGCAATCTTAGGGACCGGTCCAACACTTGAACCACCAGTGCCAGCCTTCTTCTTCCCTTTCTTTCCTTTCGGTACAGATCGGGAAGATGAAGCGCTTTTCTCAACGTTCAAAACGTTGACCCCAGGTTTGATCACCCCTTCCGCTGCCAAAAGAGAACTCATCAATTCGCTCATTGAAAAATTCATTTGATTCATATTATAGTTAAGTTTAAATTGAGCGAATGAAGGCGACAGCGAATTGAGGATCATATCAACTTGGGTCTGTGCATCGATGTTGGCACCTAGGGTCTCCAGCTCGTTTAAATAACCAATCATTTTTAAAACATGTTCCTTGACTGGAGTCCCTTCCGACATCTTTGCACTCATTATCTTTTGCATAGCTACCTGTCTGGCAGGCCTGCCATGCTCCCCAAACATCTTTTTCAGGGATGTGATAATGTCACTGGCTGAATCATTCGATTGGAATTGATGTTGCAACACACCAGCCATTGAGGCCAGAATATAGCAACGAGCCATTCCATTCGACTTCTTCCATTTGTCGAACTCGCGTCTGGCAGCTGCCGAAGCATTTGCCGCGGGTTCTTCAGGGCTTGGGGTGGTGAGGACATATATGTGATCCTCCGCAGTTAACACAATATCAAGGTTACGTTTCCATTCAGTGTAGTTGTTTCCAGTTAACTTGTTTTGAGTGAGTATGGTGGCAAGTGGACTAAATGCAGATCCAGACATTATGATTTACTGAAAAAATCAAAACAAAATAAATATGGATATCAGAATTTGACAGTTTGAAATAAAAGAATCCTTTTAAAACTCTTATTTTAAAACTAAGTCGCCGGAATATCGAAACGAAAGAATAAAGCCTCCGTGTGGTGGTCAATGTTCGATCTTTCAATTTATCATAACTTATCCGCTATGCAACTCTTGCAAAACAAGTTATGACTTCCGAACCTATTTGATCTCTAAGTTTCTGAATAATGCCCCGTGTGGGATCCCTTATCCATAGCTTAGCTAGTGTGTACCATTAACTAGGATCCAATCACAACCGTCTCAAGTAGCGCCTCCGTATGGTGGTCACCCTCTAACACGTCTGATTGATCCTTATCAAAAGAAGTTCACATCTAGTAACCAATGAGTAATGCATCCTCCGTATGGAATGATCACCCCTGGCGAGGTGACACAGAATGCATCACTCATCTTACAGTGAACCGTTAATGGAAGATCGTGGGTGTAATTAATAAGACCCTCTCCCACTAGATTTAGTAAAAAAAGGATTTTGCTTTTTGAGAAAATCTGTTTCTACACACTTCCCATAAACATCTAATGTTTACTAATGTGTTGAAAACGGTTTTTGAATTTTATTTTAGAAAACTTGTTTTGCGTGCATGCAACAATGTATTATACGCCAATCACAAACAAAGCACATAAAACAAAAAACTAAAATGAAATAAAAGACATCCAAACGATGCCTCTATCTCCCATGGCTCTATCTCCATAGAACCTGCTTTTGGTTTGATCGCCTCCAGCTCCATCTTCATGGACAACGGCTCCTTGCTCCATCTTCATGGATATTCTAATTCTATTACATTGAACCTATGCCTCTTTTGAAGCTTACAATTTATCTAGAAATAGAAATAGCAACAACAAAATAAAAGGCTAGGGAAACCGGTGCGACTTTCCTTTTCGTAGGATTGAAGTCGCAGCGCCCTTTACATATGCCTTAAAACCAAACCAAACTTAAAATAACACACCAATCTAAAAACATTCAAACACAAAATTAAATGCTCTTGGCGCCATGGGAGATAGCGACTAATCTTTTGCTGCAAAAGGTTAGTTGAACACACATCCACGCATATATATAACAAAATATAACTATTGGAACCCTTAATTGATTCACACAGTATATAAACTCTTTACATACTGAATTAGAACTCAAAACAGCATCTAACTTCTCTGTCATAGTTCGATCGATCGAAGACCGTTCGATCGATCGAACCTTCGATCGATTGAACACTGTTCAATCGCTTGAACATTCTATTTCACAGAATGATTAAAAATTTTGCAGAATACGTTAAAATTAAACTTTTAATTTCAAAATACTTTTAAAACTGTGAAACAGAAAACCTGACAAAGAGTCTGTCTCGATCGATCGAACTCTATTCGATCGCTCGAACAACAGAAGGTTTCGATCGATCGAAACCTGTTCGATCGCTCGAGTACAGAGCGTTCGATCGATCGAACATTCTTCGATCGATCGAACCCATCTTGCATCCAATGCAATCACAGATTTGTATACTGCTGCGATAACACTGCAGAAACAGATCTGTGACAATGCAGTTTCGAAAGCAGTTCTAAAATCAACATGCAAATCAAAATAGTGTTCCAAAAACGCATCTATAGATCCAAACGAGCGTGGCTCTGATACCAATTGTTGGAAAAACAGGTTTAAATGGAAAGATTAAACGCGCAGCGGAAAAATCAAGTTATGAAACTTTATTGGCATGCCCGGATCTACTACTCGTCAATTCTACAGATGCGCACAAGAGGGGACACGAGTTATACCTTAGTGTCTTGAACCCAATTCTGATCTTCAACTTCCAGCAGCCTCCACTAGATGATCTTCACCCTTATGACTCCTGCGGATGCCTGCCAGAAAGACTAGGGTTGGTGGGAACCCTAATAGAGAGGATAGAGAAGGTTTTGGGGCTCCAAAACAGTTTCTGCAGCTTCTGACGTTCAAAACGACGAACAACCTTTTCCAGAACGCAGCTGCCCTATTTATAGATTCCCAGAACCGACTTAGACTTCGAGCGATCGAAGTGCCTTCGATCGATCGAACATTCGATCGATCGAACCATATTCAATCGATCGAACCTTCAGACTTCAATCGATCGAGACATCTTCGATCGATCGAACCTGTCTGGACATCATCCTCAAGCATCTTTCCAAGCATCCTGGCGGAGCTAAGAGTGGGACCTCCTAGGCTCTTTATTGTTGGCTCAGACCAGTTTGTTAATTACCATGACCAAACTCTTTGATCAGCAAACTAACTAACTGGTCAGTTAAAGTTTACTCCACTATAAAACGATAACTGAACTCCAACGCAAAAGAACATATCCGAAGCGATAACTAGACTTGTATGGTGTACTAATGTCCCTCTACCGTCAGCATTCGTAATCATATTCAGGTAATCGGATAACTGTTACTGTCAACCTGAATCATGATTACTTCTTGTATTCCTTGAGTCCCATTCACCTCTCATGATTACCAAACATGTTGATAACTCTTATCAACCAGACTGCAGTACTCAGTAATCGACTTGGTGACATTCTCAAGGGAATGCTTACTCTGAAACAGAGGGTAGATTCTATCTTGACAATGCATGTTCACAACCCTATGAACATGACATACCCAAGATACCCAGGTGTTGATCTTTTATAGACCTCACTGATTGGTAAATCAAAGCAGTCATATCCACAGTCTGTGTTCATAATCGTCTCAAGATTGAGAACACGTACCTTATACAAGTAATGAGTTCCTATTGACTGTTTGACAGCCTTAAGCGTCAATAGGAAACTCAGGTCCGTCAATGCACTATAAGCACTAGCATATCAACTAAGAGCTACACTCTAGTGATTGAGATTAATCACTCCATCCAATGGTAGTTAATTCTGCTACAGTATAGACTTGATGAGGTATCCAGTCTCATCATCCACTGTGACACATTCTAAGTATTAAAGAATAGTAATTCGTATCTCACTTGTGTGCATCTCATACACACACGAATTACTTACTATAATACTTAAGGATTAACAATCATCTCATGAAAAGAACATACACAATAAAATGTAAAGCTGATATCCATATATTAAAATGTCAATGTCTCATACAGAAAGTAATGGTTTGAGGGCACAAACCCAACAGGAGCATATCACGATGGATTTTGTATCGGGATTTCCAAAATCTCAAAAGTCGAACGATAGTATTTGGGTCATCTTGGCTAGAGGATTGGGCTGGTGTTGGTGGTTTTCGGTGTCTGTTGTCGTAAAGACCGCCGGAGCTACTTATGTGTAGCGGCGTCGCGTAGGGTGTTTGGGAAGCACATGGACCTTCTGTGGGATTGATTTGGTGGTGAGACCACCGGGGTTGACTCCGTTTTGATGAGAGGAAGGTTCTAGTATGGGCGGTAAGAGACAGAGAGCTCGTTAAGTGCCTGTTTGGTGTGTTTTTTCAGATTCTGGACAGTGGGCTAAGACTCTATTTGGTTAAGACAGCTTTCTGGGGTTTTGTGGGGTTTTGGAAGCTGGTTTTTTGAAGGGGCCAGGGTAATGGTCAGGTGGTCATGGGTTTCTAGTGGTGAGGGTCATGTTTATGTGGTGGTGGTGATATGGTTGTGTTTGGTTGACAAACAAACATAGCCTAAGGTTTTGGAAGGTTTGAGCCAAATAGGGCCTTAATGGAGGCTGCCCCTTTTTTTTTCTTTCAATGCGAGAGGAAAGCTTTCCATTTATAGAAAGTTTCTTTTGAAACCTCACATGGGTTTTAATCCCATGTAGGTGAGACGCAGAGAGGTAGGCTCCAACCATTGATCGGGCCGTTGATCGATTCTGGACTTCGGTTCTTGATATCTTTTAATATGGACATCCGATTCGGATGATTCGAAAAGATCTGGACTTGGTTTAATGTCCTCTTCAAATCCGTATGGTTGGATCAAAATTTGTTTGAAACTCGGAAATGATTCCGTTTTCTCAGACCATTGATGTTTGATCTACACCGTTTAAACTTCGACTGTCAAAATCATTTGATCTGATCGTCTGATCTTTCTGATTCAAGATAATCTGGGATCGTATTGGAATTCTCTTTGAATCGGTATGATTCGATTGAGATTCTCTGACTTTAAAAATGACCATTTTGCCCTTGTCTTTCTAATTGAGGTTTGAAACTTCGGTTGGCCGTCGTTTCTTTTTTGATTATCCGATTAGGTTGATTCGACTTGCAAAATTCCTGTTTTTCTCCATATTTCCATCCAGATATGCTCATTCGAACTTTTGATATCTCCAGATTGATGATCATTTCCTTTTTCCTTGAGTTTGGGGCGTCGAAAATTTGATCGGAGCCCGATTCTCCGTCGGTTATCAAAATTTGATGATTTGAAGTCGTATGGGCTGGAATTGATTCCTGCTTTGCCCTGATATAATCGAATTCAACCTTCGGTTGTCCCGGACTTGATTTCGATCTGGAATTATGTGCCGAACTTTGATTCTGGTTGAAAACATCATCGATTATCGTAATCGGACAGTCCCGGATTCTGAAACTCCGGTGGATGAACTGCCATCTCTATATTGACTTTGATTCGACCTCTAGAGTCCCTTTTTGGACTCTAGAGCTCTTTCCTCGATTTGAGTGCCTGGTGGGCCCCCTACGACAGTTATTTCTTATTTTGGCAGGTCAAAATGGGGTGTCTACATATAAGATATAGATAAATATTTTATCAAACAAAGAATATTATGAAAAAAAGCACGTATTTAGGAATAGTTGATGAACAATTTACCTCTATCAAAAATGTCCCAAAAGTTGCATTTCTTGGGTCTAGACTATTCAGCCGCATGTTGTAATCCAAACTCAAAACTTGAATATTGTTCAACAGTGAAGAGCCCCTCAAGGATGCAGCTACTATTTGTTCACGCATTCCTTTGGGAACGACTGGCAATATTTGGCAAAAATCTCCACCAAGAACAACAGTTATACCCCCAAATGGCTTGTCAATGTCACAAATATCGCGAAGTGTGCGGTCTACTGCCTTCACACAGTTCCTGTGCTGCATTGGAACTTCATCCCATATAATTAACCTAGCGGATCTGGCCAATTCTGCTTGCTTAGACTGCTTACTAAACCCACATACTGAATTGTCATGCACAACTAATGGAATAGAGAATGTTGAGTATGCAGTTCTGCCTCCTACTAACAATAATGACACAACACCAGATGATGCTACTGTAATAACATTATGACCAAGACTTCGTATATGTAGCGCAACTGTATTATAAGTGTATGTCTTCCCCGTTCCAGCACCCCCGCTAAGAAAGGATGTGGTCCCTTTATTTTTTAAAACTGCAGAAGTTATTGCACTAAAGGCATTACGTTGTCCAACATTAAGATTATCAATTCGACTCTGCACATCTTGACATTGAACATCAACCTGAAGCTTTCTGTGCTCACATAGTAGCCTATTTCCAATTGTGTTGCTCCAATCTCCACATGGGAGTGGCATAGGCGGAAAGTCAGCTAGACTCTTCCCTGATTGCTGAAGCATCTGATTTATAAGGTGCAAGCCGTAATCCTCTACCTCTGACATAGACGGGTTTGGAATTCCATAGAATGTATGAATATGATGATGAAGATTATTGCATATATCTGCCAAAAATCTTGTCCACAACTCAGAGGGATTCATCGAAGAGCATTCTGTGAGAATTATGCTGAACAATATCCTTAATTGGTGTCCAGATTTCATTATTGCACCCTTTTGAAGACACTGTATCCACTCTTCATCATCTTCTAGCAGCTCTAGCATAACACATGCTGATTTGAATGTAGGGTGTGCAACATTGTTGACAGTGGCCAAATGGTCATATGATTATGGGCCTTTCACATTTGTCAACAACAAAACGTAAGTAAAACGTCTCACCTGAATTTGGGCTAGCAAAATACATTCTCCCAATAGCATACCCCCTTTTTCTCCGTGTCCATATACACTTTGTAGGGTGCCAAACTGCAACGGATGGGAACTCTTGATAAGTGTACGCACGTGCCCATTCGTTGTTTGTACAATAGTCAAAGAAACCAGTCAAAGATGACTTCTGCCTTGCGGCTCTAGTTGCAATCCTGTCCACTAGTTCATTTGGATCAAAAACCACCTGATGCATTCCAGGCAAATGAAGTGCCAATCGAATCACAGCAGGATATTCTTCATGAATACCAAAACCAAACAATCTCCAAGCAGCTTCTGCTGATCCAATGTACCTGGCTTCAAGGTATTGTTGGATCTTATTGTGATGACCAAGAGCCAATACTCCTGAGGCAGGATGGCCACGATGGATGAGGTGAGGTCGGGTGTTAGGATTTGTCCCACATCGCCTGGGGTGAAGTTCCTGGACTAGTTTATAAGGATTAATTGCCCCTCTATATGCAACAAGGCCTTTTAAAACCGTGAGGGAGCTAAACATGAAAGAACTTCACAGTTAAGCGTGCTGCTGTCAGAGCAGTACTAGGGATGGGTGACTCCTGGGAAGTTCTTTGTGTTTAGGCCCAAAGCGGACAATATTATTGCTAGATGGGGAGGTGGGTCGTTACAAATGGTATCAGAGCAGAATCCCAGCTGGAAGTGTGGGGGCAGGTCCCACACGAGGACGTGTGGCCCTTAAGGAGGGTGGATTGTGATGACCAAGAGCCAATACTCCTGAGGCAGGATGACCAAGATGGATGAGGTGAGGTCGGGTGTGGGGACTTGTCCCACATCGCCTGGGGTGAAGTTCCTGGACTAGTTTATAAGGATTAATCGCCCCTCTATATGCAACAAGGCCTTTTAAAACCGTGAGGGAGCTAAACATGAAAGAACTTCACAATTAAGTGTGCTGCTGTCAGAGCAGTACCAGGGATGAGTGACCCCTGGGAAGTTCTTTGTGTTTAGGCCCAAAGCGGACAATATTGTTGCTAGATGGGGAGGTGGGTCGTTACACTCATCGACTCCTCCAAGCACCATCGTCGTACGATCATGACCTTTGTAAATGTACCTATGAATGTACTTGACGCATCTAATCCCCGCACATACTTTGACATTAATGTGGCAATGAAACCTTCTTGAAAGATACGCATTATACGACACAACATCCATATTATCAACTTTCTTCCCTCGAGCTGTATACACATGGCCATCATTGCGTCACCGGTAAATAGGATATCCTTGCTGGTCCATTGTTGTTGTTTCTATAAAGGCTTTAGGGTACCTCTTGGTCAATAGTGATAAGAGAAAGTATTGTCAATATACTACAATTAAACACTATCATAATCAGAATTGAGTTATTTAAAAATAATAAACATAAACTAATTATTGATATCATTACCTGAGCAAGTATCTCTCTGTTTAACTCACATTCTTCTCGAATGACAATGCCCACATTTTTTTTAAATTGTACCTATTGCATAAAGCATCGTAAGTTATATTTACTGCGAATATAAAATAAAAGGAAAAAATATATACACTCACTGTTTTCTTCTGGTCTCCGTCCATCTGCAAAATATTAAAAGAATCAATACTGATAGCTCAGCTAAAAAAATATAATTGTTTTATGTTCATAATAAATCGAAAAATCATACTTGACCGTAGATAGTCATGTCATCCATGATAAAATAACCTGAAATCACAAAAAATTAACATAAATAACTATAGCTCTGTGCAACGACACTCTAAGATTATCAAGAAAAACGCAAAAGTCGACAAAATTAGAGAATTCTTCTTCAGAATTAGGGCACATTTGGCAACAACTTTTGCGAGTGAATCGTATGAGCTAGCAAAATACATTCTCCCAATAACTTTTGGGAGCTCCAAAATCCCTTATAAATTTTCTAAATGTGGCCTTAGAATCAGAAAAACACTGATTCGAGAAATGTAAAGAAAAAAGGGTTAGAAATTATGCAAACACAGGGAATGTTGTTAAGAATTATGAACATAGATAATCTGGTAATGTTATGAATTATGAACACAAATAATTTCTGTCACAGCCCGATCCCACAATAGCGGAACCGAAGCCCGTGGCACGCCACCAAGGCTAAACCAATTCATTAACGTTCCCAAAAGATTTGTTTGAAGAACACACGCAGCGGAAAAACAAAACACATTTTAAAACAAGAGGTTCAGTCGACTGGGTCGGAACATCAGTCGACTGAAGCAAGCAGAAACAAAATGAACACATTAACCTTCAGAGGTCCAGTCGACTGAGGCATGGCCCAGTCGACTGCTTTTGCCATAATAAGAAGCAGTAGCTAAACTGCACTGTCCCGTCGACTGCCCCGTCGACTGCTTCGTCGACTGCCCCGTCGACTGCTTTTACCATATTAAGAAGCAGTAGCTACACTGCACTGCCCCGTCGACTGCCCCATCGACTGCTTCCCTGGCAACAGCCCAATCTGCAAAATTTCAAGTTTTAAAAGCTTCCTAACTTTCACCAAGGATCAACCACTCAAACCAAACTCAATCCAAAGTAATCCTAGCTGTATTAAAACATTTCTTAAGCAGGATTACAACATGTCACTAACTATTACAACAGTTTAAAATCCATTCTATCATAGGAAATTAAACATAAGTTAAAACGATAAAAATTATTATTACAACATCCTATTGTCCCAAAACTACAAAGTTAACATTCAAGTTGCCTTCTCAAAGAACTCCCAACCCACGTACTCACTTCTCTGATTCCTCGCCAGCATTAACACCTGAAATGGTTATTTGAATAACCACAGATATTTGATTTGTTTAAGCTAAAGCTTGGTGAATAAATCAACATATGCACATGAATGATAAACATGCCCGCATTCACATCTCTACAATTCATACTAGTCGCCGAAGACTCACGTGCCCGTCCATACTCCCAATCCGCGACTCCTCGCCAATAAGTCCACGCGAAAGGGTAAGACCCACGATTCTTCTCTTCAATCGTGCGACCTTAATGCCTATATCGGCTCCACAAAATGGCACGGTGACCACGTGCTCCTTCTGACCCAAATAAGCAACTTAACATGCTCAAATATATATCACCATACTCGTGGTAATCAAAACATATTACTGTGCTACTGAGCCTACTTATCAATATACATGCCCAATATGAACTATACAATATATCTCTAAGAATTAATACATGCTATTCATACAAAACATGAATACATGTCAAGAAATCATTCCAAAAACATAGTTGAATCACTCACCTCCGATTTACGCGCTTAAAAATACGATCCAAAAAAAACCCGTGCACAAAGAACGTGCAGAAGTCCGTCTAGTACAATTCCTATGGATCAAAGTTCCATTTATCAACTTTTATGAAAAATTCTAGAAAATAACTTTTTAGAAAACTTGGCCAAACAAGCCCTAACGTATATCAAAACGAAGCTCTTACCTCGAGGAGCTCGAATATGAAATCTGGGAGAAAACAGACTGACGGAAGGTCGTCGTTTGGCGTCACAAAGCTCTAAGCTCCAAAATCTCCCTCTAGCCCCCTTTTTGGAATTTTAGGTTAAGAACTTATGAAAATATCTCAACCATCTCTATCTATATATAGGCAAAACTCTCGGAAATTACGTTTACCTCTCCACGAGTTTTCAAAACTCCTAATCAGTCTCTGAAACTTTCTATACAGCTTATTCATAGCTTTACGAGTGAAAACTCAAAATTATAAAAGTTTTCGACTAAGTTTCGTTTGGTCGCTAAAACGCGAATTTCTACATGACGTTTCCGAAGTTGCTAATTAGCCTACCAAATTAATCGCGTGTTAATTCGTTCTCACCAGGATACTAAAACTAACAACAGAAATATATTCTAAGCCAGAAAATAATACAGATATTGAAATACACAGGTAAATATTTATTTTCAGATAAACATTTAAAGTGCTCCACAATAACCATCTCATACTCGGAGAGACGTCACAACAACAAACGCTCAATCAACACAGTCTCAGAGGGTTCTCTAACACAGACACCCAAATCGACTCGTGAGTCAAAACTCACTCCAACATGTGCCAAGATGCACAACACATCACATTATCATGAATGACAATATGATACAAATGCAATAACACGAATGCGAGTGTTATAATTTCTTTGCTTTTTCCCTCAATAAATCCAAGAATCACACAAAGCGTTGGTTATTTTTTTTTTTGTCATTTTGTTTACATTAGGGAGTCTCTTTCGACGATGATGTTCTTGATACCAAAGAGGCAAGCTTTATGGATAGAAAAGACAACTGCAGGTAGGGCAGTACAAAAAAAAAATGAGCCAAAAAACTTTCTTTCAAATAATGGAACCAACCACAATGTTGAAGACTTGATCAAGCACATTCGCGGTAGTTGTGAAGAGATAAAATGCAAGCTTGAGGTGAGCATAAAACAATTAGAAAAATCATAAAGTTTAAGTCGGCGTGGCTGCTACTCATGTCAAAAAAAGAAACTGATGGCTTTCTAGTGTAAAAGTCAAATAATGTTATTTTGGCTAAAGACCGTATTGCTATGAAATAAAACTCTGGCCGATGGATTTTTTAAAAATTGCGCAAACCCCTTTGAGAAAAACATCCACACCTTTGAGAAAAGAACACATTTTTTTTGGCATTATTGTAGTTGCCAAAAATAAGTTACCCACAAAGCCATTGATCATTTGGCTTTTATAAAATCAAATCCTCATTAGAAATTTGTTTTGGTTATGTGGATTTTTATATACCAGCACTTATATTAAAAAATAGTATTAGCTATCTTGATCTTTTCAATGTTAATTTCGAACAATTTGTTGTGTTTTATAAACATAACCAATAAAATATAAAAATATGAACACGAATAAAAGAAAAAATATAGATCACAAAATAGTACAAATGGTCAATGCATTACTTGCTTCATAATATTTCCGAAAAAGAAAAAAACAACACCTACACAAAATTTTAACGCACCTTTGCTTAAAAAAAAAAAACCTTTCATTTACGAATTGAGCGGAGGAATGGTTATGTATTTCACTTCACTTTTAGTATTAAGTGTGGACTACTTGCTTATAGAAATTTTTGTAAGACTTTAACATGGTATTTTCTATCACATTCAAAATCTGAAGCTCAAGAATAATTGCAATCACATTGAACCAAATGCAATGCTAATCCCAGGTACATCACTATAACTTGTAGTTGCAGAAAATTTCCGTGAGTAATCAAACTCATGCGGTGAACAAAATGTAAAACACAATTACAAATTCACAATGAACTAAAAAAGAAAAAAAAAATTTGCAATCACATTGAATTGGATAAAAAAAAATAACAATTACTCTTCTCTACCTCTTTCTTGAGATTTACCTAGCCTCTTGCGCAAAAAAAAAAAAAAAAAAAAAAAAAAAAAAAAGAGAAAAAGAATAATTTGCCAACTTCAAATCTGAAGCTCAAGAATAATGCCAGTGCATAAGCCATTGATAACATCAAGAAAAAATGAGAAGTCAAAACTGATTCACGTATATTTCAATATGTATCTAATATTTTTTTTGGAAACAATCTGTATCTAATATTCATATTACATATCTTGAGGTTATTGTCTCTCTTAAAAAACACAACTGGATGAAAACGATTACATAATTAAGCAGTCTGTGCATAATAAAAATTACTAAAGGTTACTTCTCGCATGGCCAAACAATTGAAAAGAAAGGAAAAAAAGAAGAAGAAGAATTAACTGCTCTATTGGAATGTCCACACATGTATGTACACATACCTTGATCATATTTTCGTCTTTTCTCTCTATTTATACTCTAGCAGGCTATTTTCATGTCCACATATAAATGCAGAGATCATCAATTACACAAAAAAAATATGATTTCTCATCTAGCTTCTATTTTGCAAACAATCTCGAACTTTAAAAAAATCTGATTATGAGGGATATAACCATGAGAACAGAGTGAGATAGAGAGTACCTAGTGAGAGAAATGTTGGTGTGGAGAGGAGGTGGAGGGGTGATCACAACTTCAACCTTGGACTAGAACTTTGTTGTTCTGCACACTCTCTATATGCACACATGCAAACCAAACTAAGGGAGAGAGAGAGAGGTGTCTATAGTAACATGAGACAGAGATGAGGGATTGTGTTTGCTGTAATTTGCGCGGGCGTGCCAGAACCAACAGTGGTTCGGTGTGTGTGTGTGTGTGTGTGTGTGTGTGTGTGTATGTGCAAACTAATTTCCTATCCGCTTGTGTGAGTGATACACAAGGCTTGATGAATTTGACTTCTAAACAGGGTGACTGTGTATAGTGAGTAGGAAAGTACCCTCACCGTAAATTCTTTAGCAGTACTGAAGCGCACAAGCTAAAAAGTGTCAAGTTTAACAGGTAAACCAATCACAAACGGTTTAATAAAACGAAGATTTTATTAAGTGTTTGGAAAAAATAAACAGATCTAAAGAACAAACCAGAACAGGCTGATTATCCAAAAGAACAAAGAGAAATAACAAAATGGGCAGACATATTTGCTATGAAGGCTGGAAAACATAAAGACTTAAAATAGTGCTTTGAATGCTTGAATGCTTCGAATGCAGTGTGTATGCTGTTTCGAGATGACGTGGAGTGAGTTGCAGCTTTGGCCAGCCTGCTGATTTATAGCGACCACGGACTGATACAGATAAGGCATGTTGATCTTCAAAGAATAGCTGATATAACAATCTGGTATAATCTACCAAATTTACCCCCCATAAACTGATAAAATATGCCATATCTTGAATATATATATATAGGTGTATATATATTAGCAGCTTGAATCTGGTCCGAATTTGGTCTACATTCGGCTAACTTCACCTCTAAGCAAAAGATATATACAGTGATATACTGATATTATCTTTCCATATCTTGAATATTTTCCCAGTATATCAATATTATCTCTAAAAATATTGATAATATCTTCCATATCTGATAATATTTTTAAAGATATACCATATCTCTCAATTTCCCTTATCATAATATGATAATGTATATCACTAATATTATGAGAGATTCTAGGGATTAGGACTTCCAATTGTGGCCCCCTACCATATTATTCCCAATCTGGCCATAAAAAGCCGTGTTCGCATAGCATTTAATCGGACTTAACGTGTATTGGCCACTTATGGGTTAGCCCGACATGAAGGAAGCCAAATGATAAGATTAGTCCGATGAATGCTATACACTGCCCCAACTGATTCATGATCTTAAAGTGTTCCAATATTCAAATAGCCTACTCATTATGGTGTTGACCCACTTTAACATGACATCATCTATCATGATTGAATCAATGAATTGCCAACCACGTGGAGCTCATGAGGTGGTAAGTGGTTAAAACACATTGCTTGTAGGTTTGGCATAGTGCATAAGTGCACAACTCATGTATGGGACCCACCACCTAGACTTCCCAAATTGGCCATATATACATGGTCAGTCCGACTGACTTGTGTGCAATCGGGCTACTCCCAACTTTTGCTCAGTAAGTTTGTAATTTGGCTAAACTTTGAGTCTCATTATTTAGGGTGGCCCACCATAACCTTCAGTCAGCATATAATCTGTGGAATCGGACTCATGCGGCAGCCCGACTACTGATGAATTCCTGCCCGATTGAATGTAGTCCGTCCAAATATGTGATATGCCCGATTGCAGTCAGTCCAATTTTGAAACTCGTTTGGCCTTACCAACTTTGAACTTTAAAAAATGTATTTTTTGGGTGCAAACAATGTCCCCCTGGCTCTTTAAAAATGATAAAAAAGAATATTTGAAGAGCCAAATTTTTTACCGATTTCACATAACATACTGGTATTGGTCTTAAAGGACCGATCACTTTTGGCTATCATTTGCAAACACCATATAAATACTTCCATTACCTAGAACTGTGGGCCCCGTTACTTGAATTCCACTCTGATTCCTTGACTCCATCAGTCCGATACTAGACTTCTCAATCTCATGGGATAAGCCACCACCAATTAAGGACTTGGACCCCACCTTGTATATCATGCACTTTAGTCACCACAAGTCTTTGTGAATTTGCTTTTGATAAAAACACAGTCATAATTTGGGACCCACCCAGCTTCTTGAACTTCGAACCCATCGTAGCATCTTCAGCACTTGGCCATCTGGACATATTTCACCATTCAGTCTAATTAGCCGGATCAGACTTCTGCATCGACTAAAAGCACTCAGCCCAAACACCAGCTAGTGGCCGGATTATTATTATTATTATTATTTTCTGGTTCGATCTTATTTCAGTCCGAACAGTGTACTGACTGTATTAATACTTTCACTTCAATCTTTAAAACCTTTTCAGCCCCCTTTGATAGTAATATTGGTGCAAAAATAACCACCAAATCATAGCCAATTTTTGGTGACATCCACACAGCCATCGTGGACGTAGATCAACCCAAGCCAAGAATTAATTGGCTTAAAATGGAGAATATAACCGGTCACTATGACTAGATCGAAAAAGTTGAACAATTCCTTGAGGCTGAGTTTCCTCAAAGGAATATTTTTAAAAACTTCATAGACCGTTTTAGCATCAATCGGTTTCGGCAAAGCTTGCCCCCCGAGCCCTTCATCGCCGATTTCTTCATCAACAAGGGGGTCTTCATCATCGTCCTCCTCACTAACGGGAGGCCCTATGGCCGATACAAGATCACTCGGCCCATTACACTTTTTCTCTTCGGCCTCAATAGAATTTTGAGGCTCGTCTTGAATTTGCCCCCCGAGCGCGGTTCATCGTCTTCTTCAATGTCGGTGAGGAGCTCTATGGCCGATATAAGACTATTCGGCTTTTTATTTAATTTTTTGCCGTTTTGCCCCCCAAGCGCCTTGGACAACGTGGAATCAAGATGACCAGAGACATCAGTCTCTTGATTTAGAGCGATAACATTGGCCTTCTCGGGCTGTTGTCGTGACTTTAAAAATTGTTCGATCTTTTGCCCTTGAGCCTCTAGTATTGCCAGGTTTGCTTTCGTGTCTTCTCCAACTCGGCTAAGCTTTGCATGCTGTTCTCTCGAGAACGCCTTCATATCTTCAAGAGCACGATGAATGTTGTCACAAAGTAGCTTCCTTCGCCAGTCACCGTATAGAAAATCGTCTAGAGACATGAACAAATTTCCCTCGAGCGGCGGTTCATCAGCTCCACTCGAAGCTTTAAGGAGGCCGATTTCTTGATTAAAAAATCGCATATCGGTCTCAAAACGGTCTATCTCATTGTAAAGATGACCAGCTTTATTCCAATATCCATCATTGTAGAGACGATAGATTTCTTCGCGAAATTGGCATATTGACTCATTCCGCCAACCAATCTGGTTGTTGTAAAAGTGCAGCCATGCTTCGGTGTGTGCATGGCTCATCACTTGGCGGTCCCACCGGGCGTGCCAAAAATGTTTACTGTAATTTGCGCAGGCGTGCCAGAACCAACAGTGGTTCAGTGTGTGTGTGTACGTGCAAACTAATTTCCTATCCGCTTGTGTGAGTGATACACAAGGCTTGATGAATTTGACTTCTAAACAGGGTGACTGTGTATAGTGAGTAGGAAAGTACCCTCACCGTAAATTCTTTAGCAGTACTGAAGCGCACAAGCTAAAAAGTGTCAAGATTAACAGGTAAACCAATCACAAACGGTTTAATAAAATGAAGATTTTATTAAGTGTTTGGAAAAAATAAACAGATCTAAAGAACAAACCAGAACAGGCTGATTATCCAAAAGAACAAAGAGAAATAACAAAAGGGGCAGACCTATTTGCTATGAAGGCTGGAAAACATAAAGACTTAAAAGAGTGCTTTGAATGCTTGAATGCTTCGAATGCAGTGTGTATGCTGTTTCGAGATGATGCGGAGTGAGTTGCAGCTTTGGCCAGCCTGCTGATTTATAGCGGCCACGGACTGATACAGATAAGGCATGTTGATCTTCAAAGAATATTTGATATAATAATCTGGTATAATTTACCAAATTTACCTCCCATAAACTGATAAAATCTGCCATATCTTGAATATATATATATATATATACGGGTGTATATATATATTAACAGCTTGAATCTGGTCCGAATTTGGTCTACATTCGACTGACTTCACCTCTAAGCAAAAGATATATACAGTGATATACTGATATTATCTTTCCATATCTTGAATATTTTCCCAGTATATCAATATTATCTCTAAAAATATTGATAATATCTTCCATATCTGATAATATTTTTAAAGATATACCATATCTCTCAATTTCCCTTATCATAATATGATAATGTATATCACTAATATTATGAGAGATTGTAGGGATTAGGACTTCCAATTGTGGCCCCCTACCATATTATTTCCAATCTGGCCATAAAAAGCCGTGTTCGCATAGCATTTGACCGGACTTAACGTGTATTGGCCACTTATGGGTTAGCCCGACATGAAGGAAGCCAAATGATAAGATTAGTCCGATGAATGCTATACACTGCCCCAACTGATTCATGATCTTAAAGTGTTCCAATATTCAAATAGCCTACTCATTATGGTTTTGACCCACTTTAACATGACATCATCTATCATGATTGAATCAATGAATTGCCAACCACGTGGAGCTCATGAGGTGGTAAGTGGTTAAAACACATTGCTTGTAGGTTTGGCATAGTGCATAAGTGCACAACTCATGTATGGGACCCACCACCTAGACTTCCTGAATTGGCCATATATACATGGTCAGTCCGACTGACTTGTGTGCAATCGGGCTACTCCCAACTTTTGCTCAGTAAGTTTGTAATTTGGCTAAACTTGAGTTTCATTATTTAGGGTGGCCCACCATAACCTTCAGTCAGCATATAATCCGTGGAATCGGACTCATGCGGCAGCCCGACTACTGATGAATTCCTGCCCGATTGAATGTAGTCCGTCCAAATATGTGATCTGCCCGATTGCAGTCAGTCCGATTTTGAAACTCGTTTGGCCTTACCAACTTTGAACTTTAAAAAATGTATTTTTTGGGTGCAAACAGATTGTTGGGTGAGAGAGAGAGGATGAAGTCTGGGAGTTCATCAGGAAAAAAAAAAGAGAGAGAGAAAATGATGGGGTTACGGGAGGGAAGTTGAGGGAGTAGTGATAGGGAGGAGATTATGTGGTATGTGAGGTTTGGTGTGTGCTTATTTTATGACCATTGGATTGAGCAGATCCAAGGGTGTAAATAGATGGTTGTGTCTTAAGAGCCAAGATCCAATGATGAAAAAATAGGTAAATATTAGTCCTTGGATCAATTTTTTATGGGGTCTACACCGTTCCCCAATATTAATATAGATTTATACTACACACACAACACATGTCAATAAAACACACACAAATATATAAATCTCGTACTTTGTCTAAAGGCCTCACAAAAAGGCTTTATATGGGCTCGAAAATGTATTCTAAAGTGACAAATAATTAGCCCAATGGGTACCCATGACCCCATGCACTAAATTTCTATGTTAAGCATACTACCTGACATACTAATGACCCGTACATGCTACTTCAACATTTTATTAGATGTCACTTAGATACATACACATATATAGTTAATGTCTAATACTTGAAAATAGTAATATAAATAATTACTAAAAGCACTTAGAAAATTAGGGTTGTTACAAATACTGTCATTTAGCGCTTATGTGAGGCTAATTTTTAATGATTAATCCCTACAGAGGTTTTAATTTTGGTGTTAACTACCTATATACGGTTAATTTTGACACTTAAACCTTCTCTGTGGTGCTAATTTTAGCACTAAATCCCCATATGAGGCTATTTTGAGAAAAATCTTAGTAATTTCACTTTAGTCCAAAACTACAAGGGGGTTACGTGTCCACTTTTGAACCATAGGGGGGTAAAGTGAAAATAAGCATAACCACAGAGGGGTAAAATGTAATTAACCCAACAAAAATTCAAACAACATACTAGAAAAATGAGAATGAAATTGGACGTAATATTTTATGCATTTCAAAGTATGGCTGTAGCCCGGGCAGGCTGGGCTTGATTTTAAGGTTTGTCCAGATTCGGCTCAAGTTTAGTGCAGTTTCCAAGTGAAAAAAAAATCGTATGAGACTCTTAAAGTTTCGCGTAGCGAAAAACAAAAAAATAACAATTTCTAAAATTCATGATCAAGTTTATGATATATACAAAACACATAAAATATTCATATGTGGTTAATCAAATAAAAAATGCTCGGCACATAACTGTCACGACCCATCCCGCTAACGTGCGGAAACAGGACACGTGGCACGCCACCAAGGCTCAACCAGTTCATCTTATAACAATATGCAGCGGAAAAGTAACTTAAAACAACCTCGAGTGTAAAAACTTTAGGAAACGATACCTTCCGAGTTGTAAAATTCGTATAAAATTGAAAACGTAATCATATTTCAAAACAAGTGAATTTATGTTGAAAGGGTTCCCAAAGGTGCCTTAGGAAGCAATCAAAACCTTTTGAAAATTTCCGAAAGTAGTAGAAAAAGATTTCATGCAGGGGGTATTTCAACCGGTCGAATGACCCCCTTCGACCGGTCGAATGACCCTGTAGCAGAATTCCTTCTAGCAGCAGAATTTTGCTAAAGCATCACCCAACCTTCACCATTGCAACACCTTAAACATATTCCAATCTTTCCAATCTTTACCAAAGTTATAAGGACAAGTATAACAACTTGCCTAAGTTTGGAAAACGTTAACTAATGAAGTTAAGGGTCCGATTGGATTAAATCTCATAAGTGCTACAACAAATTCATAAAACATGAAATTCAACGTGTAAAACATCAAGACGCGAACTCAATAGTTCCAAGTCGCTACCAACCAACTTAAAAGGTTTTCAAAAGAATATTACAACAATCCGATAATAATCCAGAGCTTTCTATGATTCGATTACAAGAATCTATACCCCAATTCCTCCGAATGATCCCAACGGCCTCATCCCTCGCGTTCCATCTTTCCTTTCTTCATACCTGCAATGGAGTAAATCTCCATTGCTCAGCTATATCCTGAGTGTACAATTCTAAACAAATGCATATGAGGTAATTCATGTTTTAAACATCTAAATCACATAATTTAGTCTCCGGGGAGAGAGATACGCATTCATCCAGTATATCGGCAAGTCTTAAATCTTAAACCGCGATGTCAATGGTTAGCCAAGGATCACTCAACCATTACACCCATCTGCTCTGGTTGGCCACTTCCCACACCAAGCAAGTAGTCGTCACTACTATAAACTCTCAAACATCGAGAGGCGTGCACCGGCGTAAAATTATATCAAACTCCCCTTTGACCCACATAAACATTTAGCATATTCACATAATCATGTCATCATGCTTTTCTATACGTACTCGCTAAAATTAACGGGCCTAATTTAACACATAAGTTTGCCCGGATCACAAGTCATACAAAATATCTAAAACATCCAAAATTGTCTATATTACATAGGTTCGGAATTCATACCTCGAGCAATCGTCCTATAACTTTGAGGAAAGCACTAGTAGCCCAATTAAACGTTGGATCTCCAATTAGGAGTGATTCCTACAAGTATTTACATGTTTTCCCCAAATTTCCAACATTAGGACTTTTATAAAAAAACTATGCCAAACAAGGCCTAAGTGGTATCAAAATGAAGCTCTTACCTTGGGGATTTCAAATATGAATTTTGGTTGAAAACAAACGGGCAGAAGTCCGTCGATTTGCGTCAAGAAGCTCTAAGCCACCAATCACCTCTTGATTTAGGTTTTGAGAAACTTTTGAAATGAAAAAAATATCTAGAGCTTGCTATATATAGACAAAATTATCGGAAATAATGTTTACCTCCCCACGAGTTTCCAAAACTCTAAATTAACCCATGAAACGTCGCACACGTTCATTTCATGCCTTCACGAGTGAAAAAATATAATTTACAAAAGTTTTCGACTGAGTTCCGTTTGTCGCCGTAATTTCGTTCTGAAAACTATTTTCGTGGAATTTCTAGATAACCTACCTTTTATGTAACGTATCACATTGGTTATCTCTAATTCGTTCCAATTGATCTCTAACAAGATCAAACTATCATAAAAGTACACAAAACAGGTATATTCACATATACCACATAATTCAAATAACATTTAATCCACATAAATGTCATTTAATCATGTCAAGTTCCTCATGAATTACCAACTTCCCGAGTCCTCGATTGACAGTCACCGTTGACCCTTAGTCAACTCCATTCCAATTATTAATCAACATTAATAATTCTCAGAAATCTCAGATATGCATTTTAAACCAATGATTTTCTGGGACGGGCGTGACAACTCTCCCCTCCAAAAAGGAAGTTTGTCCCCAAACTTATACCATTTCACCAATTCACAAAGACTTCCCATAAGTACCCTCAACATTTGTTTCATACACCAACCATTTCACTAAGATGTCACAATCTCATGAGGAAAATAAATTCTTAGGCTCTTAAGGAAAATTAATCCTTGGAGCCCCCGTCTCGACCCGATTGAAGATTCACATTGAATACCAGCAACACAGAAACATCTCGATAAATAAGAACATCAATGCCTGAGTAGAACATAATCAATAGTCAATCTTGACATTAAATCATATCACGACGTCACACGTCAACCCACACATACCTTCATTGTACTTGTCACATCTTTTTCGAACTTTAAAGTTCATCACAATACCCAAAACAAATTAAATAACTCATCTCAGTTTCACCCATCTTTCTTTTCGACTAACAGTCGTTCCAACACGTCTTAACTGGTTAACGACCATACACGATTCTTCATCTCGAAGAGAACCAAAGCTAAGTACTATCATACATTCATACACTGTCAATAAGTCAATTTCCCCAACCAACTATTTCATATACCATAGATTCAATTCCTTATCATGCTAATCGCGAATTACTTGTAAAATGATAACACGCTTCAAACGACTCTCATTTCTTATCGAATTCTATTTCGATTTAATCCAACCTTGTATTATACTTTCAATCATGCATGATTCGTAAGACACCATTCAGATTCTCAACTAAAATTTTCACACTATTTTATTTGTTCGAGGTTACCAAATGTCCTGAATCACCCTTAGTGAGGTCAACCCACTTGTCATTTATCTCTCAATTCTGTACTTGAACTACCGTCTATTAACATGGAAGATTACACAACACTTTGATTTAAAATTTTTAACAAAGTTAAATACATTTCCCATTCATGTTTTAAACAAATTATTTTGAAATCTTACATAACACTTCCATCTTTTCACAACAAAATTACCCCAATATCCGTCGCAACAAATAACGTTGTTAACCCAAATTAACTTAGTCAATCATACACGTACCACAGAATTCATCAAAACGTATTCACATGCTCAGCATGTACTTTGTTCCTATCTCAAACCTTTGACCATTCACAATCCATTCTTATACACGTTGTACCCCGAGCCAATTACTTTTCTGTTGGAGATCTCAACTGCGGTGTAATACATCCTTGTCTCATACCCTACTTGTCCACTATCCTTTAGTTCATCAGTCAAGGTAGATTCGCTACCATTTAAGTTGTTATACGACTGCATAAGTCTTTGGTATTTCACTTTTACCTTTGCACAAGCCCATACCAATCGTACTCATTTATCTCAACTCTTACTGAGTTCTTGACAATCTTTTACACTAAACGTATATTCCTCGTATAACATCTCAAGGCACCATACCTTATTCAATAGTTTAATATTTCATAACCTTAGTCGGCTTGACTTAACTCCAATTCAGATTCTCTTATCCTTTATCTTTGTTATTCTGATCTTAACTTTATTGTTCTCGAAGAACCTGTTGTTCGAGTATTCATACTATTCCCGTAACCATCTGAAGACAACTCAGTAATTCGATCTTCCCAATCAAGTACCATAGTCTCCCTATGTTCAATAAATTCCCTATCGAATTCCAATTCACATACCTTTCGTGACAATGCTCAAAGTCACCCATTCTCACTTCGGGTACTAATGTCAACCCATTCATAACTATTGTCTTCAAGTGCTTCACACTTTACGGATCTAATCAAGTTCCTGATCGTTCAAAACTTCAAATCATTCATAACCTTGGGTTATTCCGATACTTAAACCAAGATCAAGTTCCCTTTAGAACAATACCCAAGTCAACTCGTTTAGTGACACTACCTTCAGCTAACTAAGTTCAAGTGTACCACATTTCACTAACCCCTTTACTTTAGAATTTCCAAGTTTATAATCTGTTCACGTAGAACTCATTCATCTGACAAACACCGTTGTGTCCCAGGCACTAATCATACCATATCTTTCCACGATACTCGTCTTCCAAAGTCTACTTGATACCTTATTACAAGTATTTAATACAAATTTTCTTACTCAAACAAAAGTTTTATTTCAAAACATTTTAAACACTTTAAAATTTTGTTGGGGTGAAATCCGACATTCTCAAAACCCTCCAACTTCGTTGGAATTCAAGGCAATTGTGACAACATTCCATTGATTCCACCACTGTCCTCTAACCACTTTACATTCCTACTATCATATCCGATAATATACTAAATGTACTACCAAGTCTCCATCTTTCTCTTATCGTTCATGTTCACTTACCTTTTGAAGCTTCATCTTCCCAATTTACATTTTCATCTCTCTAACTTGACTTACCCCAAAGTCACTTTACTTATCCATTTTCGCAACCGCTCTTGTTCAGTATTGTAATACTTATCATACTCCAACTTCCCGTTGACAACCACTCGCTTCAGACACCCAACAATGTTTTAAAGAAACATTAAAAGATTCTCCACTTTAATTGAAATACACTAACTAGAAATGGAAACATGTATTTGACATCTTAAAACAACTTTTCTGTGACAAAACAGCCCAAGGGCAAAATGGTCATTTAGAAAATATAGTTAAATTTCACATCAAAAGATAGATTTTTGAGTTCCGGTTCCAACACAAAAAACGGCGCGCGAATCCGAATTTTTTAGAAAGAGTTATGTCTGTTTCCGTAAAACTCGACGAAGAATGTTTCCGAAATCACTGTTTGGATCAGAGGGGTGTTCGACCGGTCGAACTGACCCTTTCGACCGGTCCAAGTACCCCTTGGACCATATTTTACTCCATTTAACATCTTTAAAAGTCTCCAACTTCACAAGGCATTTGAGGTTACTTCCCAACCACTTTGAAACCATCAAAAAGTGCTTGAAAACATCGAAAACTTGCCGAACTACACGTGGTTCATAGTTATCTGCACTACAACTCACTGAATTAAGGACCTTCTGTCACGACCCATCCCACTACGCGTGGAAATAGGACACGTGGCACGCCACCAAGGCTCATCCAAACATCATCTAATATTACACAGCGGAAAGAACTTCTTTAAAACAACCCTGGTAGTTTAAAACTTAGGAAACATTCCCCTCTGAGTGGTAAAATACATTGAAATTTGAGTTATAAAAAGTTTTGGCCATTGAGAACACATTCAAAAGAAATAGTTTTGAAAACAGAGGTTCAGTCGACTGCCCCGTCGACTGCACTAGGGTCCAGTCGACTGCTCCGTCGACTGTGTTAAGCAGAACCAAAAATACATCATATTGCAAAGGGGTCCAGTCGACTGCTCAGGGAACCCCAGTCGACTGTGTTATGCAGAACTAAAATTTAACATTGCTCATCAGGGGTTCAGTCGACTGATCAGGGAACCCAGTCGACTGCATTGGTTACTATTTGGATCAGTAGCTAAAATTCTACAGTGTTCAGTCGACTGCCCAAGGGGTTCAGTCGACTGCTTCTCTGATATTCACTTACAGTATCCCAACTACACGAGATCCAGTCGACTGATCAGGGGGTTCAGTTGACTGCTCCCCTGCTAACAGCCCTGTATTGAAATATTAACAACTCATGCCTCTCAACACCCACCGTGGTACAATCATAACTGATTTAACGCATTAAAACAACTACAGATGTTCAATTACACGATTCCAATACTATAGAAGCTAATACATGTTTCTATTACAACATACTACAATACTCAAATCCTTATACAAGTTTTAGGATTTAAAAACAAACATTTACAAGTATTAACCCCGGCGTTCATCGGCCTCACTCATCGCGCTTCTTCTTGTCTTTCTTTTTACCTGCAATGGAGTACATCTCCACTGCTCAGCTATATGCTGAGCGTACAATTCTAAATGTATGCTTATATGACAATTCATGGTTTAAGCATCTAAAACACATAGAAATAGTCTCTGGGGTGAGTGGTACGCATTCATCCGGTCGATGCCGTAGGAGGCCCACCTCTCCCACGCATCTCGTACACTGGTTGGGCCTTCCTCCATACCAGGTACCGTGTACTGGTTGGGCCCACCTCCAATCCAGACACCACCACAAATTCCAATTTCAACAAGATCACAATCCTCAAGGTTCGAGGAGCTTATTCCGAATGAATTTACACCAAACTCCCCTTTGACCCAAGTAGACACATAACATGCTCACATAAACAGTTATACGTGCTTTTATCATAATTTCACGTGCATAATTAACGAGCCTAGCTAATACATGAATTTTGCCCGGATCCAAGAATATCAAAAGTGATGTCCAAAACATGAAAATCCATATATTTCATAGATCTAGAATTCATACCTCGTGCGAATCTCTTCAAACTTTGAAGGATCGTCTAGGGGAATAAATAATCGTCGGATTTCGAATTTGGTACAATTCCTATAAGTTTTACCTGATTTTTCCCAAAAGTCCAAAATTAAGATTTTAACAAAACTTGGCCAAACATGACCTAAGTAGTACCAAAACGTAGGTCTTACCTCCACGAGTTCAAATCTGAAATCTGGAGAAAAACTGACGGACGGAAAGTCGTCAAACGGCGTCACAAAGCCCGGAGAAAACAAATCTCCTTTCTCTCTCCTCTCTCTAGATATTTAGGGGTTTGGATGAGATTGACATCTCATCTCAATCTATATATATAGGCAAACTTCCGGAAAATTACATTTACCTCCCCACGAGTTCCTCAAACTTCTAATTAGTTCTCGAAACTTCGCGCACATCCATTTTATGCCTTTACGAGTAAAAACTATAAATTTCAAAAGTTTTCGGCTAAGTTTCGTTTGGGTCCAAATAACGTCCGGAAACTATATTCTGTGGAATCTCTACACAACCTACCTTTTTAATTAACGTATCTCTCACGTTCTCACCACAGTTCTCAAATCAATATATAACCATATCAAAGATTACTACAATTTACCAAACACAGGTAAAATTTACTATTCACAAAATACCAGATAAAGTCAAATAACATTTAAGTCATATAAATGTCATTTAATCATGCCAATGCAACAGGTGTTACCAATTCCTCGTGTCTCCACTAGACACCTCACCGTTGACTCACGTCAACTCAACTCAATCAAATTATTAATAACATTAATAATTCCACAATCTCAATTTATGCATGTTTTAAAACCATGAAATTCTGGAACGGGCATGACAACTCTCCCCTCCAAAAAGGAAGTTTGTCCCCAAACTTTACCTCATACGTCGAATAAGTATGGATACTCATTCCTCATGTCTTCCTCACTTTCCCATGTAGCCTCTTCTACTGTATGACTACGCCATAGCACTTTCACCATTGGAATAGTCTTGGTTCTCAAAACTTGTTCTTTGCGGTCTAGAATCTCCACTGGTTGTTCCACACAAGTCAAGTCTCCCTGAATCTGCAACGGTTCAGGTACAATGATCTTACTCGTGTCAGTCATACAACGTCTCAACATAGATACGTGAAACACATTGTGCACATGTTCCAACTCTGATGACAAGGCCAGTCGATAAGCCACTGGACCAACCCTCTCTAGGATCTCAAAAGGTCCTATGAATCTCGGATTGAGCTTTCCCCTCTTCCCAAATCGTACAATGCCTTTCGAAGGCGATACTCGCAAATATACGAAATCTCCTACTTCAAATGTCATCGGTCGTCGCTTAGAGTCCGCATAACTCTTATATCGGCTCTGAGCTACTTTGAGTCGCTCTTGAATCAACTTCACTTTCTCAGTAGTCACCTGTATTAACTCAGGTCCTAATAACTTCCTTTCTCCAACCTCGGTCCAACAAACCGGTGATCGACACTTACGGCCATACAAAGCTTCATATGGTGCCATACCAATACTTGACTGAAATCCGTTGTTGTACGCAAATTCAATTAATGGCAAGTGGTGCTCCCAATCACTCCCAAAGTCTAATACACACAATCTCAACATATCTTCTAAGGTCTGAATCATACGCTCTGACTGTCCATCGGTCTGAGGATGAAATGCAGTACTGAAACTTAATTTCATACCCATAGCTTCTTGCAAACTTCTCCAAAATCTTGACGTAAAACTACTATCACGATCTGACACAATCACAGCTGGGACTCCATGTAGTCTTACAATCTCTTTCACATACAATTCCGCTAACTTGGACGGTTTAGTCGTCTTGATCGGTAGAAAATGAGCTGACTTTGTTAATCGGTCAACTATAACCCAAATCTTATCATTCTTATTGATTGATCGTGGAAATCCTGAAACAAAGTCCATCGTAATCTCATCCCATTTCCATTCCGACACTGGCAAAGGTTGTAGTAACCCCGCGGGTACTTGTCTCTCTGCCTTGACTTGTTGACATGCCGAACATTCGGATACAAACTTGGCAACTTCACGCTTCATACCCTTCCACCAAAAGTTTTCTCTCAAGTTTCTGTACATCTTATTACTCCCCGGGTGTACTGAATATTTCGTACTATGAGCTTCTTCTAAGAGTCGTTCCTTTATGTCTTTCACATTCGGTACACATAATCGATTTCCAAACTTCAGAATCCCTTGTTCCAATACCAAACCAGATCGCTTCCCCAAAGGTATCTCGTCTCTCATTCTGCACAAGTAAACATCATGAAACTGTTCCCTCTTGATTTCATTAATAATATCTGGGTGTGCCCTGATTGCCATCATTAAACCACCACTAACCTTTGGTATCACATCCAGGTCCAAATGTTCCATTTCTTTTACTAGTTCCTTTTGTTGCGTTAGCTCGTCGGCTAAATTCCTCGGCGTCTTCCGGCTTAGTGCATCGGCTACTACATTTGCCTTTCCCGGATGGTACTCAATCGAAAGATCGTATTCCTTCATTAATTCCAACCATCTTCGCTGTCTCATATTCAAGTCCCGTTGGGTGAAAATATATTTCAAACTCTTATGATCCGTGAATATCTCACACTTTTCTCCGTACAAATAATGTCTCCAAATCTTCAAGGCATGAATTACTGCAGCTAATTCCAGATCATGAGTCGGATAATTAATCTCATGTGTCTTCAACTGTCTAGATGCATAAGCAATCACTTTACCCCCTTGCATCAACACGCATCCCAACCCTTTGTGTGAAGCATCACTATAGATCACAAATCCCTCGTTTCCGGATGGTATTGTCAGAATAGGTGCTCTCGTTAGTCGTGCTTTCAATTCCTGGAAACTGTCTTCACATTCCTGACTCCATTCAAATGTAACTCCCTTCCTCATTAACTTTGTCATAGGCAATGAAATCTTCGAGAAATGTTCAATAAAACGGCGGTAGTATCCCGCTAATCCCAAGAAACTTCGAATTTCGGATACGGAAGTCGGTCTTTGCCAATTTAATACCGCTTCTATTTTGTGAGGATCAACTGATACTCCATTCTTGTCAATCACGTGACCAAGAAAAGTAATGCTAGGTAACCAAAATTCACATTTCTTGAATTTCCCAAACAATTGTTTTTCCCGCAGTCTCTGAAGTATCAATCTCAAATGATTCTCGTGTGTTACCTCACTTGGCGAATAAACAAGGATATCGTCGATGAACACTATCACGAAATCATCCAAATAGTCCTTAAAGACTCGGTTCATAAGATCCATGAACGCAGCTGGTGCATTAGTAACCCCAAATGGCATAACTAAGAACTCGTAGTGTCCATAACGCGTTCTGAAAGCTGTTTTCTCAACATCTTCGGCCTTCACTTTCAACTGATGATAACTCGATCTTAGGTCTATCTTGGAGAATACTTGTGCCCCACGAAGTTGATCAAATAAATCATCAATTCTGGGTAGTGGATACTTATTCTTGATTGTCAATTTGTTCAGTTCCCGATAATCAACACACATCCGCATGGAGCCATCTTTCTTTTTCACAAACAATACTGGAGCTCCCCACGGTGATACACTTGGTCGAATGAAACCTTTCTCAAGTAACTCTTGTAGTTGAACCTTCAGTTCCTTCAATTCTACTGGTGCCATTCTATACGGTGCTTTGGATACCGGCCTTGAGTCTGGGATAATCTCAATAGTGAACTCGACCTCTCTCTCAATAAGAACATCTGGTAACTCATCAGGAAATACATCTGGATATTCTCGTACTATCGGAATGTCTTCTACTTTTAATTCGGTCGCTAAGACATCAGTCACTGAACATAGGAATCCTTGACATCCCTTTTTCAAAAAATTTCCTGCTCGGATAGCTGAAATCAAGTACGGCGGCGGTGTAACCCCACTCCCTTGAAAACAAAAGTTCCCATGTATCGGTGATCGAAAATTAACCTCTTTCCGTTCACAATCTATCGTAGCTTGGTTAAGGGCTAACCAATCCATCCCCAATATCACATCGAAATGGTTCATTACGATCGGTATAAGGTCTACAGTCATCAACTTATCGCCTAGTTTGATTGCACAGTTCTTATATATAGTAGATGTCACTACTGACTTACTAAGTGGCACGGCAATGGATAAATCATATCCTAGTGGCGCGGACTTAACAGTTAAATGTTCCACAAAGTTATAAGATACAAACGAATGCGTAGATCCCGAATCAACGAGTATGCGTGCTAAGTGCGAACATACAAGCACCATACCTGAGACCACTGTATCAGTAGCAGCCACGTCTCCAGGGTTCATCTGGAATGATCTTCCCTGACGTTGCTCTGTCCTTTGTCCCCCGTCACTAAACTGCTTAGGCTTCGAACCACTAGAAGCCATAGAACTTGCCCCTTGTTGAGAACGCTTCTTTGGGCAATCCTTCGCTCGGTGTCCCAAGGTACCACAGTCAAAACACTTGAGTTGCGAATGAGTCGCAGAACTCACACTGTTTCCCCCTGTAGATCTGTTCTGAAAGTTGGTCAGAAAACATCGACCGGTGTGTGGTCGGTTGCAAAGTGAACACAACGGTATGTTACTGGGTATTCTCTTAGAATCATTAAAATCAGAACTAGAGCCTCGGGAAAACGGCCTCTTAAAAGATCCACTCTGACTTCGATCACCACCCTCATGACTTCGCTTTCCTTGGTGATTTTGTCTCGATCTCTCTATTCCACCTTCGGCTACTAGTGCCGTCTGCTGTACTGCTGCAACAGTCGAGTGTTCGTAAGTTTCTACCCTCAACCGGATATTTTCCCTTAAGCCTTCTTCAAATTTTCTTGCCCTTTCTTCCTCTCCTGGCACCGAACCTTTACCAAATCTCAACAACGCATTATACTTGGAAGTATATTCGGTTACAGTCATATCTCCCTGCCTCAAGTTATCAAATTCTCTCTTCTTTGCATTATAGGCGGCTCGTGGAAAGAACCGGCGATTGAATTCCGCCTTGAACCCTTCCCAAGTAATCGGTGCCCCTTGATCTAGTACATTCACCCACCAGTTCTGGGCTTCACCCTTCAGCACATCACTGGCATTCTCAATTTTCTCCTTATCGGTCATCGGAATCGATCGGAAAATTCTCTCCATATCCATGATCCAATGTTCTGCGAGCGTTGGGTCGGGTGTCCCATGAAATTCCATCGGTTTCTTACGGGCAAACTGTTCTGATATTGACCTCATACCCCTATTTTCAGGCGCATGTACTACAACTATCGGTTCTGGCTCCAATGGAGGTGTTGGAGGTAATCTGTCCGCTATATTTCGTATCATCTCTCCCATGTTCCCCATCATTTCAGCCATTTCATTCATTCGGCGAGTATGTGGCGATAATTCTCGTTCTTCGTCACTCATGATTATAGTCCTGTAGTTCTCAATGCATAAACACTATGCATGTACAACAATGACAATAGTGTGTATGTAAAACAACATCCATATGCATCAAACATCTCTAAGATGCAGGAATGCAATTGAAAACATGTGGCAATCCACTCAACACTCCACTCGTCGTCGAACGTTCCCAAAGTTTTGTTACCTCTAGCTCTGATACCAATAAATGTCACGACCCATCCCACTACGCGTGGAAATAGGACACGTGGCACGCCACCAAGGCTCATCCAAACATCATCTAATATTACACAGCGGAAAGAACTTCTTTAAAACAACCCTGGTAGTTTAAAACTTAGGAAACATTCCCCTCTGAGTGGTAAAATACATTGAAATTTGAGTTATAAAAAGTTTTGGCCATTGAGAACACATTCAAAAGAAATAGTTTTGAAAACAGAGGTTCAGTCGACTGCCCCGTCGACTGCACTAGGGTCCAGTCGACTGCTCCGTCGACTGTGTTAAGCAGAACCAAAAATACATCATATTGCAAAGGGGTCCAGTCGACTGCTCAGGGAACCCCAGTCGACTGTGTTATGCAGAACTAAAATTTAACATTGCTCATCAGGGGTTCAGTCGACTGATCAGGGAACCCAGTCGACTGCATTGGTTACTATTTGGATCAGTAGCTAAAATTCTACAGTGTTCAGTCGACTGCCCAAGGGGTTCAGTCGACTGCTTCTCTGATATTCACTTACAGTATCCCAACTACACGAGATCCAGTCGACTGATCAGGGGGTTCAGTCGACTGCTCCCCTGCTAACAGCCCTGTATTGAAATATTAACAACTCATGCCTCTCAACACCCACCGTGGTACAATCATAACTGATTTAACGCATTAAAACAACTACAGATGTTCAATTACACGATTCCAATACTATAGAAGCTAATACATGTTTCTATTACAACATACTACAATACTCAAATCCTTATACAAGTTTTAGGATTTAAAAACAAACATTTACAAGTATTAACCCCGGCGTTCATCGGCCTCACTCATCGCGCTTCTTCTTGTCTTTCTTTTTACCTGCAATGGAGTACATCTCCACTGCTCAGCTATATGCTGAGCGTACAATTCTAAATGTATGCTTATATGACAATTCATGGTTTAAGCATCTAAAACACATAGAAATAGTCTCTGGGGTGAGTGGTACGCATTCATCCGGTCGATGCCGTAGGAGGCCCACCTCTCCCACGCATCTCGTACACTGGTTGGGCCTTCCTCCATACCAGGTACCGTGTACTGGTTGGGCCCACCTCCAATCCAGACACCACCACAAATTCCAATTTCAACAAGATCACAATCCTCAAGGTTCGAGGAGCTTATTCCGAATGAATTTACACCAAACTCCCCTTTGACCCAAGTAGACACATAACATGCTCACATAAACAGTTATACGTGCTTTTATCATAATTTCACGTGCATAATTAACGAGCCTAGCTAATACATGAATTTTGCCCGGATCCAAGAATATCAAAAGTGATGTCCAAAACATGAAAATCCATATATTTCATAGATCTAGAATTCATACCTCGTGCGAATCTCTTCAAACTTTGAAGGATCGTCTAGGGGAATAAATAATCGTCGGATTTCGAATTTGGTACAATTCCTATAAGTTTTACCTGATTTTTCCCAAAAGTCCAAAATTAAGATTTTAACAAAACTTGGCCAAACATGACCTAAGTAGTACCAAAACGTAGGTCTTACCTCCACGAGTTCAAATCTGAAATCTGGAGAAAAA
Source organism: Hydrangea macrophylla (assembly GCA_033977485.1). Lineage (NCBI taxonomy): Eukaryota > Viridiplantae > Streptophyta > Magnoliopsida > Cornales > Hydrangeaceae > Hydrangea > Hydrangea macrophylla. Next base: position 98,673,483 of record CM066992.1, read on the forward strand.
CTGACGGACGGAAAGTCGTCAAACGGCGTCACAAAGCCCGGAGAAAACAAATCTCCTTTCTCTCTCCTCTCTCTAGATATTTAGGGGTTTGGATGAGATTGACATCTCATCTCAATCTATATATATAGGCAAACTTCCGGAAAATTACATTTACCTCCCCACGAGTTCCTCAAACTTCTAATTAGTTCTCGAAACTTCGCGCACATCCATTTTATGCCTTTACGAGTAAAAACTATAAATTTCAAAAGTTTTCGGCTAAGTTTCGTTTGGGTCCAAATAACGTCCGAAAACTATATTCTGTGGAATCTCTACACAACCTACCTTTTTAATTAACGTATCTCTCACGTTCTCACCACAGTTCTCAAATCAATATATAACCATATCAAAGATTACTACAATTTACCAAACACAGGTAAAATTTACTATTCACAAAATACCAGATAAAGTCAAATAACATTTAAGTCATATAAATGTCATTTAATCATGCCAATGCAACAGGTGTTACCAATTCCTCGTGTCTCCACTAGACACCTCACCGTTGACTCACGTCAACTCAACTCAATCAAATTATTAATAACATTAATAATTCCACAATCTCAATTTATGCATGTTTTAAAACCATGAAATTCTGGAACGGGCATGACACCTTCTCTATAAGATTCCCTTCCAAGATCCCTTTATCTTCATGATATCCAATATCCATTTGATTTCTTCGAATCTCCTATCACGTTCAATCATTCGCACTTGTCCTTCACCTTAAGTCCTATAGTCTTACATCCTTTGTTCTACTTCCTTTGACAAACCACACCTCAAAACACCAAGGAACTCTTATTCATATTCATTTCCATTCCTTTAATCTCCATCAAGAAGTTCTACCATTTCTCCCCCGACCTATGTCGTCCTTATCGTTACATTCACACACACATAATCATCAAATCTAAGCAACTGCTTCAGAGGTCCATCCCCGACTAAGCTTCCACCAATTGTTTCAACTACCCAAGCATACTCTATCATTTCCATTCTCAAACCCTTGTCGTAGGTAAATCCTTAAACACCACTTCCCACTTACACAATAAATCTGGTACCTTTCGTTACCAATCCTTATACTGCATCTGAATCCGCTATGGTCCCACGACCACTCGAAACTGGGTTCAGTTGAGAGATTCCTCAACAACCACAATACTTAAAACCCGTTGAGATATTCTTCAACCCCCAATATATACCGTAAGATAGGTTAAGAGATTCCTCAACCATCCAATACATACCGTAAGATAGGTTGAGAGATTCCTCAACCATCCAATCATACACCGTAAGAGAAAACCGTAAGATAACCCGTACGATCACACCGTAGGTTAACATCATAGGATAACACCGTAAGAAAAGGAGAGGGATTCCTCACCTACCCCATACACGAGCAATACATGCTTCTGGACCATCTTTTTATCATAAAACCCATTGTCCCTCTCTATTCTCTCATGCCACGACATTTAGTCCATGTCCGAGACGGAACTCTTATCAATCAATCTCAATTCCAAAACTCGGCTACTAACAATCACCTTTCATTCTCTATGTGAACTATAAGGAAATCTCCCCTGACATTCACTACTCAAACTCTGTTCTCGGTTAAAGCCCTCAAAGAACACTCATTACCATCCTTTATAATATTCACCAATTCGATCAAAATTCATTTGGTTTTCGTTTAGAAATTCAAAGGTTCCTCACTCCAAGACATCATCTCTCCCTCATGTCCCTATACACGGTCTATGATAACGCCTGGTAAGCCTTATCTCATCACACAGCTCTACATCCGCATGATTCCACCAATTCACAAATGCATAAATACTATGCATGTATGACAATAATATAATCATGTATCTATAACAACATACCATATGCATCAAACATCTCTACAATATGTGGATGCATTCTAGAATATGTGTCAATTCACTCAACACTCCACTCGACGTCGAACGTTCCCAAAGTTTTGTTACCTATAGCTCTGATACCAATAAATGTCACGACCCATCCCGCTAACGTGCGGAAACAGGACACGTGGCACGCCACCAAGGCTCAACCAGTTCATCTTATAACAATACGCAGCGGAAAAGTAACTTAAAACAACCTCGAGTGTAAAAACTTTAGGAAACGATACCTTCCGAGTTGTAAAATTCGTATAAAATTGAAAACGTAATCATATTTCAAAACAAGTGAATTTATGTTGAAAGGGTTCCCAAAGGTGCCTTAGGAACCAATCAAAACCTTTTGAAAATTTTCGAAAGTAGTAGAAAAAGATTTCATGCAGGGGGTATTTCGACCGGTCGAATGACCCCCTTCGACCGGTCGAATGACCCTGTAGCAGAATTCCTTCTAGCAGCAGAATTTTGCTAAAGCATCACCCAACCTTCACCATTGCAACACCTTAAACATATTCCAATCTTTTCAATCTTTACCAAAGTTATAAGGACAAGTATAACAACTTGCCTAATTTTGGAAAACGTTAACTAATGAAGTTAAGGGTCCGATTGGATTAAATCTCATAAGTGCTACAACAAATTCATAAAACATGAAATTCAACGTGTAAAACATCAAGACGCGAACTCAATAGTTCCAAGTCGCTACCAACCAACTTAAAAGGTTTTCAAAAGAATATTACAACAATCCGATAATAATCCAGAGCTTTCTATGATTCGATTACAAGAATCTATACCCCAATTCCTCCGAATGATCCCAACGGCCTCATCCCTCGCGTTCCATCTTTCCTTTCTTCATACCTGCAATGGAGTAAATCTCCATTGCTCAGCTATATGCTGAGTGTACAATTCTAAACAAATGCATATGAGGCAATTCATGTTTTAAACATCTAAATCACATAATTTAGTCTCCGGGGAGAGAGATACGCATTCATCCAGTATATCGGCAAGTCTTAAATCTTAAACCGCGATGTCAATGGTTAGCCAAGGATCACTCAACCATTACACCCATCTGCTCTGGTTGGCCACTTCCCACACCAAGCAAGTAGTCGTCACTACTATAAACTCTCAAACATCGAGAGGCGTGCACCAGCGTAAAATTATATCAAACTCCCCTTTGACCCACATAAACATTTAGCATATTCACATAATCATGTCATCATGCTTTTCTATACGTACTCGCTAAAATTAACGGGCCTAATTTAACACATAAGTTTGCCCGGATCACAAGTCATACAAAATATCTAAAACATCCAAAATTGTCTATATTACATAGGTTCGGAATTCATACCTCGAGCAATCGTCCTATGACTTTGAGGAAAGCACTAGTAGCCCAATTAAACGTTGGATCTCCGATTAGGAGTGATTCCTACAAGTATTTACATGTTTTCCCCAAATTTCCAACATTAGGACTTTTATAAAAAAAACTATGCCAAACAAGGCCTAAGTGGTATCAAAATGAAGCTCTTACCTTGGGGATTTCAAATATGAATTTTGGTTGAAAACAAACGGGCAGAAGTCCGTCGATTTGCGTCAAGAAGCTCTAAGCCACCAATCACCTCTTGATTTAGGTTTTGAGAAACTTTTGAAATGAAAAAAATATCTAGAGCTTGCTATATATAGACAAAATTATCGGAAATAATGTTTACCTCCCCACGAGTTTCCAAAACTCTAAATTAACCCATGAAACGTCGCACACGTTCATTTCATGCATTTACGAGTGAAAAAATATAATTTACAAAAGTTTTCGACTGAGTTCCGTTTGTCGCCGTAATTTCGTTCTGAAAACTATTTTCGTGGAATTTCTAGATAACCTACCTTTTATGTAACGTATCACATTGGTTATCTCTAATTCGTTCCAATTGATCTCTAACAAGATCAAACTATCATAAAAGTACACAAAACAGGTATATTCACATATACCACATAATCCAAATAACATTTAATCCACATAAATGTCATTTAATCATGTCAAGTTCCTCATGAATTACCAACTTCCCGAGTCCTCGATTGACAGTCACCGTTGACCCTCAGTCAACTCCATTCCAATTATTAATCAACATTAATAATTCTCAGAAATCTCAGATATGCATTTTAAACCAATGATTTTCTGGGACGGGCGTGACAATAACACATCCACAATAGGGATTTAAATGTGTTGTACCCTGTGCTGTTTGAATTTTTTACACTTTTCTAGGCACCACTTACACAGCACATGGTACATGCATTTAAAGCCTTGTTGTGGAATGTGTTGTGTGCCTAGCATTTTTGCAATCAAATTGTTACACTTGAAAGCGTACGTTACAAAACTTTTAGATTTTTATTCGTTCCACCTCCTTTTAGTACCCTCACACACAGTTCACTTGAATCATCCAAGTGTCTGATCTCTAACTATATCCACACGAGCAATTTACGTACTTAAAGAAGCATTTGATCTTCTCCAACAATTAAAGAACGTGAAGATGTCACATTTTTTTATCTTCTCCACCACTTCTTTATTCATCATAAATCTATAAGTTATTTTCCTAATCTAAATAGAAAATCATATTTTCTTAAATCAAATATTTACTTATAAAATTATTATACTACTTTCATATATTAACTACTTAGTATTAAGTAGGAAGCAAGTCTTTGGACATAAACAAATCTCACAAACACAATCCACAAACATTACAATGTGTCTATCTAAGGCGGACAATTTTGGAACTTGTGAGGGCTACTGTAACAGCATATTTGTGGGTTTGACAGGTTTGAGAGTTCTAATTATTTTGTTGGCTCTACTATAATGGATTCCATATTCGTTCTTCGCCTGTGGAGGTAGGCATGTTATCAAACCACGTATATTTGGTGTAGTTTTGAGATCTCCTATATATTCTTTACGCTATTTTTCCCACTTTTTCTCTATATTCAAATGGGTGCTCTATTTATTTGCGCATATCTGTTTGATGACACTATGGAACAACAAATACACTTCCAATTAAGTTTTTGGATGACAAAATGGTTTGGTTTTTTGTTTTTTCCCCCAAGTTAAAAGCAGAGGCAACTCCATAAAATATATTCCATCAATCACTTTAGAGTACATAGGTGGAGGTTGATCAAAATAAACCTACTTGAAGTAGACTCCATATCTTTGTTGATTTTCATAATACCACGCTCTTTAGCTTTGTCCACAATTTTAGATTTAACCATACTATTATTATTATTATAAAACAAATGACAGAGTATATCTAATCCACCTGAAAATTGCATTAGACAAATACATCATCAGTATAAGGTTATAATAATACAAGCCTGAATCCCAGAAATTGTGTCATGACTCACGAGCAAGGCTGGACTCATGGACCACCCTATGTTATAGGGGTGCACATGGGTCGGGTTGGGTCGGGTCTAGGCGAAACCCGAACCGACCCGAATATGAATGGTTCAGCCTTTTGAGACCCAGAACCAACCCAGAGAAATTTGGACCCGACCCGAACCGACCCAGCTAATACGGATCGGTTCGGTTCGGGTCTGGGTCACGACCCAGAATTTTTCCCCTAGAAATTTTTTCAACTCATAAACAGAGACAAATATATATATATATATATGTATATTAAAAGGATACACATGGCCGATTCTTCTTCAGCTTTTCCCTAAATTTGATGACATCAAGTCATCAACAATCTGATGATTCCATAGTTATAAAACAACAAAGAAAAAGGGCATACAAAAAATGTTATCAATCACAAGAAGTATATATACATATATATATATAGAGAGAGAGAGAGATTAGACTGATCCTTTGTTGATTGTTCAAAGGTGCTCCTTTGTTGATTGTTCTCCCAAACCCAGAAACCCAACTCAGTGAGTTATACACTCCTCAGCTTCTCTCAGGAAAATCTTTCTCTTTCTTTGAATTTTGCTATACTCTGTTAATATGAATGGGTTTCTTCTTTATCTAATTTCAATCTTATAAATTCTGTACTAATGGGTTTCTCTCTCTCTCTCTCTCTGTGAGAAGGGGTTCTTTCTTTATTCTTTTCTTTGTTTATGCATCATATGTTTGCGGAAGCTTAATTTCAAAGCTTTCTCTGTATTTCTCAGACTTTGCTAATTTATATTTTTAAGATGCTTTTATGTGTCTGAAGAGAAAGAGTGAAGACTGATCGTAAATGAGAAAGTGGGTTTTTGCCTTTGTGAAATTTGTGGTTTATTTACCCTTGGGTCTTGGGTCTGGTTCAGTATAACCATGACCCAGACCCGAACCGACCCAGTAAATTTGCTATACACTGGACCCGAACTAGACCCAACCCAATGTATTCCGGACCCGACCCAACCCGACCCAATCGGTTCGGGTCGGGTCGGGTCGGATCTTCGGGTCCTGGGTTTTTTGTGCAGCCCTACTATGTTAGAGTGCAAAATAAACAATGAGATTGTCCAATACATATATATATATATATATGTATATATGATTTTTGTAGATGACCTGTCTGATTCATCCTACAAAACTTGAGTTCAGCTTCAACAGAGAATGGCCTCCACTCAACCGACTCAGTGACTCCACCCCAGCATGTGAACACTTCAGAGTTCAGACCAACATGCATGATTAATTTGATTGTTCTTTGCTATTAATTTTATAGATATGATTTGCACAATTGGTCTGCTATGATTATAAACTTACAAAGAAGAACATGATCCTAACAATAATGACATAATTTGATAGAGTAATGCTCTGTTTTTCAAAAAAAATTTCCAAAAAATATTTCCCAACACATGTGGTAGTAGATCCCTCTTCTTTAATGGTAGGACCACTTCAACTTCAACTAATCAAAATCAGTTGGACCTCTACTGCCATGTGTTGAGAAACACTTTTGGGAAAAAAAAAATTGGGAAGCATAGCATTACTCAATTGGATAAGGATATATACATGATATGTATTGTCATTTCAAAAATGATAGGGATACACACCAAATAATACACTAAACGACACACCAGCATTAAATGCATGTACCCTGTGTTGTGTAACTGATGCACAGAAAAGTGTGAAAAATGCAAACAGCACATGATGGTACATGTATTTAAAGCACAGTGTGTCGTTTGGTGTGCCATTTGGTATGTATCCCTATCATTGTTGTCATTTTATTAGCCTGAAAACAAAATAATTACTGCCCACTTAATTTTTTTATTTTTTATTTTTATTATTATTTTTTTGTGTGTGTGGTATGTACTACACACTCCCATCCCATAAACTCCCATCTCATGAGACTGAAACCCGCTACCACCTACACGCAACGGCAGAATCATGAATGAATGTTAGTGGAAGTACAAATTTACATGGGGTTTGGGGCAACACCCCCGACGGGGAATTATTTTGGGAAGAAATACTAAAGTTTCGAATTTCTATGATTTAAAATTTATATGGTATTTTCTATGAGATTCATAGTGGATTGACGAATAAAACATATTTTTTTAAAACAAACCAATCTCTTCATATACTTAATTTTTTATTTTTTTTATTTTACAAGTTGCACATATAAAATAAAGAATCTTTAATACGTTCACAAGTGATATTTTGTAAGGGCTTAAATATTTGAGAATTGGGTAGATAAGATGTTTATTTGGGTGAAGGTGAAAAAAAAACTTAAGAATCAAAGTGAGATTTTTGAGCTTTATCGGTATAAGTTCAAACCTTAAATTTTTAGGGGTACAAAGTTACAAATGCATACAATAAATGATAAATAAAATAGAAAAATATTGGGCAAATTACACTGACCTTTTCTGAGTTATCTGACAATTACAGGGACCTCCCCTGTATTTTCTAAAATTACATTCACCCCCTTCTATTTTGAAAATGACTATTATACCCTTAAACAAATCATCAAAAAAATTATTCACTATCTTTCAAAAATTAAAAAAAATTTAAAAATCATCGACAAAATTTCAGTATATACCAAATCAAGCTTTTACTAAATTTTTTTTTTTTAAACTATCAACAGTAAATTTAAAAAACTTGAAAATCATCAACAAAATTATCTATTACCTCTATAAAACGAAAAGAATAATAACAATATTGAGAAAAAAAAATTCATCAACAAATTTTTTTTAAAAAAATGAATAGTTATATTGTATTTTTGTCTGCTTTATATTTTTAAAATTGTGAACTTGCTCCCAACATTGTGAATGGGCTGCTCCAATGAAACTTAATTAGTATACGCCTTGCACGGGCATTGCCCTAGTGTATATATATATATACATATATAAGACTCTACTGAGCATGTTTTTTTAAAAAAATAAAAATAAAGCAGACAAAAATGCAATATAACTATTCTTTTTTTAAAAAAAATTTGTTGATGTTTTATTTTTTTCATTATTGTTATCATTCTTTTCATTTTAAAGTGGTAGTAGATAATTTTGTTGATGATTTTTTCTGTTTTTAAATTATTATTGATATTTATAAATAAAAGAGTAATACTACGCTTTCCAAATTTCTTTCCCAAAATTGTTTCCTAACCCATGTGGCGTAGACCCAGTTGATTTTGATTGGTTGTGATGTTAAAGTGGTTCAACTGTGGTCTCACTTCAACATCATTTGGGATGAAAATTAGGGAGGCATAGTATAATTACTCTAAAGAAATGTTCTAATATCTTTCATCTACTACTTGGACAAAAAAAGTTAATGACTTAATATTAAAAAAAAAAAAAAAACTAAATCTGTAAACTGTTGTAAGTTAGGCTAAAGATTATAAAACCTAAATTTGAAATTTATAATTCATTTTTTCGAGCTACAAATTTTTATAAAGTTAGGGTTAAATACTATAAATCTAAATCTGTAAAATTTGCTAATGCATATAATTTTTTCTAATGCGCGAGCGCACACTCACACAAATACACACACACACACATGTACATATATATATATATAATGAGATAAGGGGTAAATTGGTAATCTTGCACTCAAAAAGTAGATAGAAGGGAGGTGAGTGTTATTTTTCAAATAGAGGGAAAGTCCCTGTAATTGTCATATACTTCAAGGGAGATCAGCGTAATTTGCCCAAAAATATTTATAAAAAATTGATTGGCCGGGGCACGTGGCCCCACTGGACACCACATGCTTGTCCATGCCTGCAGATGGGATGGAAGCACTTACCACTGGTCATCTCTTGGTCTCAGTGCCCACTTACTAGCCTCTGCTACATAATGATCTCACAATGTTAATTCTAATTGTGTGTATATATATATATATATATTGGGGTAAAATACATTTTACACCCTTGTATAGTTTGTCACATGTGTCAGTTTGGTCCCTATAATTTATAAAGTGTCACTTTAGTCCATATAGTTTCATAAGTATGTCAAATAAGTTCAATAAGTCCTTTAATGATGAACAATTTTGTCACTGAAAGTAAAAAAAAAATTGTTACAAAAAGTGTTTTGAGGGACTAAAATGACACACTTATGAAATTACAGGGACTAAAATGACACTTTCTAAACTATATGGACAAAATTGATACAAAGAACAAACTAAGAGAGTGTAAAATATAGTTAAGGCTATATATTGTGTTTAGTTTGGCCAAATACAATCTAAAATGATGGTTGTGCGGCTAATATATATCTACCATGTAATTAATAGGAGCATCCTAGAATTTCTCAAATCTTATGATCAATTTAGAGGACTTTCTATATTATTATTATGCATCGCTACCATAGGAACCACCAAATTATATGACAGTAGTGTTCTATCAACGCGAAACCTAAGGTTTCTGTTCCACCTAATTAAGAAATTTGTGTGCTTTTTAACAAGGGAACTGCTGAATTCACACACCTAATTATGGGATGTTGAATGTACAAGCCCCCAATCTGGTATGCTTGAACACCTTCGAAATAGGTCCCGCATTATTTTGGACACTCTCTTGTGCATTTAGCCTTATTAGGTCCATCAATTCACACAGGCAGTAGAATTGAGTTGATTCATACCCGGTGATACACCCTTTGAAATGAAGGTGACTGACCATTTGGTATCACCATTGGGATATTTTGTGATAAACGATTGGTAAATGAAGTAACCAAAACATTGACATTTTGGATCATATTTCTTAGATGATCAAAGATTGGTGTCTGATTCACCAAAAGATTTTGTATTTCTATACCAATTGTTGGTATTGACTCTTGTTTAACTTTGGTTTTCAATAACTACCACATTGTTTATAGGATCAATCATATTTTCATTATGAGATTTTTGGTGTGAAATACTACCGACCTCAATTTTTCACTATTATTGGTGTTAACACCATTGTTGGTTTTCTCAGCATATCTATTGCATCTAAGTGCTTTGTTGGTCATTTTGACACTCGAGTCCCACCGGGTGTGCCAATATATATATATATATATATATATCATGTTTAGCTATTTATCCTTTGATGGATATTTGTGTAATTTGATGTGTGCGAACGTGCTAGGCAAACAAGTTGTCAATGTGATTGTGTAATTGTGTAAACCAAATGCACCACACCAGGTCAATTGTGACCGTTCGAATGCCTTAATTAAAAATTGAATTATTTCACATGTCACACTTGTGTCTCTCCATATAACACAATGTAACTGACTTTACGCAGTACTCCACGTGTCAGCACATTACTGGACTGGATTTTAACGGCACAAATTAACAGTATGACAGACCAACAGGCCAGTGACCACTGACCACACATGCACTACATATGAATATGAACTAAGGATAAGCTACAATAATGGATTGAACAGCTTGAATTCGCTTGACAGTGTGTCGGCTGAAGCCAGCTTCACTAATAACATATGCCCATTCCTTCAAAGTCCTCTCTTTACCTTTATTTGTATGAGCCATCATAACCATGTCCAGCATCAACCTCACATACTTGAGCTTGTCCCCTTCATCTTCTTCAATCACCCCTTCTACTATAATCACTTTCCCTTTGTCCTTTGGAATTGCCTCTCTGCATTTCTTCAGGATTTGAATGCACTCATCGTCTGCCCAATCATGCAGAACCCACTGCATGCAGTTTAACAAACAAAAATTAATTATAATAAACAAAGCACAATTAGCTATTGATAAATATTCATGTCATTTTTGGAAGTTTTACCCAAGTGTTCCTATTTCCACAAACTCCGGTCATGGATAGTATAACGTTTTTGTTGCCTTTTTTCTTTTTTTGGATTTAGTGAATGAGTTGGAAAGAAAGAGGAAAGGAAAACTGATTCGCTAGGGTTTTCTTCAACCCTCAAAATAATACTAGAAGTTAATTAAAAGTTTCTCAAAATTGGTAGAAAACGAAGAAAAAATAAATGTAAGTATTTTCTTTCTTGCTTTTTCCCTTTTTCCTTTCATAAACTTATGAACCAATCAGAGTCTAAGGTAAGAGTTAGGATGTGTTTGATAACCCGATATTTAAATGCGTTTGATAATATTGTAACATTGAACTGAAGGCTGCCAAAAACCTACTCTAACCTTAAGTAAAATAATTAAAACACTGAATATATTCTATTTCAGTACTTGACGTATTATTTTCACTACTGCAAATTCATTAACCTAAAATTTCAATTTTTTCAAATTGGACCTTAGTCCCAATTATAGTAACTAACCATGATGAAAGCAGCATCAGCCTTTGGAATGGAATCAAACATGTCCCCTCGAACATGCTCAACTCCAGCATAATTTGGGGCAACAGCCACAACATGAGGAAGATCAAAGTTAATCCCATGATCAATCCAAGGACACGCCTTGACGATCATCTGCATCGCGGTTCCATTCCCACCACCTACATCCACCAATGAGCTCAGCCCATCAAACACCTCCGGACAACCATCAATTATTGCCGGAACTGCCACTCTAGCATCGCCAGCCATTGCGTCATCAATGAGCTTGCTGTGGCCTGGATTTTCCGCTGCATATCTCCATACGTCATCACTGTGGACCGCCTCAAATGGCGAATTAATTCCACTGGCCAGAACTCGAGCACTTAGAGCATGCCACGGGGCAAGCATCACTGGACTGCTCTCAAGTAACACAAAAGAGGCCATGCTATTTTCACCATTTTTCATTAGTAGGCGTGAAAGTGGAGTTTGAACATAACTTATAGGACCACCTTGGTTTGTAAAATCTTCTTTAAAGATTTTTTGGTGTGCTAAGAACCTCATGATCCGGTGGAGGGCGGCCGGAGAGCATCGGAGGGCGGTGGATAGATCGGAGAGTGTCATCGGGCCCGCATGTGCTTCTAGGACATCAGATATACCTAGCTCAATGGCACACTTCACCACAGCCATATCAACAAACCCAAATACATATTTCCATATATCTACTTGGGCTTGTACTTCTTCTTCAGTTTTTTTGTTACTTGTTGCTACCGATCTCCTTGATTCTCCTTCCATGCCTCTATTTCTCTCACTTACACATACACACTCAATGAAGTAAATATTTGCCTCAATTATATGAGGGGGAAAAAAAAAAACAAAGTAGCATGAGAAGAAGAGCTGTATGTGGAATATAAAAGTGGTTAAATCGTTTATTCAGATTGTGTATTAATTTCGGTTTGCTCCAAGTACCAATTGGGTACGTAGATTTTATTTATTTTATATAGTCAAAGGCATGCAGATAGATTTTCACGTGACACTGTCAAGCATGATTCATGCTATTTGAATTTATTAAAGTGTAAATTACATAACACTTCCTGAACTATGATTATTTTTAACTAACACCCCCTAAATTTTAAAACTGAACACACTCACCCTCTAAACTATTCATTGTTGACACTAAAAGTCCTTCTTCAAGGAGTGAGCTTGTTCATTTTGGATAGATCAGGGGTGAGTCTGTTCAGTTTTAAAGTTTAGGGGGTGTTAGTGAAAAACGGTCATAGTTCAAGGGTGGTGTTGTAATTTACCCTTTGTTAAATTAGTTAAGTTTACATTCTTTTTTTCGATAAAAAAATGTTGTGCCAAAGACGGCAATTAATAACTGGACATAACCAGAATAGCTTCTACCTACTGAGAACTAATAAGAGGAGGAGCCTAGTTAGAGAAGTACGTTCTAACATATGTAGACGCTTCCTCAAGTCGATTGAGCCAAAGTATGACTCATCCCCACCAACGGTGCTAGTGCATGCCTCACTGGTAAACTATAGCACTAATTTAATAGATTCTCACCGTGGGATTTGAATTCAGTATCTATGATGCAGTATCAAGTCTTTCGTGAATTCGAGTTTTTCGCAGTGCACTGTATAAGAACTCTGAGTAATGCTAATATGGTTGAAGAATTTGTATCCCATATGTATGGCCCAAAACAATCACAATCTATCTTTTTCTCTCTTTTATCAGTATGTATCGGCGGTGCTTCAAAGAGGATACTTTCAAGGTGATCGTGGAAATCTGGAAACAAAATTCATCGTGATCTCATCTCATTTCCACTCTGACAGTAATGGTTGTAGTAATCCCGCGTGCACTTGTCTCTCTGCCGTAACTTGTTAGCATGCTAAACACTCTAAAACAAACTTTGCAACTTCCCGCTTCATGCCTCTCCACCAAAAAAATTCTCACAAGTTTCGGTACATCTTGTTACTTCCCGGATAGACTGAATATTTGGTACTAAGGCAGAACGGTTCAACGACTATTACTTGCAAAATGAGAGACGAGATACCTTTGTTTAGATGACCCAGTTTTATCTTAGAGCAAGGAGTGTTGATACTTGGGAACCGATTGTGTGTGCCGAATTTGAAAGACTTGAAAGAGAGAATCTTAGAAGATCATCTACTTCATTCATAGGTAAAGTATTCATTCGCAAAACGAACAATAAAGTGTCTGTTAGCTCTCGTTAAAATGAAGACACTAAAGTAATTTATGAATTAAAGGATCTAAAATGACAATATTTTAGTACCCTCGTTACAAAATTATAGTAGTAACCTCATTTGAACGAGGTAGTAGAGACTTTTATTGTCCAATTTCATTCCTTTAGCTTTCTTTATTCTCTTCTGCTTCATCCTGGTAAGTATGTATAAACATTCCTCTACTTAAAAAAAACATAACTATGTCCATTCATGTCACACCCCAACCCGCCCTAGGCGGATTAGGACATGTGTAACAAAGCCCACACACCAAACCATACACTAATCATGAAGAAAAACATGTTTTAGACTCCATAAAAGAGCTTTCTTGGCACAAATCAGACCCAATGGCAAAATTGTCATTAATAAGGTATATCAAACTTTATACCAAAAGATAGGTCTTTGCGTCCCGGTTCCAACGCAAAAAACGACGCGCGAATCCGAGTTTTTTAGAGAGAGTTATGCTTGTTTCCGTAAAAGCTGACAGTCTATTTTCATAGGGGCGGATCGATCCGCGAAAAGGGTGGATCGATCCATTTCATTGATTTTGAAGCAGAATGTCCCCGTAAATGGGCGGATCGATCCGCGAAAAGGCCGGATCAATCCGGCTTCTGCAAAACAGCTCCCTACTGCTAAAAACTTCAGTTTTCAAGCCCCAAAACATTACCAAACATAATCAAACTTTGTGTAAACATCCAAGAACCCTCCAAATTCAATTCTAAGTGTTTCTAAACATTGACATAAGATTTCCATAGATGAAATGACAATCAAAACACCCAAATTCTTCATATGAATCATGAACTTATATCAAAATTCACAACTTAACTCAAAGCTTGCATAACTTCTCAACCAAAAGGAAATTAAGTGTAATCTACCACCAAAGTTACCTACTACTCCAAGTTCCTTCCCAATATACATAACATGTGACTTGCAAGTTCAACTTACAACATTGGGCACAATCATACTATATGTGAACTTAACATATTACAAGGATTCCCAAAACACAAGTTGTCCCCAACATTTTCAAAATACAAGTTGTTTACACTTTTAAAACGCAAAGCTACCACTACACCATTTGGCCACTTTTGTAACACAGATGGTTTTAGTTTTCTAACGGTAATTTACCGTTGCTAATTTCTAACGGTAAATTTCTGTTAGAAACGAGCAAAATCTGTTAGTAATATTTAACAAGAGTTATTTCAAATTTTGTAACAGTTGTAAAAAAAAGTAGTAACGGACCGTTACCGTTACAAATGTAGGGTAAAATAAATAAAAATAATAAAGAATATAAAAAATAAAAAAATAAAAGGGTGAAATATTTAGTGGGAAAATGTATCTTTTGATGAGCGGGAGAACTGCGAAGAAGAGAGAGAGATAAAGAAAAAGGGGAGGAAAAGTGTGAGAGAGAGGTGCGATAAGCCGGATAAGGAGAGCAGCGCCGCCTCTGCCACAGCGCCGCCTCCACCACCCCACCACAGCGCCGCTCCGGTCAGGTGAGAATCTGAATCTCTTGCAACTCTGTCTGAATCTCTCTTTCAATCTGAATCTCTAAAAAAGAATTCTCCAAACCTCATTATCTTCAATCTGAATCTCTAAAAATGAACCCTAACCCCTCAAAAGTCTTCTGCTAAAAGCTCCATATAGAGCTACTGTAGAAATTTTCTCTTTCTCCTTTATTACTTACATTGTAGCTTACACATGCACCCACTGTATTACTTACATTGTAGAACACACACACATTTCTGAGTCTTCGGCACACACACACACACACACGCACACATACGTACACACATCTCTAACTCTATCGCTCTCTACAGGTCATACGCACCAGTCACCACAAGGCTGGACCCCTCTTGGTAATCTTTCCCTCTCACCTTTTCTGTCTAATTTTGATTTATATTTTGTTTGGTTGGTAGATTTTGGTTTATATTTTGATTGGTAGATTTTGATTCAAACAATATTGGTTGATTTGGATCTTTGTACTGTTTTGTGTCTACAATTTGGGTTTTGTGACTGGTTGTTTTGGAATGGATTTGCCTTGGCAAATGGGTAATGCATGGGTTGTACTCTATGTGTTTGTGTAATTTCTTCTCCTCCCATGTCTGGATTTCATATCATCTCTTGCCCCATTATAGGAATTTCACTCTTATTCTTCTTCATCCTTCTACCATTTTTAATTGTTTTCCTCCTCTCCTTCTTTGAAAACCCCATTTTGTTAATTGGGGGGTTTTGTGTATAATCAATTAGATTTTTTTTTTCAATTAGAATCTTTTAGAGCCAAGGGTTTTTTTAATTATTTTATCTTATTGCTATTCTACCTAAAAAAAAACCGTTCAATATTCAGCCATCCAATGCTTTAAGGTTTGATTGTTTGGTTCCCTGGACCTTGCATGTGTTGGCTTGAGCAGATAAAATATTTCATTTCTATTGGTTTTCAGGTAGCCATGTTAATTTCAGTTGTATTGGATCATATTTTAAAACTATTAAAGTATTGGGGTTCAAATTTGGGAAGCATAGCATTATTTTTATCAATACATGTAGCTTTACATGGAAAAATATTAGTGCTTGGTCGATAACCTCAGTAACTCAATTCTAGGCTCACTTTGAAGTACCCCAAAAAAATTTCCTCTCCAAGATATTGGTGATAATATATATTTATTTTTTAAATTGAAGAGTTTTTTTGTTGCTAAATAACGATTAGAAATCATATTTTACATTCTCAATTTCTGAAATCGGTGATATCAAGCAATAAGTAGCACATTCTATCTCTTAACTCTTTGTTATTTGCTGCAGTTTGTTTGTTTTTAGGCAGAACTCGGGGAGTGGAAAAGATTGAAGCAGATCTGGTAAGCCCTTCATTTTTGCAAGATTTATAATCTATACACTCTTAGTCTTTGGATGTTACCAAATGTTAAATGTTAAATGTTAAATGGACTGGGCACTTATGATGCAAAGTTTAACCGCTCTTTTGGCAAGCAAGCTTCCAATCACAATTCTTAAACTGGGAAGAGTCTTAACTATTTTCAATTAAGTAACATTTGTGTAATGTAATCAAGTCAATTGGCATTTCTTTGACCCATGAATTTATTATTTTAATGATTAAAAATTATATTGCTGGGTGGTTATATATATGGTCTAAATCCATGATATGACCCAGAAGCATTACTTGGCAATTACCACTCATGTCAAGTGTGCTTTAATGATTCAGGGTAAAAAATAAAGACATTGGTAATCAAGTCAATTTTATGCATATTAAATACATTGTTGGTGATCTATGAAGCACGAGTGCTTCAAAAATGGCGCCGCACTCTTGATTTTGAAAAAATTGCCGAACTCCCCGCACTCGTGTCCCCGCATCCGCACTGGTTTATGAAATTTGTGACCTAGAATATATTGTTTGATATATTATCATGCATACTATGATGCAGGGAAAGCACACATTGCTTACTTTTACTCAGAGGCCAATATTTAGCATGTGATTTCTAAGCTTCTTTTGCTTTTCCCTTCTTCAGAAATTGGATCCACAAAGTTTTTTAGGCTAAATGATTCAAAGGTTTTATCTTGGTTGTCCACTAAGGTGAGGATACATTTCTTGGATCTCTGACGTATGAGTATATGAGAATCGTCATTTTCCTTCTTTATTGTTATCTTAGTATTCATTCATAGTGTCCTAGATTTTTTAATTTCTTAGTTTAAAGGGCAAATTCTATTTTTTTTTATATGGGTGGCTTTGCCCTCCCTTGAAAAGCTAAAACTTACACGATCCATGCTTTTGAGTTACAGACTCTTAAACTTATCTAATCGTAATATGCTCCTTCACTTATGTCTTCACTTTCACAGGCTTACGAGACAACACCGGCTACCTCCGCGAGAGGTGTCGAGGGTTACACCAACGACTTAAAAGAGGTAATATTTTTTTTGAGCTGGGATTTGATGTGATTCGTTTTCCATTGGAAGAAATAATTGAACTCTCAACTTTAGGGTGCTGAATAAAAAATTGAATAATGCTATGATTCCCGCATTTTTATCCCAAATTTGCCTCCCAACATATATGGTAGTATGCCCACTTGAATGCTAAGAGGGTTTTGTGAAAAGACATTATTCTCTGGTCATTGTTTACATCTTCTAGGTGAAAGTCAAAACTTATGGGTGTTTTATACTAGTTTTGGATAGACATATTGCAGTTTTATGAGGATTTAGTGATGTAGCTACAAGTTACAACTCTAGGAGCTCTGCATGAGCACCAAGTGAAAATCCATTGCCTTTAAACCATAATTTAATGTGTCTTGCCACTTGGTTCTATTAATGTGCTATTAGAGTAGCTTAATCACAATTTATTAGAATTTTGGTTGACTTTAGCAACTTTAATCTACTAAAGTGGCTAGAATCACAATTCATTAGAAGTTTGGTTAACTTTAGCAACCTTAATAAAAAAAACCCATTGTTTGACAAGAAACCAACAATTGATATATAGGATTTCAATATACTACAGCAAAACTTAAGGTCATATTACGTGACTAGCTTGCATTAGGAGCTTGTCAAGATCCACGGAAATGATAGAAAAGACTATGTCTAACATCTGACTAAACCAAATTGGCTATTTAAGCTATTCTTCAAAACGAACCGAATTGGCTAACATTTGATTTTTTTTTGTTGTTTTTTTTTTAAGCACTAGTTTTCCGAACATGAACTTTAAGTATGTGTATGGTTTCTAACTACAGGGACAAGAAAAAGATAAGACACTTTGATTCTCTTTGATGAAATATTTAATTGTGGTTTCTACATATTCCGATTCCCTTTGATTCTCCAAGTAAAAGGCAATTTTTTTTTTCTTTTGTGATAAGTTCTAGCAATGATATTTAGGCGTCCACAGACCAAATTTATTAAAATAATAATAATAATAATTGGTTTTGGTAGGAGGCTGAAAGTCCACAGCCTAATCATCAAGCTCTCTGTCAGGTGCCGAGCCACTGCGTGCCCAACCTGATAAAATTAAACAAGAAGAAGTGTAATTTATATGAAGATATATACTCACACACGCACATCTGTTTCGTTAATAAGGACCACCTAAGCGCAGCAAAATATTAAATATATATATATATATATCTATATATAAATTTTAGAAAAAAAAAATTTAAGAAATCTCTCCTATGCTATATATATTTATTCTATGCAACAGCTACACTATGTCCACCGAATACTCAAAAAAGTGTGGAAGTAAAGCAAGTATGAGAATGTTATGATATCTCTGAGGAGGGTAGCCTCAAACTTAGAGACTTTAGTATTGGGGCCAGACACCTTTTGTAATTGTCCATTTGTGTCCACTCCGGCCTACTGGACTCTTAGTTTATCTCTTGGAAGTGCACTGTTAAATGCAACACTTTAAATTGACTGAAGTTTTAAAATTATGTTAATCCCCTACTAAAAAAAAAAAAAGTAATGTCACAAAAACATAATGCCACATCCAACAAAGATCCACGCCAACGCGGGTGCGGATCATTCAACCTTGTAAAAGAGCTCGTGCTTCCTAGCATACGATATATGCATATTTATACTTAGGCAATGTTTGGGACACGAAAAGTAATCACAAAAAGATGTGGCATTTTATGTGTAGTCCCATGAGTTGAGTTAAATGTAATGGGTCCTACTGCCACATAGATAACACATCCTTTCGTGTCCTTAGCATTACCCTACATACATACATACCTCATGAGCTAGAACAACTGCTACCATTTCATCAGATTTTGAGTTTCCTAAGCAAACCCATGAGAAAAATAATCTTCCCATTAGAGATGTATTCAGCACTTTCAATAGAAGAGTCTACTAACATACACATCCCAATCCAATCCATCCAAATGCTTAGTACCATATCTCAAACCTACCCCCTTGTATTTCTATCACTATTCTTTTCTTGCCCCCCCATGTACCTTTGACACAATCAAAGTCCCTTGATCAAACCCACCCTTAGACTTCTTATAACCACTTTTAGGTACATACCCGGCCAGAAACTCTGCAATCCTTTTCAAGCATCAAACTACTGTGCATTGCTTGAACTATATCTCTCAATATTAACTTCACTCTAACACTCTTAGGGTGTGTTGCAGGTAATATTTTACCTTTGTAACACTCCTCGTATTGCTTCCACAAATTCTTTCCGTTCCGTCCCTCAAATTTGTCAGATGATATTACAACATGGGTCCGATTTGAATATGGAATTTTCTGCCTTGCACGAAACATGAAATCAGAATGTATGAAGTTGATGTTTCGCATTGCCACCCATCTCCACAATGAACGTTGAAGCCTTAAGTAATATCTCCTCCAAGAACCGAGTAAATTTTTTCGTTTGATCAATCCAAAAAGAGTAGCTACTGAGGGTACTAGCAAATCAAACCTATTTACATATGAATTTAGATTCATGATATCATGAACACGGGTACTAATTGGGTTCAGTTAATATTAATGAAGAGCTTGCATTGTGCATAATTTCAATTTTCCAGAGAACAAAGGAGATGTAAAATCCTACATCTGATCTAATGAATATATCATCCTGCTTTCTATACTAGTACTACATAGAGTGATAGAGTTCGGTGGTTGTCTGGCCTCTTTACCATGAGGACCATGAATGTGTTGGGAAGGTTCGGCTCTCCATTGGCAGTACAATTACATGTGATGAGACCACTCAAATTAAAGGTTCGATTTCTCAATTCAACAAGCCTTCACTTTCCTATTGCAGTTTGAATTCCTTTCTTTTAAGATCTAATTTAGTAAATATAGAGATAGAAACAAAATATTTGACCTGAAAATATTAATTGGTTAAATTTCTGTGTTGGGCATCCTTGAGATATATGTTAATATTTTCACATTTACATGAAATATCTTTTTCTCCTCAAATAAGCGTTAGTCTCATAGGTGTTGCCTACTTGTAATTAGGTTCAGTGAAGATCTTTGCTTGATCTTGACTAGGTTGAAAACTAATGCATCCAAGTTTGATAGGGATTCATAAAGTCTGAGATCAAAGAAACTATTAAAATCTTGTTTCAAGATAGCAATAGTGCTTAACTTCTTATTCTAGTTCTTAAAAATGTAGGATATGTACACGTCTAGGATACTTTGACTAACGTAATGAAATTCTTGTTTGTTTCAGCTCAATTTTCTTGTTAAAAATTTCAGAATGGGTAAAGAAAAGGTTCACATCAATATTGTGGTCATTGATCGAAGTCAACCACCACTGGTCATCTTATCTTCAAGCTTGGTGGTCATTGGACATATTGACTTTGTAAAATTTCCCATTTGTTTGTTTGTTAGTTTAGTTTAGTTTAGGTTTGGATGGATGAACTCTTTAAATTTTAGACATGGTTTGTTAGTTTTGGTTTGGATGGAAAGACATTTTGGATTTTATTTGTTATGTTTATTATGGATTATTTTGTCATGTTTATTATAAATTTAGTTTGTTACATGTTACTTATAGATTAATTATTCTTGTAAATTCGATGTGATTGTGATGTTATTGGAGATCATTTGATGTGGTTGTGTTTATTAGGTGCAAATAGAAATTGAGGAGGGATGTGATGTGTTTAGATTACTAACAGATTTTTTAACGGATTATAACCGTTAGTAATATTTTCTTCTAATTGATATTACTGTTACAAATGATATTCCTAACAGCAATTTTACCGTTAGTAATTTTTTGTTGCTAACGGATATTTTCGGTTAGTATTTTTACGGAAGTGTTACAAAATTGCTAGATGGCTAACATATTTTAATACGTTAGAAATGTTATTACTAACGGCAATTTACCGTTAGTAAATATAAAAAAGTGTTACAAAATTGTTGGATTACTAACCACATTTTACCGTTAGCAAGAATATTTCTAACGGTAATTTACTGTTAGTAAATATATTTTTCTAACGGTAATTTACCGTTAGAAAATGCGTTAGAAATATTCCCCACACTTTACTTCTAACGGTAAATTACCGTTAGAAATAATTTTCCTAACGGTAAATTACCGTTAGGAAAGTGGCCTTTTGGTGTAGTGTATATACAACTTAACTTCAAAACATCCATACATATGAATATATTAACACCTCTCACAACCCCCATGCCCAAACCGTCGCGTGAATCACTTTCTCTCCTCTTCCCGTGCTGTACCTGCAATGGTTATTCAATAACCACAACAGAAAATATATTTTCGTTTAAGCTTTCGCTTAGTGAGGGGACTAATCATGCTATTGGAATGTGAAGTATGTAAATACAACAATCATTATAAGCATCAACAAATTGATCTCCAGAAAGTCAAGCAACTCAAGCCACCACCCCCGGGTCCTTCTCACCCCGGAATTTCTTACTCTTTTGGCGCATATAGCACAATACACACTCTCTTGTGACCCCGAAGGCATCACCGACATTTCATTGTGGTCGTCACCACGTCCTACTCATTGAGGACTTCCTATCCCTTACATATATATGGGACCTATAAATGGTGCTCACTACTTGACTTCTTTTTAATCCACATAAACATTTAAGCAACTTAGCATATAAGCATATAATTAAGCATAGCAATTTCATAACTTTGACATGTTTTTTACCCAATTTCAACAACACATATAAACACAAACATGGATTAAGCATTCTAAGCCAACAATTATTACACAAACATAACTAAACACCCAATTTTGGGACTAGAACACTCATCTCTTTGATTTACTAGCGAATTAAGCTTAGAAATCCCAACCTCTAGCAAATTTCCAACCCAAATTTCACCGGTGTAATTCCTACATAAGTTTGGTGTCAAGAACATCATCTATTAAGAACGGCCACCGTAAAAACGTTGCCGAAACTGAAAATAAAAGAAATGCATGTGATCCTCTTACCTCCACGAGTCCAAATCCGGTCTCGGTTCGTGAATCCGACGCCGGACGGCGAAGGAACGGCAAGAAACGTCATCGAGAATTCCGTCGCCGACCCGAGCTCTCGTTGTCTCTTTCTTTTCTGGAGAATTCCAGCTTGTTTTACTTCTACAAGACACGTATGCATACATGCATATGTGTTGGCATCATCTTTCGTTATTTATGTTTACCTCCCCCAACTTTCTTTAAGCTTTATTATGAAACCCCCATGTTATTTACATTAACAACCCATCTTTTCTAAAAGGATTTAATCTAAGTTCCGCATGGTCCCAAACGTGGTCCCACATAATTCATGAGGTTGCTATTAAACGTACCAATTATTAATTTTATTCAAATATGCCCTCACATGGGTACCCAAATTGGTCCCCTTTCCTATCGTAAGACATAATGATATCTTTAAATTTTTAAACAAGTAATCATATAAACATATAATGACATATAAAATACAAATTATTTAATTAGACCCTCATTGGTCCCCACTTCTATACCAGCCCCGCCTTTCACAGGACTTTCATCTATGCCCGCATTTGAGCACATTTTCACATGTGGGTTCATAACCCCACCTTTAAACATCTCATGCATTAATTATCTTTAATTAACACACATTGATATCACATTAATCTTATTTTTCGGGTACGGGTGTTACAATTCATGTCTATCACTTGAACTTCTTTTAGAAAGACACACTATGAGCTAATTTCAACATAAAAAAATTCAACTATACTATGCCAATTCTGAAAAAGTAAAGACCAAAGTCTAAAAAAGATTCATGTTGAGCATGAATAACTTGATAGGGTTTCAAATACATTTACATATATCTATATATATATTTTTTTTATATGTGTGTGTGTATGTGTGTGTGTGTGTGTGTGAGAGAGAGAGAGAGAGAGAGATTGATTTTTGACATGGGTAATTATCTCTCTTTGAGTAGATTGCAACGAATGTGGATGCAAGAAAAGATCCAGGGGAGTACTGGCAAGGTGTTATGAAAAATCAGAAAATGAATAATAAGGATTCAGAAGTTTTGCCTCACAACTCCAAAAAAAAACTGGTTGTCATGAGTCTGAGAAGGCCCAAAAAGAGAAGTCTTTTCTTGAAGACTTTGAACCAAGGCCTCATGTCTCAATATACCATGGTGACACTAAGCTTTCAGAAGAGAAATCATTTGTGAAGGATTTTGAGCCAAGGCCTAATGTCTCAGTTTACCATGATATTGTTGGTTTGAAAGAGAAGAAGCCATTTGTTCAAGATTTTGAAGGCCTAATCTTTCTATTTATGATGATTAAGTGACAATATAAGGTTAATGCTATGTTGGTTGCATTCTTATTCTTATTATTATTGAAGTTAATTATGTGAGAGGTAGATGGTCCTTGTTTGTACAACATTTGGTGTGAAGTATTTGATGTTGTTTATTGGAATAAAAAGATCAGTGTATTATGGTTATTGAATAATAACAAGTGATTATGCAGAGCTTGTTCTTATGTTTGAATATGAGCGCAAAATTAGGTATGTTTGTTACGACTTCCGCTGATGTGATTCAAAATCACAAAAAAAATAATAAATAATAAATAAATTTGCTTTTCATTCAAAGTTGTCCAAGGTAGCTTTTGGCGAATCTCAGACTTTTACGATCAGAGTCACTGAATTTGGTTTGTCAAACATTTTTATTTTAGCATTTTGTAGACACCCAAATTTTGACCAAACGTCGAGTTAAGGGGAGTGTTACCTCCGAATCCGATGATGACAATGTCCGGCTCATTTAAGACTTCCAAAGATGATCCAAGCTCTTCGAAAGACTCTCCAACCTAAACGAAAACTAAAAAAAGAAAGAAAATATGAAAAAAGAGGTAGAACGGCACTTGAGCCAATTTGCGGCAGTCACGGGTTGCAGCTGCGACACTCCCAAACCGCCGGACCGGCAGTCAATGAGAACTGCACCGGCAGTCACCAACTGCCGTCTGTTCATATCAAGTGCCGTTAAAAAATGATTTCCATAAAAAATGATAGTCCCTAGAGTTGTCTGCGGCATTCATGGAGTACCGCAGCGGCATTCATTGAGTGCCGCACGGCGGTCACTGAATGCCGTTCCGGCATTCAGCGAGTGCCGCTTCCATCTCCATTGAGTGTCGCATTTTTGTAACAGCCAGCTGTAATACAACACATTTTGTACCACCAAAGGACAGTCTAAATTAGGGTTTTCTGCCCTGAAATGACTGAAATACCCCTTCAAATTTATCTATAAATAAAGGATGAATACCTTCTTGCAAGGGGTTGGAATTTTCTTTGAATCTAGAGGTTGTATTAGTTCTCCATGTCCTAAAACATTCAAAATTTCTTCTCTAAACACAATTAGAAGTGAGTTTTAGAAGAGTTAAAGAGGGTGGAAAGCTTGATTAGTCTTTGGAAGTTCTTCAAAATCACAAAGTTGAGGAAATTGTGGAGGTAAAACTTTAAGTTAATTAGTCTTAATTATATTTGAATCACAAATATACTTAGAGTCTTTGAATTTTCTTTTTCTCTTCCTTTTATTCTTTGAGATTCATAAGACCCTCAATGTCTTACTTGAATCCTTAGATTTGAAATCCTTTAATTCTTTTGTAAGATCATGATTTACAAGAAGGTTGAAGTTGATATTAGTACACTTGATTAATAAATCTAAACCTATTTTCATGGTTTAAGTTTGTTATGTTTAGGTCTCATGGAATTTCTCCATATTTCTTTGAGACTTCCAAGATATGAATGTAGTTAGTCTCCCATGACCATCAAATGGTAGGAGAGGTAGTGTGGTTCAAGCCAAATTCCATGGCTCATGGATGAAATTAATTAACAAAGTTGTATTTGATAAATGATGCAGTGAGTTCACAATCTGTTTTTTATCATAGATTTTTAGTTAAACATCGAACCGTTGGAACTGAATGAAACCAATAAGAAAGTGTCTATAACTCAAAGTTCTACCACTGTAATTTTTGTTTTAAGGTAGTTTCATGCTTAGAGTGGTTTGGTCAAGGGTTTTGTGGAACAACTATAATCTGTCCAGAGTTTTAGAAAAGTAACACTCTTTGAAATAAGCAAATCAGAACCTTAATCAAGCGTTTTTTACCCAAAATAAAATTTTCTAAGTAGCTTAATGTGTTAGGAAGCTACCCTAAAAAGACCAAAGCATTTCTGATTTTTTTTACTATTTTTAGAAAATCATACAAAAACTCTGGACGGAGAGTTGTAAGTCCCTGAGTGATGTCTAGTGTTTGTCCAATTCTCGGAGATCTAACTGGTCAAACCTCGATTTTCTTTTTGGGTTAGAAACTAGACTCACATAGGTTTCTTGTGTCCAAGAATCACTGACATCAAACCATTAGAAGCATCCCTTTATTTCCTTGAAGTTCGGGTCTGCTTGCTGAAATTTTAGTATTCTGGAATAGTCTTTTATATATCTTGTGAACAATGGTCCTAATGGTCTTCTCATGATTTAGGACTTGAACCGTGTACTAATAATGATTAGTTAAGTCTAAATCCAGAGTCTAAGTGATCCAAGTCAATGAATACCCCATGGCTTATTTTTTGTTCATAATCATGTATCCATGTACATTCATGCATGTAGCCTAATACTTGTAATTAAAATACATCCTTTCTTGTTAGGGTTTAAATTATACTTAGTAGAACTTAACTATGGATTCCTCGTAACCATGTTGGGATTACTTCATTCCTATATGGACATTGTATTGGCTCCTAGTTGAGACTTACATATCTATAGAAGTGATGTCTCCCCAACTACTTAGGAGGAATTCATAGTTATGATTCTCCCATATTTGATAAATTTAAGCTAGAATTTTAAGATTATTGCTTAAAACTTGGGCATTATATTTGGAGCATGTGTACTAACCTTTGTTTTGTAGCGCATTTGAGGTACAATTTGTCAACCCTTTTTCTAGTTTATTTAATTCCTTGATTTTATTGATTGTATGACCTCATGCGCGACACCTTAGAATTAGAATCTTGCCTTATGTGAATATATGTGATTAGAGACATTTTCTTAGGTTTTACTTTCTATTCGTATGCATTGTACGTTTAATATTCGCGGCATGGATTCCGGGTAAGTTCTATAGTTCCCTATTTGCATCTCATATTGCTTGTTATTTGAATTATGTGATTTTTGAATGATCTTTTATCACTTGCAATCTTACACCCTTTTAGACATGCTTTTGTAATGTATATTTATACATATGTATTAGTTGAGGACATGCTTAGATTATTAATTCGATAAAAATGATGTTAAGTAGAGGCCTATCGCGAGATAGGATGAGAGGGGGTGTTTTAGTCCGACGGGCTCCTTCCCCTCTCATACATACCATTATCCCCGGACTTAGAAAATCTCTGGTTTCTTAAAAGATCAGTTTGCTTTAAAATGGTTTCTTAATTTTTCTTCTAAAAAATTAAGTGGCGACTCTTGGTATGAAATTTGGAATATGTTTTTAAAATTAAAATGTTTTTTTGTCGCTAAAACTTTTGGAGACACTCTTTATTCTGGCATAAGTCATTGCTGCTCTGACAATAACATTACCCAAAATAAAAACGCCAAAAGACACATACAGATCGAAGTACAAATTAAGGGCATACCTAAGATACACAACAAAGATCAATACCAAAGCTAGTCATAAGGGATAGAGACCATTTTACAAACACAAAATAAACCCCATTCCAAACTAGCAACCAGGAAAGAAACAAAACATATCCCTCCTCAAAAATAAAAAGGCAACACAAGGGCAAAACAAACTATCAATAGTCAAAAATCTAATTAAACCTCTCTCTATGATTATAACTTTTAGATTTTTGGTTAGATTTCTTTTCTTTTTGTGGGAGGAAGAGGGACTTTCAATATTTGGCATAAGGCCCCCACCATAGTAGTCATCAAGGTCCTCCTCTGACTCATTTGTCCCTTCCAACGTACTCTGCCTCGTCTTCTTAGAGCATGAATTAAAACTGTTGCATTTGTTAGTAGCCACAATTATTGCTGTAGGGATTTTGGGAAGATACTAATTGAGAAAATGATTATGCCCCCTTTTAGGATCTATCCTAAGGCTCTGTTTGGTTCATAAGGGAAAGAAAAACGAAAAGGAAGTTAGTTCTCTTGTGTTTTCCCTCATGCTTAAATAACAATAATAAAAAATTTAAAAAATTAAAATTAAAATATAACTGTGAAATAAGAAAAAAAGAAAGGGAAATGACTCGCCAAATTTGTAATGTGTAATTTATATCTCATTTTATTCCTTCTTTTCCTTCCTATTTTCCACGTCATTTTCGTTATTAACCAAAAACGGAAAATGTTTTTCTCTGTGTTTTCTTTTCTTTTCTTTTCCCTCACTAAATCCATGAACCAAACCGGAGCTAAGAATCAAAGGGATGATTGCTAGTCGCTTACTCAACACGAGAATTTTTACAACGTTTATTTTACTGACGTGGTATCATAAATCAATAACATGTCACTATTCAAGCACATGTCAGTACTAATTTTTAAGGAAAACGCATCTCCACATAAATACTACGCCCATGTGTGCTAGTGTTGTACGTGCTACTGATAACTGATGATGGCGTGATATCACCGTTGTGTTATTGAGTATTTACTCTCTTAACCCATGTTTGTGTTAAGTTGAGTTTCCTTGATAACACGTGTTTGCTGTCACTCGCACATCGAATACACACAGTTGATGATGACAATATAACTTTTAATGAGACCATCAAATATGTATCATATATAGTCATTGTCAACCTATGGTTTTTACTAGAAACTTTATGAATTGATGTCTTCATGTGTTTTGGACTATCTACACGATGCCAGGAGAGAACCATAGTGCTAAACAAATATATATATATATATATATAGTTCGGATCTTAAGCGGGTGTCAAAAGACGGACTTCGGGACGGACCACTTTTAGCGACGAAAATGTCGCTTTTAGCGACGAAATTTTTCGTCGCTAAAACAATGATTTTTAGCGACAAAAAATTTCGTCACTAAAAAGCGACATTTTCGTCGCTAAAAGTGGTCCGCCCCTTTAACACCCGCGCCTGATCCTCACTATATACATATATATATATATATATATTTGATTTGAACATATGTTACTGCATGTATGCGTAATGAGTATTGCTAAATGCACAAAAAAATGCACAACTAAATGCACAACCTTTTTAAAATTATTGGACCTCGTGCTGAAAAAGCTGTACACCTCTTTTTTTGTCTTTTTGTGTGTACAAACTTTTCAGCACGAGATCCAACAATTTAAAGCAGGTTGAGCATTTAGTTGTGCATTTTGTTTGTGCATCTATTATTATTCATGCATAATCTTTTACTTCCAAAACATCTCCCCCAGGTACACAGAAAGAGTATTCTAACAGTGGATTTCCCGCAGTGTGACATAAATCAAGTCATGTGACAAATGATTGATTCTGATTAATTTAACCAAGCATTCAAAGTTATTTAAAGGACATTTTTAAGATGATGGTAAAAAGGGTTGGTTAGAAAGAAAAAAAAAAGTATTCATATGAATGCCCAAAATCTCAAAAACTCTTGCCTAAGGTTGTTTCTATTATTTCAAAGGGGAAATATTTGGCACACACTTTTTGACACACTATGCTTTAAACGCATGTACTTTGTGCTGTTTGAATTTTTCACACTTTTCTGTACACCACTTACACAGCACAGGGTACATGCATTTAAAGTTGGGTGTCAAAAAGTGCGTCTTGAAAAACTCTTAGTCTTTTTCAACTTTATTTAAGAGAATCTCAATAAATGACTACACAGAGAGGCAATTATATTTTGAACTTGAAGCACGTACAAATTTAAATCTGCTCATGGGAGAGGACACCCAACATACCATGAGATCAGTAGTCTAGGTTATTACATTCTTACATACTCCTAAACTATAAAATCAAAGCCACACCAATTAAGTAATCTATTTAAGTTGCAAGGACTTTAATTACTAGATACATAAGCACGAGTCCGAGGATAGATCAAAGTAAAACCCCGTGATTACCTATGATGAAATTGGAATCCAAACGAGATTATCATCTGGGAAGAAATGGCAAACAGGGAAAGTCCCAGGCTGAATTCCGAGCACACGAAATGAAACGTGATTTTTACTCCATTTTGAGGTATCCATGTGACAAACAGCAAGGGCTTCCACTCTATCCCCATTTTCACCTCCTAGTGAGACCTTAAACACCTTGCTTTCACTCTCTTGGCTATGACAATAGAAAATTGCATAAGGGTACGGCATGGTGTGACATGCCACAATCTTTTGAGCAGAAATTTCTTGGGGGAATTTCAAGATTGTGTAGTTCTGTAGAAGGGTTTTTGATTTTGTGAGGTGGGTTGTGGATAGAATTGTCATTTGGCTGTCCAATCCGAACGTGCCACGTGCAAAGTCACGCATCGATTCTAAAGAGGTAGCACATATTTTGGTCTCCCCTATGATGGGTTTAATCTCACATTCCCTAATTGTGTCCTCCATGGCATTGGCTTGGGGAGAGCCTTGTGAGAAGGAAAAAAGTTGAAGAAGATTCAGGAGTTCTTTTGATGAGAAGGGAATTGAATCGGCTTGTTCTCTAGGCAACAAGTGAGGAGAAGAAGAAACATCTCTTTTGGGAAAATATATAGGCATTTCATTTCCTAGCCTTAGATCTTCTAACATGAAGAACACAATTAGTGAAGGGTCCATATGATCCATGTGGGAATGGGATGATGAAACACCATGATGATGCTCTTTATGCACCGTTGGATCATCATCGCGATCATCACTATGGAGACGTAATACATTATTTCCATGATCATGCTCTTTATGCATCGTTTGATCATCATCGCGATCATCAGTACTATGGAAACGTAAAACATTATTTCCTTCGGGCACGAGATCCTTTATGGAATTTCCCATCAAGTCATTCCCATTAGGATCATAGTACATTGTTACCTTGTTTTCGTGATTATTGTCTGTTTGTTCTTTACTAATTTCCCTTGCTCCGCTTCCATGAGCATACTGCAAAACAAATTAACACACTTTGAACTTTCTAAATCTTTACACATAGTACGTAAACACACTAAGTTTCACGAAGAAAAACAATTAATCAGGTTTAAGTGGGACTGAAGACGTACAATGATAGTATCTGAGTATATATGATATGATTATTAATATACTTGTACATTCATTCTGCAAAAATTTCCAGTTTTTCTTTTGAATCAAGACCTGCTTAACTATTATTATTACCTTTACATCCCAAAAAATCTGTGTTTGAAACATGTATATATAATGAATAAGTACAGTTTAGAGATTACCATAACAACCAGTACATGTAGGAAGATTCTCCAAGAAGCAAAGCCAATACCCATCTTCTTAATTTTCTTGAAACTCCTTTCAGCTTATTTTTCCTCTCTCTCTCATAAACAGAACAATCTATCATTTGATTCATTAAACGATAAGCATGCAGATCGAGATTTTCAATGATTAAATAATAAAAAATAAATAAATAAATGGAATATGAAGCCAAAGGTGAAATGCCTTCTTTCCAAAAATGACCCCCTTCTGCTAGGGAAGGGAAATGCAAACAAATTAACAATCAATCTATGATATGGTACTTCCAGGGAGATTTTTGACAATTCAAGGAATCTGAAGGAAAACTTTACTTGTAGCACCCAAGTTTTTTTTTTTTTTTTTTTTTTTTTTTCTTTTCTTTGTCCTTTATTTGTTAGGGGAAATTGCATTTTATCCCTGTACTTTGAACATTGTTCAAGTCACCCCTTGTATTTTGAAAAGTATCAACAAAAAAAAAACCCCCTTATACTTTAAACTAAAGTGAAAATAACAGAATTTGTTAAAGTGGCAATGAAATGACAAAAATGCCCTCATATACAGCGGGGGTGACTTGAACAAATGTCAAAGTACAGGCGGTGAAAAGAATCTTTTCCTACTACTGTTTGGCAGAAATAGTGAATTTTAAACACTTTCCGTTCATTTTGACTGAAAAACTAACGATTTCACTTTAGTTTAAAGTATAAAGGAGTTATTTGATACTTTTCAAAGTACAAGGGGTGAGTTGAACAATGGTCAAAGTACAGTGGCTAATGTGTAGTTTCCCCTAGTTGTTAAGTACACTGATAGCTAGGGTGGAGTCCGATAGTGATTTACAATAGCCTCTCTCTAGCTAATTTTTTGAGGGGTATTTTGATAATTTTCAGTCTTTTGTAGTTCCAATTCTATGTTATCTACTCTCAGCTATCATGATTCATGTGTTCCGTAGTTTTCATTTTTGGCGCATGAACATAGTGAAAAATGAAAATCTGAGTAACTAAGTGGACGTAGACACGTAAATCTGGTTTTTCCTCGTCTGGTCTTTTGTTTCTTGGTTTTTTTTTTTTTTTGTCTCTCACATATACTTTATAGGACTTCAACCGTAACATATATGACTGTTACGTACCCTATTATATATCTTCCCATTACATTTCTGAGTTTGTTTTTGCTATGAAATCCTGTTGGTCAAGTGTCTTGAATTCCCACTTGTTTTAGTGCACCCTCTGGACGGTCCAAAAACTGTTTGGCCGCAACTATGATTTTTTTTTGCTATTCTTTACTCTAGTTTTCCCCACTTTCTCTATAATTGTATCAATGCTCTATTTATTTAAGCATATCTGTTTGGTGGCTCTATGTAACAATATAAATACACTTCCAATTAAGTTTTTAAACGACAAAATGTTTTTTTTTTTTTTTTTTTTTTTTTTGCCCAAGTTAAAAACAGAGGCAACTCCGTAAAACATATTCCATCAATCACTTTAAAGTACATAGTTGGAGATTGATCAAAATAAACCTTCTTGAAGTGGACTCCATATCTTTGTTGATTTTCATAATACCACACTCTTTAATTCTTTATCTTTGTCCTCAATTTTAGATTTAACCATACTATTATTATTATTATTATTACAAAACAAATGACAGAACAGTATATCAAATCCACGTGAAAATTGCATTAGACAAATACATCATCAGTATAAGATTATAATAATACAAGCTTTAATCCCAGAAATTGTCACGACTCATGAGCAAGGCTGGACTCATGGACCCTAGTTTAGAGTGCAAAATAAACAATGAGATTGTCCAATATATGTATATAAGATTTTGTAGAAGACCTGTCTCTGATTCATCCTACAAAACTTTAGCTCAGCTTCAAGCCTTCAACAGAGAATGGCCTCCACTCAACTGACTCAGTCACAATGACCCCACCCATGCATGTGAACACCTCAGAGTTCAGACCAACATGCATGATTAATTTGA
Organism: Hydrangea macrophylla; assembly: GCA_033977485.1. NCBI lineage: Eukaryota > Viridiplantae > Streptophyta > Magnoliopsida > Cornales > Hydrangeaceae > Hydrangea > Hydrangea macrophylla. Next base: position 98,706,495 of record CM066992.1, read on the forward strand.
TTGTTATTTGCTCTTGATTCTATAGATATGATCTGCAGAATTGGTCAGCAATGATCATAAAATTACAAAGAACGTGATCCTTAGCATAATTGGATAATGATATATATGGTATATATTGTTATTTTATTAGGCAGAAAACAAAATAATTAGTGCCCACTTACATTTTTTTTTTTTTGTTTGTTTTTTTGTGATATATACTGCACACTCCCATTCCATAAACCCTCATCTCATAAGACCCGAACCGACTACTACCTGCAGGCTCCAGGCAAAAGAGGACCAGGATTTGATGTTAGTGAGAGCACAAATTTACATGGGGTTTGGGCTCAGTGCCCCAGACCGGAATTATTTTTGGAAGAAATACTATAGTTTAGACTTTCTAGGGTTTCAAAATTCATATGGTATTTTCTGTGAGTTTCACACATAGTGGATTGATGAATAGAACATAATTGTTTAAAAACAAACCAATCTCTCCGTAACTCTTTAAAAAAAAAATTGTGTTCATATACTTTAATTTTTTTTTTCTTTTTTCTTTTTTCTTTTTCTTTTTTCTTTTTTTTTTTATTAAAAGTTGCACATACTAAACAAAGAATCTTTAATATATTCGATACTTGAGAATTGGGTAGTTAAGATGTTTATTTGGGTGACGGTAAAAAAAAACTTAATAACCAAAGTGAGAATTTTGAGTTTAAATGGTATAAATTTAAACCTTAAAGGGGTACAAACACATATAATAAATGATTAATAAGATACAAAAATATTTACAAAAAATTGAGTGGGGGCATGCGCGTGCTCCCACTGGACACCACATGCATGCTCCTGCCTGCAGGTGGGAGGAAGCACTTACCACTAGTCATCTCTTGATCTTAATGCCCACTTACTTGCCTCTGCTACATAATGATCTCACAATTTTATTTTTGATTTTGTGTTTATATATATATATATATATATATTGTGTTTGGTTTGGCCAAATACAAACTAAAATGATGGTTGTGCGGGTAATATATTTTAAAGCTATTTTCTACCATATTGTAATAGAAGCATCCTTGAATTTCTCAAATCCTATGATCAATTTAGAGGACTTTCTATGTTATTATTATCCATTAATTGCTACCAAGAATATATAGTGTATTATCAACGTGAAACCTAATGTTTCTGTTCCACCTAAGATATTTGTGTGCTTTTTTACAAGGGAACTGTTGAATACACACCTTTTCTCTACAATTATTAGACAATTAGGAATGCTGAATGTACAAGTCCTCTATACATCGAGATGAGCATAGAAAGTAAAGAGTGGGTGTAATTAGTAATTTCCTTTCTAAACGGGAAATGCTAAGCTACTTCATTCATGGATGAAGCACCCATTCGTGAAACGAACAATAAACTGTCATTCACCTTATTAAAATGTAGACACTAAAGTACGTAATTAACGAATGGTCTAAATAAAGTTACTATAGTAACCTCATTTTAGCGAGGTTACACCCATGTAGTAAAATAACATGACTCTCAATGTAACAAGATGAGTTAATTATATGGATGTAATTAGTAGCTCCATTTTTATAATGGAGAATGCTAAGCTACTTCATTCGTAGGTAAAGTATTGATCATTCGCAAAATGAATGTTAAAGTGTCTATCAACTCTCGTTAAAATAGAGACATAAAAGTACGTAATTTATGAAGATCTCATAAAATAAAAATATTTTAGTACTCACATTACAAAATTATTATGGTAACCTCATTTGAACAAGGTAGTCGAGATTTTTATTGTCCATTTTTAGAATAGGCACAATTTTATCCAAATACACCTACGAAGTGGCATGGCCGGCCCAAAGGGGGGGCCAAAGGGGCAACTGCCCCGTGCCACTAAAGTTTATAAAATTTTGAGGGCCCTATGAAATTTTCATAATTATATTTTTACTTTGAGATTTTTTGTATTTTACATTTAGACCTCCCCCAAAGCCCAATTTAGTATCATCGACTACATATTTATTGACACACATGCATGTATATAAAACTAAAAAAAAAGGTCCTAGAATTTTGAAAATTATATTTTTAGTGTAAGAATTTTTTGACTTTCAGAAATAGGCCCCTCTAGAATTTTAAAAGATACCATACAATATTTAAGTTTCACAAATAGACTCATATTTTAAGTATATAGACTCCAAAAAATCGTCAATTATGTAAAAGTAAACCCTAAAAAAATTGTCAATTATGCATAAGTAAACCCAAAAAAAATTGTCTCGGGGGCGCTGCCCCAGAATCCCCGTATAAGGGCCTCCATTTTAATAGTTCGTCCTGGGCCTCCAAATACTCAGGACCGGCCTTGCGTAGTGGAACAACATGACCCATTTGAATCAACGATTTGCCTATAAATAGCCAGTGATTACAAGGCTTCCATGCAAAAACAGAGAATACATAGAAAAGAATTTCTGTGTAGTGGATTGAAATCATGAAATCACCTTTAGCTTTCTTCATTCTCTTCTCCTTTATCCTTGTAAGTATAAGCATTCCTCTACTTAGAAAAAAGAAGAGTAATACTTCACCCACAACCTTCATACAACTTTTCATCCACAACTCACAAAAGTGTGTCTATATATACCTGTCCAGTGTCATCCTGTGATATCAGTGGATCTCACAATGATACAGAAGAGATATAGACACACTTTTATGGGTTATGGATGAAAAGCTGGGGGTGAAGTTTACTCAAAAAAGAAATATATTCATTCATGTCTATCACTTGAACTTCTTTTAGAAAGACACACTAGCTATGAGCTAATTTCAACATAAGAAAATTCAACTAGAATGGGCCAATTCTGAGAAAGCAAGGACCAAAGTCTAAAAAAAGATTCCTGCTGAGCATGAATAACTTGATGGGTTACTAATACATATCATATATATATATATATATATGCGTATGTAAGTGTGTGTATGAGAGAGAGAGATTTTTGACATGGGTAATTATCTCTTTTTAAGCAGATTGCAAGGAATGTGGATGCAAGAAAAGATCCAGCGGAGTACTGGCAAGGTGTTATGAAAAATCAGCAAATGAATAATATTAAGGATTCAGAAGTACTTTTGCCTCTCAACACCAAAAAAACTGGTTGTCATGTGTCTGAGAAGGCCAAAAAAGAGAAGTCTTTTCTTGAAGACTTTGAACCAAGGCCTAATGTCTCAATATACCATGATGACACTAAGCTTTCAGAAGAGAAATCATTTGTGAAGGACTTTGAGCCAAGGCCTAATATCTCAGTTTACCATGATGATGTTGGTTTGAAAGAGAAGAAGCCATTTGTTCAAGATTTTGAACCAAGGCCTAATGTTTCTGTTTATGATGATTAAGTGACAATTTAAGGTTAATGCTATGTTGGTTACAGTATTATTATTATTATCATTATTATTATTATTATTATTATTGTTGTTGTTGAAATTAAGTATGTGAGAGGTAGATATGGTCGTTGTTTGTACAAAATTTGGTGTGAAGTGTTTGATGTTGTTTGTTGGAATAAAAAGATCAATGTATTGTGGTTATTAAATAATAAGAAGTGATTATGCAGACCTTGTTTTTATGTTTGAACTAGTTGTGAGCCCCGTGCAATTCACGGTTGAGTTGTGAGATAAAAAAAAATATTAATTAGTTATAAGATAATATAAGTAGGTAATTAATTAAAATTGATCCGAAAGAAAATCACAATAGTGTATATTTGTTGACATGATTAAATAACGAATAATGTTTGATATGATTATTTTCATTATATTACTTACTATGAAAAAACAAAAATTAGTTTCATATCCTATATCCTATGATCACCACTTTGACTCTCTTACACTCTTTTACATAATTCTTGAATCTTGAATTGGTGAAAATTTATCTAGTCAACATCATTTTTCAAGTTAAGTGTTATATACGTGTGTTGTGTATATGTGTGTGTATATATATATATATGTTCATGTGTACGTACCGCTTAATTTCGTTGGATCTGATAAGGGTCTCACATAGATCCCACAAGAGAACAACTGAAATCAAGAACCATGATGTGTTAATTGTGAAAAAGGTGAGAAAAAGTTATGAGTGTAGCATTTTTGTTTATGTATATAGTGTGTATGCGCACTCACCCGGTCACCATAAGACAAATGAGTTTACTTCAAATAAAAGGTTTCTAGTAGGTCTTTTTGACCCCAACCTCAAAAACTTAAATATTTCTCCATTAATTTTTTCCAGCCAAATTACACTTTATTCCATTGTACTATACCCTAGGGGTGAATACATGAAAATGAGGTAGGGCTAGATAGGAGCGAAATGAGAAAGGTGTACTTGATGTACCGAGTTAACGGGGGTTTGGGTGCAACGCCCTTAGGCAAAAAAAAATTGGATCTATTTAAATATATTTCTGAGGTAGAATTTTTTTATAAAGGTTGAAATGGTACGAAATCAACTTGAGTGAGTTTAAATAAGGGAATCAAAAATTTGTTGACCCGGTATTTAGGATGGGTTGGATCCAATTGCGTCAACATCCATTCAGTTACTCTTTATATAAAATCTATGACATGGCTCATGGTACAGGATCGATAGGATTGCAATTATTGTTGCAATATGTATACTGTAATCCAAACCAATATACATTTTTTTTTCAAAGTATGGTGGATTTGAAATTACATTTTTTTCCAATGTGTAGTGCTAAAAAAATTGACACATAAACTCATAAGATCCTGGAAATCATTGCAAATCATAGTTGAATATACATATTGATACGCCCAAAATTATGGGCAGTTTCCTACTCAAGCTAGAAGATTAATGGAAAGTGTATCTATTTCCTAATCCAATTGGGAAACCCCCACAATTAATGTCAATCAATCCTAATACAATTAGGAAACTTACTTGATTGGTGTCAATCACACCCTAATAGGATTATATTTCCTTATCCATGTATGAGTAGGTCTCTTACATCTATAAAAGAGACCACTCACCCTCCATGAAGGGGGCCAACTCTTTAGTCTACACAGCACCTCTACAAAAATTCACCATTATACGCATACACCCGGCCGGTATTACTGGTAGTGCCGCCCCTCTTTGTTGGCTCACCAGGCCCGCCGGTGATCTGCTAGTGAACGTGCTCAGACACACCCGTGGACGTAGGTACCTTCATTAACAGGGCCGAACCACATACAAAAAATAGTCTCTCACTCTCTCTCCCTCGCTCCTAAATTGCTTTACTTTACTGTTACCAATTTTTGGCATCATCAGCTTGGCGCCGTCTGTGGGAAAGACAATTCTTCTCATCAACAAATTCTTGACTGATCAATATGCCACCAAAGAAGACTGCGCAGCAGTCCGACCGGGATGTTCCTTTGGCCCCGGCGTCGACTGCAGCAGTCCCGACATATGAGCAAATCACCGCAACCCTCACACAACTCTTGGAGGGCCAGCGTCAAATCCAACAACAGATCGAAGCACTGCTAGCCCAGCAAAGCAATCCTCCAGTGGCCGGGAAACGACCCGGGAACATTGCGTACGGTCGAGAACCGATCTTGACCCGACAACGGACCCGAGCCAACCCGTCCCATGTTGAGGATGCCAGAGACATCAACAGTGGACGTGCTGCCCGAGAGGAAAGGCAGGAGCATATGGCCCGGGAATCAGTCCAGGGTCACTCGGTCAAGAGCCAAGTCGTCCCTAGGCGAACGGTTACCCGGAGTCATAGCCGAGCCCGATCCCAGAGGACAACACTCTGCCATGAAGAAGCCTCTTCCACCAACCCGACCAGCTCCTCAGATACCGGTCGGGAAGGAGTGGAAGCCCGAATCAAGGACTTGAAGAAACAGATCGACGGAGTGGCCAAAAAGCTTGGTCAAAACTGTATTCCGAATCAAGCCAATACCGAGACAGAGTCACCCTTCTCCAGCCAGATCACGAGGTTCTCTATCCCGCGCAAATTCAAGCAGCCTCGGCTAGATTCATACAACGGCTCGGGAAGCCCGATCGACCACGTCCGAACCTATAAGGCTCAGATGGCCCTAGCCACCAACTCCGATGAGCTACACTGCCTAGCCTTCCCCAGCACTTTGAAAGGCCCGGCCATGCAGTGGTTCTACTCCTTGGAGCCCCGATCGGTCTGCAGTTTCAAACAACTCAGCAAGCAGTTCATCAACCAGTTCGCCGGTATGCATGAGCGGCCAAAGCCAGACATGCAACTACTAACAGTCAGACAACGGAATAATGGGTCCCTCAAGGAGTTCACCGACCGGTTCAACCAACAGAAGCTTCAAATCCGCAATTTGAACGAGACAATCGCCATCATAGCCTTCTGCTCAGGAGTTCAACACACCAAGTACGCCGCGTCGTTCCACAGAAACCGACCGAAAACTTTGGTCGAGCTCTCTGAGAGGGTTGGAAAATACATTGACACTGAAAGCGAAAGCGAGATCAGCCCGGGAATTCTGACAGTTCCTTCGGCTCACAGCAGGCAGGGTCCGGCAGTCCCGACCCCACCTCCAGTTCGCAGCGGTCTGAGCCCGGCAGCCCCGACCCGACCTCCAGTTCGCAGCGGTCTAAGTCCGGCAGCCCCGGCCCGATCTCCAGTTCACATCGGTCAGGATCAAACAGTTCCGACTTTGCCTCCAGCACAGAGAAGTCAGAAGCACAACGACCCTGATCCGACCTCCTGTCTCCATCGGTCTAGAAGAGCCCGACTACATTGGTACTTGCTTGATCACCACATGAGGCTCCACCGATTGTCAGAGAACTCATACAAAGACCTCGGACCTAACCCCGAGGCATACAAAGACCTCGGGCCTAACCCCGAGGCATACAAAGACCTCGGGACTAACCTCGAGGCACGAAGAAGACCTCGAGCTCCGAACTCAGGCACTAAAAAGACCTCGGGCTCCGAACCCAGGCACTAAAGACCTTGGGGTCACGCCCAAGGCACCGGCTTCGCTTAGGTCCAACCGACGATGGGGGCAAACCCCCTAGGTGGCCGACGATGGCAAGCTTCAAAAGACCCTGCAACCACCATGTTCCAGGTCGGTTACCTACAGATCATAGCCTCTGTAAGACCCTCGTCTTAGCGAAAGCTTGGGGGGCAAGATGGCACAGTGAACTAAACAGGTAATCACACCGGGTATTTACAGGCCTCGCGGATAACCAAGTCAAAATCTTGGACAACACAAGCACCTACAGTACTCAGAGACATTAACTCCACTTAGGTCCAGACCGACGATAGAGGTGACTAAAATCTCTTAGGTTGGCCGACGATAGAGGAGTAAAAGGACCCTAAAGCAACGTGATTTAGGTCGGCTCAACCAACATGGTCAAGCTCTTCTCCCAACAGTCTTGACGAAGGCTGGCCGGGCAGAAGATAACCATCCCGGGGAGTTAACAGTTAAAAGGACCCTAGAGCAATACGCTTTAGGTTGGCTTGTCCAACATGGTAAAATCCTTCTACCCACAGCCTTGACGAAGGTTTACGGGCAGAAGATAACCATTCTGGGAGCTAACTCAAGCAAAAAAGACTCCGAAGTAGGCCGAGTCTCAACTCTCGGTCACTTCCCGAGCACTCAAAGACTCCGAATTAGGCCGGGTCTCAACTCCCGGTCAGTTCCCGAGCACCTAAAAGTCCCGAGCTAGGCTGGGTCTCAACTCTCAGCCAGTTCCTGAGGACTCACCAGGCTCAGAAGCCCCAAGGCAGCTTCCCGAAGCACTCAAACAGCGGCAAGTAACATCAAACTGATTTCCAAACTTGCCCCGATATAGCATCTGGCCAATCTTGGAAATGGGGGGCAGCTGATACGCCCAAAATTATGGGCAGTTTCCTACTCAAGCTAGAAGATTAATGGAAAGTGCATCTATTTCCTAATCCAATTGGGAAACCCCCACAATTAATGTCAATCAATCCTAATACAATTAGGAAACTTACTTGATTGGTGTCAATCACACCCTAATAGGATTATATTTCCTTATCCATGTATCAGTAGGTCTCTTACATCTATAAAAGAGACCACTCACCCCCCATGAAGGGGGCCAACTCTTTAGTCTACACAGCACCTCTACAAAAATTCACCATTATACGCATACACCCGGCCGGTATTACTGGTAGTGCCGCCCCTCTTTGTTGGCTCACCAGGCCCGCCGGTGATCTGCTAGTGAACGTGCTCAGACACACCCGTGGACGTAGGTACCTTCATTAACAGGGCCGAACCACATACAAAAAATAGTCTCTCACTCTCTCTCCCTCTCTCCTAAATTGCTTTACTTTACTGTTACCAATTTTTGGCATCATCACATATGTTAATAATGCTTATATGCATTCCATATTGGAAATCATGTAATATAGGCATGTGATTAATACTTTAGATGGATCAAATTTTCTTGCAAATCAGAATTCCCATAATGTGGATTCTCTGTCCAAATAAGAGGATAAAGGATGTAAACCCTCTTGCAAATTTGGCATGATCGTTTGAATGATACCTCCTTTGCTTCTCAGTCAAATATTTGGGTAAAAAAATGCTCTTAACTGCTGAACTTTATGCTTGTTAGAATTATAGCTGATACATGGAAAAACCAAAATCAATAGGGTACTACAAACTTTGAACTTGAAAGTTGAGAGCTACAATATATTCAGGTGTGTTTAATGAATCAATTTTAAATGCCACCACAAACTGTTGCAGTAACATCATAAGCCATGGACATTCACATCTAAAAAGGTCCAAATTTAAAAGTACCGTATGTGCACCTACCATTCCAGGCTCCAGCAGCTCTTCGTGGGCAAGATGATAAACATTAAACATTAGTTGATGTAATTTTTTTACTCCCCTTTTCAGCTTATTCAGATCGGACTTGTATTCCCTTAACTTCGAAAGCAGCATGGCCTTTAAACTTGGTTGTAAACTCGTTGCCTCAAGATCCATTTTTCGTAGCTATCAAAACACAGGTAAAATTTATCACAAACCTAAACATGGAAACAACCTTTTCAGCACGACAAATAATAATAATAATAATAATAATAATAATAACCAAAAGACATCCAACATATTACCAAAACATCAGGCTTCATCTATTCCAGCTATTATTTCGGAAACCTTTTGTTTCGTCTCCTCTGCAAATTAAAAAGACACCATGTAAACCACAGTCCAGAAGATCAATGATAATGATAAAAGGATAATGCACCCTTTATTAACATTAATAAAGATTCAAATCTCCCATCTAGCAGACCAAGCTTGCATACATGGTTGCCATTTAATTAGGCTTTCAATTTTTTTTCAACCAAAAAAAAATGTAATTAGCACAAGCTGCTCTCAATAGAAGGGCCATTTGCAGTACTTTAGTTCGAGTATCACCAAAAACTCGAATATATAGGTTATTAGTGATTACATGGACAACAGATTTACATCCAACATAAGTCTGCCGCAATTACGGCAATTCCAAATAAAATATTAACTTCTGAACTGATCGCAAATTTTATAACATTTATACCAAAGCAAACGTGCAACTCCCTTTGTAGCTTCTTTTAATAAACCAAGGCCTAATGTTTCTGTTTATGATGATTAAGTGACAATTTAAGGTTAATGCTATGTTGGTTGCAGTATTATTATTATTATTATTATTGTTGTTGTTGTTGTTGTTGTTGAAATTAAGTATGTGAGAGGTAGATATGGTCCTTGTTTGTACAAATTTTGGTGTGAAGTGTTTGATGTTGTTTGTTGGAATAAAAAGATCAATGTATTGTGGTTATTAAATAATAAGTGATTATGCAGACCTTGTTTTTATGTTTGAATATGACCACTAAAGGTAAGTTTTGTACATCTTGTGCTGCTGTGATTCAATAAGGGGGGGGGGGGGGGGGGTGGGTGTTTCCTTAGTGATTTACAATTCACAATGATCCACTTAACTAATTAATTCATCACTTCCAAATTTCCAATTAATTCACACCTAATCTTTGATTTGAGTGGGTCCCGTGTAAGATCCACAAGGGGCCCACAAAAATCAAGGTCAAGATTATTGCGTGTGAAATTAGGTGTAGATTTAGATGTGCGTGTAGCATTACTCCACAAAAAAAAAAAAATAATAACCTACCCTATGAGCTTGTTCTTGGCAGCTAAGAACTGTTTGGGAATGTCTAAAACAATATTAGTTTCAATCTAGTTTTTTTTTCTCCTGAAAATAGCGGTGATGTTGGTTTGACTAAGAATTAATTTTAAGAGCGTTAATAGCTAATCACGGAACCTTGCGCAAGAAACTGACACTCACTAACGGCCCGTTTGTTTCACGGATTATTTTAGATGGATTCTGACTATTAGGAATCACAATACCATTAATCACTTTACCAGGAATCTGAATCCCTACAGAATGTTTGGTTCACCAATAGAATTCTAGCTGGATTTAGAATCCAGTGTTTGGTTGGGTCAAGGAAAATGAAATGGAAATATTGTTAAATACCTAAGCTACCCTTGAAGGCTAAAAGAATGCATGAGTTAAAATCAAATTGTCAACCCTCTAAAAATGGAGGGTGATTGAAAAAAAATAATGGCATAAATCTAAAAATCAACGACACATAAAAAATGAGATAAATAGAGTAATCAAGACATGAACATGAGTCTAAACTATTACATGTAATTAAAATATATTTGAATAATAACAAAAGATATATTATATTTTTAATCATAAAACATGTATAGGTCTAACGTACAAATCACAATATGTCAAATATGTAGTTATTGTAATATCATATGACTTTTCAATCATTAACAAATAGCAACCCAAATTTGAATTCAGTCATTAATTAAACTAACATCGAATATAATGTGTCAAGCATAAGAAATCATCATAAACAATCTCACCTACCAATCTCTCCATTTTTAGAAAATAATAATAATTATAATCATAAATTTCTTCTGATCACATTATTAGTTTGTTTAATAGTCTAATAAATGCTAGTTTAGGTATTATGAAAATAGTAAATCAAAACCCCAGTAATCCTTAGGAATACCACCCTAAGCTAGGATTTAGAATCCACCATATTTTCCACCTTTGGGTGGATTCTAAATTCAGTGGGATCCATAATTCTTTAAATATTCCATGAACCAAATAAAGATATATTTTAATATTACTAGTAATCTTCGGGTGGAATCAAAATTCACCCTAAGAATCCATGAACCAAACGGGCCGTAATGGCCAATTAAAATAACTTCCATTATATGAATCCTATGATTTTTTATCAAAATTGGGAACATAAGCAGAGGACAACAATATTACAGGGCAATTCAAATGGATGACAGCATCATCCACTTATCTAAAAACTACTGCTATGAGTTTCTTTCATTCTTTTTGTAGGTAATAATTTTTCCCACAATTTCTTAGTTCTTGAGGAGCTGATTAAATTTTTTACACATATATGATCTTTTTATTTTGGTGATAAAGACAGGAAGACAAGGTACAGGAATTTTAATTTTTTTGGTAATCGTAATGATTTTGAGAAACAAAAAAACTATGAGAAAAGAAAGGGAAAAACCTCTCAATTTTTGGCATCATTGCCTTGTCTTCTTTCTTTTTCTTTTTTTAAGGGGGAAAAAAAACTAAATGTTGTTTCTTGGGAGTTGATTGAAAATTTTAAAAATCAGTTCTATTAACCAGTTCTACTTTTGAAGTGTTTGATATATAAATGCTTTTCTGCTATGTGCTCAATGGAAAAAAGCTCCTAACATGTTAGAAAAAATGAGAATGAAATTAAACTTCGTGTTTTATGCATTTCAAACCGGGTCTGCAATTTGGGCGACGTGTGCTTGATTTTAGGTTTTTTCAGGTTTGGCTCAAGTTTTAGTGTAGTCTGTCCAAGTTGAGCCTGACTAGAAATGGTAACGGAGTGGGTTTGGTATGAAATAACCTCTTACCAACTCTTACACTTATTAAGAATTTGTTTACCAAACTCATCCCAACCTTTATAGTCAGGGCCGGCCCTGAGTTATCGGGGCCCTAGGCGAGTTTCTAAAATAGGGCTCTCAATAAACTACCGTTAATTATGTCACGACCCATCCCACTACGCGTGGAAATAGGACACGTGGCACGCCATCAAGGCTTATCCAGTTCCGTTAAAATCAAATAGCAGCGGAAAACATTATTAAGATTCATTAAATTCAGAGTTATAAAAAGTTTTTGGCCAATTGAATCCTTTCAAAAGAAAACAGTTTTGAAAACAGAAGACCAGTTGACTGATCGAGGGTCCGGTCGACTGGCGATCTCAAACAGAAGGGTTTTCAAATATAACAGCCCATCCAGTCGACTGTGTCGGGTACCCAGTCGACTGGTGCCTAAAATTTTCAGTCGACTAAAGAAGTCCAGTCGACTGGTACCCTACTTCAGCAGAATGTCATGGCCTGGGGCTCTATCCAGTCGACTGTTTTCTCAACCCAGTCGACTGAACCTCAGACGAAACAAAGCAGTAACCAATTCAACACAGCGATCCAGTCGACTGGATCAAAAACCAGTCGACTGATCCCTATCAGCAAACTCAAAACTGCAGCTTTCCCACTCAAGGTTCTTCCAATTCCAAACCAACATATAACCACTCTATTCCATCATTTAAAACATGAATACAAGAGCGTTTACTAGGGATTACAAGTACCAAATCTAAGTTCAGATTAAATTATAACATATTACGAATACTCAAATCCTTATACAAGTTTTAGGATTTAAACAAAACATATATAAGTGATTCCCCCCGCGTTCTTTAACGTCCTCACTCATCACGCTTCTTCTTGTCTTTCTTTTTACCTGCAATGGAGTACATCTCCACTGCTCAGCTATATGCTGAGCGTACAAGTTCTAACATATGCAATATATGATAAACATGCTTTAATCTCATAAGTCATATCAATAGTCTCTAGGGAGAAAAATACGCCTTCATCCGGTAGCGGTAAGTCCAAGCCTTAAACCGTGATGTCAATGGCTAGTCCAAGCCTACAACCATTACATCCCACAAGTGCCATGGCAAGTCCAAGTCTACAACCATGCACAGTAGTCGTTGCTACTCAAATTCTCAAACATCGAGAAGCTTACTCCGGCATGAATTTGTATAGACTCCCCTTTGACCCACATAGACAACTCAACGTGCTCGTGTAAATTTAGATATGCTTTTCACAATTTAGCGCGTGCATAAGTAACGGGCCTACAATTAACACATAGATTTTGCCCGGATCTCAATTCCGTCGTCGAAATGTAAAACATGTATTTCTCTATATTTCACAAGTTAGAACTTCATACCTCGTGCGATTTCTCCCAAACTTTGAAGGATCGACTAGAAGGCTAATTAATCGTCGGATTTCGAATTTGAGAAAATTCCTACAAGTTTATACATGTTTTTCCCAAAAGTCTAAAATTAAGATTTTTACAAAACTTGGCCAAACACGGCCTAAGTAGTATCAAAACGAAGATCTTACCTCCACGAGTTCAAATATGAAATCTGGAGAAAATCTGACGGACGAAAGGTCGTCGTATATCGCCGGCAAGCTCGTGGCAACCAATCTCCCTTCTCTCTCCTCTCTCTCTAGATATTTTTAGAAGTTGTGGATGAGAATGAAATCTCATCCACTTCTATATATAAACAAACTTTCTGGGAATTACGTTTACCTCCCCGCAAGTTTCTCAAACTTCTAATTAACCCATGAAACTTCACACACGTTCATTTTATACCTTTACGAGTGAAAACTATAAATTTCCAAAGTTTTCGACTAGGTTTCGTTTGGGTCCAAAATAACGTCCAAAAACTATATTCTGTGGAATCTCTACACAACCTACCTCTTTTAATTAACGTATCACTCACGTTCTCACCACAGTTCTCAAAATGATAACAACCAATACCGAAAATACCAGAAATTATACTACACAGGTATAATTCACTATTCACAAAATACCATATAAATCAAATAACATTTAAATCATATAAATGCCAGTTACTCATGCTCATGCCATATGAACTACCATGTTCCCGTGTCCTCACTGACACCTTACCGTTGACCCACAGTCAATCTCAACTCAAATTATTAATAACATTAATAATTTCAAAATCTCAAAGGATGCATTTTCAAAATCATAAAATTTCTGGAACGGGTGTGACAAATTAGCTATTACAAATTACCCAACTATTATATACCCCAAAAATAACCACGAATCAGACGCTGTCAAGCATTTAACTTACATGCAACTCACAAAATAAACCTTGCATATAGAATGTGCTTAGAACAATCCACTTACTACAAGCCAAAAACGTTCTAATCTACCACTGAAGTATTACCCTTCTCGCATTTTTAGCCGCAAAATTACGAATTAAGCCAAGTATAATTAAGGTTACACTAACAAATCTCACTAACACTTACACCCACACTCTACCTCTCTCCTAGTGGCACTGTAGGCCAGGTCCATCCTACAGTGCCACTAGGAGAAAGATAGAGTGTGTGCCACTAGGAGAGAGATAGAGTGTGGGTGTGAATGTTGGTGAAATTTGTTAGTGCCCCAAATATTACTCTTAAGGTTTTTTATCATAGTCTTTTCAATTGATAACATGGCTAATCCTTTCAATCTTTTCTAGGAGCCATGTCAACAACCAAAAACCAATCGTATACCAATAGAACACTAATATCATTAAACAATTTTTTTTATAAAGTCACCATGAATTGATTTAATATAATTAATTGTGACAATATATAATTTACATGAATTTGATTTTGGTCTGAGCTAGAACAACTCATAAACTTAGCTACGATAGAACATCCCCGAATTTATTTTATTTTTAAATTCCGAGGGCTACATTTTGGACTCATGAGTAGAGTTTAGTTAGATTATATTGGGCTTGGGCTAGGATCTGTTTGGGGGAAAGAAAAAGAGTGTATTTGGTTTAGGTATTTTTCTAATTGGGAAGACATATTGTAACAACCTGCATTTCATGTAAATTTAATTTGTATTTCCATATTTAATTTGTATTATCTATGTTCATTTTATTTCAATGGTCATGTTCTGTAACCTTATAGCCTATCTTATTGTACATTTTAATTCTTTTGGGGTCAAAATGCGATTTTATAAAATTTAGCAATACCTGTGTTGAATTTCAAAGTCTGTATTTCAAAACGGTGGAAATGTTTTCTTTTAATTCAAACTGTATTTTTATAAAATCGGAAAATTATTTCCTACATTAAAATGAATTTTCTGTATTTTTGTGATGGACACCGCGCCACGAAAATACCAGTTAATGTCCAAAACTGTCCACGCTATGTTAAACTTTCACAGATTTTGGAAGTGATGTAAAGCAAAGACATGACATTTGCTTTATTGCTATTTATGGCAAGTAATCATTGGATATGCCTTGTTTGGGTATTGCAATTGTGTATGTGTATATCTTATGCCATAAGCTAAGTTTCCCAAACACTTCATCTTGGCCCCTACTAACCTATAAGCACCCCTTCAAAACCTCCTACAGCTAATTATACATATGGTATTACACATATACATAGGTATATCAACACACACATCTGTGGTTATGAATTAGCTAAATTAAAACCAAATACATTTGTTGAGTGAAGCTCACAATACTTGGTCCCCAAGTTGTAGAGATTTGTGTCTATATAACTCTCACTCTTTCCTCTTTATACACACTCTGTGCTTCACAAGTTGAGAGAGTGAGAGAGAGATACACAGAGAGTTTAATTGCAGGGATTTTATAGAGAGAGGAACTTCAAGCCTCCATAGCCAAAGCTTGAAATTGGAGATTCTTAATTCTTGTTCTTGTATTTCTTTCTCAACAAACATTACTTCTCTTTGATATCAGTGAGTATTACTAACTCACTTGGAATGTAATTTCATGTTTATTTGCTGGTATTTGTTAATTTTGTAAATCATCATGGTTGATTTCACGTATGAACTCCATAGCTTTGAAAATCAAGATTTTTCAATCTCAACCAAAATCTGTTTTCTTAGATAATAATGAAAGATTATGGTGTAATTAGACTATGTTTAAAGTATTGAGGCCTAATTTGTCCATATGAAAAAGTATATAAGAAATTAAGTTTTACCATCTTTTAATCTTTCATAAAATTCAAGAGTTATAGATTGAATCATGTAAAATTGACTTTGGATTCTAAATCCTCATGAAAAACCAAAAAGAATCATATATTACATGCCCTATTTGTTTTCGGATTTGAAAATGGGTCAAAATGGACCCTTAAACTGAAAACAGAGCAGTTCTGACGAAGAAGATGAAGCCACTGCAAGAACTCGCGCACACGAGCGACCCGCGCGAGCGACCCGCGCGCGCAAGGTGGCTGGTCCCAGGCAGACAGAAGAGATTGTATAAGAAAAAGGAAAAATTGGCAGGACGGGCGAGCGGCCCGCGTGAGCGGCCCGCGCGCGCGACTTCTGGCAGTTTCTAGTTTTTACTTGTTTTGTGTTAAGGAACTGTTTGGGTGGTATTTTATGAACTATTAAAGCTCCGTTTGGGAAATGTATTAAATCAGAATCCTATTTGGGTATGTTTGGACGATTAAAACATTGTATTACGACTTACCATTCCCCGTACGTACGTCGTTCCTATAATTCAGCGATTTACTTATGTTTAAGGTTTCATGTCATACATGTGGAGTCAGTGGTACATGCATGGGGTGTGGTAGTCAATGTGGAAAATAGTATGAGATTGAGATTGAGATGG
This sequence comes from Hydrangea macrophylla, assembly GCA_033977485.1. Classification (NCBI taxonomy): domain Eukaryota; kingdom Viridiplantae; phylum Streptophyta; class Magnoliopsida; order Cornales; family Hydrangeaceae; genus Hydrangea; species Hydrangea macrophylla. Next base: position 98,723,177 of record CM066992.1, read on the forward strand.
TGATTGTGTTGTGGACACTCCCTGGTAAGTGAGTACCAAAGTGTGTTGTGGTTGAGATTGCGGTGAGAATATCTTTGTAATGCGACGGTGGCAAAACTAGACACTCCTTGACGACCATGGTAGCGTCAAAGTGTGTGAAGCCGAACTTGGAAATTCTCTGACACCCATGGTAGTGCTAAAGTGTGGCCTACGAACACTCCCTGATACCCGAGTCTGGATACTGCGTGAGGGTTCCTCCGATATTTGCATGGCGGATTAGGTAGTCAAAGTGTGAGGCAATGGACACTCCCTGGTACCCCGGACCAAAGTGTGAGGCAAACTGGACATTCCCTGGCACCCCTGTGCTAAAGTGTGGCTATCGGAGTATTTCAAAGATACTGGTGTGAGATAGTGGGATGTTGTGTCTGTCGAGAGAAAAGAGTCGGTAAGATGAGTTTGGTGCATTGTCTCATACACGGTCAAACGTTTATGAATGAATGACTTTGAATATATTTCTCGTCGTTTTATAACTAAATTCTTTCTATGGTTAAACCATTGATTTTACCAAACTGAAAAATGGAAAAAGGTAAGTGAATATGTGTTACATTCAAAGTTATGTTTTTAATACTCACCAGCTTCTTGAAGCTGACGACGTTGATGCGTCCTGGACATTCGTGTTCAGGTTTTTCAGGTTATGACCAAGCTTAACATTATGATTATGCTAATTGAGAATGACTGCTTGGAAGAAAGACTGTTATCTATACTTCATGTTTTAAGTTATTAACTGAATTCTGTAATAAGGATGACTATAATAGCCTATGGGTATTGTTTTGTTTTAAGGCGGCTTGTGCCTTAGTAGACCCCGTATTGTAATATGTAATAAGTTAGAAAAATATTGTAAGCCTTGATTGCTCTACTCTGATTATTATGTTTTTGTTGTTTGATGTTTGGGACGGAATCGATCCTTCAAACTGTCGCGACCTACGGGTCCATAAAGGAAATTAAACGCTTTCCTTATTTATGCTACGTCGGGGCGTGACACATATTGGGCTTTACTACTACTAGTTATATATTTGCATTGGCCTTGGTGGCCCTAGGCATTGGCCTTGGTGGCCTATGCCTAGGGCTGGGCATGCTTATAGTAGTAGAGTAGGATTTGGTCAAGCCTGGTATCAGAGCGGTGACGGGTTTAGATAACTTGAATAAAAATAAAAAGTTTGTTACATAACTGTTTTCATAAAATAATCACGTTTACAATATTATTACTGAAGGGCATAAACAGAGTTGATTCTTTTATGTATATGGTAGGCAGTTTGATGAGAGTGTTAGCATTAGCATATCCAATTATCAAATAATCCAAGTCATCATCAATGTGCAGCCAATCACTATGGAAACAAGGATTGATGACGTGGCTACTCATTAACCGTTTGTTCAAACTTAAGTCAGTAAGTGATGTGTTTGTTTTAGAGTTTGTTATAACAGATTGTGTGGTGAGTGGTGAGCTTAGCTGGTGTAAATATATATAGTTGTAAACAATATATTCTGGAATGAGAATATGATCATTGTCTTCATCTCTTTTGTCACTTCTCTATGTCTTCTTTCAGAGAGTACCCATTTCTATAAGTAGTGTTTGGTTCATCCTTTTGATACAACTATCATGGGGCACAAATCAAAATCAACTTCTTCTTTAAGTCAAAAATGATTTCTTTAGTTGATGGTCAATGACATCCTTTCAGTTTAAAGGTAATTAATCTCTAACACTCTGCACTTTGTAAACCTAATATTTAAACCGGGATAACTCTTGAAGATAGATAGCACCATACCTTCTGATTTTTCTTCATAAGAAGCCACTCTAAAACCCATTAAATCAATTATATGACTCTGGCTAGTTTATGAGATATATAAGAACTATAAGCGGACACTTGCAATCGGAGCGAGGCGGGGCGAGTTTTGATGGGTTTTATTTTAATTATCAATTTCGTCCCTACTCTGATAAGATTTTGATTCTGAAATATTAAACTCGTCTCTACTCATATTACACCTAGGGTCAGGGCCCCACTAGATCGGGATATTTTACCATTCCTAAGCCTAATCAACCCAACCCAACTCTAACCCAAGTTTTAGTACTTAAACCCGAGCTCGAGCAAAAACGCACCTTCTACAGAAGTATCAAACCTAAAAAAATAAAAATAAAAATGTTCATATTTATTTGAGAAAGAAACCATCATCTATCAATTTGGTTTTTCACTAAAAACTATCCTTGTTTGTCAATAAAAAGTTATTATGATCATATGATTAAAAATCTATACTATTATATAAAAGAGGCTTAGAGTGATTTTCAACTTCAATTGTTCTTATTTGGAATTCTTCAATTATTTGCTCCTTATATGTAATTTTGCCTTTACTAGTACATTGAGATGCACCGAGCGGGCTGTAGTCCAATTGACATAGCCTCTCTCTTTCCAGTGGGAAATGAGAGGATTCGAAAACCATAAGGGATTCTAGTTGTTTGCCCCTCCAATTATTCTTCAGTCGGAATGAGTATCCATTTATTGGGGCCAGTGTGGGACTTTGGGGTTGGGTGGGTTGGGTTGGGGCTACGGTGTGGGGTGTGTGTGACTGTGTGTATTCAGTCCGGTCCAGATCCAGGTAAGTATTAAAAAAAATACATTGAGATGCTATGCCTTGTTTGGCAAACCAATCAATAAATTTTCTTTTTAGGTCCATGAAAGTCACTAAATTGTCCACACCATACAGTACCAACCACCGAACAGAAACAAGAGTTATAATAAACTAATCAAAGATATATTACAAAAGTCCTAGCTATTACAGTAATCAGAGTCCGCAACAGTGGGAAATATAAAAGGTTTGGAAGCAACATATGAGTACCAATTATAAAGTTCTATAGAAATAGAAACTAATAACTATCTAGTCCTCACCTGAAGTAGACATAATCGTCATCGTAGTAGTCTTCTCCTACATAACCGTCCCCGGTGGGGCCACCCTCTGCATGTTTTTCCTCCAGATAGTAGCCATCATCGTAAGCTACATCACCTGGATTATTACGAATAGGGTAGTCTTGATGGGGAATGTCCAGGCAATAACAGCCGTCAGCTTACTGAGAGATGAGGGAATATAAACTAACAGGGTACCAATTATATAACGTTATAACAAGTTATGAAATGAATAAGATATAGTGTTACATTGGTATCTTCATTTTTATTCCACCCATCATGACCAACCCTTATCGTCTGATTATTCCGAAATCGATAACCAACATACTCTGACTAAAAGATCAGACTCAACATATGACTTGATATGTGTGTTTGTGTCACACCCGTACCAAAATTTCATAAGTTTTATCATATATAATCGAATCTGTGAATTATCAATGTTATTTGCTAATTGGTTTGAGGTTGACTGTGAGTCAACGGTAAGGTGTCAGTGAGGACACAGGATCATGGAAGTTTATTTTTCATTGGCATGAGTAAATGACATTTATGTGAATTAAATATTATTTGACTTTTTTGGTATTTTATGAATAGTAAATTATACATGTGTAGTTCTCTCAAAAAAAAATTATACATGTGTAGTATAATTTCTAGTAATCCTGATACTGTTAGATATCATTTCGTGAATTGTGGTGAGAACGTGAGTGTCACAATATATAAAAGGTAGGTTGTGTAGAAATTCCACAGAATTTAGTTTTCGGCAGTGATTTTGGACCCAAACGAGACTTAGTCGAAAACTTTTGAAATTGGCAGTTTTCAATCATGAAGTTATAAAATGGATGTGTGCGACGTTTCAGGACTTAACTAGATGTTTGAGAAACTCGCAGGGTGGTAAACGCAATTTCCAAAGAGATTTTCTATAAATAGGTGAGGGTGAGATTTCATTTTTCACGAACATTCTAAATATCGTTAGAGAGAAAAGAGAAAAGGAGATTTTTTGCCACGGGCTTTGCGATGACGATCGATGACCTTTCGTCCGTCAGATTTTTTTCAAATTCGAGATTTGAACTCGTGGGGGAATCACCGCAAATTTGAGATCCGACATTTAATTGACCCTTTGAGAGGAATCGCACGAGGACTAAAGTTCTAACTTGTGAAATATAGAGAAATACATATTTTATATTTTAATGACAAAATTGTGATCCGGACAAAATTCATATGTTAATAGTAGACCCGTTAATTATGCACGCACTTAAATGTGAAAAGCATGTCTAAATTTATGCGAGCAAATTAAGTTGTTTATGTGGGTCAAAGGGGGGACTTATACAAATTCATGCTGGAGTAAGCTTCTCGATGTTTGAGAGTTTTAGTAGCGACGGCTACTGTGCATGGTTTAAGGCTTGGGGATGTAATGGTTGTAGGCTTGGACTAGCCATTGACATCGCGGTTTAAGGCTTGAACATGCCGCAACCGGATGAATGCTTATTTTTCTCCCTAGAGACTATTGATATGATTTATAAGATTAAGGCATGTTTTGTCATATATTGCATATGTTAGAACTTGTGCTATAACACCCACATTTGTGTTTTTTCATTTCATTACATTGTCATGCATGATGATGTGATGTGTTGTGCACTTTGGCACATGTTTGAGTGAGTTTTGACTCATGAATTGATTTGGGTGTCTGTGAATTTTGGGTGTGTATCGCCTTGTTACACGTGTCCTAATCCGCTGGGGCGGGTTGGGGTGTGACAGTTAGATTGCCATGAGAAAGAGAAAGTGATGAGAATGTGTTGATGAATGTAGACACCCCAATTTTGACCAAACGTCGAATTAAGGGGAGTGTTACCTCCAAGTCCGATGATGACAATGTTCGAACAAAACTAAGGCTTCCAAGGTGATTCATACTCTTCAAAAGACTCATCAATTCAAACAAAAAAGAAAGCAAAGAAAAAGAAAATAAAAAGGAATAGAACGACACATGGTGTGGGTTGCGGTAGTCACGCAGTGCCGAAGCGGCACTCTGTGTTTGTCGGACCGGCAGTCCGTAACTACCGCAAAAACATATCAAGTACCACGAAAATCAGAGTTTCAAAAAAGACGGCAGTCCATGGAGTTGTCCGTGACATTCATTGAGTGCCGCACCGGCATTCAGTGAATGCCGCACCGGCACTCAGTGAGTGCCGTTTCCATCTCCATTGAGTGCCGTGTTTTTAGCAGTCAGCTGTAATACAGCACGTTTTGTACCCTCAAAAGTACATCTGAAATTAGGGTTTTTGGCTTGAAAATACCAAAATAAACCTCTAAAATTTGCCTATAAATAGAGGGTGAATACTCCATTACAAAGGGTCTTTTTTTTTTTTTTTGGGGGGGGGAGGGACTACTACATATTTTTGGGAGAGGGGAATTTCAAGAAGAAAATAAAAAGAATTTTTGGGATAAAGAGAGTTTTGAGAGCTTGAAGATGAGCTTAGAAGATCTTCAAACCATAGAAGTTTGAGGATAGTTGGAGGTGATCCTCTAATCTTGTTTAAGTTTTCATTCTCTTTTGTTTCTTCTTAGCTTGGTGTAAAAGCATCTATGAATTTGAAGTAAACAAGTTTCACCAAAAGATTCTTTGATGGATTTAGAGCATTTGCTCTCTTAGTTTTCTTTATTTCATTTCTTCTTTTGTTTATACTTTTCTTTTGAGATTCTTGGAGATCTTCAATGTCTCTCTTGAAAGCTCTTGAGTTTGATCTTTTGAATCTCATGAAAGCTCATGCTTCACATGGGAGTCAAAGTTTGGTCATCACTTCATTTTATAAGCAAATAGATGAATCCAAGTCCATACTTATGACTTGGGTTCTCTAGCTTGATGTTTCATAGAATCTTTTCTATATTTCTTTGAGACTCATGAGTACTAGTCATGTTTTGATCTCCAATGACCCTCAATGGAAAGGAGAATTAGGTTTAGGATAAGCCAATACCCATGGCTTTGTTGATAGATGTAACAAAATGGTGATAAGCCCAATACTGGAGCAGTGAGTTCACAAACTATTTTTTATCATAGATTTTTAGTTAAACACCGAACCGTTGGAACTGAATGAAACCAACAGGAAAGTGTCTATAACTCAAAGTTCTACCACTGTAATTTTTGTTTTTGTCACACCCGTTCCAGGAATTTATAATTTTATCATGCATATTTGTAATTTGGGAGTTTATCAATGTTAGTTGATAATGGTGATGAGGTTGACTGTGAGTCAACGGTAAGGTGTCAGTGAGGACACGGGAACATGATAGTTCATATGGCATGAGCATGAGTAAATGGCATTTATATGATTTAAATGTTATTTGACTTATATGGTATTTTGTGAATAGTAATTATACCTGTGTAGTATAATTCTGGTATTTGGATACTTTAGTATATCATTTTGAGAACTGTGGTGAGAACGTGAGTGATACGTTAATTAAAAAGAGGTAGGTTATGTAGAGATTCCACAGAATATAGTTTTCGGACGTTATTTTGGACCCAAACGAAACCTAGTCGGAAACTTTTAGAATTTATAATTTTCACTTGTAAAGGTATAAAATAAACGTGTGAGAAGTTTCATGGGTTAATTAGAAGTTTGAGAAACTTGCGGGGAGGTAAACGTAATTTCCAGAACGTTTGTCTATATATAGATGAGGATGATATTTCAATCTCATCCAAACTTTTCCAAAATATCTAGAGAGAAGAGAGAGAAGGGAGATTTGATAGCCACGGGCTTTGCGACGCCGATCGACGACCGTTCGTCCGTCAGATTCTCTCCAGATTTTAGATTTGAACTCGTGGAGGTAAGATCTTCGTTTTGATACTACTTAGGCCGTGTTTGGCCAAGTTTTGTAAAAATCTTAATTTTAGACTTTTGGGAAAAACAAGTATAAACTTGTAGGAATTTTCTCAAATTCGAAATCCGACGATTATTTAGCCTCCTAGTCGATCCTTCAAAGTTTGGGGGAAATCGCACGAGGTATGAAGTTCTAACTTGTGAAATATAGAGAAATACATGTTTTATATTTCGACGACGAAGTTGAGATCCGGGCAATATCCATGTGTTAATTGTAGGCCCGTTAATTATGCACGCGCTAATTTGTGAAAAGCATGTCTAAAATTACGCGAGCACGTTGAGTTGTCTATGTGGGTCAAAGGGGAGTCTTATACAAATTCATGCCGGAGTAAGCTTCTCGATGTTTGAGAATTTGAGTAGCGACGGCTACTGTGCATGGTTGTAGGCTTGGACTTGCCATGGCACTTGTGGGGATGTAATGGTTGAAGGCTTGGACTTGCCATTGACATCGCGGTTTAAGGCTTGGACTTGCCGCTATCGGATGAATGCGTATTTTTCTCCCTAGAGACTATTGATATGATTTATGAGATTAAAGCATGTTTTGATATATATTGCATATGTTAGACTTGTGCACTCAGCATATAGCTGAGCAGTGGAGATGTACTCCATTGCAGGTAAAAAGAAAGACAAGAAGAAGCGTGAGGAGTGAGGCCGTGGAATGCCGGGGAATCAATTGTTTATATTTTTGTTCTACTCCGAACTTGTAATAATAACCTTGAGTTCGTAGTATGTTGTAGTATAATCTGAACTTAGATTGGGTACTTGTAATCCCTAGTAAACGCTCTTGTATCCATGTTTTAAATGATGGAATAGAGTGGTTATATGTTGGCTTAGAATTGGAAGAACCTTGAGTGGGAAAGCTGCAGTTTTGGGAGTTGCTGATAGAAATCAGTCGACTGGTTCTTGGTCCAGTCGACTGGACCGCTGTGTTGGATTGGTTACTGCTTGTTTCGTCTAAGGTTCAGTCGACTGGGTTGAGAAAACAGTCGACTGGATGGGGCCCCAGGCCATAGCATTCTGCTGGAGTAGGGTACCAGTTGACTGGACTTCTTCAGTCGACTGAAAATTTTAGGCACCAGTCGACTGGGTCCCCGACACAGTCGACTGGGTGGGCTGTTATGTTTGGAAACTTTTTCTGTTTGAGATCATCAGTCGACCAGACCCTCGATCAGTCGACTGGTCCTCTATTTTCAAAATTGTTTTCTTTTGAAAGGATTCAATTGGCCAAAAAACTTTTTATAACTCTGAATTTAATGAATCTTAATAATGTTTTCCGCTGCTATTTGACTTTAATGGAACTGGATAAGCCTTGATGGCGTGCCACGTGTCCTATTTCCATGCGTAGTGGGATGGGTCGTGACATTTATTGGTATCAGAGCAATAGGTAACAAAACTTTGGGAACGTTCGACGACGAGAGGAGTGTTGAGTAAATTGTCACATGTTCTAAATTGCATTCATACATATTAGAGATGTTTGATGCATATGTATGTTGTTTTACATACATGCTATTGTTATTGTTGTACATGCATAGTGTTTATGCATTGAGAACTACATGATTGAAATCATGGATGACCGAGAGTTATCACCCCATACCCGACGAATGAATGAAATGGCAGAGATGATGGGGAATATGGGGGAAATGATACGGAATATAGCGGAGCGACTGCCTCCCACACCCCACATAGAAGTGGAACCAATAACTGTAGTGCATGCACCCGAAACTAGAGGCATAAGATCTATATCTGAACAGTTTGCTCGAAAGAAACCAACGGAATTTCATGGGACACCCGATCCAACGCTCGCAGAACATTGGATTATGGACATGGAAAGAATTTTCCGATCTATTCCGATGACCGATAGGGAGAAGATGGAAAATGCAAGTGATGTACTGAAGGGTGAAGCCCAGAATTGGTGGGTAAATGTACTAGATCAAGGGGCACCGATTACTTGGGAAGGATTCAAGGCAGAATTCAATCGCCGGTTCTTTCCGCGAGCCGCCTACAACGCAAAGAAGCGAGAATTTGATAACTTGAAGCAGGGAGATATGACTGTAACCGAATATACATCCAAGTACAACGCTTTGTTGAGATTTGGAAAGGGTTCCGTACCCGAAGAGGAAGATAGGGCGAGGAAATTCGAAGAGGGGTTACGGGAAAATATTCGTCTAAGGGTGAAAACCTACGAACATTCGACTATGGCAGCAATACAACAAACGGCACTAGTGACCGAGAGTGGGATGGAAAGGTTGAGGCAGAATCAGCACGGTAAACGAAACAATGAGGGTAGTGATAGGAACCAAGGTGGATCTTTCAAGAAACCGTTTCAAAGAGGCTCTGGTTCTAGTTTCAGTGATGTTAGAAGAACTCCAAGTAATATACCGTTGTGTTCACTTTGCAACCGACCACACTCAGGTCGATGTTTCATGACCAAAACCCAGAACAGGAATCAGGGAGGAGGTAGTGCTAATTCAACTCCTGATATGAGAGGTAAGTGTTATGACTGTGGAGTTTTTGGACATCAAGCCAAGGAGTGCCCGAGGAAGTATCCACAGCAAGGAGCTAGTTCTATGGCTTCTAGTGGGTCGAAGCCTAGACAATCTAATGACGGGGGACAAAGGACGGAACAACATCAAGGAAGAGCATATCAGATGAACCCAGGAGATATGACTGCTTCTGAGATAGTAGTCTCAGGTATGGTGCTTGTATGTTCACACTTAGCACGCATACTTGTCGACTCGGGATCTACGCATTCATTTGTATCGCATGCTTTTGTTGAACATTTGACTGTTAAATCGGCACCGTTAGGATATGAATTGTCTATTGCTGTGCCACTTAGTAAATCGATAATGACGTCTACGATATATAAGAACTGTGAGATCAAACTAGGCGAGAAGTTGATGACCGTAGACCTTATACCGATTGCGGTGAACCATTTCGATGTGATACTGGGAATGGATTGGTTAACCCTTAACCAAACCACAATAGACTGTGAACGGAAAGAGGTTAATTTTCGATCACCGGTGCATGGGAACTTTTGTTTCCAAGGGAGTGGGGTTATACCACCGCCGTATTTGATTTCAGCTATCCGAACTGGAAGGTTATTGAAAAAGGGATGTCAAGGATTCCTATGTTCAGTGACTGATGTCTCGGCGATCGGATTAAAAGTAGAAGACATTCCGATAGTGTGAGAATATCCAGATGTATTTCCTAATGATCTACCCGATATTCTTATTGAAAGAGAGGTTGAGTTTACCATTGAGGTTATACCAGACGCAAGACCCGTATCAAAGGCACCGTATAGAATGGCACCCATAGAATTGAAAGAGCTGAAAATCCAATTATAAGAATTACTTGACAAAGGTTTCATTCGACCAAGTGTATCGTCGTGGGGAGCTCCAGTATTGTTTGTAAAGAAGAAAGATGGCTCCATGCGTATGTGTGTTGATTACCGGGAACTGAACAAGTTAACGATTAAGAACAAGTATCCACTGCTGAGAATCGATGACCTATTTGATCAACTTCGTGGGGCTCAAGTATTTTCAAAAATAGATTTGAGATCAGGTTATCATCAGTTGAAAGTAAAGGCCGAAGACGTTGAGAAAACTGCTTTCAGAACGCGTTATAGACACTATGAATTCTTAGTTATGCCGTTTGGGGTTACGAATGCACCAGCCGCGTTCATGGATCTTATGAATCGAGTGTTCAAGGATTATCTGGATGACTTTGTGATTGTATTCATCGATGACATTCTTATCTATTCACCGAGTGAGATAGAACACGAGAATCACTTGAGGTTGATACTTCAGAGATTACGAGAGAAGCAATTATTTGGTAAATTCAAGAAATGCGAATTTTGGTTGTCTAGTATTACTTTTCTTGGTCACGTGATTGACAAGAATGGAGTATCAGTTGATCCTCACAAAGTAGAATCTGTATCTAATTGGCAGAGACCGACATCCGTATCTGAAATTCGAAGTTTCTTGGGATTAGCGGGATACTACCGCCGTTTTATTGAACATTTCTCAAAGATTTCTTTACCTATGACAAGGTTGATGAGGAAAGGAATATCATTTGAATGGAGTCAGGAATGTGAAGACAGTTTTCAAGAATTGAAAGCACGACTAATGAGAGCACCTATTCTGACAATACCATCCGGAACCGAAGGATTTGTAATCTATAGTGATGCTTCACATAAAGGGTTGGGATGTGTGCTTATGCAAGGCGGTAAAGTAATTGCTTATGCTTCTAGACAGTTGAAGACACATGAGATTAATTATCCGACTCATGATCTAGAATTAGCTGCGGTAATTCACGCTTTGAAGATTTGGAGACACTATCTGTATGGAGAGAAATGTGAGATTTTCACCGACCACAAGAGTTTGAAGTACATTTTTACTCAGCGGGATTTGAATATGAGACAGAGAAGATGGTTGGAATTGATGAAGGATTACGATCTTTCGATAGAGTACCATCCGGGAAAAGCTAATGTAGTAGCCGATGCATTAAGCCGGAAGACGCCGAGGAATTTAGCCGATGAGCTAACACAACAAAAAGAGTTGATAAAAGAGATGGAATGTTTAGAATTGGACGTGATTCCAGAGACTAGTGGTGGCTTAATGATGGCGATCATTGCACACCCAGATATTATTGATGAGATCAAGAAAGAACAATTTAACGATGTCTATTTGTGCAAAATGAGGGACGAAATACCTTTGGGGAGACGACCTGGTTTCGTGTTGGAACGAGGAACGTTGAAACTGGGAAATCGATTATGTATACCAAATGTGAAAGACTTGAAAGAGAGGATTCTAGAAGAAGCTCATAGTACGAAATATTCAGCGCACCCGGGAAGTAATAAGATGTACAAAAACTTGAGGGAAAACTTCTGGTGGAAGGGTATGAAGCGTGAAGTCGCTAAGTTTGTATCTGAATGTTCGGCATGTCAACAGGTTAAAGCAGAGAGACAAGTACCCGCGGGATTATTACAACCTTTACCTGTGTCGGAATGGAAGTGGGACGAGATTACGATGGATTTTGTTTCAGGATTTCCACGATCATGTAATAAGAATGATAAGATTTGGGTTATAGTTGACCGATTAACCAAGTCAGCTCATTTTCTACCAATCAAGACAACTAAGCCTTCGAGGTTAGCAGAGTTGTATGTGAAAGAGATTGTAAGACTACATGGAGTTCCAGCAGTGATTGTATCATATCGGGATGGTAGCTTTACGTCAAGGTTTTGGGGAAGTTTGCAAAAGGCTATGGGTACGAAATTGAATTTCAGTACTGCATTTCATCCTCAGACCGATGGACAGTCAGAGCGCATGATTCAGACGCTAGAGGATATGTTGAGACTTTGTGTATTAGATTTTGGGAGCGATTGGGAGAAACATCTACCGTTAATTGAATTTGCGTATAACAACGGATTTCAGTCAAGTATTGGTATGGCACCATATGAAGCTCTGTATGGCCGTAAGTGTCGATCGCCAGTTTGTTGGACCGAGGTGGGAGAACGAAAGTTGTTAGGACCTGAGTTAATAAAGGTGACTACTGAGAAGGTGAAATTGATTCAGGAACGTCTTAAGGTAGCTCAGAGTCGATATAAGAGCTATGCGGACTCTAAACAACGACCGATGAATTTTGAAGTGGGAAATTTCGTATACTTGCGAGTATTGCCTTCGAAAGGCATTGTACGATTTGGAAAGAGGGGAAAGCTCAATCCAAGATTTATAGGACCTTTTGAGATTCTAGAAAGAGAAGGTCCAGTGGCTTATCGATTGGCCTTGTCATCAGGGTTGGAACATGTGCATAACGTATTTCACGTATCGATGTTGAGACGGTGTATGACTGACGTGAGTAAGATCATTGTACCTGAACCGCTGCAAATTCAGGGAGACTTGACTTATGTAGAACAACCGGTCGAGATTCTAGATCGAAAAGAACAAGTCTGAAGAACTAAGACGATTCTGATGGTGAAGGTATTATGGCGTAGTCACACTGTTGAAGAGGCTACATGGGAAAATGAGGAAGACATGCGGAATGAGTATCCGTACCTGTTCGACGCATGAGGTAAAGTTTGGGGACAAACTTCCTTTTTGGAGGGGAGAGTTGTCACACCCGTTCCAGGAATTTATAATTTTACCATGCATATTTGTAATTTGGGAGTTTATCAATGTTAGTTGATAATGGTGATGAGGTTGACTGTGAGTCAACGGTAAGGTGTCAGTGAGGACACGGGAACATGATAGTTCATATGGCATGAGCATGAGTAAATGGCATTTATATGATTTAAATGTTATTTGAGAAAACAGTCGACTGGATGGGGCCCCAAGCCATGGCATTCTGCTGGAGTAGGGTACCAGTCGACTGGACTTCTTCAGTCGACTGAAAATTTAAGGCACCAGTCGACTGGGTCCCCGACACAGTCGACTGGGTGGGCTGTTATGTTCGGAACTTTTTCTGTTTGAGATCATCAGTCGACCGGACCCTCGATCAGTCGACTGGTCCTCTGTTTTCAAAACTGTTTTTATAACACCCGTAATCGTGTTATTGCATTTCATTGCATTGTCTTGCATAATAATGTATTGTGTTGTGTTGTGCATTTTGGCACATGTGTGAGTGAATGTTGACTCACGAGTTGATTTGGGTGTCTGTATTAGAGAACCCTTTAAAACTGTGGTGATTGAGGATTTGTTGTTGTGACGTCTCTCCGAGTATGAGACGGTCACTGTGGAACATGTTAAATGTTTATCTGAAAATAAATGTTTACCTGTGTATTGCAATATCTGTATTATTTTCTGGCTTATAATATATTTCTGTTGTTAGATTTAGTATCCTGATGAGAACGAATGAACACGCTATTAATTTGGTAGGCTATTTAGCAACTTCGAAAACTTCATGTAGAAATTCGCGTTTTAGCGACCAAACGAAACTTAGTCAAAAACTTTTATAATTTTGAAGTTTCACTCGTAAAGCTATGAATAAGCTGTATAGAAAGTTTCAGAGACTAATTAGGAGTTTTGAAAACTTGTGGGGAGGTAAACGTAATTTCCAAAAGAGTTGCCTATATATAGATAGAGATGAATGGGATATTTTTCATAAGTGTTAACCTAATTCCAAAAGGAGGCCAAAAGGGGGGGCTAGAGGGAGATTTAGGAGCTTAGAGCTTTGCGACGCCAAACGACGACCTTCCGTCAGTCTGGTTTCTCCCAAATTTCATATTCGAGCTCCTCGAGGTAAGAGCTTCGTTTTGATACCTATTAGGGCCTGTTTGGCTAAGTTTTCCAAAAAGTTATTTTCTAGAATTTTTCATAAAAGTTGATAAATGGAATTTTGATCCATAGGAATTGTACTAGACGGACTTCTGCACATTCTTTGTACACGGGTTTTCTTTGAATCGGAGTATAAGAGCGTAAATCGGAGGTGAGTGATTCAACTATGTTTTTGGAATGATTTCTTGACATGTATTCATGTTTTGTGTGAATAGCATGTATTAATTCTTAGAGATATATTGTGTAGTTCATATTGGGCAATTATATTGATAAGTAGGCTCAATAGCACTGTGATATGTTTTAATTACCGCGAGCATGGTGATATGTATTTGAGCATGTTAAGTTGCTTATTTGGGTCAGAAGGAGCACGTGGTCACCGTGCCATTTTGTGGAGCCGATATAGGCATTAAGGTCGCACGATTGTTTGTAGAATCGTGGGTCTTACCCTTTCGCGTGGACTTATTGGCGAGGAGTCGCGGATTGGGAGTATGGACGGGCACGTGAGTCTCCGGCGACTAGTATGAAATGTAGAGATGTGAATGCGGACATGTTTATCATTCATGTACATATGTTGATTTATTCACTAAGCATTAGCTTAAACAAATCGAAATATGTGTGGTTATTCAAATAACCATTTCAGGTGTAAATGCTGGCGAGGAATCGCAGAAGTGAGCACGTGGGTTGGGAGTTCTTTTAGAAGGCAACTTGAATGTAAATCTTGTAGTTTTGGGATCCTAGAAATGTTGTAATAAGAATTTCTATTGTTTTAACCCATGTTTAATTTGGTATGATAGAATGAATCTTGAACGTTGTATTAGGCTATAACATGTTGTAATTATGTTTGGTAATGCTTTAATACAGCTAGAATTACTTTGGACTGAGTTTGATTTGAGTGGTTGATCATTGGATGGAAGTTAGGAAGCTTTTTAAACTTGTTTTCTGTAGATTGGGCTGCTGCCAGGGGAGCAGTCGACTGAACCCCTGAGCCTGTTAGATACTGCTTCTTTTTTTTGCAAAAGCAGTCGACTGGACCCCTCGGCAGTCGACTGGACCCCTCAGCAGTCGACTGGACCTTCAATTGCAGTCGACTGAAATTTGATATTAAAATCCCTGCCCGCCTCCGTCGACTGAGCAGTCGACTTAGCAGTCGACTGAGCAGTCGACTGAACCTCTGGTTTTAAAATGTGTTTTGTTTTCCGCTGCGTGTGTTCTTCAAACCTAATTTTTTGGGAACATTAATGAATTGGTTTAGCCTCGGTGGCGTGCCACGGGCTTCGGTTCCGCTATTGTGGGACCGGGCTGTGACATTTAGTGGTATCAGAGCATAAGTTTAGAGCCTTGGGAACGTTCGACGACGAGTGGAGTGTTGAGTAAATTGTCACATGTTCTAAATTGCATCCATACATATTAGAGATGTTTGATGCATATGGTATGTTGTTATACATACATGATTATGTTATTGCCATACATGCATAGTATTTATGCATTTGTGAATTGATTGAATCATCCGGATGTGGAACTGTATGATGAGATGACATTATCATAAGTTATAATAGACCGCGTGTTGTGGCAAGAGGGAAAGATGATATTTTGGTATTGATGAACAGTGAAATTTCTAAGCGAAAAGAAAATGGTTTTGATCGAATCGGTGGATGTTTTCCATGATAGTGACGAGTGTCCTTTGAGGGATGTAACCGAGAACGGAGTTTAAATAGTACGTCAAAGGAGATTTTTGCATAGTCCACTTAGAAAATGAAGGAAATTGTTCGTAGTGAAGTTTTGGGATTAAGATTGATTGATAAGAGTTCTGTCTCAGACATTGGTTGATCATTGTGACGTAAGAGCATAAGGATGAACAGTTGGGTTTTGTGATATGGGTTTTGTGATGGAAAGATAGTCCAGCAATATGTATTGCTAGCGTATGGGGTCAGTGAGGAATCTCTCACCTTATTTTACGATGTTAACCTACGGTACGATCGTACGAAGTTATCTTATGATGTATCTTACGGTATATACGGTGTTTATTGGGTAGTTGAAGAATCTTTCAACTTATTATGCGGTATATGGTATGTATTGGATGGTTGAGGAATCTCTCAACCTATCTTACAGTATGTATTGGACGGTTGAGGAATCTCTCAACCTATCTTGTGTTATGTATTGGGAATTGAGAAATATCTTAACGAGCTATGAGTATTGTGGTTATTGAGGAATCTCTCAACTGAACCTGATTTCGAATGGTTATGGCACCAAGGTAGATTTAGATGTGGTATGAGGATTAGAAGTGAATGCTACTTGATCGATTGTATGTGTGAAAATGTTGGGGTTGGAGGACTGACCTAAGAGGAGGGGTTAAGAACGGGAATGATAGAGTATACTTTGACTGTTTGAAACTACAGTTGGTAGAAGTTTAATTGATGACATACTTCGGGAGTGGTTACTTAGACTTGATGATTATGTGCGTATAGATGTAACGATAAGGACGATATGGGTTGAAGGAGAAACTGTAGAATTTCTTGATGAAGAGTAAATGGACAGAAATGAAGAGTAAGAAGAGATAGAATAAAGGAAGTAGAAATAGGAGGCTGGAAGTAAAAGATAAGTGTGAATTATGGAACGTGATAAGAGATTCAGAGGAATCGAGTGGATATTTGGATAACATGGAGATGGGAGGACCTTGATAGGGATATTGTAGCAAAGGTTGTTATCACAGAGAGTTGTAGTACGGGCGACCTCGAACCTAGATTTTGAATGTATTTTCAAAATAAAACGAAAACCTTTTCTTCAATGCTTTTAAAACATCTTTGGGTTTCTGAAGCAAGTGGTTGCCAACTGGAAGTTGGAGTACGATAATTATTACGATACTGAACAAGAGCAATTGTGAAAGTGGATAGAGTAAAGTGACTTTGGGTAAGTCAAGTTAGAAAGGTGAAAATATAAATTGGGAAGACGAGGCTTCGATGAATAAGTGAACATGAACGGTAAGAGTGAGATAAAGACGTAGTAGTATGTGCGTACATTTTCGGATATGATAGAAGGAATGTGAAATGGTCAGACGAAAATAGAAAGTATAGCAGAATGTTATATCAGTCGTCCTGAATTCCAACAAGGTTGGAGAATTTTGAGAATGTCAGATTTCATCCCAAGAAAATTTTAAGTGTTTAAAATGTTTTAAAAAAAAATAAAATAAAAAATTTTTTAAATGTTTGTAGCAAGGTATCAAGTGAACTTTGGAAGACAAGTTTCGTGGAAGGATATGGTATGCTTAGTGCTTGAGACAAAACGGTGGTCGTCAAACGAATGAGTTCTGTGTGAGTAAATTATCAACTTAGAAATTCTAAAGTAAAAAGGGTTAGTGAAATGGTGTACACTTGGAATTAGTAAGTTGGAAGTAGTGCTGTTAAACGAGTTGACTTGAGTATTGTCATGAAAGGTATGTGAATTGAAAGTCGATAAGAAATTTATCAAACACAGTGAGACTATGGTACTTGATTGGGAAGACCAAATTATTGAATTGTCTTCAGATGGTTACGGGAATAGTATGAAATACTTAGGACAGCGAGTTCTTCGTGAACAATGAAATTGAGATCAGAATGGCGAATATAAAGGATTAGAAAATCTGAATTGGAGTTAAGTCAGGTTGACTAGAGTTATGAAATACTAAATCGTTAAATAAGGTATGAAACCTTGAGATGTTATACAAGGAATATATGTTCAGTGTAAAGGGCAGTCAGAAATTCAGTAAGAGTTGCGATACATGAGTATGCTTGGTATGAGCTTGTGTGAGAGTGGAAGTGAAACACTAGAGACTCATGGAGTCGTATAACTACGTAAATGTTGGTGGATCTATATGGACTAATAGACCAAAGGATAGTATACGAGTGGGGTATGAGATGGGAATGGAGTACATTGTTGTTGAGATTTTCGATAGGAAAATAATTGGCTCTGGATGTGTGTACACTATGTAAATAAGAATGGATTGTGAATGACCAAGGGTTTAAGACATGAACGAGGTATGTTATGAACATGGGAGTACATTTTATAAACTCTATGGTATGTGTATGATTGACTAAGTCAAGTTTGGGTTCACATCGTTAATTGTTGCGACAGATATTGGGGTAACTATATGTGGAAATATTATGCAAAATTTTAAAATGATTTAATTTAAAAAAAAAGGGAGAATATGAAATTTACTTTGTTACAAGTTTTAAATTGAAGGTGTAACATTTAATCTTTTACGTTAGTCGACGATAGTTTGAGTACAGAATGCGAGAGATAAAGGGGCAAGTGTGTTTAACTATTCGAGACATCAGGTGGGCTCGAAGAAGTAGAGTGATATGAAATTTTCAGTTAGGAATCTGGATAGTATCTTACGAGGCATGTATGATTGGAAGTATAATACGAGGTTGGATTAAACCGAATGGAATTTGAAAAGGAATGAAAGTCGTTTGAAAACGTGTTATCGTTCTACAAGTATTCCGCGATCAGCAGGATAAGGGATTGAATCTATGGTATATGAAATAGTTGGTTGAGGCATTGACTTATCAACATAGTATATATGCATGAAAGTACTTAGTTTGGTTCACTTCAAGATGAAGAATCAGGTATGGTTGCTACCCAGTTGAGACGTGTTGGAAGCGACTTTTAGTCTAAAGGGAAGATGGGTAGAAGTGAGAGGAGTTATTTCCTTTGACTTGGGTATTGTGATGAGACTTTGAGTTCAGAAAAGATATGTGACAAGTACAATGAAAGCATGTATGGGTTGGTGATGTGATGGGAAATGTCAGATTTGACTTTTGAGTATGTCTACTCAGGCATTGATGTCCTTACTTACCAAAGTAGTTCGATAATTACTAGAATGAGGTTTGAAGCTTTAATCGGATTGAGACAGGAACTCTGGGGATTTATTTTCCTTCAGAGCTTGAGGATTTATTTTCCTCATGAGATTATAATATCTCAGTAGAGATGTGTGGGTTGTGATGAATGAACGTTGGCAGTACTTGTGAGAAAGTCTTTGTGAATTGATGAGATGGTACTGAAAGTTTGGGGACAAACTTCTTTTAAGGGGGAGAGAATTATAACACTCGTAATCGTGTTATTGCATTTCATTGCATTGTCTTGCATAATAATGTGTTGTGTTGTGTTGTGCATTTTGGCACATGTGTGAGTGAGTGTTGACTCACGAGTTGATTTGGGTGTCTGTATTAGAGAACCCTTTGAAACTGTGGTGATTGAGGATTTGTTGTTGTGACGTCTCTCCGAGTATGAGACGGTCACTGTGGAACATGTTAAATGTTTATCTGAAAATAAATGTTTACCTGTGTATTGCAATATCTGTATTATTTTCTGGCTTATAATATATTTCTGTTGTTAGATTAAGTATCCTGGTGAGAACGAATGAACACGCTATTAATTTGGTAGGCTATTTAGCAACTTCGGAAACTTCATGTAGAAATTCGCGTTTTAGCGACCAAACGAAACTTAGTCGAAAACTTTTATAATTTTGAAGTTTCACTCGTAAAGCTATGAATAAGCTGTATAGAAAGTTTCAGAGACTGATTATGAGTTTTGAAAACTTGTGGGGAGGTAAACGTAATTTCCAAAAGAGTTGCCTATATATAGATAGAGATGAATGTGATATTTTTCATAAGTGTTAACCTAATTCCAAAAGGAGGCCAAAAGGGGGGGCTAGATGGAGATTTAGGAGCTTAGAGCTTTGCGACGCCAAACGACGACCTTCCGTCAGTCTGGTTTCTCCCAAATTTCATATTCGAGCTCCTCGAGGTAAGAGCTTCGTTTTGATACCTATTAGGGCCTGTTTGGCTAAGTTTTCCGAAAAGTTATTTTCTAGAATTTTTCATAAAAGTTGATAAATGGAATTTTGATCCATAGGAATTGTACTAGACGGACTTCTGCACATTCTTTGTACACGGGTTTTCTTTGAATCGGAGTATAAGAGCGTAAATCGGAGGTGAGTGATTCAACTATGTTTTTGGAATGATTTCTTGACATGTATTCATGTTTTGTGTGAATAGCATGTATTAATTCTTAGAGATATATTGTGTAGTTCATATTGGGCAATTATATTGATAAGTAGGCTCAATAGCACGGTGATATGTTTTAATTACCGCGAGCATGGTGATATGTATTTGAGCATGTTAAGTTGCTTATTTGGGTCAGAAGGAGCACGTGGTCACCGTGCCATTTTGTGGAGCCGATATAGGCATTAAGGTCGCACGATTGTTTGTAGAATCGTGGGTCTTACCCTTTCGCGTGGACTTATTGGCGAGGAGTCGCGGATTGGGAGTATGGACGGGCACGTGAGTCTCCGGCGACTAGTATGAAATGTAGAGATGTGAATGCGGACATGTTTATCATTCATGTACATATGTTGATTTATTCACTAAGCATTAGCTTAAACAAATCGAAATATGTGTGGTTATTCAAATAACCATTTCAGGTGTAAATGCTGGCGAGGAATCGCAGAAGTGAGCACGTGGGTTGGGAGTTCTTTTAGAAGGCAACTTGAATGTAAATCTTGTAGTTTTGGGATCCTAGAAATGTTGTAATAAGAATTTCTATTGTTTTAACCCATGTTTAATTTGGTATGATAGAATGAATCTTGAACGTTGTATTAGGCTATAACATGTTGTAATTATGTTTGGTAATGCTTTAATACAACTAGAATTACTTTGGACTGAGTTTGATTTGAGTGGTTGATCATTGGATGGAAGTTAGGAAGCTTTTTAAACTTGTTTTCTGTAGATTGGGCTGCTGCCAGGGGAGCAGTCGACTGAACCCCTGAGCCTGTTAGATACTGCTTCTTTTTTTTGCAAAAGCAGTCGACTGGACCCCTCGGCAGTCGACTGGACCTTCAATTGCAGTCGACTGAAATTTGATATTAAAATCCCTGCCCGCCTCCGTCGACTGAGCAGTCGACTTAGCAGTCGACTGAGCAGTCGACTGAACCTCTGGTTTTAAAATGTGTTTTGTTTTCCGCTGCGTGTGTTCTTCAAACCTAATTTTTTGGGAACATTAATGAATTGGTTTAGCCTCGGTGGCGTGCCACGGGCTTCGGTTCCGCTATTGTGGGACCGGGCTGTGACAGTTTTCTTTTGAAAGGATTCAATTGGCCAAAAAACTTTTTATAACTCTGAATTTAATGAATCTTAATAATGTTTTCCGCTGCTATTTGACTTTAATGGAACTGGATAAGCCTTGATGGCGTGCCACGTGTCCTATTTCCACGTGTAGTGGGATGGGTCGTGACAGTTTTAGTAAGATTTCATGTTTAAAATGGTTTGGTCATGAGTTTTGTAAGATAACCAAAATCTGTCCAGAATTTCAGAACAGTAACACCTTCTTGAAATGAGTAAATCAGAGCTTTAATCAACCATTCTTGGCTTCAAATAATTTTTTATATGAAATTTAATGTGTTAATAAGATCTCCTAAAAAGATCAAAGTGATTCTGATTTTTTTTACTATTTTTAAAAAATCGTACAAAATCTCTGGACAGAGATTTGCAAATCTCTGAGTGACGTCTAGTGTTTGTTTGATTTCCAGAGATCTAACCATTGGAACTTTGATTTTCTTTTTGGATTAAAAACTAGACTCACAAAGGCATCTTGTGTCCGAAATTCACCGACATCAAACCATGGGAAGCATGCTTTTTATTTCTTTTAATTTCTGGTATGCTCTCTGTAATTTTTATAATTTTATGACAGATTTGACCAACTTTATAAATAATGGTCCAAATGACTTTTCTATGACCTAGGGCTCAAACCATGTTTTAATAATGATTAGTTAAGCTTGAATTCAAAGTTTAAGTGATCTAAATCACTGAGTATTAATTTATTCTTGTTCATGTACATATTCATCCATGTGGCTTGATGCTTGTAATTAGGACTTGTTTGCTTTAGATTTAATTACATTTGATATATTTAAGCTAGAAGTCTAGGATTGTTATTTAAGATCCAACTTTATATCTTGTATATCATGTGGGCTAACCCTTTGTTTTGTAGTGCTATTAGGGTATGACTTCTTGAACTCCTCTTTAGTTTATTTTAATTTCTTGATTTTATCGATTTTTCAACTTAACGCGCGATACCTTAGAATTAGGTTTTGCCTTATGTGTATATGTGATTAGAGACCTTTTCTTAGGATCTTTCTATTCGTATGCATTGCACGTTTAATATTCGTGGCATGGATCCCGGGTAAGTTCTATAGTTCCCTATTTGCATATCATATTGCTTGCTACTTGAATTATGTGATTTTTGAATGATATTTTATCACTTGCAATCTTACACCCTTTAGACATGCTTTTGTAATGTATATTTATACATATGTATTAGTTGAGGACATGCTTAGATTATTAATTCGATTAAAAGGATGTTAAGTAGAGACCTATCGCGAGATAGAACGAGAGGGGGTGTTTTAGTCCGACGGGCTCCTTCCCCTCTCATTCCATAATCCCCGGACCTAGAAAATCTCAGGTTTTTTAAAAGATCAGTTTGCTTTAAACTGGTTTCTTAATTTTTCTTTTAAAAATTAAGTGGCGACTCATTGTTTTTGTGTTTTAAATTGAAAAAGATTTTTAAATGAAAAGCTGTGGGTAAGGAAAAATTGCGATATCCACAATGAGTAACACGTTTGGTTTTGGATAAGTGTTATGAGTTCATTGTTCAGGTCGAGGATTCAGCATCCTGATGCGAAGGTAGTTACATTGGCCATGCAATGACACGCGCGAGCATGTTAAAGAGAGGAGAAGAAAGAATATTTGGAGCAATGAGACTCAACGCTATGATGAGATGTTGTAATATGCTTAATCATCCACATGTTTTGTTGAGACTTTTGCTATGCCGTAAAAGAATGTATCTTTTGATAAGAGATTAATTGTATCCTAAGATACAGAACTACAACATAGTTGAGTGATTGTTTGTATTACTGATTAATGTGTGATTAGACTCTCACTCAGCTTTGCTCCAAAGCTGACGGCATGTTAAGCCCTGGGCATTCCTATGTCCAGAGTGATGTAGGTTTGCTAGATAGGGAGGTGAGCTCAGGACCCAGTGTTGAAGAGCAAAGGAGTTATAGCCAGCTGGAACTTGAAGATAGTTATCTCCTTAGTTCTTATGTTCAAGTCTATATAATAAGTTTAGTATGGAGCTCTTGTATTAAAATTGATGTTTTTTGTAACTTGCTCTATTTCCGCTATTGTCTTTGTATTCTGTTAAGTTGAAGTTATGTTTATACCATAGCATTGCCCTTATGAATGTTGCGCGGAGTTAGAAGGACAGAACGGTTAGTCAACCAGTCACATGTCTACGTACCCATAAAGGAAGATTTTTATTTTCCCTATTTTTGGCTTACTTCGGGGCGTGACACCAAGTCCCGTGAAACTTGAACTGGATGCACCATTTCAGGTGAATCATACTCGTCATCTTGAGAAATATCACGCTCATCTTCAATACTCATGTTATGTAAAATAATGCAAGTCTTCATAGTGTAGGCAAGGTCTTCATGATTCCAAAATATCACGCTCATCTTCAATACTCATGTTATGTAAAATAATGCAAGTCTTCATAGTGTAGGCAAGGTCTTCATGATTCCAAAATTTTGCTGGTCCCCGTACAATGGCAAAACGAGCTTGCAAATAGTTTCTTCATCAATCCTTGAGGGAGATCGTTTGGACTATGGTTGCCCACTTAGGATAGATTTGATCAGCAAGATATTATCTGTCACGCCCCGACGTAGCATAAATAAGGAAAGCGTTTAATTTCCTTTATGGACCCGTAGGTCGCGACAGTTTGAAGGATCAATTCCGTCCCAAACGTCGAACAACAAATATAATAATCAGAGCAGGGCAATCAAGGCTTATAAATTTTTTCTAACTTATTACATCTTATAATACGGGGTCAACTAAGGCACAGACCGCCTTGAAACAAAACAATAATTTAAAGTCTATCACAGTCATCCTTATTACAAAACAGTTTAAAAACTTAAAACATATAAGCTTAAAGCATATAATAATTAAACAGTTTCTCTTCCAAAAGCAGTCGTTCTCAGTTAGCATAGTCATAATGTTCCTCCTGATTGTAACCTGAAAAGCCTGAAGACGAATGTCCAGGACGCATCAACGTCGTCAGCTTCAAGAAGCTGGTGAGTATTAAAAAACACAACTTCGAATGTAAAACATACTCAATTACCCCTTTTCATTTCTCATTTAAATCCACAAATTTACTTTTAAGATAAAGAGTTCGTTTAGAAAACAACCACAACATTATTTAAAAGATAAATTCACACATATGTGACCGTGTATAAGAACGATGCACCATCTCATCTGACCGACTATTTTCTCTCGACAAAACCCAACAACCCAACATCACACACCGGTATCTTTGAAACACTAAGATAGCCACACTTTAGCAACGGGGCGCCAGGGAGTGTTCAGTTTGCCTCACACTTTGGTCCGGGGTACCAGGGAGTGTCCATTGCCTCACACTTTGACTACCTAATCCGCCATGCAAATACCGGAGCAACCTCACGCAGTATCCAGACTCGGGTATCAGGGAGTGTCCGTAGGCCACACTTTAGCACTACCATGGGTGCCAGGGAGTGTCCAAGTTCGGTTTCACACACTTTAACGCTTCCATGGGCGTCAGGGAGTGTCCATATTTGCCACCGTCGCATTTCAAAGATACCCTCGCCGCAATCTCAACCACAACACACTTTGGTACTCACTTACCAGGGAGTGTCCACATCACAATCTCAACCGCACTCACTATACCACACTGACCATTACTCTTTTCCATACTAACCAACATTCACACTCACCATGCATGTACAACTGACTCCACATGTATGTCATGAATACAAACATAAAGTAAATTGCTGAATTAAAGGCACTAGTACGTACGGGGATTGATAAGTCTTAATACGTCGTTCTACTCGTGCAAACACAACCAATTAAGATTCTGTTTTAATAATATTCCCAAACAGGACCTTAACAGTGCTTTTAAATTAATTCAAACAGTCCCTCATACGAAAATACACAAAAACCAGAATCTGGGATATCGCGCGCGCGGGCCGCTCGCGCGGTCCGCTCGCGCGATCTGCCTAATTTTCATTTTTCTTATTAAAACTTTCCAACGGCCAGAAAACACAGGGCTCGCGCGCGCGGGCCGCTCGCGCGAGGGGTCTATCGCGCGACCCTCGCTCGCGCGACTTGCCTAAATTTCATTTTATTATATAAAACTTTTCTGTCTGCCTGGAGACGCATGCCTCGCGCGACCCTCGCTCGCGCGATTAATTGCTGAGGCTCCTTCTTCTTCGTAGAAACTACTCTGTTTCAGTTTAATGAGGTCTATTTGACCCATTTTGCAATTCCGAATTAAACATGGCAAGTAATATATGGATCTCTCCGGTTTTTGACAAGGATTAATATTCTACGATCAATTTAACATAATTCAATCTATAGCTGTTGAATTTTATGAAAGATTAAAAGATGATAAAACGTAATTTCTAATATACTTTCTCATGTGATCAAATTAGACTCTAATACTTTAAACATGGCATGTAGGATGTATAATCTTTCATATTTCATTCTAAAAACGGATTTTGGTTGAGTTTGAAAAATTGTGATTTTCAAAACTCAAGCTCCCATGGAGGTATTAGTGATGGTGGTTACAAATACACACATATAAATAGTAAATGAACATGACTTTACATTAAGAGTGAGTTTGAAATACTCACTGAGATTGAGAGAAGTAGTGTGTGTTGAGAGAGATATACAAGAACAAGAATTTAGAATCTCCAATTTCAAGCTTTTGAGCTATGGAGTTTGTTCTCCCTCTTTCTCTAGAAAATATTCAGAACTATGAACTCTCAGCTCTCTCTGTGTTTCATTCAGCTGGAAGTGTGTGTGAGTAGTGCAAAAAGGGAGTATATATAAACTCACAAGTGTAGGAACTTGGGGGCCAAGTCCTGTGAGCTTCACTCAACAAATTGAGTTTAGTTCTCAATTCCAAAAATACACAGCAATTATACATACGTATGTGTATATGCACTGATGATATAGGCTCAAAAGTTAACCAAGGGCCAAGTAGGTGTATAGGGGTCCAAGCTTGAGTTGTTTGGGAATAACAACTTATGGCCTTAAGAGTACATACACAAACAAAGCATTCCCAAACAAGCCCAACCCAATGATTAGTTTCCATAAATGACAAGTAAAGCGTATGTCACATCTAGCTTTACATCACTTCCAAAATCTGTGAAAGTTTAGCACAGCGTGGACAGTTTTGAAAGTAAACTGGTATTTTCGTGGCGCGATGTTCACCACAAAAATACAGGAAATTCATTTTAACTTAAGGATTGATTTTCCGGTTTCATAAAAATACTAATTGAGTTAAAAGAAAATGTTTCCACCGTTTTTTAAATACAGTTTTGAAATTCAACACAGGTATTACTAACTTTATAAAAATTACAGTTTAACCCCAAAAGAGTTTCAATATGAAATGAAATAAGTATTAACAGTCTAATCATGAAAAATGAAATTTAAATAAAAGCAGTACAAACAAATTAAATATGGAAATGCAAATTAAAATTTACATGAAATGCAGGTTGTTACAATATCCCATGGTGTATTGGTTGCCATTGATAGTATAGTTAGTAGGAGGGACACGTCTTTCTACTAGCTCGAAGAAGAGATGCTACCGATCAAGAACGTTGACATCTTTATGAGATTCAGGCTTACCGAAAAAAGCATGCCATATCCACAAGTCATATAACGCCACTGCCTCAAGTATAATTGTAGGTTTATGTACATGCTCAGTGAATTGTCCATGCCACACAGTAGGACAACTTTTCTATTGCCAGTGCATACAATCCAAACTCTCTAACATTTCAGGAAATCCATGTTTCTCTCCCTCACGTAGTAGTCTGGAAATATTCGCCTTTGTCGGGGATCTTAGATATTCCTTTTCGTAAATGCCAACAATTCCTAGACAAAATCTTTTCAAAGCCTCAATGGTTGTGCTTTCACCAATTTTCACGTACTCGTCAACAGCATCTGTGGGCATACCATATGCAAGTATCCTAATAGCCGCAGTCACCAATTTGTCGCTCATTGCCAGAAACTCTATCACGATGGATGTGTCGTCAACCACTTACAGAGCCTACATGCATGGTTGACTGATTATTTCGTTGAATTTTTCTTTATTGAAACTCTGAGGCTATAACTTTTAAAACCTTTGTGCTTTGATCTTCATCAGATGAAGAATCATCAAAATCTCCTCTCAAAATTGCTCTTCTCAAATTGCTTATTGCACTTTTAAAATATGAAAAAAAAAAGCCCAAATGATTAATGTTGAGTATGAAGAGTGTAGTGTGTATGTAGATGATGATAGTTTTATAGAAAAATAGTGGTTGATAGAAGAATAATGGTAGTTGAGAATGGTTGATAGAAGAAGAAGAAAATACTTTTGCTCACCCAAAATTTGGTACACCAATGCTCACCCAAGCATCTCATTGGCCAATGCAGTGGGGCCCAGGATTAAACAAATGTTGTTTAATATTGTTTAATCCTGGGCCCCACTGCATTGGCCAATGGGATGCTTGGGTGAGCATTGGTGTACCAAATTTTGGGTGAGCAAAAATGCTCTCGAAGAAGAATGGTGGATGAAAGTTGACTAGGAGAATGGTAGTTGACCCAAAATTTGGTAGTTTAGATGAAATCAACCATTGAAGTAGTATTGTCAAAATATAGCTTTTTGATACTATAACAGTGTCAAATAATAATTTTGAGATGAAAAAAAAATAGCTTTTTGCATTGGAGATGCTCTCAGAGGAGCCAAAGACTACATTTGGGAAACAATAAACCTTTTTTATGCAATTTTGTTGTTGTTGTAATGTCTAAAGCTTTCATTGGCAATATCCATTTTATCTCGTAGTGTTGGAGAAATTTAAAACCTCCAATGAAGAGCATCTTCAATGCAAGAAGTCATTTTGCTCATACTAAATTTATATTTTGGCATTGCTATAGGGCTTAAATACTATATTTTGACATTTCTGTTTTAATGCTACATTCTAAAATAAATGCTATTTTGTGACATTTTGACTATTATTGTTATACTTTTAAGTTGTGTGTTTTATATGCCTTTTTTATTTAAATGAATGCAAAAGTTAAATTATAGTAGGAGTATTAATCTAAAAGAAAACGTCTCTAATGCACATTCTATCACTTTTCTCAAATATAACAATGTTATTCTTGCTCTCAAATTTGAGAGAAAGATTAACATTGCTATTTTTTAAAAGGGAGGAATAGGAGTGCATTAGATAGGTGTTTTTGAACATAGACGCTATAATTTAACTATAGCATAGAAAACACCGTCAAAATAAGGAGTATTCTTTCCTCGATGTGGATTACTTCAACGGCCCAGATTTAATAATTTTGGCGTCCTCATGTAGAGAACGTAGATTGTCGGCGTACAGAATAAATAATCCATAGAAATACAGAGACGCTCTGAGTGTGTATATGTTCGAAGACGACGATCCGATCTAAAAGTCCCCCAAACAAGCCACTTGATGGAAGAAAAGCGCAAGGACACAGCCGCCCAAACGCCGGCGAGCTCAGCCTCCGGAGCCACCACCGGGACACCGCCAAAGCCGTCGGAGATGGCGGCGGCGGCTGAGCCAACTTCTTCGAGGCGAAGAGGCCAAAAAAGAAAAGCGAACAACAACAACAACAACAACAGTGGCAACACATCGACTCCCCAAACGGCGTCGTCGAAGCGTCAGGCTCGAGACAAGCCTCCGGCGATCCCGTTCACTCCGATCCACAACGGTCCGTGTACTAGAGCTCGCCAGCCCCCCAACCCCGCCGCTACTTCCGCCGCCTCCGTCGCCTGCGTCGCGTCGTCCTCCGTCGGAGCGGCTTTGGATGTGAAGAGTGAAGCTGAGGCGGCGGAGTCTGGTGGAGGAGGTGAAGCTATGGAGGCGTTGGAGACGAAGGTTGAAGCTGAGTACGAAGTTATCAGATCTCGTGATGCTAATGCTCATGTGGTTCCCATTCCTTGTGGTTAGTTTCAAATGTACCTTTTTAAACCCTAATTTCGTTCCTTTGGCTCAATTTTTGGATAAAAATTTGAACTTTGTAGTCTAATGTAAATTTTAGGGTTTTAGTTCATCGAGGCCGAACAATCTCCTCTTCGAGAGTGGGTTTTGATTTGATCATGCAGACTGCAGATACTTTCATTTGTGTGTGTTTTCGATGGCACATTTTTGGGTAAATTTGAAAAAAAATAATATATATATATATATATGTATTTTTTGTGTGCGCGTAAACGTTAATTCAAGATCTCTCTTGCTAAATAGAACTTTTTCCTATTCAATTGCAGTTTTCCCCTTTATAACTCTGTGTGTGTGTGGCCTTTAGGTTGGTTTTCTTGGACTAAAGTTCATCCATTGGAGGAGCGAACATTACCTTCTTTCTTTAACAGGAAGTCTGAGAGTCGGACTCCTGAAATATATATGGAGATACGCAATTGGATTATGAAAAAATTTCATACCGACCCAAATTTGCAAATCGAATTGAAAGATTTATCAGAGCTCTCTGTTGGAGAGTTGGACGCAAGGCAAGAGGTGATGGAGTTTTTGGACTATTGGGGTTTGATTAATTACCACCCATTGCTTGATACTGATTCTGCAACGGACAATGCTGATGACACTGTGGCAGTAAAGAGTCTAAAAACCAATTCTTTGCTTGAAAAATTGTATCGATTTGAAGTGGAAAATTCGTATGTACCCGCAGTTCCTAGGCCTAATGCAGCGACTCCAACAGTGCCGTCGGGATTGTTTCCCGAGTCTGCTATTACTGAGGAGGCAAGGCCCGAGGGACCGTCTGTTGAGTACCATTGCAATTCTTGCGCAGCTGATTGCTCTCGTAAGCGTTACCATTGCCAAAAGCAGGTTTGTTTTTTCCTAATACTAAATTATTCAGAAGTATATGTATTTCTACTGGAGTAATCACTAATCAGCTTGCAAAATTCAATATTTGTGCTGCGTTTGGATCAGAAGTAACTTTTATCTCGAAGTACATGTGTCAATATTCATATACTTTGGATAAATAGAGAAGAAGAACAAAAAAGGGGTAGAGATGGAGAGAAATTGACAGAGTGAAACTTGCTTGCTATAGGAGTTTTAGGAGCAGTCATCCCCAACTCTTGACCCCGTAAAAAAATACCATATCTAACTTGACAGCAGAAGCAAGTAAGACTTACTTTTTTAAAAACGTAAAAAAATGTGTGAGAATGCATCTTTAAAAGAAGTTGAAAATGCAAAAGATAATGTAATTAAGATAGATGAGAATGGATTATGAAAATGTCATTCCAAACACATTGGTTTAAAGATTCCTTTTCTTCGGCACTATGGGACCTAAGTTTGGTTCCACTATGGTTGTTCTTTGACATGATTATAATGATTTGGACATGTCATAGGAATACCTGCACTGTTCCAGCTATTAATGGTGATTGGACTTTCCTGCTCTTGAACTATTTATACCACAAGTAGCATCACAAGTAGCATGTGGTGTTGTGTATTAAAAAAAAAACCTCCTTGCTTTAGCATGGGAATTATCTTCTCAGTCAAATCTGTTTGATCTTGTCTCGTTGAGAAAAGGAGCAACAAAAAAAAAGGGAATTAAATTTGTTTGCATGAGCAACATTTTAGGTGAAGGTTAGTAGAACCCAGATTCTACTTTGGATCGAGGTGAAGTTTTGAAATTAATTACTGGGATTTCTTACAATTTGAATACTGTAGAATGTGTGTTTATTGCGAATGTGCTAGTATTCTAAAGAATATGCGGACATAAGAGCCTTTGATTGTATTAATCCCGAACCATTGTTTATCAAAGAATCATGAAAGAGTTCATCAATTCTGTTAATCTGATACTTTATGCAATACAACCAATTGATTGCACAATGGAAAGTGAAAAATCAAAGTGAATGAACAAGTAATAACCAGGTTAAGAAAAAAGGTCCCATGTTGGTTGAATTTTGCGCAAGTGCTTGTTAAAGGTCTTGTGAACCACGTTTCCTTAAATTGCTTTATTTTTGTGCTCTTTGGCGATTCTTTATTTTATAAATATGTTTCTGACCTGAAACTTAATGTTATAAGATAAATTTGATGGGTTCCATCACTTCCATTGAATTTATAGTGCTTTAGTAAATTTTGTGTAATTGGTCTTACTTTAAATTAGCCTTAGCTTGTGGTTAATATGCTGCTGGTTATTCTAGATTTATTAAGTCTCAAAGTCAAGGCTATGGGTTTTTTTTTTTTTTTTTAGGGGTATCTGCTGAGCTTGGCTCATATTACGTTTTGCAAATATATTTTTTGTGAAAATTTGTTATTTTGTTCTTTCGTGAAGTCCAAGTTGGTCTAAGGTAGTACTAAGATTTCAAGACACAAGTTTCATAATTCCAGTCACGGTTATGGTATAAATGCAAAAGTCCAGCACTATTAAATTGAGGGATTGTCTTTATTTCTCATGTGGCTAAACTCTTGTTGGGTAAAGCTTGAGATTTCTTCTTCTTCTTTAGATGCACTGTGCACCAGTTATTATCCATAGCCTCAAAATAGCCTATTTGAGCCCCCCCAAAGCTTGATCAACCCTATCCCTTACCTCTTACCCAACCATAATCTCGTATCTTATCCTTTGGCTTTTAATTTATCACCAAAAGCCCTAAAGCCTTGCTTCCAAGACCTGAAAACCAAATTTCTGAGTTGTGCAGCCACCCATTTTGAATTTCATGCCAATTTATTACCTTTTCATTCCTATGTTCATCACTTCTCTTCAACTTTATCAAACACTAGACTCTACAAGCTATGTACCGCGGCTTGAAACTGAAACTGAATCGGATGGTTGCCCATAGAACTAATGGAAGTGTAACTAGTGTTCATGTTGGTGCATTTGTGAAAAGTAAGTGTTAGCACTTTGCTTCTATAGGATGAGTTTGGGGAAAGTCAATTGAGGACATGTGGAGGAAAGACCAATGGTGCACCACTAAGCTCGAGTCATATGGTTCAGGATATATTTGAATCGCTAAAGGATGGGAATCCGGGCTTGCTAAAAATCCCAATTTTTTAACGAATAGGTTTGGCCGAGATTGTACCAGATTTGATTTTTTATAGCTGCTAAAAAAAAGTGCAATTTGTTTCTTATCGTTTTTCACAATAGTGCTTCCTCGCCGACACACTGATGATAGCTGGATCGCGAAGAATGCCTTTGCATACTACTAAAAGTTGTTGAGCAAACTGTATGTCTAGCAACAAGTTCAAGGGTTTTATTTGATTTGGAACCATTTCTATAGCTGCACTACACCTCAGAAAATTTTCACAAATTAATTAAACAAATAAGGGCAAATGGTAGCTAAAGCTTAGAAGCAGGAACTTTCTAAATTGGTCACGCTCCCTACTCAAACTCTCGATTCCACACTTCTTACTAAGTAGCTTGTCGGAACCTCACTCTCCTCATATTAGAACCTCACTCCCACCCGGCTCCCATCACAACCAAGTCTCAAAATAGCCTATAAATAGATTCAAGTTCTTATTTTGCTCAAATATTTTACCGAAGAAATATTTTAATGTCGGAACATATGGCTTTAAGATTTTCAAAAACAAAATTTACAATCAACATATATTATGTCAATCTAAATTCCTCTGCAATTGGTATTTTGTGTCGTGCGGTACTTCGTTTCCCGGGACGAGCGGATATCAACTATTTGGACGCTTTTTAAACGCTCCCAACCTTTGAACCTCTTAAAGTTTAGCGCTTGCTCGTTCCCGCCCCCCGCCCCCGCTTCGTGCTTCTAAGAGCCAAAGTTGAAACTTTGAAGTTTTGCTGTCCCAAGCCAAGTTTAGGAAGATGTTCCAACCGTTTCAGCGTCACTAAATATATGCCAATTTACGCAATGAAGAACAGATCCCATATGCTATCAGCTTGATGGAGATGGATATAAAGGCTGCCATTTGCTTCATATACTTACTGAGAAAATCTGAAGTGGAGCTATATGTAATTAAAGCACACTCGCTTTTTTAGCAAGGGTGGGTTCCAAAGTTGAAGAAGGAGCAATGTATCAGAACGAATGCGTCGGCATGAAATCCTGGAAGAGCCTCTTAACACTTACCTGCCTAAACCAAATAAGATTCAGAGTCAATCCATTGGTAGATTCTTAGGCTTGTACATGCATTATATTTCCTTGAAATGTATTTCACCTGCTGATTCTGTTATAGTTGTGCAGGCAGATTTTGATTTGTGTTCCGAATGCTTCATTAATGGGAAATTCGGCTCGAACATGTTGCCTTCAGATTTCATTCTGATGGAGCCCGCTGAGGCTCCTGGTGTAATTGGTGGTAAGTGGACGGATCAAGAGACCCTACTACTACTTGAAGCACTCGAACTTTACAAAGAAAACTGGAATGAGATCGCTGAGCATGTTGCCACAAAGACAAAAGCTCAATGTATATTGCACTTTGTTCAGATGCCAATTGAGGATACTTTTTTGGACTGTGATGATGAATTTTATGCAAGTGTCAAAGGAAATTCAGATCCAGTTTCTAGCAATATTGACTCTTCTACTCCTAAAGATGCCCATGAAATAACAGAGACGAAGACTGGTACAAGTGAAAACCTGACCTTAACGTCCGCCGTGAAATCTTCGAAGCCAGAAGAAGCTGATGAACTGAAAGTTGGTGAGAACTGTGCACTGAAGGCCCTGAAAGAAGCATTTGAAGCTGTGGGTTCTCTTCCTAAACCTGGAGAAAAACTTTCATTTTCTGAAGCTGGAAACCCTGTCATGGCATTGGTAAGTTTCTTATTGTTGGAGATAAGTGTTTGGATCACCTCTTTTAGAGTGGCTATTTGAATATATGATTTTGAACTTGTTTTTCACTTCTTGTTGGTCAACAAATGATTATGTCTTGACAATGTCCATGATCTGAACACATGGTAGAGAAATGCTTGAGAGTGCACTTGTATGAGTTCCTAAATTAGGCTAGATATAAGTAGCTTCAAGCTTTACATAGAGTTGGGAAAGTGAAGATGAACAGTTTGACCTAGTTTCCACAAGTGTCATGTTTAATGTAGTCTATTGTGGCCTGTTTGGAAATTATTTAAATTGTGTTGGGTTCAGTCCCAGTCGTCTCACTTTCTTTCTGGTCTTAATGATAGTCAAGGATAGTTGGTTTGACAAATAACCAGTTTAAGAGAAATATTAAGTGCAGCCGAACTCCTGTGCCAGACATGAATATTCACGAACACTTAGATTAAACCGGTTCACTTCTTACCCACACAACCGGAGCTTTGCCTTCCTAATCAGCAGCATCAGCTTCTTGGATGTACCATTACCACTTTCAACCCCTGACCCATTTCCCCTCCTTTCCTGTTCTACGGTGAAGAGGTCAAATTGGGTAATAAAGGTTATTTTAGTGATGGTAGTGAATATGGCAATTATACCCTTCAAAGTTGGTGTTTGAATGCTTACTGAAGTTGCTTGCTTTGTTAATGTGCTACACGTTGCTGTTCCTCTGCTGCAGGCTGCATTCCTAGTACATATGGTGGACCCCAATGTTGCAACTGCCTCGGTCCATAATTCTTTAAAATCCATTACTGGCAAGTCTTCTGGCACGCATCTGGCTGCAAGGCATTGTTTTCTTCTGGAAGATCCCCCAGATGACAAGAAGAAATCTCCTGATGCTGACAGGTTTGTGAGCTGATTTTGCCGCTTAACTAATCAAAATAGTCATGTCTATTTTGTCTAACGTTTATATACAAGATATGCAGAGCTCTTACTGAAACGGATGGTTGGGGTGCTCAGAAAGATGAGAACCGGAGTGATGAAACCCAGAAAGGGGAAAATTCAAACTCAGTTGTAGATGGCACTGACTTGGCAAATGATCACAACAATGAAAAGAATAAGGATTCTGTTGAAGAAGAAAAGGTAAAGTTGGTTTCTCCTAATGGAGAATGTACAGATAAACCCCAAAGCGCAAACGAAGCAGATATTATAGCCACTCGTGAGAAGGGTAGACCTGGTATTTTGAATGAATCAGACAACCCCGATTTGCTGAATGATCAAGCACCTATTAGTATGGACGAATCAGACAGTTTGATTTCCCCGGCAGAGCGTCCTGTAAATGACTCGAAGGAACCTTCAATGGAAGAACCTTCTCAGTGTACCGATGCTCCAAAGGATGAGGAAATGGTACCTGATTCCCTTCCCTTGGAAAAGAAGGAGCCCGAGCATCCAGTGACATCAAATTTGGTTGATAGTGGAGCAAATACAGGTACTAACTTCTTGGAAGGTCCTTGAATTTATATAGGTAGTGTTTTTAGTGAAACAAATAGTAGAATGGACAGATAGTATTTGTTCTTGGGTTGAATTGGGAATGCAGTTTTAAGACTGGGAGCAACTTATGTATTACGCAAATTAGAAGACTATGTTGAATATTAAGGACCCCCATATCAAAATATCAGTCACTCCTTCAAAAAATCAACATATTATGAGCAACGAAGTTACCATTTGAAAAAAAAATTGCATGGAACTGATGGAAGTCCTATTTAATTTGATAAGGGTAAATTGGTCATTATAAAAAAAATCTAACTAATAAATTTGACAGTTGATTAATGAAAGGGGGAAGTGTTACTCAACCCAAACCTGAAGGAAGGTAATTGTAACTTTTCATACCATGAGGGTCCATGTATTTTGAGCTTATCATTGTAATTGTTGATTTTTGGGCAAATTAAAGTTGCTCTCCCGTGATTTATCAATTTTCAAATTGTGTACAATGAACTGCTTTGAGTAATAAATTTGATGTTTATATTGAACTTTTGACTTGTAGTACCTTCTGTGTCTTTCTCAGTTACTTTTCTTCTTTGGTTTGTGTCATGTAGGCGAGGAAGAAGCACCAGACTGTATGCCCATCAATGAAGACCCTTCAGAGACAAAAAGTGATCTCCATATCAACAAGTTAAAGCGTGCTGCTGTCACTGCAATATCGGCTGCAGCAGTAAAGGCGAAGCTTCTAGCAAACCAAGAGGAAGACCAAATTAGACAACTTGCTTCATTGTTGGTCGAAAAGCAGGTATCCCTCATGTCCAACCAAATTTTTAGCGTATTAGCCTGTTTGGATAAATTTAGAGCACTTGAGAGCCACAAAAGCACGCTTTGGGTGAAGCAGGTCTAGAGGTGCTTCAGCCCAAACATGAAGCAAGAAGCAGATGTGGGTTTTAATGATTTCTCTTTTAATTTCCATGCCCTTGCGATTAGGGCTTCTACTTTTGCCTAAATGCAATGGCCACAACCAATCCAAATATGCCCTTAATCTTTTTGGTTAGTTGTGGAAGTTTGATCTTTCAGGGTCTTTCTTTATGTGCAGTTACACAAGTTGGAGAATAAGTTGGTTTTCTTTTCCAAATATGCCCTTAATCTTTTTGGTTAGTTGTGGAAGTTTGATCTTTCAGGGTCTTTCTTTATGTGCAGTTACACAAGTTGGAGAATAAGTTGGTTTTCTTTAATGAAATGGAAAGCGTTGTAATGAGGGTTAGGGAACAAATGGAAAGGTCAAGGCAGAGACTTTATCACGAGCGTGCACAGATAATTGCTGCCCGACTTGGCTTACCAGCTTCTTCTTCTAGGCCCATGCAACAATCATCGGTCACCAACAGAGTTGCTATGAGTTTTGCAAACTCAGCGCCAAAGCCGCCAATGAGCATGACCTCTCAGAGGCCTCCAATTTCAAGACCCATGATGACATCACTTCCTCCTACTTCAATTCCATTTGTACCTGCCACAGTGGCCGGAAATTCAGTTCGGCCCTCCAACCAGGAAAAACTTTCTTCGGTTGGAACAAAGTAATCCTTACTCAACGTTGTCTGGATGCATTCTGATTTATGCTTGCAGATTGGTACTTGACAACAAGTTTTTACCCAGTGAGTAATTTATTCTTATAATTTCTTTCTAAGTTGATAATGAGCTTTAAGTGCTGTTTGGGAAACTTCATTTTCAGTTATAGCTGAATTCAGTGCAGTCCTGATTTACCAAAGTTGTAGGTGAAGTTGAAGTTGGCGTACTGAGACGGGAAATCGTATGCCTATTACTTGGTAGGAAGAGCATGCAAAGACACTAGTAAAGGAACTAAATAAATAATAAATTACTTTATTATAGTCGGGATACCATTGGCTTAATCTTAGTTTCCCTACAAAGCCCTAACTGAATTGAATTTCTGTTTGTCACAACTTCAAAAGATACTTTGTGGGTTGTGCAGTTTCAGAAGTCTACCAGGATAAATCTTTGTTCAATTTAACAAGTCTTCTGCATTACCCATTTCTTATTCTTTGTTTGGTGCTTCGGGTATGGCTATGGAGAGGAACAATATTTTTCTTGTTAACCTTTGGTCTTGGAGATCTCCTAGACCTTACTGAAAACTCCAAATGT
Source organism: Hydrangea macrophylla (assembly GCA_033977485.1). Taxonomy (NCBI): domain Eukaryota; kingdom Viridiplantae; phylum Streptophyta; class Magnoliopsida; order Cornales; family Hydrangeaceae; genus Hydrangea; species Hydrangea macrophylla. The sequence continues at coordinate 98,760,731 of CM066992.1, forward strand.
TAGGCTCCGTTCTCATGGTTCCATACTTCCATTTGATTATTGTGAATCAATTTTAAGAATTAGTGTTAACAATTGTCTTGTGTGAAATATCATTTGACTTGAGGCCCTTTTATCTCCCATGGGATTGCCCCATGCGCTCTCTCTCTCTCTCTCTCTCTCTCTCTCTCTCTCAGTTTTTTAGTTTCTTTATTGCCCTAGTGATGAATTGAGATTTCAAATAAGCTCATCAACTTGATGTGCAGCTTTAATTCAGCCACATCTATGAAGATGTCGTTTAGAGCATAGGTGAATGTAAACACAGGAGGAAACCTGAAGACCAGAATCTATATTTGCAAATGCAGTTGGGTTTTTACTATCTGCTTCCTCAAAGGAAATATTGCAAGTATTAATCGGTGATCTCCATTATTGAAGCCACAGGTATGTTGGGAAGTACAAATTTCAGAACCTACAGCTTGGACCATTTTCTTATTTATGGCTATTGTTGGATGGAATGATTCTGTGCAAATAGCTGTATTTTTTGTAACTTAACCCAAGTCTGCTGTTTGTATCCATCCATATTTGAACTTCTAGTGCCCCCTTAGATGTAAGAAATGAGAATGGGGATTATAAATAGAACTAGTTGTTGTTTGTGTAAAGTGCATGCAGCTGTACGGATCCTCCTTTAAGAGTTGAGTACTCGGATGCGTTAGGTTCTTTTAGAAATTTTTTTTTTTTAACTATAATTCTTGCATAGGATTTCTCATTGAAGGTGATATTTTCACAATTAAATTTGTGCAAACAACCCATTATGGGAAAACCGGGAAAGATTGTGCATCGTATATTGTGTTGTATGTTATACGTAAAACAGCAAAGGATGTTAAATGCCATGCCATTACTAGTTTGGGGAGAATTACTATTATTTTTTTTTTGTTGGCTATGAGGACGAACTCCTCAGCCTTTCCTCCGCTACTAGTATTCTAGACGGTTTACCAACTGCAGTTTTATTAGAGTAGAACAAGGGTAATCCCTGATACATGCATCGAAGTTTGGGGGAGAAGGTGAGAAAATGAAATATAAGATCCTCAAAATGATTAAGTCATAAGTACTGAACTAGGATTCTGATCAGGTTCTTCTGCACGTAGAAGAGAGCATAGA